>OY987313.1:31989998-33189998 GCA_963920655.1 Geranium rotundifolium | reverse complement strand
TACTGTTTTTGGTGAAGAAGGAACACACAAGACAAGACAGGGCTTGTTTGTTGGGTGTGATGGAATCAAGGAGAGCTTGCTTCATCGAGGAGGACCAGGGCCTGGCCTCGATTGCGGATGTGGAGGCTGGATTTTCTGGGCACACACAGACCCATCACCCCTTCTTCTCCAGGACCAGGATGGGTAGTTTCAGAACTCACTCCTTCGGTCACGTCTCGTCTCCCAGATCCGGTGGGAGGTTTTTTGATCCCAGGTTCGAGGACCACCAGCCCCATTTCTTGGAGGCTTGCTTTCTCTGCAAGAAGCAGCTTGGTGATAACAGAGACATCTTCATGTACAGGTTCGTTCCTTTCTCGGATTCTATTATTATCATCTTTTCTTTGTTTTGGGATGAGAAATGAAATGGGTTTCTTCTGAATCTGAAGTTTCTTATTTATGGATTGCTTTTCCCCTGTTTGGTTGCCGAGAAAAGGGGAAAACGCTTAGCTTAGAATCAGATCTAATCCGTTAAATCGAACCAATTTCTTAGTATTTGGGGATCTGGGTTTCAAATTTTGATGTTGTAAGGTGATTGATTGGGTTTCTGATGGGTTTGTGTATTGAATTTTGCAGAGGTGACACTCCGTTCTGTAGCGAGGAGTGCAGGCAAGAACAAATCGAGATTGACGAAGCCAAAGAGAAGAACTGGAACCTCTCCTCCATGAAAGCGCTGAGGAAGAAGGAGCAGAACTCATCGGCTTCACAATCCAAATCCCAGAAATACTCTTTCCGTTCAGGCGCTGTCGCCGCCGCTTAATAAATAGACACAAAATAGTACTATAATCTACCAACAACAAGTGATTGAAATCACAGTACCGAGAGAATCCTCGGAAAATAGAAAGAAAAAAAAAGCAAAAAAATATCTGTGGGTTTCAGAGTTGTGATCCTGAAGAGAGGGCCGAGGAGAGAGAAGCAAAGAAGTGCCGGAGAAGAAAGACGAGACGACGACGTATCGGTGGTCTCTGTCTCTCTTGTAGTTTGTGAATTGTTTGATATAACAGTAAATGAGAGATAGATTGGTGAGAGTGTTGCTTTTGATTTGATGTGCTCAATGAGTTGGCTCTTCAAATTTTCCTGTATTTCTGTATCCATGAAGAATCTGAACCAATATGGAAATCAATATCAGTTTTCACTTTTGCGATTCTCTGTGTTCCTCGTTGATTGATTCGTATACTAGCATGGATTAGTCTGTAATCGAATTGATTCGGGTTCAATATATTGATTCAGTTTGGAGTTTGGTTCGAATTCGTTTCAAATTTGGCTGAGACTCAGATTTGGTTTGCTTAAGATCGGAGTATGGTTTGGATTTGATTAACTATGTATGAATTTAAATTTGAATAAACTTGAGTTTGCTTTGTAAGTTTAAATTTCAGTTCAACAGATATGAAAATAGGTAGTTTCACATGAATTTGTGGTCTTTGTATCTTCATTTGTTTATTTCGTATATCAATGATGCATTTGTTTGAGATATATTTTCAATTGTATTAGTTCTTTGTTCTTATTATTACATTATTTTTGTGAATAATACTTTTGAATTTATTTTCTTGTTTTGCATTTCTTAAATGCTAACCTAAACACAATTCCAAGATACTTGACTTGGCTGTGAACTTTAATTGAATTGATTGTGCTTAATTTGTTAAATATTTGGTTTATGTTTGAGTACAAACTGAATTTAAATTTAAAGTTAAACATGTTTAATGAGCTTGACCTTCCCTATGACATTTGAAAGCTCCATGGACCCGAGAGCCAAAGAAAAGAGCGAGGGTGGAGGGCCCACGGTTCGGGCAATACGTAGAGCATTAAGTAGAGAGGGACTAGCTGTTTTGATTTATGAGGAAATGGTAATGGGTCTTCACTTTCAGATCTTTGAACTGCCCATCACAAAACCTGCCTTAAAAATATCTCACC
The DNA here is from genome assembly GCA_963920655.1 of Geranium rotundifolium. Classification (NCBI taxonomy): domain Eukaryota; kingdom Viridiplantae; phylum Streptophyta; class Magnoliopsida; order Geraniales; family Geraniaceae; genus Geranium; species Geranium rotundifolium. The sequence goes on along the minus strand of OY987313.1, from coordinate 33,188,051 downwards.
CCCCCCACCATCCCTTTCCCTTTCTATGTACAACAATTTCCATAAATTTCAGTATTTGTAGTTTGTGGAACTAACATTAAACCCATATTTATGAGTTCGTATCCTCAAGTCAAGACTAAATAATTGCTAGATTTTGAAGAAAAAAATGAAGGTGAACAAATTGAAATTAGATTATGGTGGAATTGTACCTGTTTAGGATGTAATTTTAGCTTTGAGACACTTGTGCCTAGACGTGGGTAGATATTCTGGACTCGGTGCCGGTTCCAAACAAAGTTGAACGGTATAATAAAAACGAGAATTGCGAATAATAAATAGTTCAATTCTGATTCTAAATTTGAGAGAACCATTTAGTTTTAATTTGATTATAGTTCTTAAAACTCATAACCGTTGGTTAACCGATAAGAACTGAAATGGTTCGCACTAACCATATAACTTTTAATATTTAGAGAAACAGTCGCTTCCAGACAACTCAAGAGAAGCTAAAAATTCTACGGAAGAATGAAGGCCCATGTTCTTTGTTTTGACCCTAAATCTAGTTTTTTGTGTGCATAAATTAGTTATTTGGGATGAGAGATGGGTTATCAATTCTGGTAGTCTGGGAAGCTGATGGGCCCTACCGCAAACGACCTTGAAAGTATGTTGGCGCTGACATCTGCAATCCCCAATATTTAAGGAGCCACTCCCGCTGGGGAGAGTACATCAAGTCCATGCCCTCGCTTGAACGAGTACAAATTTCCATACTTGGAGAAACTAAGGACACCGAGAGGGAGCTATGTTTCCGCAAACACGTGAAGGATGAATGTATGGTGACCGAATTTTCGAAGGTCGAGTCTAAGAGGCCTTGACGCGCGGAAAATTTAAGTCCACTGGCCGAATGCGCGAGTACTAGCTCCCTTCCCGTGCACACAACAATGTACCAGTCACGCGGTAATATAGGAACTTAAGATTACGACCTCGAATATCGATCCCACGAGGAAGTGAAGACCAGCAGGCACAAGTCTACGATGATTAGCACGATTGGGCTCGTACAAAATAAAATAAGATGATTTTTAAAACTAACTCTAAACTATTCCAAATCATAAATCACACAAATAATGCGAACCAAATAACCAATAGCGAATTCTCAAACGTGTGAAGTATGCGAATTTAATGCAAAATAGCAAAATCCGAGGAATACAAGGGCAAGGTCTAAATCAAATTTAATGCAACTAAGTGGGCCATTATTCTTATTAAGGTATTTTTGTAACCCGGTCCACCCTAGCATCCACCATTCCCCCGATGTTATGGAAATACTTGTCATAATAATGAAAATAATGAATGATTATTTTATGAAAATACATGACATAATAATGGAAACATGTGCGAGCATCTGGTTCTCACGGTTCACACGCAACTTTTGGTTCTCACCGGAATGCATCCCTACACACACAGACACACACACACAGACACACAGACAAACACAGACACAGACAGACACAGACACACAGACAGACACAGACACATAGACACAGACACAGACACACAGACACACACACACATACACACACACACACACACACACACACACACACACACACACACACAAGATATCAGCTACAAACTAATAAAAATGTCAAAACGTCCAAGCTGTAGAACAATTTCTGACGCGTGCGACTGTTGACTTAACAGAGAGAATTATGATTATCTCATATCTTCTCATTTAATATATCCTCATTTAACGCAAGTATTTATATCTCACCATTTAATGCAAATATTTGATAGTATATTCAGTCAAATCGTCCGTCTAGCTCTCTAATTATTGATGGAGAAATAATTACACCGGATTGAAAAATATCTTCTTCGTGCATTTAATTTATATGTTGTGTGGAACACATCCACATGGAAATGGAACAATTGTATATGTAAGTGGAACTTTTGGTAATAAAGCAAAATACATCAATTACTTGGTGAGGGAAAAATCATGTGAAGAAATAATTTTTATTATGTGTTGAATTCTCTACTGATTCTTTCATATCTCCTCATTTAATGCAAATATTATGTGAATAAGAAAAATATCTTCTTATTTAATGCAAACATTGGTGCAAATGTTTGATTTCACATCTTTTCATTTAATGCAAATATTTGATGGTATATTCAATCAAATTGTTCATCTATTTCTCTAATTAGTGTTGGAGATATAATTACACCGAATTGAAAAATATCTTCATCAAACATTTAATTTATATGATGTTTAGAACACATTCACATTGAAATGAAACATTTGTACGTGTAAGTGGAACTTTTGGTAATAATGCAAAATTATCCATTACTTTGCGAGGTAAAAATCATATGAAGAAATAATATGTCTCCTCATTTAATGCAAATATTTGATGCAAATGTTGAATTTCATATCTACTTATTTAATGCAAATATTTGATGGTATCATTCATCTATTTCTCTAATTGGTGTTGAAGAAATATTTACACTGAATTTGCGCATTTATTGAATTAATTATTTTTTGAAAATGTATCGACATTTAATAAATGGTTTGATTATAATTGAAAAACGTATTGTTTATGAAATCAATCATCATCTTTCACTTTTTTGTTGAAGACGTTATTTTCTCCTTTTTCTTTCATGTGCGCTTCTTTGGATCATTTGGTTGCCGTGCGTTCGGACGGTTGGAGTGGGTTTGGAGATTAACGTGGGTTTGTAGTGGAAACTGTCCCTATAGGGGTATATTCAAATGAGAATCAAGAGTTACGTGAGAACCTACGAGAACCACCCTAAATATAACGAGGGGTCGTGTATTTTTTTATAACATAGAAGGGAAATTATTAACCGTTGAGGGGAGGGGTGTTACGATGGATTAGAAAAAAAAAGTTTTTATTTTTTATTTTTTATTTTTTTCTGTCTGCCATAATATGTTATGGAAATACATGTCGTAATAATGGAAACACGGGTATGGAAATACACGACATAATAATGGAAATACATGACTTAATAATGTGTGTGTGTGTGTTTGAATGTGTCGTGAGCCGCTCATCTAGCGAGATTAAAACATCGCGCGACATGTGGCAGGTGCACGCTATGCACTTAATTGAGAGGTAGTTCCGTATTTTTGCACACGCATGAACATAGAACTTTTAGCTTTTCAGTACAACTTTATATATATATATAGTAGGTATCCAATACAAACTAGGGGAAAATGTCCAAACGTCCAAACTGTATAACATGTAGTACAATGTTGTATAATATTTTGGACTTGTGCAAAATTGAAGCAATGTATAACATGTAGTGCAACGTTATACAACTGCCACATGTCGCAATTTAAGATAACGCGCGTCTTACATCCGACTGTTATACATTGGTTTGGACATTTTGGGTGAGAGTTTGTATTGGAGTGCATTATATATATATGCCTGAATGCGCCATGAGCCACTCATCTAGCGAGATTAAAACAACGCGCGACACGTGGCAGGCGCGCACTGTGCACTTTAGTGAGAGGTAGTTCCGTATTTTTGCACACACATGAACATAAAACTGTTAGCTTTTTCAGTACAACTTTGCGTTCAAAATTGGGAGTAGACTATTCAACATCGGGAGTAGAATGTTGAACATTGGGAGTAGAATGTTGAACATTGGGAGTAGAATGTTCAAATTGGGAGTAGAATGTTCAGTGTTGGGAGTAGAATGTTCAAATTGGGAGTAGAATGTTCAGTGTCGGGAGTAGAATGTTTCAAATTGGGAGTAGAGTGCTAATGAAATGCAAAATTGTACTGAAATAGCTAAAGTTTTACTTTTCACGCGCATGTAGAAATACGGAACTGCCCCTCACTTAAATGTATAGTGCGCTCAGGCCACGAGTCGCACGCTGTTTTAATCTCGCAAACGGTCTGGATGGACCGTTCGGACGGGTTCGTATATGGGGCTGGTTTGTATCATATATATAGGGGCACATTCAAGTGCGAACCAGGAGGGTTGTGCGAACTGTGAGAACCAGCTGCTAGCACCTATTTCCTTTATTAAATAATGTATTCCATAAAATAGTCAGTCAGTGTATCCATTATTATGACATGTATTTCAATAATATCGGAGAAATTGTGTAAAGAGTGGTCCTTGGGTGTAACGAGGTATACGAGTATTTTTCTATAGGAAATCATTGAACTGTGAAGGGGGAATGGTGTAACGAGAGGTCTTCGGATTTAACGAGTGGGACAATTATTTTTCTACAGGAAATCAATGAACCATGTCAGGGGAATGGCGTAACGAGGGGGCAAATATTTTTCCATAGGAAATCAATGAACCCTGTTAGTGAAATAGTGTAACGAGGGGTCCCTAGGTGTAATGTGAGGTCCCTAGGTGTAACATGGGGGTTATAATGGATAATGAAAATACATATCATACTAATGGAAACACCGACTTACTATTTTACGAGAATCCATAGCTTAATAACGGAAATACGTGCGCATGTGTCACCACCCAGCTGGTTCGCACGACGTGGTCTGTTTGCACCAGATTATGACTATATATATATATATATATCCGACCATCAAAATTTCGCGTGGTGTCCGGATGGTTGACACGTGGAAACACGGAAAATTTTGCGCACTGTGCATTAAAGTGAGGAGCAATTTTGAATTTTTGAGCAGCAGAGCGTACTGTTCAACTTACTTATTCGGAGTGTAATGTGCACCAGTAGGAGTGTAATTTCACTCTCAATGTTGGACATTACACTCTCAATGTTAAACATTACACTCCACTGTTGACATTACACTCCTACGGTTGACATCACAATCTCAATGGTCTGCACTTGCGAGTGTATAGTCTGCACTTTCAAGTGTACAGTCTGAACTATGTGAGTGTATAGTATACACTTGTGTGTGTATAGTCTCCACTTGTTGACATTACACTCTCAACGTTGGACATTATACGCTCAATGTTGAACATTACACATCCATTGCAGACATGACACTCGTACGGTTGACATTACACTCCGAATGAGAAAGATGAACAGTACGCTCCGCTGCGCAAAAACTCAAAATTGCCTCTCACTTAATGCACAGTGCGCGACATTACACTCTCACGGTGGGACATTCACTGCCACGTGTCGTGCGCTCTTTTACTCGCGCAAAAAGCAACATCCATGATGTGTTCGTTCGATTCGGACGAGTTGGGCGTTTGTAGTGGAGTGTGCCCCTATATATATAAAGAAAATTATTGATTAAAATATGAATAATGAATTGAAAATAAATTTCACTACATTAAAATAAAAATACAATGGAGTTATGAAAAAATAAATATAAACTAATTTAAAACGTGTGAAAAAAATCATAACTCTCAGGTTCAACAGAATCAAACCTATGTCTTCTGTAAAGGGAAGAAGCTGCCCAACCACCATGCCAAACACTCTTCTAATAACATTTATACATGTTTGTTATATGTTTAAATTTAATTTCAATTTTCACCCCAAATCAGTCTCTCAACGTTTGAAGTTCCACAACCCAAATCAACTTGAAAGGATTGAAACCTTTTCCTCTTATCTTCTTAAATCTACAGTATTTGACATTTTACTTTAAAAGTAGTTTAATATTTTGATTTGGTTTTATATTTTAGGGTAAAGTACACCTAGCCACACCTAACTATACCCAAAAGACACATATCTACACTTATTTTTAAAAGTGGACATCTAGCCCCCCGAACTATTAAAAACGGACAGATAGCAAAAATCGTTAAAAATTCTACTAGTTTTTGAAGTAAAATGACAAAAAACCCCTTGGTCTCTCTCAAAATTTCAAACATTTTATATAATTATTGGGATAATTGTGAAATGACTATTTTACCCTTAATTGAAGATCCTCCTCCTCAGCTTCAGCTTGACCTGTTGCCAAACACTCATTTTCCTCCTACACTAACCCCTTTCCTTGGCCTTCCTCTCATAACAGTACTGTCCTCAACAATCGATTTTGATTTGTTTTTTAATTCAAAATATTAATTAACTTGTGATTTTGGTGGTTAGGGAGCCACAAAATCAATATCAATTAATCATCTATTTGTTTTGAATAATGAAGAATTAAAGATCAGATTGTTGTTACAGAAGCAGAAGGCAGCGCTGGCGAAGCAACTGAACTTTCAGCCGCGACAGGTGGAGGTGTGGTTTCAGGACAGGAGGGCTCGGATGAAGCTGAAGCAGACGGAAGTGGACTGCGAGTACCTCAAGAGGTGTTGTGACACGTTGATGGAGGAGAACCTCCCTGTCCGAGCTTCTCAACGGGCGAAGAGACGGAGTTGCACATATCAATGTCGTCGAGATACCAAGTCAGCGTGTCGTCGTCGTCGTCGCGCTCACTCCGAGACACGGCCGGCGTCGTGTTTTCCCGATCTGCACAGATATAGGGTTTGGTTTTCCCAATCTACACGGATGCTTGGTCAGTTGGGGGGTTTTGATTTGTGGCCACCCACAACATCTGCGACTGCGTCGTCGGCCACCACGATGCCGCTGCCGTCTCTGAAAGCCATGACGTCACCATCACCGAAGCTAGAGAGCCAAAACATAGGAAGAGAGAGGTTGAAGAAAGGGGCAATATGATCATTTCACACACACATATATATATATATATATATATATATTTTAATTTTATTATTCAAATATACTTATATACCCTTAACCACAAAGTTAGTTACTTATTAAATTGAGGGTAATGTGGTAATTCTATAAATCTTGTATTTAAATTATTAATTCTTTTATTTGATCATTTGAAAAGACAAATTTGTCCTCAATTCATTAGTTCAATTGGGTATTCAACTAGGGGTAAAATAGTCATTTCACAATCGTCCCAATAATTATACAAAATGTTTGAAATTTTGAGTGAGACCAAGGGCATTTTTGTCATTCTACTTCAAAAACTAACAGAATTTTTAACGGGTTTTGCTATCTGTCCGTTTTAATAGTTCGGGGGGCTAGATGTCCACTTTTAAAAATGAGTGTAGCTAAGTGTCTTTTTGGTATAGTTGGGTGTGGCTAGATGTACTTTGCCTAGATTTTAATTTCGGAATGAGTACAATTTAAGAGTTATTTGTTCTAATTAGGAAAACCGGTCAATTTTCTCGGTGTACCGAGTGTTCGATTTTAGACCATTACTAGTCCGGTCACAATTTTTGATTTTAAAAACCGAAGTTAGCCGGTTCGGTCCTGCTCACCGGTTCCGGTTGACTGGTAATGAGCAGACCTAGGCCAATGTTTCTTTCTTGATGAATAAATGACCGTGTGACATGTTATTCGCAATGCTGATTTGAACTCTGACGTAGAGGATCACAATCAGTCGAAAGGGCCTACCGTCTTCTCGACCAAAGAGACAAGTTCGTTGCGAATCTTTCGCTCTCTCTATATCGTTCTCGTTTCTATTTTTCCAGATTCTCCACTACTCACTCTCATCTTCCTCTGGAATGTGCGAAATTGTGAATGCGTCTATTTGGGCTCTGTGAATTCGGCGATCGATCGAGATGTTGGAGGATCAGGTGACCTATTTACTGCATAGGTATTTGGGGAACTACGTGAAAGGGCTCAGCAAGGAGGCTCTCAAGATCAGTGTCTGGCAAGGTTCGATCAATCTGGCTCTCTCTTTCGTTTTTTCACGCTTTCCTGTTATGCTGAGGTTTTATGTTTTGTGCTGGGTTAAGGTGATTGTGAACTCATCAGGGTTTGATTTCTCAATTTCACTGGAATGCGATGAAATGGTCCGAATTGGAGTCTTGTGTGTGATAATAGAGATTGTGAAGTCATATGTGTTGCGGAAAGTTAGATTCTAAACTCCATATATTGAATTGATATTGGATGGAGTGTTCTGCTTGGCATAATAGTCCACATTTGCAGAAGAAAACTACATTCGATCAAAAGGTTCAAATCAATGGATAGGGGAGATAACTATTGAACTAAAGACTTATAAATGACAATCATTAAATAGGGAGACCAAAGTTGGATAAACACAGACCCACAATTAACAGTTCTGCACTCTCAATTCCCCAAATTCTTTCAAGTTATGACTTGACAATGATTGGCTGTAACCAAATATGGCGGCGATGATGAGTCAATGGACTGGTTGTTGCAGATTCACAAGGAACGACGGCCTGGCACCATAGGGGACGAGAGAGAACATATCTTATGGGATGTTTGAGGTCTGTTTATAGCCAAACCCTATAGTAATGACTATGAACAATTCTAAGAGAATCTCCACAATTTATTGAAGAAGAAATGGGGGTCGATATGATGGTAGATGAATTGGCGCATTCAGAGAATGCATGAACATGTGCATTGAGATTTTTGTGAAGACTAATTAATATCATTAAAGTATGCCGAATGCGTTAAGGAATCAAAATCATATGGCAACATAAACGTTTGTCGTGTTCTCCGCGTACCAAATTTCAAAAGCTAGTACATTGTCAACATTGAGCATACACAACTTTAATGATGCAATGTCGGAAAAAGACCTTGAGGCCCAAGTCAAAGAACGTGCTCCACCATATTCGGGTGTATGAGAATGGCACATAGGATATGACATTTCCTTGCACAAGTCAATCGCCTCGAGAGAAGGTGAAAGTGGAGCGGCGGTAATGATACACCACCAATTAGGGAAGCTGAATTAAGGAATTTACCGATTTGGTGACTGATTTTGTTACCTTATTCGTTATTTTCTTTTTTCTTGTTTTATTTATTTATTATTTTCTTTTTATTGTATTCCGCTTTGGGTTCTCTTGGCAATTAAAAGTAAAGTAGTATAAAGTATTAGAGGCAGCATAAGGAAGCATCAAATTGAATTTGAGAATTGTCGTGTACTTGAGCCCTAGGATGGAGAAACCAGGTCTCTCGAATTACCTAGAAGTTTACAATAAAACCTTTCCCTGTTACTCTCAATCTGTCATGAATCGATCGATACACTGCTAGGGTGTATCACCCTCACGAAGTTCAACCCTTAATGCAAGGGAAGTGTTGAAATATGAAGTCATACATCAAATAAAAATAGAACAAGAGATACATATAAAGACAAAAGGCAATTGGTCTAGTTATATTTTGATATTACTTAACATCTTAAGAGGTACATAAACATTCTATGTATATCTGTAAATGGGAAGTATAGAATCAGACTAAAAGACTCACTACATGATATACTCATTCTTTTGTTAATCTAAAAGTTCAGTGGCGTCGAGCTTAAAATTTGATTCTCGGTTATCATGTTGTTCTTTTATGTCTGCAAACGCGAGAAATAAGTTCTTATTTCTTGAATTGTAAAACAGGCGATGTAGAATTAACAAATATGCAGCTGAAGTCCGAGGCACTAAATGCATTAAAGTTACCAGTGAAGGTTAAAGCAGGATTTCTTGGATCAGTCAAAGTGAAGGTTAGTGGAACTGACATTATTATTATCTAATATGATGTGTAGGCGATGCTATAGAATTATAGTTGATTCTTCGCGTAACTGAGTTCATGTTTTATCTTCACTGTGAAATGGGTTTAAAATATAGTCACATTTTCCAATGCCTTTATGAGAAAATGTTGAGGATTTTCTATAAGAGAACACAAGCATTTTTAGAGAGACTTAAGTTTCTTGAATCTTTATGAAGAGTCCCACTAATATTTTCAAAATTTATTTTTATGCTAATAATTGGAAGGTGACTTTTAATTTTTCATATTTAAAATTAGAAATAATACTGTGCTGGTGTAAAATGCGTTGAGATGACGCACTAACATAGATATAGTACTTGGTTGCTCTGTTGTGTGCTGCTGAATTAAATGGTCACGAAAGCCTTCATAATATATGGGACTGGTTTTAGGATTGCTTTCATTCTGAACATTTATTTTCAAGTTTATATGGCCATACTAAAGTAATTGGGTTATAATTGTGTTCTATTCAAGTAATGTTTGAACATAAGAACATAAAGTCTTGAAATGCTGCCACTGGTTTTCTTCGTTATTACCTTTACATTTGATGACAGGCATATCTTTTTCTAGTATGATACTTGAACTTGTAGCTAAGAAGTGTCACTATAACCATCTTATCTACTTGCCGGTGGAATGCAAAATTTTGAAATGGCTGATTTTCTACTTTTGCTCACAATTCCTTATGTATTTATGTGTTAGATATATTTTTAGTCCAGTAGAGTGATGCATAGATTTGTTGTAACGTTTTATACTCGGGAGTCATCTGATGTTTTCCCATTCCAGGTACCTTGGAGCAGGCTGGGCCAAGACCCAGTTTTAGTTTATTTGGATCGCATTTTTATATTGGCTGAATCTACAACACAAGTTGAAGGATACACAGAGAATGCTGTACAAGAAGCCAAAAAAAGCCGAGTGAGGGTAAGACTTGTGTGAGCCACAAGTATATTTTATTTGCCCAACTTACATGTTTAAATGACTAAGTGATTGCCATCTTATTCTGTCCGTGTTGATAGGAAATGGAGTTGAGGCTATTAGAGAGGGGACAGGAATCTAAATTAGAAATGGTATGGTTTAACATGATTATCTAACCTGTATAATGTATACTAAAAACTAAATAGTATAGTAGCTAATAGTTAAACTTGCATTTGTAAATGGATTTATGCGCGTGTATTACAATTTACAAATTTGTCTGCACCTTGCTTAATGCATGACATGTTTGTCTTTGTAGAATAAAACGTGGTTGGGATCGTTAATCAACACAGTAGTAGGCAACTTGAAGCTTTCAATTTCAAACATCCATATCAGATATGAGGATCTAGACAGGTAGTAATTCTTTCAAGTCTAGATTTCCCAATATGTAACGAAATTGTAAGTCTTATGAGTTATAACTTCTGTTTTGTAGCAATCCTAGCCAACCGTTTGCAGCTGGTGTAACTCTGGAGAAACTTTCAGCTGTGACGATCAATGACAGTGGGGAAGAGACTTTTGTAACCAGTGTTGAATTGGACCGTATTCAGAAGGTTACCATCTTCTAATCATGTGAATTTATCTGTTCACAAGTGCTAAGAATAAATGTGTCCAACAATAACCGAATAAAAGAAAAGAGCTATACAAAAAAGGAGTGAAACTCAACTATTATGCCGACCTTCTAATTGTGGAGCTCGATTCGATCTACTTAGTTTACTTTAAAATTCTTCCGAAATAATGTCATGATTCTAAATTTGGACATGTTGTTGAAGTAAATACCTACATATGAAGGCCTAGAGCCTCATCCGCCTAATAAGTTTGACTGTTTTAGATATGGAGTCCAGTCCAATATGTAGCCTGATGATAAAATTCTACATGTTATCAAAGCCATTTTGGCTTGTGGCCAAATCCACGTGACCTGTTTCTCGCCCCCTTGTTATCTCCATTACATATGCGCATGAGTTGTCATGGTCCAAATGTAGAAGTACAGTCCTACGCGTGAGAGGACTTTGAAGTATAAATTCTCACATCAAATAAAAATAGAAAAAAATCTACATACAAGGAAATGAGTTACACCCAATTAATAAAGTTGATCTTTTAGTTGTTGTGCCCAACCCGATATATGTAGCCCGATATTAAAATTCTTTCTAGTATTAGTGTCCAGTTGATTTTTGCTCGTTGGCATTTGGCCATATGACACGTTTGTCGCCTTCCCTTGTGGTCTCTGTTCCATATGCAAATCTGTTGCATGATATGGCATGTGTTGAGTTCCAGCCTACACATAAAGTTAGATAGGACTTAAAATTTTAAATAGCTTCTTCCACTCAAATCAGGTTTGGATGGGTTGTTAATCAAATGAGAATAGAGAAAGACGTATATCTTGGTATACAGTCTTCCCATTACTGTTCTGATCTACTGATTACAAACTTTTAATAGGCTGTTGAACTTGACCAACTTGCTCTTTATCTGGATTCTTATATTTCTCCATGGCGTGTTGAAAAACCATGGGAAGATCTTCTTCCTTCAGACTGGGTTCAGGTATGTTCTAATTATTATAGTAATTTTCCGCAATATCTTCTTTATCTTTTGTCTTGAGTTTTTCTTTGCACTCAGTCATGCTTTTGTTGGCCTATCATGAACATCAGATTTTTAAGTTTGGCATAGAGGACGGAAAACCGGCTGACCATCCTACAGAAAAGCACACTTACATTCTACAACCTGTAACTGGGAATGCAACGTACTCAAAGGAGAAGCAAAATGTTTCTGCTAATAAGTTTCATCCTTTGCAGAAAGCAGCAATCAACTTAGATGATGTGATTCTCTCTTTACCAAAGGTTCTAATTTTCCTCTGTTTCATTTTGATGTTTTATGCAGTAGTTTTTAGCATGATTTGGGTAAAGTAGTAGATATCTTTCTGCAGGATGGATATGGGAACATTTTAAAGTTAGCTGATAATTTTGCCGCCTTCAATAAACGCTTGAAATATGCTCATTATCGCCCCCTTGTCTCTTTGAAATCTAGCCCAAGGTCTTGGTGGAAGTATGCTTACCAAGTTGTTTCTGACCAGATCAAGAAGGAGAGGTAACCAAATTAGTGGATACCTTTCTTGTTCTTATGCATGGAGAGCATAATCATAAAAAAGAATTGAGCTCTTTGTAATAAATAGAATTCCCTTTAACTTTATCTGTTTTATCTGGAGTTGCCATCTAATCCAATAACACTCTAACATGATACGAAACGAGTTTGGTTGTTTTGGGAGCTGGGGATTGTTGAAGCGTCCCACATTAAATGAATGCGGATTTAGTGATGATCACTTGATATACTAGTTAAGCAGCCACCTAATTTCATAAGTGTTTGGATTGGAGTAAGTTTAAGTTGGTATCAGAGTTTGGTATAGTATTGGGCATGTGACACATTTGTGTTGTTCCTGCAAATATACCTGCATAAGAGGGGAGCGTGGAAATATTGAAACAATGTGGATTTAGCGACCACTTGGTATACTAGTTGGACCTTCACCTAATCTTTTGGGTTGGAGTATGTTTAACAGGTATGTAAAAAAATCTAGGAAATGCATGCGTGTTTGTGCTGAAGAGAACAATGCACACTTGCATAAGTTATGTTCACACTAAAGGGATGATACGGATGCCTTCATTAGAAAGTATCATATAAAGAAAAGAGAAAAGTCAACATGCAGCACTATCTAAATAAATAGGAAAAATAGTATTTCTAAAATATATGTTCTTATTCTAATACTTTCTAGTTGCATGTTTTCTTATTTTTATTATGTTACCTATTTTAAATAGGAATAATATATTCTAGGGCATACCTAATGTAGCCTATAAATAGGCATTCGTTAATGAAATAAAATATCATCTTTTATTCTCATAAATTAGTTCAAGGAGGAGGCTCTGTCAAGGACGAGTCTGCTATTATCACTATTGGTTCTAAGGATAGTTCTAGGGTGTCTAGACCCATAACTAGATCTTAGAAGGAGGCACATAACAAGGTAGTGTTCACATTTGTGCACCTTGTGCCATGTTCAACACCAGACCACATTTTAACTTTCAAGTTTCACATGAAGGAACTTGATTCTTGTTCTTGCATCTGCTGAGAACTTCATTTTTGTGGCAGTGGGAAATTGTCATGGGAGCAGGTCCTGAGATTAGCAACTTTACGTAAGAGATATATCTCTCTTTATGCTTCACTGCTGAAATCTGATCTTAGTCGGACTGTAGTTGAAGGCAGCAAAGAGATTGAGGATCTAGATCGTGATCTTGACATTGACCTCATCCTTCAGTGGAGGTATTTTTTTCTCATAGATGTGAATGGCCATCTGAGTTCCTCTAATTCGTCACCTGTGTCATTTTACTTTGCAATTTTAGGTGTAATGTCCAGCTTTTGATGGTCTATGATTAAGGTTGTTAATATTAAAGTCCGTCATTATGAACTTTACTATTATGCTATTCCACGCTCCTCCATTAGCAAGCATGCCCAGTGGCAGGGGCTGATAAACTTGTTTGTCCAAGGCTATTTACCACAATTTTTTTGTTTGAGCATGTTGCTAGTTTTTCCCAGAACTGTGTGCCTTTCACATCATATTGAACTCTACCCATGGACTTACTTTTATGTATTAGAGTTCAAAAGTGGCAATCTATGTTAATTTATATTACTGTTTGCATGTAGTGTGCTGACTTGGTCTGGAAGTTGCTGAAATTTACTATTACTTTTCTCATTTTATATTGTCGGAAGCTAGAGAACTATGTAGAAAGCTAATGTACCTATATTCTAGATGGTTCCATCAAATTAGCATTTTCTCCATACATGTGTATATATAGCTGGGAAGCACATACAGTTTTTTATGTGCTTAGCCTTCTCAATTTAAGTAGTTTCACAAGAACAAGGTGTTATGCAGGATGTTGGCCCACAAATTTGTGGAAAAATCAGTGGAATCAGACCTACTGTCTAGGAAACAGAACTCTAAACAGTCATGGTGGTCATTTGGGTGGTAAACATTTTTAACTTGAGAGTATTTTTCTTGATACTGATCTACTTATCTATGTCTGGTTATCTTTTGGAATTCATGGATATTCTTATCTGTATCTACTCTTTCAGGAACAGTGAATCCGTCAAGGATGAAAACAAACCATTTCATTTTAGTGAGGAAGACTGGGAACAGTTGAATGAAATAATAGGCTACAAGGAAGAAGATGACCATTCACTGATAATAAGTGACAAAGCCGATTCTCTTCATACTAACTTGGAGATTCACATGAAACATAACGCTTCCAAACTTCTAGATGGGACACAGTCCTGTCTTGCGGAACTATCATGTGAAGAGCTTGATTTTTCTGTAAAAATGTATCCAGAGACTAAGGTTTTTGACATGAAATTGGGTTCATATCGGCTATCATCACCAAATGGTCTGCTTGCTGAGGTGTACTTCTCTTTTGTATTTTTAATTGCCCCTCCCAAAAAATCAGTTATTTTGCTGTAAAGAATTAGTGGTAGTATCCTGATTGTTATTTGGTTCTGACACAGAGTGCAACTGCTTATGATTCTTTAGTTGGTTCCTTTTGCTATAAGCCATTTGATGCCAAGGTCGACTGGAGAATGGCAGCTAAAGCTTCTCCATGTTATATGACTGTATGCTTCTGGTATCTTTAGTCCTACCGAAAGTTTTCTTAGTTTTGTGTTCAAATACTGATTAATGTCTTTGGCCAGTATCTGAAGGATTCCATTGATCAAATTGTCAATTTTTTTGAAAGTGATACTGCTGCTAGCCAGACCATAGCATTGGAAACTGCAGCTGCTGTCCAGGTCTGTCTTACTTTACTTCTGTGCTTTGAGTTTGAGATATGGTTGTTTTTATAGGGAATAACCACAATATACTTAGGAGTTTTCAGGTGCTGTCTGAGCTTGCAGAGTTAATCATAAATTCTATATTTATTATTACATATGATAGTTTAGAAACTTTTAACTAATGCAAAGATGTATGTAAAAATTGGTAAGCATGGAGATATTCCAGAAGGTAATATTTTACGAAAATTGTGGAAAGAGCTGAATGATTCTTCTGGACATCAAAGGTGCATATAAGGGAAGATGCAACACCGAACAGAATGCAAGCGAAGAATATGGCTTTTTAAATGTTTTAATAGAATACATAAATGTAAGTAATATGCTCCTTGTTTTGTGTACGTGCCACTGGTAATTTGTTCCGGTAATAATTAAAATAGACACGTGAATTGGATTTTTTTTGGCATTGTTCTTTGGGATGATCATGTGACGTGAGCTTGTCTTAAGCCATTTTGTGAGTATTTGAGTGCATTGGATTCTTTTATTGTTAGTCATGCTGGCTTGCTTAATTTATTGAAATTCGTTTACTGATAATTTGTTCCATCCTAGATGACAATTGATGGGGTTAGGCGCTCTGCTCAACAGCAAGTGAACCAAGCTTTGAAAG
The DNA here is from genome assembly GCA_963920655.1 of Geranium rotundifolium. NCBI lineage: Eukaryota > Viridiplantae > Streptophyta > Magnoliopsida > Geraniales > Geraniaceae > Geranium > Geranium rotundifolium. Next base: position 33,172,209 of record OY987313.1, on the reverse strand, counting down.
ATCATACCAGGTAGTTCCTTTATCTTAGTTTTGAATTTATTTTTTGTAGATGTGCTTGCAACAGCCAAGGGAAACATAGTTGTATTTATTTGTATCGTGTTAGTCAATAATGAGAGACTGCAAAGAATCCCATTTTGCTGGGATAGTGGCATTTGGCAGGGATAAATGCAGGTTAATTTTCTTGTTTCAGGAGTGTGCATGTGCTGTCTCAGGAGTATACTGATATGTTTCTGAAAATTATTGATTTGTGTTAAAAATTGCTGTCACTTTATCCTGTTTGGCTTAACATTTTATGTCTTCCATGTGATGTTCGTTTCTTGTACTATACACTAATTATCCAAATATTTATTTTACAAATAAAAAGACATGCCCCCTGTATCAGAGACATGCTGGCGGCAAATATGTTGCAAGGTTCTGCTTAGCTGTCATTTTTACTATAGATGATATAAACTTAGAGCTTTTAACTTCATTAGAGTCATTCTTGTGATGAGTCATGTTTTTTTTTGTGAAACAATGTCTTTATTGTATTGAACCAATAGAAAGCCATTTTTATTGGTTGTAGAGAGTCTGAAATTTGATTTAGTTTGATGTTGATACCAACATTTGATTTTAATTTCGTCCTAGGTTCTTGCTGGACTTGGATATTGCAGCTCCCAAGATTATGATTCCTACTGATTTTCGTCCAGATAACATCCATCCAACAAAACTTCTGCTTGACTTGGGAAATTTGGTTATTTCTTCACAGGTTAATGCTCGGAATGAGTTCACGTTTATCAGTATGAGTCTGTTCCATCTATAATTTATACAAGCTTGTTAAATGGACAGGATTCCAACAAAGAAGAGTCATTACAGGAACTGGATATGTATTTGCAGTTTTATTTGGTTTTGAGTGATATATCTGCTTTTTTAGTTGATGGTGACTATAGCTGGAACCATTCTTCTATCAGTAAGTCCAGTGGCTCTACTGGTGTCAATTTCTTGCCTGTTCTTGACAAGTGTGGGGTAATCTTGAAGCTTCAGCAGGTACTTATCATTTCCCCTTCAATTGGACCTTACATTATTATTCGTGCAATGTCCAGGTACGAGCATGTGAGCGTTCTCATCCTCGTGGCTTGAGTTGTTGAAGTTGGTATATCTTTGTCATTATGTGCAGATTCGCTTAGAGGATCCTAAATACCCTTCAACAAGAATTTCTGTTCGGCTTCCATCATTAGGATTTCACTTTTCTCCAGCTAGGTATCACAGGTTGATGCAAATAGCGAAAATCTTTTACCAGGATACTTCGAGCTCAAGCTCTCGTCATCCTTGGAATCAGGCTGACTGTGAGGGTTGGTTGTCTCTTCTGACCTGGAAGGTTGCTTCTCTCTCTAGCTGCATCAAATATAGAGGTATTTTGACATCACCTTACTTTTTAATCTTTTTGGTAACAGGGTGTTGGCTATAGAGAAGCTGTGTGGAAACAACGATACTTGTGCTTGGTTGGGCCTTTTCTATATGTACTTCAAAGTCCCGGTGCCAAGTCTTACATGCAGTATCTCAGGTTGGGATACTAAAGCTTTCATTCTAATACTTATTTGCCTGACAACATCCAAAAATATGTGAAGTAAAGTAGTTTTTCGTATGAGGGAAAGGTGAAAGCAAGTCCATCAGGAGAGAGAGCCAGCAAGTCCCAAACCCATTCTGGACATAACAACATAGTGTATCAGCCCCATATAAGGAATTGTTAAAAGTATTTTCTATTGTAAATGTTTAGGCTATTTCCTATTTCCTAGTATTAGATAGTTTTCCAATTAGTATATGTATTCTCCCTGCTGATAAAAAAAAAGTATATGTATTCTCCCTGTATAAAAGGGTGCTCTCACTGTATTAGAACGATCCTGGTTAAACTCTTTCGTTATATGTGGTTTTCCCACTCATTAATTCTGCTTTAGTAGGTGGGCAAGACATCATTATTTAAATTTTCCTTTCAGCGAGTTTCTTCTCCCTCAGAGGCTACTTATATCTCCCGCAAAGATCGTCGATTTCCCGTCCTGTCGGTCAACCTAACACTCCACAGCCTGAGTTGATGACCAAGCTAGGCCGAGTCTAAATTTGTAATGTTTCTGTCATTTTATTCCTCACCTCTGGCGAGTGGAGGTTCAACATCCTGAGTTTGGCCGGTCTTTGTAAACCTGACCTCCAACCGATCGCGCGTGATGTACACACGCCACCGCTACGGGCACACACCATGGATTTTCCGGCCAGCTTCGTTGTTTTTTTTATTTTTTTATTTTATAGTTTTGGGTATTCTCGTTAGTTTGAGGTATGCTACCAGAATGTGTAGCGTTTTGGAATGAGATGTACTACCTAAGTTTGTAGTTTTTTGTAGTAAGACATGCTTTCAAGCTTCCATTTAGGTTATGCGAATATGCATATTGTTATGTTTGGGATAACTTAAGGATTTAGAATTCAGGGTGAGAAGCTTCTCAAATATTTGTTTTTTAATTTTTTTTAAAGAAATTAATTAGTCAGGCCTGGACCGGCCCTGAACTGGCTCGCCTGGCCCTGTAGTCGCCCGTCTGGTCCCGCCTCACCTGGCCCAAGTCGCAAAGGAAGCCGACTGGGCCAAAATCTTCAATCCTGTTCACCATATTAACTCTGCTTAGTCTTATAGAGGATAAAATCACCCAAGAATCTTAAGTTGCCTTTTCAGAAGGTTATATTCTTCAATACCTGCTATATATTCCAAGTGTTTTGTAATTTATGTATTAATTTATCTCTTATTTGCCATCCCGTCCTACTAAATCATAATTCAACTTATTATGCATGCATTTCTCTTTCATACTATCATATATTGGTCTGCTCATTATAGCTTACGAGGAAAGCAAGTATATCAAGTTCCACCTGTGTCTGCGGGTGGTGTGGAGCATGTATTGGCCATTTGTGATGTTGCACGACCCATTAGCAAGGTTGCCTCTTATCTTTGTTGTGACAGAGTAATAGTTAATTTTTTGTTTGTTTGTTGAATATTACATCATTGTCAACTTCTTAAGCGTGTAGGTTGTTGAAGATGTTAATGCACTAATATTAAGATGTGATTCTGATGATTCAATGAAAACTTGGCGAAGGCTGTTACAAGGAGCAATTTACCGTGCAACGGTAAGTTTAGTGAAGTAATTGCATCTTTCTTGACTAACATACATAAGTTGTGTTAGGAGAAAAGAGCCCATATCTAAATCAGTGACGTCTCAAGTTCGAATCTTGAAACAGTTGTTGATAAAAAAAAATTGCATCTTTTTTGGTTTCTATTTTTATTTGGGTTTCTATTCTCCTAGTTTATGGGTTGATCTATTGCTTGTTAATGGTTGAGATTTTATAGATGAAACACCACTTCTTAGGTTGAGTTGCTATATTTTTTTTCCCTTTTTTATTCATAAGAAACTGAAATTGATGAAATAATAGCTCGCTGGTTGGTGTTATGTTTGTTAGTTTCAACCCTTCCTATGTAGATAACTTTTTTTATCAGCTAAATCTTTTTATCGCACTAAAAGTAAATAGTACAAAAAGATTGACGAAAGACAACGAAATAAGCTAGCAAAAGCCTAACAGAACCAAAACCAGATTTACAAAAAAAAGCCAACCTGAAGGCATTAAGCCTGAAAAGTGACTCTGGATCCGAACAAGTGATCAGGTGTAGAGAAAGACCTAAGTGCTTGATCTTCATAAAGGTTATCCCCAGTGTTGTGAAACTCGGCAAAACTCGCCGAGAACTCGGGATTTGGGGTCTCCCAGAGACGAGATGGCCGAAACTCGGTCAAAACAATGGTCAACGGCCGTTTTTGACCTCCAGTTTCGTCTCTCCGAGTTCTACTCCATCTGTTCGAGTTCGCCTCCATAGAGTAAGAGAATAAAGGTTAGAGGAAGGAGAACTAGAAATTAGGTTACTAACCGTTGAATTTCAACACTCCAAGATTGCCTTATTCTCTTTAATTTATATGTATTATCATGACTCAATTCACTCCGGCTATGATTTTATCTCTCTCATGTAGATTTTAGTGCAGGTTTCTGCATCTATCACTGGTATGGTTGAAACTTCATCAGATTCAGAAACAGAATTGAGTGACAGCCATGGTAGTGTTAACTTGTCAAGGATGGAGAGTGTATTTATGACTGGTGTTCTTGATGAACTAAGAATCCATTTCAGTTATAATAATCTGGTATGTGCAAATCAATTATTTTTTATGAAGTTAATTAAACTGCTTAAAAGTCTGATAATTGTGCTGCTTCTATCTAGCATGACCATAATCTCATCAAGGTGCTTCTTGCTGAAGAGAGTCGTCTGGTTGAATTTCGAGCAATTGGTGGCCAGGTGACATTGATAGTGTAATGTATGTTTCTGTAAGCATGCTCTTTAAGGTTCTCACCCCGAGGATAAATTTTGTATAAACAGGTTGAGCTTTCAATCATAGCAAATGACATGTTCATTGGCACTGTTTTAAAATCATTAGAGGTTGAAGATCTAGTTTGCTGCCATGGAGTGTCACAACCCTGTTACTTGGCAAGATCGTTCATTGGGAGTGCCAACAAAACTTTATCATTTCATGATGCTAGGAATCAGAGTTTTGATGGCAGTAATATGACTACAACTGAAGGAGATGATAAATTCTATGAGGCACCAAAGGATCTGGTAGAGTCTCTTGAATTACAGACTCCTGGTTTTAATCATATTTCTGGGTTACTCCCCGGAGAGGCCCTTCATTGTAGAGCGGAAGACAGTGAACTAACTAACAGGTTGCATAGCTTTGTGAAAGCTCAAATAATTATCTACGATCAGAGTTCCTCTCAATATAATAACATTGATACGCAGGTGGGTAGCTTTGTGTTTGTAATTCTTTCTCGACTCATTTACCTGCTCAAGTATGTTAATACACTTTTGCCCCAGATTGCAGTGACCCTAGCTACATTGTCATTTTTCTGTCGAAGGCCTACAATTCTTGCCATATTGGAATTTGTGAATGATATTAGCATCAATGATGATGCCTCTGACGCTAACAATGATGACTCGTTGGCTGTTCTTATGAGACATGATATATCTGGAGATACTAAAGATCAACATCTACCAACCGATAATGAGCCTATTATTAAGGGTCTTCTAGGAAAGGGGAAGTCTAGAATCATTCTCAATGTAACATTTGACATGATCAGTGCCCAGATTTTGTTGATGAACGAAAATGATACTAAACTCGCTACTTTATCTCAAGACAATTTACTTATGGATATCAAGGTATGCTTCAGCTATTTTCCCTTCATTCCCCTATCCTTTCACTACTGTAAGGCTAATTTATTTTTTCGTGGGCGATACCTCACAATTGCTTTCCATCTCTGTCTCTCTTTAAGGTGTTCCCATCCTCTTTCAGCATAAAGGCAGCACTGGGAAATCTGAAAATAAGTGATGACTGTCTTCCTAGCGACCACTTATACTTCTGGATCTGTGATATGAGGAATCCTGGAGGCAGTTCTTTTGTTGAGGTACTGTTGCTATGATTTAGTTGTTCCACTTAATTGAGGGTTTCTGTGGTTTACTTTACTAGCTTAGAGGAATATATAAAACTCTTTTATGGGGTGGAACTACCTGTACTTTATTTTTATTGTTCTGTGTCCTATGTCGTAAATAAAGTAATTTTGTTTTCTACTTTAGGAAGTAAAACAGGTTTGAGAAATCTCAACCATCAAATCCATTGATGTCAATGTCATGTGTATTCATTGAGAGCTTTTTTTATCAGCTATAAAAAAATATATTAAAAAGAGAATGAAATCCTGAAAAGGGATCAACAAACTTCATGTGTATTCACCTCGCAATGCTGCTCCTTAGTTTTGGAATGTCATTTCTTTTCATGTGTACTTTCACTTTCTTCATCGTCTCTGTAATTTTTTTGGGTTTCCCTTTTCCCTTCTCGGGATCGGGCTCCTTTGTTTCCTCCTTTTCCTTTTAATATAAATTTGCTTATCGAAAAAAAAAACTCCAAGCCCTAAGGCAGTACAACGAGGCCCCTAAGGGTTGACCAGAGTGCACAATGAGAATACAAAAGCATAAAAAGGAAAGTGAATAAACCAGTGAAAAAGTTAACTGAAGAAGACCGCGATTAATTAATCGCCATCCACCTAAGTGGTGTGAATACGATCCTGAATCTGGTCCTCTTCCATACGCTGAAGTCGGCAGATGAGCTTGTCAAAGTTTCCTAGTACTACTTCTCATGAGCGTGCCCCTCGAGCTTGGGCTGTTTGCAGTTATCTGGGTTTTACAACCAATGCCATTGACGAGGAAACGATCCAAAAATTCGAAGCTATCGAGAACTGAGACAGGGTCAATCTCATCTCTAAGCCTTGAATCCAGCGCATATATGTTCATTTCTCTTTTTCTCTATTTTCCACTAATCATTTTTCCTCCAATTTTCATTTTTCTAGCTTAGTTTCTGTTGTAACTTTGTTATTGCAGCTTCTGATCCTCAGTTGTATTTGATGTATTTGGCTAGTTCTAGCTCCCTCCTTGGGATCTTTTTCTAGTTATCATCAATGAAAACTCTCTTTTGCTGATAAAAAAAAGATGAGCTTTTGTTGGGAATGCAAGAAAGGGAAGGGAAGCTTGTCAATCAGGCTCCAGTTGGCCTTGAAAACAATTTACCTTTATCTAGCAAGGAATTTGGGAGTAAAGGAACGACTCGTCCAAGAGACTTTTATAAAATAATGGAAAAAATAAGTCTTACTCATTTTTCTGTGATCACATCACATATCCTCTTTAATGTGTGTGTAATTAATTAATTTATTATCGGTAGCATGGATTGACATTTATGCATGATTATGCAGTTGGTTTTTTCTTCATTTAGTGCTGACGACGAAGACTACAAAGGCTATGAGTATAGCCTTTTTGGGCAGCTTTCGGAAGTACGCATTGTGTACTTGAACCGTTTTGTTCAGGAGGTAAACCAATTCTTAAGCTCTTACTCCTTGGTTCTATTCTGCATTTTCATGTATCAAAATTTGATACACAGATTGTCAGTTACTTTATGGGTCTTGTTCCTGAAAATTCAAGGCGTGTTGTCAAGTTAAAAGATCAAGTGACGAATTCTGAGAAGTCGTTTACCACTAGTGAGATTGAAGGATCACCTGCTGTAAAAATGGATCTTTCACTCAGGCAGCCTATAATATTAATGCCTCGAAGTACAAACAGTCTTGAGTAAGTTTATGGCGTAATATATAATAATTTGCTTCTGGTTCCTTCTCTAAATTCTTCTGTTACATTTTTGGCATCACGAGAACGAAATATGAAATCTAATCCTTTGAGTTTCTGCAATGACAGTTATTTGAAGCTTGATATCGTTCATATAACCGTACAGAACACCTTTCAGTGGTTTTGTGGAAGTAAAAGTGAGATTAGCGCTGTTCATTTGGAAGTACTAACAGTTCTGGTGAGCTTTCTATGAGACTAGGCTTAAGATATTGTGGGTTTGTGACATTAGTGGACTCAAGGCAATGGGATCACTCTTTTTCAAGGTTTAGTTGAGTACACGTAGAAAAAGCCAATAAGATAACAAGTACTTTTTTGCATGAGGAATTAGTTGGAGTTATTGGTCTCTCTCAAACCCATAATTGCAGCTTACTTTTTGTGCTACTTGCATGATTATATCATCATTGACTTTTACATGTTAATTATAATTCTTATCTACTATATAGGTTGAGGACATCAACTTAAATGTTGGTAGTGGAAGTGAAATAGGTGAAAGCATAATTCAAGATGTGAAGGGGGTAGCTGTTGTGGCGCGGAGGTCATTACGTGACTTGTTGCATAAAATACCAAGTACAGAAGTTGTGATCCAGGTAATGCATTGCATGTTCATTTAAGGGATGTTGCAGGCATTGGATTTCCTTAAAATCCCACTTTCCATCTTAAGTCACTATAATGACACGGTAACTATTATATAGATAAACAATGATGTTTTGCTTCTACAGATAGAGGAATTGAAAGCAGTTCTGTCAGATAGGGAGTACCAGATAATTACAGAATGTGCGGTATCTAACTTTTCTGAGACTCCCCGTGATGTGCCTCAACTGAACCATCTTTCTGTTACATCAGTTGATGTGGAAGAGATTGCCACTCAGGACTCAGACAGTGTTGAATCTGAAATTCCAAATGGGGAAACCTGGACTGCAGTAAAAGTTTCTGTTGTAATTAATCTAGTTGAATTGTGCTTACATACAGGAGAATCAAGAGACACATCTCTCGCCACTGTACAGGTAGGTCGTTTCTGTTTAAGTATAAAGTCCCACATTGAGTAAAAATAGAACAAATGAGTTACATATTAATGTAAGGGTCACATCGAACTAACGAGGCCTTTAGTTATGTAGTCTGACACGTTATATGTAGTCCAATTTAAATTCTAGATGGTATGGTTGATTTGGGCGTGCGGGAATTGTTCACGTGGCCCTTTTATCTCCTCTTCAGAGAGGAGTGTTAAAATATACAGTCCCATGTCAAATAAAAGATAGGCACATATAAAGACAAGAGTCACATCCAACTAACAAGGTTTTCTTTTAGTTGTTGAGTCCAGCTCATTATATGTAGCCCAATTTAAAATTCTACCGCTTAGTTATGTTGAGTTTGACTCTTGAAACTTCATGGCAAAACCCTTTCTTTCATCTGATCTGCTAATATGCACTGTGTTCAAAAATTTGTTCTGTAGCTGTAGCTAAAGATGAAGTTGACTGAAAAATCCTTCTTCCAACTATGGCTGAAGGGTTACTAGCTTTACATAGGACAGATTAAAGAAATGGATCTGAATAATGGGAAATAAACTCTTTTTGTTAGTGAGTACTGGTGTGTTGGAAGTCCCTATGCTTATTAAGATGGACCCACTAAATTCATTAGAAACCATCAATCTGAGCGAAACTATAGCTAACTTACATCTACTTCTCCACACAGTAAATCTATCCTCATAGACCGTTCTAATCATGCTGTCCTATTGTATATTTATCATGGCAAAATATTTACTATCAATATAGTTGTCTTCTATTTGTGTTGCTTTGTAGGCTAGTGGTGCATGGCTCCTCTACACGTCTGACAATCGAGATGGAGGTATTCTTTCAGCAACACTTAAGGGTTTCTCTGTTATTGATGACCGTGATGGAACTGAACAAGAATTTAGACTGGCCGTAGGAATGCCTGATAACATTGGTTATAGTCCTCTCCGTTCCAAAACTGATAAAGAGAATAAGGGAAGCACTGATGCAATGGCCGTTACAGAAAATTATGTTCAATCATTTCCTACTATGCTCATTCTTGACGCAAAGTTCAATCAGTCATCGGCATTTGTTTCTCTATCTATCCAAAGGCCACAGTTGCTTGTTGCACTTGATTTTCTTTTGGCTGTTGTTGAGTTTTTTGTGCCAACAGTTGGTAGTATGCTCTCAAATGAAGATGACAAGACCTCTTCACATATAATTGATGCGGTTATCCTAGATCAGTCGCCTTACTATCCACCTTCTTTTGAGATTTCACTCTCTCCCGAGAAACCTTTGATAGTTGATGATGAAAGATTTCATCACTTTGTTTATGATGGTAAAGGTGGAATATTGCGTTTAAGAGATAGGCAAGGGTTCAATCTCTCTGCACCTAGCATGGAACCAATAATATTTGTTGGAAATGGGAAAAAATTACAATTCAAAAATGTTATTATCAAGGTATTATATCCACTTTCTTAATTTGCTTGACCACCTCTACTATGTATACACCATTCAATGTAATCTTTTGCGCACAATTTTACTGTTTAATATTTGTTGACAGAATGGGCAGTATTTGGATTCATGTATATTGCTGGGAACCAATAGTAGCTATTCAGCTTCTAAAGATGATCAAGTGTATTTCGAGAATGAGTACAATGAATCTCATCTGAATTCATCTGGACATAGTGTTGGTGATGCTTCATCTCAAAATACTGGCATTGATAAATCCACAGAGTTTATCGTTGAGTTCCAGGTTAATTATTGTTTTGTACTTCATCAACCTGGCACTTCATTCCTTTTTTTCTTATTTTTTCTTGATCTTGATGTTTGGTAAGTTCCTGAAGTACATTTGTGGTATAAGAACTTTGTAATCCGTTCATGATAACCAGAACATAAAATTTGTGTGGGTAATTAGTGTTGATAGGAAACATATATAAATGAGTGTAGACAGTTTGGCACGTCCAAAATGATCCTCGTATCCACATGTTTCGATGGTGGGTGTGCATATTACTACTATCTAGTATTATGGCTGATAAAAAAAATATCTTGTAATATGATTGTGTGTTTTCACACTTCATACATTAGTGCTATAAGAATTAAGAACTATGTAACCAGTTCATGATAACCAGATCACAAATTTGGTGTTGATAATTATCATTGGTAGGAAGCCTTTAGAAATGGGTTCAGACATAATTTGGCATGCCCAAAATGATCTCACAAGCAAATATTTGGATGACGGGAGTGAATAGTATCTTGTAATATGATTGTGTGCTTTCCCAGTTCATACATCTGTGGCATATGAATTCCTTAATCAGCTAAGGATAACCAGAACATGACATTGGTGCTGGTAATTAGCACCAATAGGAAGCCTCAAATTGATTTTAGACGGAGTTTTGGTATGTTCAAAATGATCCCCACACGCACATATTTGGATTGTGGGCATGCATATCTAATATTTATTATCTTGTTATATTATATTATTACGTGTTTCCACACTTGATACATTTGTGAATAAACATTTATATGATGATTGATTGAAGCAGGCAGATTTTGATTTTCTGTTTTACTGCCCCCTCCCAAAGCTCAACCATTTGCCCATATGCACTTTTTTCAAAATATTATTTATTCATGGATGTCATATGTTAGCATTTAATTTGATTTTATGAAGTGGGGCTGGCACTTGTTAGCGGTAGCATGTATTTGTGTTTGGTTATTTATTGACTAAGATATTTCCTACCAGGCTATTGGCCCAGAACTGACCTTTTACAATGGATCAAGAGATGTTGGCAGATTCCCTATCCTTTCTAACATGCTTTTGCATGCAGAGTTGGATGTATTTAGCAGGTGGTTTCTCTTAATTTTGGTTTTCATGGGTGAAGTTAGACATCTGTGCATTTACTTGCATCATTAAAAATATTTCATGCTTCTCTGGTTATGGATTGGTGTATGTGACTGAACTTATAGGTTTTGCCCACTGGAGCAGGCCTTAGTGTCCGTTAAACTTACTCAAATTCAAAAAACTCAAATTATTAGACGGAGAGCCATTTGGCATATAAAGTGATCACTGAATCCACAAAACAAAGGGGTTCAGACTATCAATATATTAACGGGAGGAAGCACAAACGGGTTATAAGCCCAATAGCAAACATGACTTCGATCCCATACTTCAACCTGAAAGCTTAAACTGTTAAGTGGAGAGCCCAACTTGTATATTGATAATTGAATGGTCACTGAATGCATATACTTTTAACTGGTTAAGCTATAACCCATATTCTCTCTTTCTCTCTCAACTTTTGTTGGGTCTCTCTTAAGGTGAGAGTCAAGTGGCGAAATTAGAGTTCTCTTCTACATAAGGGAGGTCTTGAGCCCAATACTTGATACATCAATCTTCAATCTTCTTAAGAATCAAAAAGTTCGGTGCTCCCTTGTTTCTACATATCAAGGTCTTGAGCTCAAACCTTTGTACACAACATTGCCTAGCAAAAAAATCCACATTCTCTGGATGTTGGACACTTCAGCCATATTCAAGTAGAATAATTCCTTAGGAGGTCTAATGTGGTCCCCTGCTTGTGGGCATGTGTGGGGTCGGCTGAAGAGGAGAGTTACCCTGTTTAACTCAGGATATATAAGTGATACATTCTGTTGGCAAAGTTGTTTGTTTCCTTGAGGGTCATTTCTTATTTTCATTCACTTTTTGGTATTTTAGTTATAGAACATTAAATTGAAGTTCAAAAAATGTACATGGATGTAATAGAATGATGACTTTTCATGTGCTTGTATTCAGGCTTGTTCTGAAGGGTGATGAAGTTGAGATGAGTGTCAATGCAATTGGTTTGACCATGGAGAGTAATGGAATAAAGATCTTGGAGCCTTTTGACACCTCTGTAAAGTATTCTGATGCTTCGGGAAAGACCAATATCCATTTATCTGTTTCAGATATATTCATGAATTTTTCATTCAGCATCTTGAGACTGTTTTTAGCAGTTGAAGAGGATATTTTAACATTTCTAAGAATGACATCAAAGAAAAAGACGATGGTCTGCTATGAGTTTGACAAACTTTGGACAATTAAAAGTATAACAATATACACTTGGTTTATTTGTGGCATGGTGAAAAAATTTGGACATACAAAAAGCTTTGTGATGTTTATTTGCTGGCTGATTGTACTTTGCAGATCCCAGCGTTGACCAAGTATATGCTTTTTGGCGACCTCATGTACCTCCTGGTTTTGCAGTTCTGGGTGACTATTTGACTCCACTGTGAGAGGAACACTCCTAAAACAATTCCCTGGAATATGTAATTTTATTTGTTGAACCGAAGGCTGATTTTGCCACTCTTCCATGACAGGGACAAGCCACCAACAAAAGGAGTCATTGCTGTAAACACCAACTTTGTGAAAGTCAAGAGACCACTATCTTTCAAACTAATCTGGCCGTCCTTGAATTCAGGGAACATTTCTGATCAAAATGTAGACATTTCAGACTCACTAGCAAATGACATTCTCAGCGAAGGAGATAGTTGGTGTTCTGTTTGGTTGCCTGAAGCACCCGAAGGTTATGTTGCACTCGGCTGTGTGGTGTCACAAGGACAAACTCAACCACCTCTATCATCTGTTTATTGCATTTTGGCTTCTTTAGTATCTCCGTGTTCCCTGAGGGATTGCATTACCATCAACCTTATGAATGGGTATGTGGGATACTCCCTACCCTGTTATTCGTTCAGCTATGTTACATGCAGGTCGACATACATGTGGATTAAAGACAGACTGAAGCATCTGACTTGGGAAGAGTGGAGTATAAGATATACTGATGCACTAGTTAGACTCTTTACTTACAACTTAGTCTTTTAGGTTGAAATAAAGTTTAACATAGTATCTCTCTGTTCCAAAGTCTCATTTGACTTTCTACAAATATTAAGAATTCAACTTTAGTAATTACCTTTTACCTTCATATACTCCCATGATGTTAGAACTAATTTGTGTGGGATTCACTGGTAAGCCATGACCAATTAACTAACTAAAGTAGAAATGATACACATGTTAGGAGAGGGGAACATTTATTTTGGGATAGTTGGAGTATTATCTTCTCTTTTTTTTTGCATTTGGGCTTGTTTGGAAAGATGTGGTTCATTCGAATAGTTCATACTTCATAAAGTATCTTTTTGCTCATGCATTGTACTTCAGAAAGTTTCTTATATTATAATTTTGTATGCTCAAATTTCAGACACCCATCTAGTTTAGCATTCTGGCGTGTCGACAATTATGTGGGTACTTTCTTGCCAGCAGATCCTTCTACTCTTAGCATAACAAGCAAAGCATATGACCTACGTCATGTAGTATTTGGGTTTCCAGAAGGCACTCCAAATGGGGTTAAGGGTTCAAATGTCCGAGTATCTTCTTCGGGTCATGTTTACAGTACAGAATCAGAAAGATCAGCAATTGTGAACTCTGGTCAGCGTTTTGAAGCTGTAGCTAGTTTTCAGTTGGTGTGGTGGAATCAGGGATCAAGCTCCAGGAAGAAATTATCCATATGGCGCCCGGTGGTTCCTCAAGGGATGGTATATTTTGGTGATATAGTTGTGGCAGGGTATGCAATACTTTTTATTTTTTATTCATTTCTATACTTGTTTTAGTGGACCAAAATTAACCCTTTTGTGTTTATCTGGATGTTAGGTATGAGCCTCCAAATACCTGCATTGTTCTTCATGACACCGGAAAGGAACTTCTTAAAGCTCCTCTGGATTTCCTACATGTTGGAAAAGTCAAGAAACAGAGGGGAATGGGGAGTATTTCCTTTTGGATGCCTCAAGCTCCTCCTGGCTTTGTTTCCTTAGGTTGTGTTGCATGTAAGGTCACTCCTAGGCGGTATGATTTCATCACACTAAGATGCATGCGCAGTGATTTGGTGACTGGGGCTCAGTTTTTGGAGGAAAGCATATGGGATTCATCTGATGCCTTGCTCAGAAAAGAACCATTTAGCATATGGACGGTTGGTAACGAGTTGGGGACCTTCATAGCTCGTAGTGGTTTCAAAAGACCTCCACGAAGGCTTGCTTTGAAATTGGCAGATCCAAATGTTCCAAGTAGTTCGGATGGTACTGCCATCAATGCAGATATCAGAACTTTCTCAATAGCACTTTTTGATGACTATGGGGGCTTGGTAAGCAATCTTGTAGCTTCAATTGAATCATTGACAAATGTGCCTCATAACTTTATATGGAAATATAGGATGCATACATAGGGAAGCACTCCAATGAGAACCACAAGAGGTGTGAGAACTATGAGAACCAATATGGAGGCGTCATGTGACGAGGGGGCCGGGTTCCATACAATACCCTATAAGTGAACACTGTCTGGGGGAGTGGTGTAACGAGGGATTGGAAAAAAAAATTTGCGCCTGCCAGCTCAGTGTGCGCGCCACGTGGCGCCTCCGGTGGTTCTCACAAGGGGGAGTGGTTCTCACCAGATTTCACCTCTACATATGTATGTAGGTTGAGGTAATTCTGTAGGATCATGCTCTCACATGCTACAACTGTATGTAATTTATATAAAACATGTCCACTTGGGGATTTTCATTGTAGCAAGTTAATTAATCAAAAGATGCATATGTCCAGTTCAGGGAGAACTCTAGTAACATTGAGAAAAATTCACATCCTTCTTATGAAGTAAGGAAAAAGTCACATCCTTACTACAATACGTGCTTCCCTTATATAGGGAATTAGAAGCAAACTGAATAAGGAAAGGGAAAAGTAAATCCTAATCCCCAAAACAATATTATTCGTTTACCTATTCTAGCACTCCCCTCGAGTTTTTCAAAGAACACAGCGACGTTAAGTTGTGCGCGAAGAGGAGAATGGCACAGCACAATCTCCGTCATCCTTTCAAACGACCCGCCATCTCCTATCAGTAGAGGTGCTGGGAAATCTCGCTGCAGCGGCAAGCACAACATCTCAGGGACGCCCAGCACAATTCTCGCCTTCTGGCGTCGACTCGTGCCCGACTGATTAGCCCAAGACTGGTATGTGTGTGCGAGGCCTGCTGGGAAGCGATGTTTTGTGGTTTCCTCTGACGGAACAACCGCAAGCAGGCGCGAAATGGTGCGTTTTTGCTCTGCTTTACCCAATGGAGCTAGGACCAGAGACTACTCTGGATACTTCATGAGTCGGATCAAACTTATTGTGTGATTGATATGATTTGTTGGAGAGGATCCTCTTACTGTGACTGAACTGCAGAGTTAAGGTTTTTTTGGCTGGATTCCAAGCTTGCAGAGACAGGCATGTGAATCCCATAAATACAGATTTAGTTTGGTTTCCAGATGCATGGGTTATATGCAGCTTATGCTGGAGCAATGCCTGTGAGGGATGGTCTGTTATTTTACAAACAAATATGCACATTATTAAACAGGAAATACCCCACATTAGCGTTGGTGTGGAAGGATGAAAACTGCAGTCACTATGTTATTGGTATAGATAATAAAGGATAGGTTCCAATCCAACAATAGGTTGTTTTGGAGCTATAAGAGGATGGAAAACTGACTACATCAGATGATCCTCCTCTAGTATTTGGTGCCTCGAATGGGGATTTCAATGTAAAGTCTGATTTGCAATCAGGAAATCTATTTCGTTTTGCCATTGGTGTTGAAGGATTAAGTTTTATGGATGGGAAGCTTGACAAGGCTAATCTACATTATCTTGGCAAATCTAATAGAGCACGCGCTTTTGCAGATAGTTACTCCAAGGTAATGTTCGAGTACATAGCTCAAAATTCTCCATCTAAAATTCATGATCTGCTAGCATGCATCAGCTCGACAGATGATCAAGAAAGCAAACCTTCTATGTAGAGATGAATGGTTGAAGGCTGTTTATTGGTAATGGAAGGGTAATTTCGGAGTTGGAAACCCGAAAAAGCACAACATATTCTACGGCTTTGAAGCTTGTTATAGATCCTTACGTAACCTAGTGTCAATGTGGTCACTATATAGAGGAAAGACAAATCAGTTATAAATTGCACAGATGGAATTAACATAAATGTGAACCCGAGTTTTGCACATGAAGCACACAATACTATGGAAGAGAAACAAACAAGATGATATCAAATACCACCCTAAACCCCGAACCCCTACCCTGAACCATAAACCCGTTGAACAACCAATACAACCCTTAACACTTAACCCTTTATGAAAAGTGTTTGTTTCTTTTTTGAAATTGACTGTGTTGCTTCTTTTTGTGTATTGGAATTCACAGATGGTTCCGCTGTTTAACATCTCTCTAAGTAGAGTTGGGTTCAGTTTACATGGAAGAACTGACTACTCAAACTCTACAATCAATTTCTCGCTGGCTGCCAGATCATATAATGATAAGTTTGAATTGTGGGAGCCTCTTGTTGAGCCCGTAGATGGATTTTTAAGGTACTTATCATGAATAAATTGTCCCCAGTCTCTACGAATTGATCTGTGGATTATCTATCCTTCAAAAAATCTTATGAAGTTTTGGGGTATAGCCCTTATGTTAAAGTATGTAATGCTTACAATCCTATTGAGATATATACCATTCAGCCATCTAAAATCACTTTCAAATTGCAAATGCATCTTCTAGTAAGCCCATGAGATCTATTATTTATTTATTGTGTCTGATAGACTTGGGAATCCTTAATCTTTGCAAATAGTCAAATGGGACACTTATTTTGGGACAGAGAGAGTTAAATCCTTATTAGGTGGATGCTTACGATCTGACAAAGGTATTTTTAAGCTGTTGTCATTCCCTTGGAGGGAATGCAAATCATTTTGCTTTGAGTGACAGTCTCCCTTTTGCTCTGACATTTAACACCAACATACTAAAGTATTCATAATATATCATAACAACAAAAGGTCTGGAAAATGGGTTAGATGAACCCTTAACGCCCATGTGCTGAAAGATTACCAATAGGATGTGTTGTTGTTACACAGACATTCTAGTATTTAACTTATCATCATTCTGAAGGGTATTTCATAGTAATATCTTATAAATAACACCCTATTACTGGAAGACTAAATAGGTAGACACCTACAAAAAAGAATGGTCACACCAAACACCTGATTATGAGGTACAGTATAACCTCTACATGAGGCAAGAGTGGTGCACGTTCTTTGTGATTATGTTTGATAAATGTAGTCATAATTTAGCACCTAATCTATAATTCATATGCAGGTACCAGTATGATCTTAATGCCCCTGGTGCAGCTTCTCAGTTACGTCTTACCTCTACTAGGGATTTGAACTTGAATATTTCCGCGTCTAATGCTAATATGATAATTCAAGCTTATGCAAGTTGGAGCAACCTCAGTCAAGTCCATGACAATTATAAGAATATAGTAGATCTCTCTAACGTCCTCTTGTGTATCACAAATTCTGGTTCAGTTCATATGTTTGGAACTATTATTCACCTTTAGTTTCCTTTTTCCTCTTTGCTTCATAAGCAGGCAGCATCTACTCCTACTCATTGTGAAATGCCTGTTGTTGATGTCCATCGCAAGAAAAACTATTACATAATCCCACAAAACAAACTTGGTCAGGACATTTTTTTTCGAGCTATAGAAATCAAGGGGCGGACAAATATCATTAGGATGCCATCTGGAGATATGAAGCCTATAAAAGTTCCAGTATCAAAAAATATGTTGGATTCGCACCTAGAAGGTAAACTTTGCCGGAAAACAAGAAAAATGGTGACCGTCATCATTGCAGATGCACAAGTGAGTTTCATCCTTCACGTCATGAGCACAATGCTGTAAATCCTTTTTCAGTTAAACCGTGCAGTAAAAAAGTCTTTAAGGAAGATTAACGGATTGGAATTGGTAACTTAATGTTCGGGTTGCTATTATTCTTTGATATGGCATTTTCTTTTGTAACACCACGCTTCATCTGATTCTCTAGTATGTATATGGGTACATTTTCAGTTATTTGGATCCCAACTTGTACAAACGACTTTTCTTATTTTAATATGTATCCTTTATTGTGTTGCTTAAAGTTCTGACTTGTATGTTCTTGTAATGCAGTTTCCAAAAGTTGAAGGCTTGACTCCACATCAATATTCTGTAGCAATCCGTCTAAATCCAGAACAAAGTCTTCTCAATGAAGTAAACCTTCAGCAACAGAGTGTACGGACATGTGGAAGCATCTCTGACTGTTCCTTATCTCCTAAGCTACAGTTAGTTAAGTGGAATGAAATATTTTTCTTCAAAGTTGATTCCCTGGTATGTTAAAAAGCTCTGCTCATCCGTTAAAGATTTTAATTTGTCATATGTTTGAGTATTCTTCTGACCTTCCAATGAAAGAGCGTGAGAATTTATTTTGCATGAAAGATCATAAGGGTTTATTTTGTATTGCCTGATTAAATGATATACTTCTGATATTATTTATGTTTATTAAAGGATGCTTTTACTATGTTCGTGTAGGAAAAGAAGTGTTTGGCCACCAAATTAATTTTTGTATGGCATGTACATTTTTCATGAATTCTTTTTTCATTATTTATTTTCTGCTTCAATAACTTGAGAATGCAATTGATGGGGCAGGCATATATTGAGAAAATGGTCAACTTTGTGGCGGGTATTTAGCGTTCCGATGAAATGAAGTTCGCTTTGTATACAAAATAAAGAAGAAAGAATTAGCCACTTGGGGTGGATAAGCTCACTTTCGTTAATTCTAGAAATAGAAATACTAAAGCAAAACATAAACTACAAACCCAAGTAAAGTTGGATCGAGTTAATTTTCCCTTTAGTTTGGAAAGTATGACAGGCGAATGGTAAGGGCCGGGAGAAAAAAAATAAAGAATGAGAATGGGGTGAAGTCCTTTAACTGACATTATGGGCATAGATTCTAATGATAAATTATCATAATTAGTAATAAATTATTTTGCTACTTATGGGTCTCCACCCATGAGTTGGAGCTTTTAGGTGGATGGGTTTTAACATGATATTAGAGTTTGGTTTAGACCTTTTCTGTTTGTGTTTCCTCCCCATTAATATTGGTCCAGGTGTGAAGCTGTATGAGAGGGAGAGTGTTGAAGTGTCTCTCATCAAAATAATGAGGATTAATTGAGCACTTGATTAACATTTGGGCCCCACCTATCAGCTTGAGCTTTTAAGGGGATCACACTTTTAACACATCTAACTCATATAAACATGTAGTAGTCTATGATCGCCATGGCTATTTCTATGTACCAGCATACTATAAATAGCATCTTGCTTTTACCTTGAGCATCTTTATTATTTTCTTTTTGAAATTACCTCATGATATTTTCTCTTTTTTTGGAATATTTCAGGACCATTACATTGTAGAATTGATGGTGACTGACATAGGGAAAGGTGCTATTTGAATCTATTGCTTATGACTTTATGGTAATTATAAATTTGCCTTGCTATTGTTTACATAATCTTAAGTAATTAGTTTGGTGGATATCACTGACTAATATGAGAAGACTTGAACAGGAACACTCTTCATAATTGTAGTGTATCACTTTCAAAATGTTAAACCATGTTTTAAAGTAGACTTTATTTCTAGCACCCTAGA
Source organism: Geranium rotundifolium (assembly GCA_963920655.1). Lineage (NCBI taxonomy): Eukaryota > Viridiplantae > Streptophyta > Magnoliopsida > Geraniales > Geraniaceae > Geranium > Geranium rotundifolium. Next base: position 33,152,413 of record OY987313.1, on the reverse strand, counting down.
GCTTCGAAAATTTGTGTTAGAATCGTTTTTACATATTGCATCCCTTAGACATCTGTAACCATTCATGAATCTAAAATACTCTGATCTGGGAATTCTTGGGTGTGTCTTCCCAGTAATGATTATTGTAGTTCAAGAAAGTTCTATTGCTCGGTGTGTTTGTAAAATTGGAATGGATAATCTAGCAAGGTACTATGGTAGTCAAATTAATACAAGTCCTCATGGATTGAATATGACCAATCTTAGTCCGTTAGTCACTGAAGTTCAAATTATTGTTTGATCGATTATACAGGTGATCCTATTGGATTCTTTTCAGCTCCTTTGAATCAGATAGCTACAAGCATTCAAGACAGTTCATGTCCAGATGATTTTATGAATAAATTAACCTGGATAGACTTATACTCAGCAGAGTACACGGTGAATCGTATTTTACACTCATTATTATCCTTACAATATGTCACATGAGGCCAAAACATATTTTGGTATCAATGAAAGCATATTTAGGGAAATTCTTATGTTTAATACGTTCATGCAGAGCTCAGTTCACGGGGATACCTTTAAGAAGTTTCATGGCAGGATAAGATGTGCTGTAGTCTTATCACCAAGATCCGATGGCAATAAATCCTTTGATGGGAGAAAATATGGGTTTATTCAGATCAGTCCTAGCAGAGAAGGGCCTTGGACTACTGTTAGGCTAAACTATGCTGCACCTGCTGCCTGTTGGCGGTTTGGTAATGATGTTGTTGCTAGTGAAGTAAGTGTGAAGGATGGAAACCGATATGTAAATATTAGATCTCTAGCTTCAGTACGCAACAATTCAGATATCATACTTGAAGTGTGCCTTACTTGCACAGCTTCCTATGAAAATACAAGGCTAGTAAATGATGCAAGTAAAGCTGAAAGTTTCAGAATTGGTGATAACAGAGTCCAGGCAGATGAATTCCTTGAAACTGAAAAGTATGACCCAACAGTTGGCTGGGTTGGCTGTTTGGTTCAATCTCATGAAGATGTCTCAGAAGGTGGAGCTTCATATCGGGTGAGTAATAAACAGTTTAACATACAGTATTTTCAACATGCTCTAAGCAATTGGGATTTGTCATTTATGGCATCCATATCTAGTTTCCCCATTGGCGGTTTCTTCAATTTCGTTGTCAATCACTATTTACCATGTGAATTCGAGGTGCCAAGTTTAACTTTTTATTATCAAATTTACACTCATTTTTTAATTCTCTTTTTAGGGATGGGGATAGGGTTTCAAGATGTTTGAAGTTCTTCAAACTGTAAAAGTTAATTCTTTCTCGTTGATTTTTTATGATAGTGAGTATATATACAACTCTCGTTGATATGCTTTCCTAATATATAAGTGCAGTAACAACTGTTTTAGTTGATCAGGGAAAAAAATTATCCAATATTTGTGTTAAACTACCACCACAAAAATAGTTTCTTTGTTTGAATGAACTTTATAGCCAATCAATGTCAAGTATACTATTTGTGTAACATTTTGATAGTGCATTGTCATGTAAGTTTAAACTGTTCTTTTTATCAGCAAGAGGATGAAGTTTTAATGATGAAACCAGCAAAAACTTCCAAGAAGGAAATAAGGGCCGGCCAATTACACCAACAAAACTAGAAAGACAAAAAGGATAAATATAGAAAGGAGACATGAAAAGGTTTAAACTGTTGATATGGAGTAACTTCCAAAACTTTTGCAGATGCGAAAAACTATATGATTTGTTTATCACAATTCATGATATTGAACCATTAGAAATTGCATGAATTACTTCCAGGTTTTGGAGTTAGGAATGAAATGTCTGGTTTAGAAATTAGCTTCTTAGAGTTGTTAAGATTCTAAATGCAGCAATTTTGGCATTTTTAGCTACCTGGTATGTAGGAGCCCTCGATTAATTTCTTACTCTATGATTAATGCAGGATGAGTTACCATCTGGGTGGGAATGGATTGATGATTGGAATTTGGACACAGAAGCTACCAAGAGTGCTGATGGTTGGGTATATGCTGCAAATGTTGAAAGACTGAAATGGCCAGAGTCTTGTGGTCCTTTGAAGTCTGTGAACTGTGCAAGGCAAAGGAGATGGATCAGACATATGAAACAAATGTCAGGTGATATACATCAGGACATTTATGTTGGAGACCTTAAACCTGGGGAGACCCTGCCACTTCCTTTATCAGCCTGTACCCAATCTGGACAGTATGCCTTCAGATTAAGACCTGCTGCATCTACTGATTTTGAAGAATATTCTTGGAGTTCTGTAGTAAATAAGCAAGATCAACAAGTGGATGGCACTAAGCAAAGAGGTGGTTCTGAGATATATGTATCAACCCTGACAGAGTCTGAAGAGTTGCTGTACTGCACTAAAATAAATGGCTGTTCCTCAAATAGTTTACACAAACTGTGGTTTTGTGTGACCATACAAGCAACAGAAATTGCAAAAGACATACATTCTGATCCTGTCAAGGATTGGAGCCTGATGGTGAAGTCCCCATTATCAATCTCTAATCTTCTTCCCTTTGCCGCTGAATATTCTGTGCTTGAGAAGCAGGCAAGTGGTCATTTTGTTGACTGCTCTAGAGGAATATTTTATCCAGGAAATACAGTGAAAGTTTACAGTGCTGACTTAAGAAATCCTTTGTTCTTTTCACTTCTTCCACAAAGAGGATGGCATCCTGTTCATGTATGATAATTGAACCTACTCCAGTCATTGTTTTACTGCAACAATAAATTCTTTATCGGAATAAGATTATTGACATGCATCTTGTTCTCTCTCAACTGTTAGTTCTTTATTTAATTTTGACATTGACAGGAATCGGTTCTTGTATCTGATCCTCGGGGAGTTCCATCTAAAACACTTGGCTTAAGAAGTCTAATTTCTAAAAGGTCTGACTAGACATAAGTTATGTTCAATATCTTGGTGTCCGATTCTGGCATGCTAATACAGTTCTCTGACGTGCAGGACTGTTCAAATCATTCTAGAACAAAATAATGATGTAGAACAACCCCTGTTGGCAAAGCGCATCAAAGTTTATGCTCCTTATTGGTTTGCAGTTGCCAGATGTCCCCCGCTTACATTTAGGCTAGTGGATGTGTCAAGGATGAAATGCAGTCAGAAAATTTCTCTTCCATTCCACTCAAAAAAGAATAGTCAAACGATCCTTGAAGAAATATCTCACGAGGAAATTCAAGATGGCCATACAATTGATTCAGAATTGAACTTTAATTTTCTAGGCCTTTCAGTATCTATATCTCAGTCGGGTATGGAGCAGTTTGGACCAGTTAAAGATCTTTCACCCCTTGATAACATGGTAGGTGTCACTATTTTTCATTTTTTTTGGATATGAATCATCATTCTTTTCACCTTTTAAGTTTCTTACTGTAGACTTATTCTTGTCTTTGTAGGATGGGTCATTGGATCTGTTTGCTTGTGATGCTAACGGCAATTACATGCATCTTTACATTTCCATGCATAAATGCCCTTATCAGTCTATTCCTACAAAGGTAATTCCTTACTTAGAGAGCATTATGTAAACCATATAAGCTATATGTGCATGTTTTATGTAGACCTCATAAGCTGTATGCGCTGGTTGACGTATTTTCTTATTTTTAGGTAATTTCAGTCCGACCATTCATGACTTTTACTAATAGATGTGGTGAAGACATATTTATTAAGTTGAGCAGTGAAGACGAGCCAAAGGTTCTACGTACATCTGATTCAAGAGTTTCCATTGTAAGCCATGAAATGGGTGAAACACATAAGGTCCAGGTTAGTGGATTATTTGCAGTTGCAACAATATTGGGTGGTTATGCATGTTTTTCCCCTCATCTATGTTTCCTTACAATTTTATGTAAACTGATTCTGGTATATTTATAGTAGGTTTGTATTGTTACACACTATAATTTGGAGATTTTGAATGTGGTTTTCCGGCAGCCTCATGGCTATCATCCATAAACTTTTCCGACCAGTAATTTGGCCAATCCATCAATAGGATAGACATCAATAGAAATCCGAAGAGTGATGACAACAAGTGATTGAGTAGACTCATTAAATTTTTGGTTTTGTTTGACTAATGAACCATAGTTCTTTTTTATTTCCACCCACTGGTGTAATTAGAAAGCTTCTTGCTTTTGTAGGTCCGGTTTGAAGACACGAAATGGTCATTTCCTTTAGAGATTCTGAAAGAGGACACTATCTCTCTGGTTTTGAGGACAAACAAGAGTATTCGAAGATTTTTGAGGATGGAGATACGGGGATATGAAGAAGGATCACGTTTTGTAGTTGTATTTCGAATTGGATCTTCCAGTGGTCCCGTTAGGTAAATCTTCCAATGTTAAGAATCTACACGATCAAATATTTGTAGTATTTTTCTGTGGGTAAAATATATCAAATAAAAATTGAAAAAAAAGAGGTACATTATGGAAGTGTCTAATCTAACTATAAAGGTTGATCTCTTAACTGTAGAGTCTGACACATTATGGTTAATTTCATTTAAAATTCCAGTGATACACAACTATTCCATTTATTATTGATTTCACTAATGTGTCAGTTCTGTATAAGCAGGATTGAGAACAGAACAACAAGCAAAACAATCAACGTTTGCCAGTTTGGATTCAGTGAAGATACCTGTGTTCAGTTAACCCCTCTTTCAACGACAATTTTTTGTTGGGAAAATCCATATGGCCAAAAATTTATCCGCACCAGGATTGAAGGCGAAAATAACAGTGGAAATTGGAATCTTCATTTTGAAAAGATTGGGATATGTTCAACAGAAAATGTAGAGCTAGGGCTCCAACTCCATGTTGTTGAAATGGGGGATATCAAGGTTGCAAGGTTCGAAGATCACAACAGATCAGGGTCAAATTCCAATATAGAAAAGTCATTTCTTGCACCAGTTGGCAACTGGGGACATTCATGCGTGCCGACAGAGATGCAGAACAACGCCACTCCCATGGAGCTTATTATTGAAATGGGAATTATTGGGGTTTCTATTGTAGACCATAAACCAAAGGAGGTTTCTTATGTATATTTGGAACGAGTCTTCGTATCATATTCAACCGGCTATGATGGAGGGGCAACGAGCAGGTATGACATGATTTTTAAGAAAGTGATATCTTTGAATTCCTGCTACTTAATTTGACAAGTACTGCTATGAGATGTAAATTGTATACACGGCTCTTTTCTTATCAGCAAAAACATATATTAAATAAGAGTGAGCAAGATCCCGACGAGGGAGCCATGGACAGCCAAAATTGATGCTACAAAGTAGCCTAAAAAGGCATGAAGGAACAAGATAAGAAGCCAAAATGAAATCCAGAGCCTTAGTTTCTTATTAAATATTTTGCATACATTAAGAGCAGTTATTGTATGGCTGGACTATTACATACCTTTTTTTCTTTATTGAGTGTTTTGGTGTTAAACTTACCCCAACCCACAAGCTTAAGCTATTAGGTGGAGGACCCAATTAAAACTAAGTGCACACTAAATCCACATTCTTTTCATATGGTACACTTTGGCACTCACCTTGCAGTCGGACAACACAAAAGGTCTCACATGTGGACTTAAAACATTTGAACGAGAGGAAACACAAACAGTGCTCAATTCCAAACCAAGCTTTGTGCCATGTTAAGCTTACTCCCAACTCAAAAGTTTAAGGCATTAAGTGGTCACTAAATCCGTGTACTTGCAGCATGGACATTTTTAGAAAAGCTAAGCACCCTTCTTCATTTATTCCAGGTTCAAGCTCATACTGGGTTATTTGCAACTTGACAATCAGCTCCCTCTAACTTTGATGCCAGTGCTCTTGGCACCCCAGGAGACATCTGATACAAATCATCCAGTTTTTAAGATGACCGTAACAATGCGCAATGAGGATGTTGATGGTATCCAGATTTACCCATATGTGTATGTACGGGTAAGGTTGTTGAATGATGATCGAAATGAAGCTCACTATATCATGGCATTGAGGTATATTGCAAATGCGATCTCATCAAACTCTGTTGAAATGACAGGTAACAGATAAGTGCTGGAGGATTAATATTCATGAACCAATTATATGGGCTTTGGTGGATTATTACAATAATGTTCAGCTAGATCGTCTCCCCCAAAGTTCTAGCATCACACAAGTTGATCCAGAGATACGCTTTGAGTAAGATATTACCCATATTTTTCATCTCAAGAATGCCATGTACTGCCCCATCCATCAGACAATTATGCTGAAATCACAAATATATTTGCATGTTGGAGAAAGTGGTACTGAATATAATTTATTATCGTAAGAAAGTTAGGTTTGTTTCACATATCAATGCAACTATGCCATGGATGAGTACAAACTACAGTCTTCACCATCAAAATTTTGAATTTGTTTGTATCTCAATTGTTTTGGATTTTGAGTTAAAAAGTGTAATTATCTCCCCTTTTTTTACAGCCTAATAGATGTTTCAGAAATAAGACTAAAGGTGGCAATGGAGACAACGCCAGCTCAAAGACCCCAAGGAGTTCTAGGTGTGTGGAGCCCCATAATGTCAGCTGTTGGAAATGCGTTCAAAATTAAGGTAAGGTCATATTACATGATTGTTTGATTATTGGAAATAAATGGAATGTGTACTGGATCCAACTTGTCATTCAAAAACCAATGTTTTTCACAGATAAAACTTTGGATTTTGACTGTTCCAAAACAGAAATTACTTTTATATGTTTCATTAAACATGAGCTCTGGTGCAAGAAAATCTCCATTATTTTAAGAAAGTTCATGTGGGTTGTATTTCAAAATATCACAGGTACCACCCCGTCCCGGACCGTCGCAAGGAAAACTATATCCAAAATCCTTTTTGTCTGGCATTAACTTGGAACCACGTGCATCTAAAGCGCCTTTTACTAAAATCAATGTAGTTGTATGTAAACTTAGAGCAATAGCATGATGGACCAAGAAGTCTCCCGTACCTATTGTTAAGAGTAGTGAATTATTGTTTTCATTAATAGCATTTGTCAATCACGGTAAATTAGAGCTATTATTATGTTAGGCCCATTAGGCCTAATAATATGGAAAACTCATTAGGGTTTAGGTTTGAGTATTAGGGTTTCCTAGTTTGGTTTATATTACTATTGTTCTCTATATAAAGGAACCTCTTCTATTATAATTAAGAAGCAAGTTGAATCAAATACATTATCGTTTCATAAAAATTGTCATGGTATCAGAGCCTCTCTAAAAAAATTCGATCTTGTTTCAATTTTCGAGTGAGTTTTGCTTTACCCACTTGTTAATTATGTTTTAGCGGGTGGGCGAGACATTATAAATCCGTACTCCGGCATCCACCAGCATCATCTGTCATTATCCGCGCATCTGTCATCTGTCATCCGCTCATCCGCCATCCAGAATCCGGTTTCCTTACTGCCTTATTTGCTCCACTATCCTTTCTGCTACGGCCAATTTCTTTTTTCATTGATATGATTTGGGTGTTTTCTCGAGACAATTTGGTTTATTTCTTATTATTAGCCTCTCTTAAATGTAGGAGGATGTCTGAAGGCATAGCGCAGTCGGTGTCTATTTCTAAATTCGGTATCTACCTCTGTATTCGGTATATAACTATGTATTCAGTCTCTACTTCGGTTTTCACATCAATCTCCTATTGTTTGTCTCTCTTGAATGTGGGAGGATGTGCTAAAGTCGTAGCGCATTCGGTATCTAACTCTACTTCGGTATCCGTGGTCTTCGTATTCGGTGTTCAACTCGGTCTCCATGGTCTCCGTCTTCGGTATTCACATCAGTTTCCAGCTCTGTCTCTAGTCTCCGTATTCCGTCCATCTCCGGCATCTGTATCCGGTGTCAGAATTGGGTATCAATCCTCAAAGTCTCAAGGTCTCAAGGCTCCGGTCTCCTTCAGAATTGGGTATAAATTCCCAAATCCTTCAGGCTTAGGTCTCCGTCTTCGAATTTCGAGTTCAAGCACCAGTCATCGTCACTTCACTGTCATGTGCCGCCACTGGATTAGTTTTTTTCGTAATCAAATTGATGTTGGTCGACCCACATCATTTGAAGGGGGGTGTCAATCAGGGTAAATTAGGGCTAGTATTATGTTAGGCCCATTAAGGTTAATATTATGGAAAGCTCATTAGGGTTTAGTTATGAGTATTAGGGTTTCCTAGTTTGGTTTATATTACTATTGCTCCCTATATAAAGGAACCTCTTCTACTGTAATTAATAAGCAAGTTGAATCAAATACAATATCGTTTCAGCATTTAACTATCCAGGCAGCCATATGCTTCGACCAACAATGAATGTTGGGCTATTGAATTACAAGAATTTGTTCCTTTATATAGGGAATAATAGGAAGCTAACTAGGTCAAGGAAACCTACCTAAATTCAAACCCTAATTATACTCAACTATTTCAACAATGTGCATATAATGAAAATGATGCCACTATCCAACTACTTTTCTGATCTTTTTGTACAGGTGCATGTAAGGCGAATGATGCACAGGGACAGATTTATGCGCAAAAGTTCCATTGTTCCTGCTATTAGAGACCGTATTTGTAGAGACTTGGTTCATAATCCCTTACATTTGATATTCTCTGTAGATGTGCTTGGCATGACAAGCTCGACTTTAGCTTCACTTAGTAAAGGTTTTGCTAAGATTTCAACTGATGGACAATTTCTGGGGCTACGTTCAAAACAGGCAAGATTATCTTAATCAGCTATGGTAGTTCAATGCGCATTTAGAACAAATATTCTAACAGGGGAACAGGTACGGTCAAGGAAAATCACAGGAGTGGGTGATGGGATTATTCAAGGAACAGAAGCTCTTGCCCAAGGTTTTGCTTTCGCGATATCTGGAATACTGACAAAACCTGTGAAGAGCGCCATACAGAATGGTCTCTTTGGATTTGCTCAAGGTCTAGGCCTAGCAGTTATAGGATTTATAGTACAACCAGTAAGCGGGGCATTGGACTGTGTTTCATTAACTGTTGATGGAATTGGTGCAAGTTGTTCCAAATGCTTACAGGTTTTCAGTAACAAAATCAGTGCCCAAAGAATCAGAAACCCACGAACAATTCGAGCTGACGGTATACTTAGGGAGTATTGTGAGAAAGAAGCTGTCGGGCAGGTACATTTCCTGATTGTTTTTTCTCATGCCAGTTTCTGTATCCTTTTCTGCAATGCCATTGTCAGTAAAAAACATTGATATGCTATAAGTCCCTTGTTGACTTTCAGTGAGGGAAAATGATTCTCAATATATGTGTATATGACCTTTCTTATTCTTTTCCAGATGATACTCTACCTTGCAGAAGCAAGTCACCAACTTGGATGCACTGAAATATTTAAGGAACCCTCAAAATTTGCTTTGTCTGATTATTACGAAGAACATTTTGTTGTGCCTTACAAGCGGATCATCTTAGTTACCAACAAAAGAGTCATGTTGCTGCAGGTTAGTGAGCGCACTTTGCTCTGTGTACCTTTAAATTACAATAGAACTTATGGCCTCCTCGTTCTCTGCTTCTGTCTAGTGTTTGGATCTTGACAAAATGGATAAGAAGCCTTGCAAGATCATGTGGGATGTGCCATGGGAAGAGCTAATGGCAATTGAAGTGGCAAAAGCAGGTTCAAGCCAACCTTCGCACTTGATGCTTCATCTAAAATATTTTAGGAGATCAGACGATTTTGTCCGTGTTATAAAGTGCAATGATGAAAGGGTGGAGGGAAGAGAAGCCCAAGCTGTTAGGATAAGTTTGGTTGTGCATAAGATGTGGAAAGCATACCAGTCGGACAGAAAATGTGTTATTCTAAAGGTCAGCATCAAGCAAACATCTATATTCATTTTAAGTTAGTGAATGGATAACTCAGATTTTTTTTGTATGTTTAGGTACCTTCAAGCCAGAGGCATGTCCATTTCGCTTGGAGTGAAGTTGATGGGGAAGAGGCGTGTGCTAGAAGCATAGCTATCTACAACTTTAAAAAAACTTCAACATTAAATGCTACATCTATTGAAAGGAGATTTATCAAGCATACAATCAATTTTGTGAAAATTTGGAGCAGTGAGCTGGAACCAAAGAGTCGATGCACATTATCCAGAAAGCAGGTGCATTAGTCATTTTCTTCACTCTCTTAATTTGTGGGAGAAATTGACCTTCTAAATTCCTAGCAGTGAAGTTTGAAAATGTTTCTTTTTGTTCAGGTTATGGGGGGGAGTGGAATATGTAGCATATGGAGACCTGTTTGTCCAGAAGGGTAACTACTGTCTTCTTTTTATTTTAGATTCCTTATTTCCTAAACTATTGTTTTGCTTGCTACATACTTTTTTGGATTTATATATTTGTTGACCTGATCAAACCTCAACTCGAGTGCCTTTATTTAGATGTCCGAATAGTGTTTGCATTAAATGGTGATGAATTTTTACTGAGAGAAGAGAGTGGATCTGGAGGTTAGAACTTTATATATGTGTAAGCATCGTTGTAAGTTCCCTAACCTACTGACAGGTGTCAACGCCAGGTTGTAGACAGTGATTCCAGTTTGTCTGTATAACTTGAGTGCTTGCGTAGCCTTGAACTCTGTTCTCCTTCAGGTATGTCTCCATCGGGGATATTGCTCGTGTTGGCTGTCAGCCTCCAAATGCTGCTGCTGTTTACCATAACATTAACAAATTGTTTGCACTTCCAATGGGTTATGACCTGGTAAGAAATGTATTTTATTAGAAATGATGCTGTAATTGCATAAAACACTATTGTTTGTTCATAATCATGGTTATGCTTTTGCTCAGGTCTACTGGAATTTGATTATGTTGATTTCTACTGGTTCTCAACGATCCCACATATTACTTGGTAGGCTTAATTTTCACAAAAAGAAATGGCCGTGTATTATGCAGGTGTGGAGGAACTGCTCAGATGACTACATGAATCCAGTATCGATATGGCATCCACGAGCCCCAGAGGGATTCGTATCGGTAGGCTGTATAGCCATATCGAGTTTTGCAGAGCCGGAAGTGGAAGTGGCACATTGCATAGCAGAATCGTTTGCGGAAGAGGCTGCATTTGAGGAGAAGGTATGGTCTGCAGCAGGGTCGTACCCATGGGCATGCCATATTTATCAAGTCCAGAGTGATGCTCTTCATTTCATTGCTCTGAGAGAAAACATGGAAGAATCTGATTGGAAGACGATGAGGGTTCGCCAAGACCCACATCGGTTGTTACTATCATCTTCATCAGCTAAGTAATTTGATCTTAGAGGAGCCATTTTCACTTTGTCTGCCAATTATTTATTTGTAGCCTGTATAGGGTACATATATATAAGCATTAGTGTTCACAAAGTAGCCTAAAATGGCTCCCTTACCTTCTGGCAAATTTTTAGCCGGCCTTTGTATATTCGTCATAGTTGCGGATACGTATGTACACACTATTACAGTTAGGTTGTTGATAAAAGGAAAATGACACTTTAGTAGAGCTAAGTTTTCACCATTTTCACTTTAGCACACATAATTGTTACCTTAACTTGTGTGGTGTCTTAAATATTTAAAATTTTCATTTTAGTAAACTCCATCCAATTTTGTTAGATTTTTCATTAGAAAAACAAAATTGCCCTTTAGCCTTAGCCCCTATTTAATGTTTTATTATTAATTATTTATTAAATTAATTAAACCTTTTAATTAAAAAATGAATATTAAAAATATATCATATTATAAAATTTATAATATATTTTTAAAATAATAATATTATATATTATATTACTATAATTATATTAAATTAAATATGGGTTAGGGTTTAATTGCATTTTCTGTCTTTTGAATGAAATATGTATTCTATAAGATTACATAAGTTATTGTATCGAATTAAATAATCTAGTATAAGATGGTATAAACGTCTTATTAATGAATATCTTAACAGAGAAATGTATAATAATCATATTACAAATCTCATATTTGTTATTGTGGTAATGTATGTTTATGATATGAATTTAATTGAAACTCGTGAGAGATCCTATACACTATGAAATATCTTAAGAAAGAGTTTGAAATGAAAGATTTGGGGAAAATGAAATATTATACGAGAATGTGCGTTCTTGCGGTCAGTCACTCAACATATATGAGATGATGTGAAATTCAATCAATTATAAGCTCTCCTTCCATAATATATGAAGACAATGCAGCGTGTATAACTCAAATTAGAGGCGGTACATCAAAGGAGATTGAATCAAGCACATATCGCCATAATTCTTATACACTCATAAACTCCAGAAGAATAATGAGATTGCTGTCAAGCAGATTCCCTCCCGTAAAAATTTTGCAGATTTGTTCACTAAAACCTTGACGACATTCACCTTCGAGAAGTTAGTATGGTGAATCGGCATGTGTCGACTTAGCAAGCGACCGAAGTAATTTTGTCAGCCATCAGGGAGAATAACGATCATGTGTATTAAAATGATTTATCCCGCCAAGTTTTCCTAAAAAAAAGTTTTTAACAAGGCATAAGCACGTCCAATATTATTTGCACGTGGTGGTAAGTGCTCTGTTAAGCGCAATAAGCAACCCAAGCTAAGAGAAAGCTTTTACGATGGAACAACTCTCAGAAATAGGAGATTCTTACTCGAGTAACTCTCTTCTTGAGGGGATTATTGATGCTATTAGGGGGAAACACCCATGACTTAGATTCCATGAGGCTTTAATGTCTCGGAATTGATCTCTGTGTTGATTTTCCTATATGCGGTATAGGTCGCTAGATGTCGCTAGATGTCGATGTAGGCCGCTCAAACGTGAGGTTATGAGTTGTTATAGCCGGAGATACCTAAATGTGCTATACACACTTTTAAGGCCCTTAAACAAGGGTATAGTTGCTATGGCTTCTTGTAAGAAGTACCCGACCCTAGGGTTCTACGTCTTGCTTTTATCTTAGGCGAAGAACGAGTCTGCAAAATCGAAAAGACTTGTTCTCTAGTTTCGTTTTTAATCTTGGTGCATTCATTGAGAGTCCGGGCAAGTGGCTTTAGGTTCTACGAATTGAAGCGTAGCAGACTCAGAACAGAGCAGAAGAAACTCGGATGAAAGCTCAAGAGAGAGTCATAAATAAATGGCCTCCACCATGTGATGTGTACTATTGTCTAGTCCAAGAAGACAAAGTTTCTTGTTTGGGGATGAGCTGTTGAGTATAATTTTTATTCTTGCATTTAATTAAAGTCTTTCAACTAATCTATAAATGGGAAGCGTGGTGAATAAGAAACATGCACATATCCGAGAGCTCATCTTCTTGCTCCAAAGTAGGCTTAATTTCTTCTCTCTTTTCAAGTCTTGCTTTTATTTATTTAATTAATTAAAAAAATTGGTTTGGTTTGGTTTAACTTTCTTTTGATTACACTTTAAACCCTCCAACATTTCATATAACTTTTACAACAATGTGAAATAAAGTGATATGCAAAGTTACAATCAAGCATAGAAGAAAGAAGTCCTATTATTTGACAGGTATGGGGCATCAGACTTAAGATTAAGACAAGTTGTGAATACATTACTCGACTCGACTCGTTGTCATTCCTATTTAGTCATCACCTTAAGGACGGTGGTATAAATTGATGGGATAATTACACTTTGCCCCTGCTAAAATGATCACTTTTACATTTTACTACAATTCAAAATAAAGTTTACATTTTACTATCACTAATTGCGTTTTTTTACACTTTGCCCTAACAGTGTTAGATTTGGATGAAAATTTTCATTTTATAACAAAAAGACCAAAATACCCTTAGGGTTTTCTTCTCTAACTAAGATCAACCTCCACTCAAATCCGGTCAGACCCGGTTTAATTATTAATAATTCAAATAATATTAATTAATAATTAAAATAATATTATTTATTAATAATATATTGAAACTTTCGAATTACGTGACTCTTTCATACGAACTCTATTTCAGGCTTATAGTGTATCAAATCGAAGAGAATCGAAAGATCAACAACTTTAATGAAATATTTATTTATTAATACTTAATATTATTTTGATATTTAATAATTAAGAAATATTAATTATTAATAATATATTTAATTATTAATAATATGGTGAAACTTTCGAATGACATAACTCACTCATACGAGCTATATTTCGGGCTCATAATATATCAAATCGAATAGAACCATAAGTTCAACAATTTCGAAGAAATAAGGTTTTGTCTAAAATTTCATCCAACGACAACAAATTTTTTAATCTTTAAAAAAAATTCGTCCAGCATTTACCAGTGTTAGAGCAAAATATTAAAAAAATTATTAATAATTAATTATTTATATTTTGGTAATAATCATTTATCACGTAAAATTAAATCAATTATTAATAATATATAGACAAATACTTCTTTCTTCAAAGTTGTTGACTTCTAATTCTCTTTGATTTGATATAATATATGAGCCCGAAACAAAACTCGTACGAGAGAGTTATGTTATTTGAAAGTTTTAATATATTATTATTATTTACAATAATAATTATTACTATTAATTGATATTATTTTAATAATTAATTTACTTTTAATTTTAATTATTAATAATTTATAATTGAAAAAAAAGGATAATTACACTTTGCCCCTGCTAAAATGATCACTTTTACATTTTACTACAATTAAAAAAAAAGTTTACATTTTTCTATCGCTAATTGCGTTTTTTTACACTTTGCCTTAATAGTGTTAGATTTTGGATGGAAATTTTCATTCTATAACAAAAATACCAAAATACCCTTAAGGTTTTCTTCTTTAATTAAGATCAACCTCCACTCAAATCCGGTCATACCCGGTTTAATTATTAATAATTCAAATAATATTAATTAATAATTAAAATAATATTATTTATTAATAATATATTGAAACATTCGAATTACACGACTCTCTCATACGAACTCCATTTCAGGCTGATAGTGTATCAACTCGAAAAAAATCGAAAGATCAACAACTTTAATGAAAGATTTATTTATTAAAACTTAATATTATTTTGATATTTAATAATTAAAAAATATTAATTATTAATAATATGGTGAAACTTTCGAATGACATAACTCACTCATACGAGCTTTGTTTCGGGCTCATAATATATCAAATCGAATCAAATCATAAATTCATTTCGAAGAAATAAGTTTTTGTCTAAAGTTCCATCCAACGACGACAAATTTTTTAATCTTTAAAAAAAACTCGTCTAACATTTACCAGTGTTAGAGCAAAATGTTAAAAAAGTTATTAATAATTAATTATTTATATTTTTGGTAATAATTATTTATCACGTAAAATTAAATCAATTATTAATAATATATAGACAAATACTTCTTTCTTCAAAGTTGTTGACTTCCAATTCTTTTTGATTTGATATAATATATGAGCCCGAAACAAAACTCGTACGAGAGAGTTATGTTATTTGAAAGTGTTAATATACTATTAAGTATTATTATTATTATTATTATTATTATTATTATTATTATTACTATTACTATTAATTGATATTATTTTAATAAATAATAATTAATTTAGTTTTAATTTTAATTATTAAAAATTTATAACTGAAAAAAATGATTTCCTTTTATTTGTATTAAATAATTATAAATAATAATATTTTTTTATTAATAAATATTATTAATATAAATTATATATTATTAATAAATATTATAAGTTGATGAATAATGGCATCAATTTGAAATTTTGATTAATAATTGAGGGCAATTTCGACTTTTCATACAACATGAAAATTTTCCATCCAAAATCTAACACCGTTAGTGTAAAGTGTAAAAAATACGCAATTAGCTGTTGTAAAATGTAAAATTTTTTTTAGCTATAGTAAAATGTAAAATCGGTCATTTTAGCATGGGTAAAGTGTAACTATCCCTTGAAAAAATGATTTCCTTTTATTGTTATTAAATAATTATATTTAATAATAATAAATTATTATTTTATTAATAAATATTATAATTTGATGAATAATGGAATCAATTTAAAATTTTGATTGATAATTGAGGGCAATTTCGACTTTTCATACAAATATGAAAATTTTCCATCCAAAATTTAACACCGTTAGTGTAAAGTGTAAAAAATACGCAATTAGTTGTTGTAAAATGTAAACTTTTTTTTAGCTGTAGTAAAATGTAAAATTGGTTATTTTAGCATGGGTAAAGTGTAATTATCCCTAAATTGATTGATAGGGTAGAGTAATAAATGATTAATTAGTGTGACGAGTGATGCATGAAAGTGGCCACCCAACTTTCCGCGCCATTCCTTTTGTGAACTTTTATTCTCTCTCTTTAACCCTATTTCATATCATATCATATCATATATTCGATTGGATCAGATCTCTGACTCATACACTCTCTTCTGCTTCAATTTTCACTTGGGAAGAAAATGGACGGTCTGGTCAATGACTTGATCAACGTCGCCATCGATCACGACGAAGACGACAGAGAGGAACGATCCAGATCCAGTTGGGCTCAGGTTAGTATATACGTACGCATCGCCTTTTTTTTGGGAGAATCGACATTGATTCATCATGAAAGTGGCGGCTGCAGGTCGTCTCCGGGGAAGGAGAAGAAGTCAAGACCCAGCCTAAGAACCCTTGGAACAGACAGGTCCGATTCCGATTATTCCACTGTACAAGTCGTTTTTTAATCTGTTTTTCAAATAAAATGAAATTGAATATACCCTTGAATGTGAATTTGCAGGATCAGAGACAGAACGAGTGTGAGGAGAGCTCTGAGTCCAGACCATCCTCTAGGCGACCTCAAAAGGTGGATTGTTTGATTATTTCACTTTCCATCAACTTTTAGTGTTTATTTTCAATTCAGTGGTTTATGTAATGGTTTTAGTTCAGGATCTGGGGAAAATGATATTATTAATTTTCAAACAAGGTTCATGTTATAGGTCCAATGGTGAATTACTCTGTATCAGACACTCATCACCAACCTCAATAATGCTATCTGAGTTTACTTACATTGATTTCCATTTAAAGATATGCACATAATAATTTTTTTCGATATTGCTGTGGACCAAAGTGTGAAGTAATAATACGGAGTGATTTTTTCTCTATTCCATGACAGTCAATCCTAACATCTTGTATTTTTTGTGTGAATTTGAATGACAACATAAATGGAAGTATTAATGTCTCAAAACAATCAACTCTTAACATCATAGGTATATCCTTCTGGTTGCAACATGAGGGCAGATTATCCTTCTGAAGTATATATTTTGCATTGTTTGATGAGTCCGTTTTTCCTTTACTGTTTGGTAACTTCACAATGGCTTTGTTTTTTTATGCTCTAGTTTGTATCTTTATTGCAGGCTGCTCAAGGGTATCAAAGGGATGAAGATGGTGGACGATATGATGATAACCAAACTCAATGGAACGGAAAGGTAGGCTGCAAATCCTGTGGTCTGATCTGTAATGAACCTTTGAACTATGTTTTTCTAATTTGTTGACTCCCTCTGATGGTAACTACGCAGGAAAATGACGATGATGGTTGGGAGACCGTTGGCAAAAAACCTCCAAGGAAATCACATAAGGTTCACTCTTATTTGAAGTTTAGTCATTCAAAAGATAACCTCACCAATTGATAACCTTTGCTTTCACCTTGCTAGTTGAACTTCACATATCTTCAATTTCATACAGTGATATTTGAATTTCATGAATCCCGAGTTCTTAGTAAATTTGAGGTTTCGCAGAAGAGTAGTATTGTAATCATGTTTCTATTAATTAATTCACAGATTATCAAAGATCAATGGAATGTGTACAAACAACCTTCTAGTGAACAACATTATTCTGCTCAAGTTGAGATAGGCAGCGATATAGAACCCTCGCGGAAAGAGCTTGCAGACTTGTCTGAAGCATGCAACAAGCTCTGGGAACTTGATTTTAATCGTTTGGTGCCTGGCAGGGATTATCAGATTGATTGTGGTGAAGGGAAAAAGGTTTACCAAAGGGGAGATATGGCAGAAGGAAGTCTATTCGAATGGCTTGGTGAAGATGTATTGAACAGGCCTACTTTTGCTCGCTTCTGTTCTCTTCTAGATAATTACAATCCTAGGGAAGGATGCAAAGAAGTAGTCACTTCTGAAGAGAGGCAAGAGCAAGCTGCTTTTATAGAAGAGATCAGCAGAACTGCACCAATTAAATATCTTCATATGTATCTCTCTGTTAAGGGTATTATTTCTGATAACTATCAAGATTTTAAGAGAATGCTAACTGGTCTTTGGTTTGATCTTTATGGTCGTGGTGGCACATCGGGTTCCTCTTCTGCTTTTGAACATGTATTTGTCGGAGAAGTTAAGCAGCGTGATAAACATGAAGTTTCCGGCTTTCATAACTGGCTTCAGGTGGATGTCTCGTTATATTGTCATTCTTTGATGTCAACTGTCCTATTACTATTTTGTGGAGTCACCTAGATGCAGACTGCAAGATTGTATCAGTAATATGCTCTTTTTGTTTTCAGTTTTACCTAGAAGAAGCAAAAGGGTGTGTTGACTATCAAGGCTACATTTTCCCTCGAAGGCGTGGAGAGATAGTAAGTGTGTTTATAGTTATTTTTGTTTCATTCCTTGCTGAGTTAATGTGGAAAGTTATTAATTAGAAGGGGGGAAAATTACTGCATCATCAAATATCAAATAGTAATCTATAATATTCATCAGCAAGAAATATGTCTAGTTTGTATAATGGGTTACTGTGTAGTCTGTTTTTCCCTCCAGTTAAGATGGCACGTACCAAGATGTGCTATTTGTTGACCAAGTTTTCTTCAACCGATCATAGTTTAGTTAATTGGATTATGCATAGTATTCTGAACTAACGGTCAAGCTGGAAGAAGATTTTAACAGAGGGCATGGAATTAGGATGATACCTAGAACTAAGGGATTATATGATTGCTTATTTTGTACATCACTATGCTTCTATTTTGTGCTTTTTATGAACATAAATGCTCTGAAACTAATGAAAAATGAAATTAGAAAGCAATTGTAGTGAACACGTCATCTGATATTGGAACATTAAGTAGTCAATAACACTTGGACCATTCTGCTGTCGTTGGATTTTATTGTGTAATTCAAACTCTCATATGGATCCCTTGCTTAATGTAGGAAATATCAGGGGCTAGTGTTCATTTGAGATAGGGATTTCCGATGAATCAATCTTAGTTACTGTTGAAGTATCTCACATTGAGATCATTTGATCAGCATCTTGGGTCATTTCCACCTACGAATTTGAGCTTTTAGATATATTAAGCTTTAACATGATGACAAAGCTTGGTTTCGGCCTTGCATTTCCTCCATCATGTATCTGCTGAACTTCAAGTGTTTTTTATCGGCAAGAAATTATATAAAATGCGAAAAACAGCACAAATACAATGCCCGAGAGGATAGAAAAAACCCCAATACAATCGAAGCAGACAAACCCTGAAAAACTAGAAAGAACCTGTTCAATCGAGGGAACCGGTCAAACTGAAAAGATCACAATTGGACCGGTCCAAATCGAAAGTCACCTAATTCAATCCGGTCTGACCACAGAAGGGGTTGGACCACGAGAGAACAGCCTCGCCAGAAAGCTCCACAGCGGGCAACGACCAAGGCACCAAGGGAGGTTCCGACCACCAAGGCGAGGCCTGAAAACGTCAAGGCCTCGCCGGAAAAGGTGGGAACTCCGCCTCCACCTCCACACGAATAGTAGCTCGAGCTCTGACTCCTCCACCGCTGTGCCACCAAAACATCCGGCCAAGCTCCACCTGCACTGGAACAGTGGCGCCTCCCTGAGAGAAAACCAGCACCAGACCACCCGACTTCAAGCGTGTTTTGTAGGAAATAAACTTTTGCTGTAATCATACATATTCCATGAAATATCTCATCCATCAACTCATAACGATTTCATAACAATTTGATGCACGGCTCACCCGACTTCTTTATATCTTTTCCATTTCCATGTCAAGTTTGATTATTCAGTTTGTTCTGTATCAAGTTCTTACGTCCGATATGGTAATTTACTTTGTGTTTCTTGTGTCAATGTACAGCCTGACTCTGAATCGCAGTTGCTCACTATTCAGTTTGAGTGGAATGGGATTCTAAAATCCGTGTCGAGCACTCTAGTCGGAGTTAGCCCCGAGTTTGAAATCGCACTGTACACGCTGTGCTATTACATGGGTGTAGAGGACAACAACATTCAGATAGGTCCATACTCAGTAAACATCAAGTGCTATCGCCATGGCCAAAAGATCGGATCAGTGTTTCCAGTTACAGAGTCCTGAATTTCAATTTTAAACATTCTCAGTCTCAACTCATTGATTCAAGGGATGTGACTTACACACCCACCACAAAATTATTTACATTTGATCCATAAAGTGAATCTAATAGTTGTATTTTGGTTCTCGATGGTGATGCCTTCCTAGTCTGGTTCTACACCTCAATTTCTTACCGAGTTTGTTCAGTTGGAATTATAAATATGTTTCTTGAGTCGGCCAAGAATAAAAATTAAGGTTCTTTTTGTTAATTTCTTCTGTTTGGAGCTTGTCATTATCAGATGAGAAAGCCCAGGGATATTTTGCAAAACAGTTGCCGTTGTACAAAATGACGCGTATGTCGTGTGAACTGACCAAATCTACTAGAAATGTTGCTTTCAACCCATAACGTGGTGTTGTGGAAGTATCTTACGACCTTTTTTGTTTCTTATAACAATGAGTAACGAAAATATCACGAAAAGTTCCGAGATATCTCTCAACGACAGTCTTGTGTCCTCAAACAATTTAGCAGCCTACGTCTAAGTCTGAGGTTTAAAATTTTCATGCCAAAAATATGAGGTTCAAACAACTATGAAACACACAATTCTCAATTAGTTGATAACTATGGACACGTATATAGAAAAGGTAAAAATATACGTGTGGGCAAGTCATATCTAAGTTGACAGTCTAATTGTTAATACACATAATATTTTCTGTATTTTTGTTCGATTTAAAATTTTATACAACATTCTCATTGTCTCTAGGGTTATATTTCTCAGTACGGGCAATTGTGAAGAGTTCAAGCAAAAACCTCTTTCAGAATGCAAACTAAAAATTGATGTAAGCAATTGATATAAGTAGTCACGGTCAGTATCGGTAACGTAAACACAACGCAAACAATAATGTAAACTCAATATTTATATGATGTTAAACACGTAGGTTTGAATCTCAATCGTTTAAACATTTAATCTTAAAGATCATTTTAGTTTTTAGTTTGCATTCAAAGAGAGAGTTCTTCACATGAACCTCCCTCTGCATCTAGAACCAAATTCCGACACCGTAGTTTTGCAAAGGGGTCGTAATTTTCTGCACTGACACATAAATGCCTAGAGGAATAACATATTAATATACTATTTGTTCCCTTGACATGGGAAAACAGAACCCCTTAAAAATCAGGAATTTAAATATGGGATATGAATAATATTGTGCTAATTTAGAGCTATATAATAATACATATAGTCAGATAATATTTATTTAAAGCAACAATGCACATTTACAAGTCAATAAAATAATATCTTGGTCTTAGACCAATGGCTAAAGCAAATCTAGCAGTCGGTCATAAGAAACTCTGACAGTAACGGCACGCGCAGAGGAACAATACCGACTTGAGACATACATACCCACACAAAAGGAAGGGCAAGGAATTGGTGGAGGTGCCATTTCTATGGGTTCAGAATTTGACTCATTGCAGCAAATGCAATGGAGAGCCACACAATCAAAGCAAGAAAAACAAAAAACAGTTGTTGGATCCTTTCTTGCTACAAGACAGTAACAGATAAGAAATTGTTGATTCCCCTACTCATACTCACTGTTTGCCTTGTCCTGTTTCACATATTTCTTCCTCCCCCGCGAGCGTGTGTCACTGGTACACCATTCATGATTATGAAACTTCTATTCTGCGACAAAGACAGAAGGTAGGGTTAGTGAGAGAATTAAACTTCACCATTCGGACCGACTAGTTGATATTTTGCACTCTCTGCTAAACTAGAGCCCACCAGCCTAGTCTTCTCCAAGAACCCGTCCTTAATTTATTTCTATATATAATCCTCCACCGATATCTATTCTCCCATATCTTCCTCCTCTCCATCAATAAATATCCTTCATATCTTTCCCCTCCCTCTCATTTCATTTCTCCAATACTAGTAGAAGAAATGGCCTTAACTCTACGATCGTCCATCTCCTTTACCAACCTAAGAGACCCCAAGAGCCTAAGAACTTCAGATGATTTTTCAGGCACAGTTTGTTTTGCACAAACCAAGCCTTCGTGTCGTCTCCGGGTAAGGAATTCAGTGGATCAGGCACAATTCTCACTTGGGAGAACGTTGACCACAGAGGTCCAAAAGAACGAGAAATGGGAGAAGTTGCATGCACTAGCTGGGGCTGAAAGTTCAAGCAATTCGAAGGTGCCTGTGTTTGTGATGCTTCCACTTGACACAGTTACGCCGGGAGGTCATTTGAATAAGCCCCGAACCATGAATGCCAGTCTGATGGCCTTCAAGACTGCTGGCGTGGAAGGAGTCATGGTGGATGCCTGGTGGGGATTGGTTGAGAAAGACGGGCCTTTGGAGTATAAATGGGAAGGTTATGCCGAGCTTATTAGTATGGTGGAAAAGCATGGTTTAAAGCTCCAAGTTGTGATGTCTTTTCATCAATGTGGAGGAAACGTTGGAGACTCTTGCAGGTATGACTTATGAAAGCAATAATTGCTCCTTTAGTAAATGTTTTTGTTCACAGTTCATGCTAATTTTTGGAGCTACAAATCCTATAATCACCACCCTCTCGCTTTCCTTCTTACAGAGAAGGAATTGATTATAATAACTATGTTATACTGAATTCTTAACAAACTAGAAGCAAAGTAAAATAACAATTTTCCTCTGAATTTCAGCATTCCTCTACCACCATGGGTGCTTGAAGAAGTTAGCAAGAACCCAGACCTTGTCTACACAGACAGAGCTGGTAGGAGGAATCCTGAGTACATATCTCTGGGTTGTGACTCGCTACCTGTACTTAAAGGAAGGACACCTATTCAAGTCTACGCTGATTACATGAGAAGTTTCCGCGACAGATTTAGAGATTACTTGGGAAAAGTTATTGTGGTAAGCATCTATTATACATACTACCACTTGTTAGTGTCCTACATCTAAAATATGTGGATATGTTCACCACTTGTTGAGTATTTTGGGGTCTCCACCTATTAGATTAAACTTTTAGGTAAATCAGACTTTAACACGGTATCAAAGCAGTCCCACATGATGTGAACATCTATGTGGGTACGGCATGCATTTCATGTGAGAAAGGATGTTTGTGTCCCACGTCTTCACCACCCCTCTTGGTATCTTTCATTTCCGAACATGATCAAACAAGGAACAAAAAAAAGAGAAGATCATCATTAAATCCTTTTCACCAAAAGTTGCCATATACAAAACTTCACATCTATGAGAAACTCGACAGCCCACTTCTTTGTAAACATCCCTACTCCAGTACTCTTCCTATTGTCATTCCACATGGATATTTTACCATTCTTTATACTAGAGTAAACCACATCAATCAATTTACTTGTTTTAGATTTTGGTGGATAAGAAAGTAATGGGTGAGGAGCATGTTAAACACCAAAGTCTAACATGCTCCCCCGATCTCCGAGCATGTTAACTTTCTTATGATAATGAGCATGGTAAAAGTTATAATAATGAGGTATACTTTTTAACTAGCTATCTATACGTGCACAGAGACAATGGTTTAAAACTAAGCTATATTAATATGTAATGTGCATATAAAATACTAAGCAGGCTCGTAATTTGTTAATGTTGATGCTTGATACTCAATTTCATATTCTTTACCAGGAAGTTCAGGTGGGAATGGGACCTTGTGGAGAGCTGAGATATCCATCTTATCCAGAAAGTAATGGAACTTGGACATTTCCTGGAATAGGAGAATTCCAATGCTATGACAAGGTAAATATTTTGAACTGCTTGAAAATGGTCCAGTGGGAAATATATTTATCAGAAGGCTCATTTATGCAACTGTTATGTCATGAACTTCGTATATCTAATTCCTGACTGGTTCCTATGTAAAAACAGTATATGAGAGCTTCACTGGAAGCAGCAGCAGCGCAAATTGGGAAGAAAGATTGGGGAGGCAGTGGTCCCCATGATTCTGGCCAGTACAATCACTTTCCTGAAGATACTGGCTTTTTCCAAAGGGACGGGACATGGAACACCGAGTATGGGCAGTTCTTCTTAGAGTGGTACTCTGCAAAACTGCTTGATCACGGTGACAAGATGCTAGCAGCTGCAAAGGGAGTGTACCACGGAACAGGAGTTGAACTATCTGGAAAAGTAGCTGGAATTCACTGGCACTATGGAACGAGGTCTCATGCAGCTGAACTAACTGCTGGATACTATAATACTAGACACAGAGATGGCTACCTCCCAATAGCACGTATGCTGAGCAAACATGGAGTAGTGCTGAACTTCACCTGCATGGAAATGAGAGATGGAGAACAGCCTCAAAGTGCAAATTGCTCGCCAGAAGGGTTAGTAAGGCAAGTAAAGATGGCAACCAAAACTGCCGGAATAGAGCTTGCAGGAGAGAATGCACTGGAAAGATATGATGTGGGCGGATTTGCTCAAGTCATAGCAAAAAGTAGATCAGATTCTGGAAACGGATTGAGTGCATTTACATATCTGAGGATGAATAAGAAGCTCTTTGAAACAGATAACTGGCGGCACATGGTGGAGTTCGTGAGGAGCATGTTAGAAGGAGGTCGGAATAGACTTTCAGAGTCTGACACCACTGGGTTCTTGTGTATAAATATATGCAGTGTAATGTATAATAGGGTGGGTAGAGTGAGAAAAGGAGAATGAAGACAAAATTACAATCGTGGTTATTTGTACATCACTAAGATGGAATGATATAGAGGTGCTTGTAATTTAGATAGTACAGTCTCTTAGTGTCATACTAGAGATCTAAAATCAGATCCCACATTTTTTTCCATATGAGATGGAGTGGAGTGAGGGAGAAGGACTATACCCTCATGTAGCCACAGCCTATATGGTCTTATTAAAGAACCAAAAGTTGGAGGCAGATATGTTCTCATGAATCATGATATGCAAATCTCTAAGAAGGTTGACGAGAAAGAAGAATAGGCTATGTGTGATCCATGGATGTAAAATACGGCCACATTTTTAGTATTGAGATTTCAGAGAGATCTACAAACTATTTCATAAAGAAAGGTATTTGGTCAATTTCCTGAATTCAAACAACTTACTTGAGGGCAATTCTTGCTTAAGGGGAGAGCAATGCAGCAAGCTAAATTTAGCAGAACCATCCAATGAAGGAGTGCAGCAGATGTGACCAAATACCAACTTTAAAAAAAAGGATTATTAGAGGATGAAACATTGTTTTCAAATGGATTGAGGGCTCAATAAGGTGACTGTTTCCAGTCATCTCTCCTTCATTGGGATCAAGTGTGATGCACGCAACTGTCAGTTACAGTTGCAGAAGTGCAAATAAGTGGAGGAGACAGCTTCTGGGGACCATTAGTAGTTGTAACTTGTATTGTAATGTTCTTTTGTTGAGAATTAGGGTTTTCAATCAATTTGGATGTATTTTGGTCTGGTTGAATGGCTCAACCCATTTGGAAAGAGATTTATGTTTATCAATCAACCCTTGAATTCATGCATTATTTCTTAAAATTACAGTGACCTACTACTCTCAATCTACATTCTACCTGAAGCTACTTTCAATTCATTAGTGCTTCTTCTGTTTGGTTTTGGAATCGGGACGCACTCGCAAATAATCAGTCAAATAAATCAACATAATCATAGCAACTCAATAACGTATTTGTTAATTTGGATTAAACTCGCCAACTTCTATGATATCTACAATAAATAAAATAAAGAAAAACTTATTACCTCATATTTGGTACTTGACTTTACTACATTTGTGTGAACAATATTTCAAAAATCAATCTGAGGCATGATGAGTTGACATACAATATTTTTTTTCTAAACATGACAATTAAAATAATTTTGTCTCAAATTTTATTCTTTTTTCTTTGATTTTCAAGCATGTGCACCATTGTCAAATAGTGAATCGAAGGAAGAGGAATCGAAAATTGGGAAAATTACCAGTCAAGAACGAGGAGGCGGAGTGGAATCGGGATTGTTGCGACGAAGATCTTCGATGATGATGCCGAGCTCCTTCCGAGCGGATTCTCTTCCAAACATGAAACCGTACCTGGTAACATTGAGCTACAGAGTGAGGTAACTGCATTCATTTGCCATATTTCGAAAACCCTAATTCTCGAGAAAGTGATGGGAAATTACCAGCCAGAAACGGCGGAGAAGAGTCCGGCTGCAGCAATAGTTTGGATCAGCGTGAATGTTTTCTCCATTTTAGCTCAATTCAACAAATTTCTTATCTGATTGTGCCTCCTAGTCTTCAATTTCAAACATTCAATTGAGAAAATCAATAAATGAGAGCAGAGCATTGAGAGGTTAGGAGAATGGAGTTCGGAGATTAAGAAAAGAAACACACCTGAAGGAGTGAGGAGTGAGGAGTCGGCTTCGGTTGATTCGCGACGGGCGACGGAGATGGAAACGGCCTACGGTGACGGAGATCGCGATTTGCCAGAGAGAGAGGGACGAAGAATGAGCTTTGGGCCATGGGTTGTATGATTAGGACTTGTAGCATTGGCCCAATTTAGATGTCAGTCCAAACTACTATTCTCAAGGGAAAATTATGAAAGGAAAAAATCAGCAGAAAATCATATCTTCAAATAGGTACCAAGAGATCAATCTCAGCGACACGATTATATGACTAATGATGAAGATGGATGCGGTGGCATTGAGGCGTAAATAAGTCAAATTTGTAAAAAAATTCGTCATTTTGCGTTTTCGCCAACATGTGGAGGGGTATGATTGTCATTTCAATTGGTTTTCTGTTCTCTGCTGAGTCGATTTGCGAGAGGAGGCGATTTGCGATCAATCGATCGAGAGATTTGTGATTTTGGGAAGGCGGTTTGTGATCGATCTATTTTGCGGTAGTAGCCGATTTGGAGAAGGCGCTTTTTATCGGTTTGTTTGTGAGGAGAAGCGATTTGCGAGAGGAGGCGATTTGGGAAACCCTAGATCTCTGTATTGCAATGATGACGAAATTATCGCAGAAGAGGAAGTTCAAGGAGGCTCGTAGCATTGAGAAGAAGAAGAAGAAGATAAGTAATTATTGCTTAATTTGATTGGAGTTTATTTATCTAAACGGTGTTCATATTTGTGTAAATGGGTCGTTGTGAACTATTTTTGGTACATAAACATGAAATGTGTTTACAAAAAATCTGTTTCAGTGTCATTATGGCTTGGTTTGATAGGTTTTTCCGTTATATGAAAGCCTTTCATATGTTTGGAACTCGCTTGATTTGTGTAAATGGGTCGCTGTGAACTGTTTTTGGTACATAAACATGAAATGTATTTACAGAAAATCTGTTTCAGTGTCATTATTGCTTCGTTTGATAGGTTTTTGTGTTATATGAAAGTCTTTCATATATTTGGAACTCGTTTAGTTCTTGTGTGAAATTTGTGTGTATGTGTCCCTGTTAAATATTTGTTATGGTATAATGAAATGTCTTTCATATTCCTTGATGTGATACATATTTGTTAATGATATTTTGTGTGGATGAAGTTGAATCGCATTCTGATGACAACCAACCCATTGATTTTGTTATGAAGAAGAGGAGAAATGTTGGAGCATATGTTCGTTTTCCTTTTCCGATTTCTACAGAAGAACGTAATGTGGATCCTTTACTCCCGAAAGAGACAACAAACAAGACTAGAATAAAGAAGCCTAGAACAGAGAATCCTATTTTGAAACTCAAACAGAGCATGAAGAAGTCTTGTGTTATAAAAGAAAAACCAATTGTTGAGTGTATAGACACGTGTTCGTCTCCGAAAGATCTTTTCTGCAGCATAAAGGTTTTGAGTGATAAGCAGAGGAGTGATGTTAATGAGATGGGTTTTGAAGGGATTATACAAGTTGGATTAAGTCGTACTCAAGGTGCTCTTGGGTACTGTATTGTGGAGAATCTCAATACTCAGTTTGCAACAATTATACTGGATGGTGACCGTGATTTACTGATTGAAGAAGAAGAAGATATTCAGTGTACCCTTGGTATACCTCGTGGTCATCGCCCTATTTTGGGTCATAAAGAAGGTGATGCTCTTCAGTTGTGGAGGTCACAGTTCAGCAAAACTGGTGAAAAAAAATCCTTAGTTCATATGTCTATGATAGATGTTGAAGTCATTAAGGACTTCAATTGGTGTTCTCCTACACGAGAAGAAATAGCTACATTTGGAACTCTCAACTTAAAAATGTTAAACGCGTGTACTATGGTCCCCTCATATTTTTGACGGTAAATCTTTTTTTTTTGTTCTGATAGGTTTTTGTGTATCTGAAACGCTTTCATATTATAAAATGAATGTGATTGACATAGTATTATTTGTTCTATCTCAGCTTTTTTACTTGGATCGAGTTGATTTTGAGGGGAATGTTTGTGTACCATGTATATTTCCACCCATTACTGGATGGAATGATGAGGTTGCAAAGAATCGTGTGAGAGAGGAGCTGAAAAAGGGGGATTTGGAAAGGGTTCTTTGTCGAGATCCCAATGGACGTGCACAATTCACAAGCCAAAGAAGCTGCAATGAACGTAAGAATTTTATTTTGTCTACTACAGTGTGAACTTTATATCCTCTATTGTTTTAGAAGAATTGTTTGAATGTTTTTCTTCCTATGTTGTTCAGTTGTTGTATGAAAGGTCTTCATATTTTGAAATATGTCTGATTCGTGTGAATTTTTGGTAAATACTTTGCTCTTATTTGTTTATGAATTGAAGTGTTTTTAAAAAAACCCGTTGAAATGTAATTATCCATTTGTTTCATTTTGTGGATTTAGATCACAACATAAAAATCATGAGGATATATCTGCCGATGATAAAAATCACGAGGACAAATCTACGGAGGATAAAAAAGTTACACAAGATGAATGATTTTATAATTATGCGTATTTCTGCTTTGGGTGTTGCAAAAGAGACTCTTTTGTGTAATAATAATAATAATAATAATAATAAGAAGAAGAAGAAGAAGAAGAAGAAGAAGAAGAAGAAGAAGAAGAAGAAGAAGAAGAAGAGTTCTCCGAATTTTTCTTTGGGAGCTGTTGATGTGGAGGAAATATGTACTTCTCTGGAAACACCCCATGATGTCTTGAAGGCCATAAGGAAGAATATGAGGATGTCGCCAAAAGAATATATGGAAGCGTTGATTGATGCGCAAAATTGTTTTGTAGAACATAATTTGGAAAATTATAAACTTCCAATGGATTTGCACAATTCACAAGCCAAAGAGGCTGCAATAAACGTAAAGAATTGTTTTTTGTACAACAGTGTGAACTTTATATCATTTATTGTTTTAAAAGAATTGTTTTATTGTTTTCTTCTTATGTTGTTCAATTGTTGTATGAAAGGTCTTCAAATTTTAAAATATGTCTGATTCGTGTGAATTTCTAGTAAATACCTTGCTTTGATTTGCTTATGAATTGAAGTGTGTTTAAGAAAACCCGTTGAAATGTAGTTCTCCATTTGTTTGTTTGGTTTTCAGTTTTATGAAAACCTTTCATATATCACGACACATGGGTTTATAAGTGTGATGGGATTTCAGTTATATGAAAGGTGTTCATATTACATTTGGAAACATGTTTGTATGGAAGTTTGATTCAGTTTTACATGTATGATATGTTTTGTTGCTTTATGTACTCAAAATCTGATTGAATAAATCAAATGTGTGAGGACAAAAGTTGCGGAAGATGTTCAAGAGCTTGTTGGACTGTTGTCCCAAGTTGGTATTTCGTTTTGTGGATATAAATCACAACATTATGAGGACAGATCTGGAGAGGATAAAAATCATGAGGACATATCAGCAGAGGATAAAAATCATGAGGATAGATCTGCAGAGAATAAAAATCACGAGGACAGATCTGCGGAGGATAAAAAAGTTACACAAAATGAAGGATTTTATAATTATGCGTATTTTAGGACACCATCTATTATTTCTGCTTTGGGTGTTGTAAAAGAGACTCTTTCGTGTAATAAGAAGAAGAAGAAGAGTTTTCCAAATTTTTCTTTAGGAGTTGTTGATGTGAAGGAAATATGTACTCCTCTGGAAACACCCCATGATGTCTTGAAGGCCATAAGGAAGAATATAGGGATGTCACCAAAACAATATCTGGAAGCGTCGATTAATGCACAAGATTGTTTTGTAGAAGATGATTTGGAAAATTATGAACCTCCATTTCAAAGTAGAGAACCTGGAGATTCTATAGTTAACTTTTCTGGTTTGGAAAGTACTATGAGGGAGTTGAACTTTAATTTGGATGTTAGATGCTCCAATGGAAGCTCAAGTGGTCATAGTATGCAAACTGAAATTGCTATGGACGATGTAACTGATTGTGATTCAGATGTTGTGAAGAAGGATTGTGTTATTTGTGAAGATTTATTTAAATTTCAACAACCTGAAGAAAAAGAAGAAGTTTCCAAAAAGAAGATTTATTTGTGAGGAAGTTTTGCAATCAAAGAACCAACTTTCGGTTTGATTTGAGTTGTTGTGAAGAGAAGTTGTACTCGTGGGTTATGGAAAGTGAGGATGATAATGAGTTTTTAAAGGAAGAGATCTCAGGATGTTCTCTCTACTGTGAGGATTTCCAATCACTCAAATTCAGTATGTGGGTTCATATTCCTATAATAGATGCTTGGTGTTCATACATGAACAAGCAAGAAAGATACAAGGATATGGGTGCACCATCTCGATTGTTTTTATACTGTAGTATGTTGATAGGTGACTAATATTAGCAATCCATAAAGTAGTTGATCAATTGTTATAATAAGTTTGATGTTTTAAGTAATGTTATTCATTTTGCAGGATTCACTTGTTCGGGCAAGAAAGTTAACAACTATTTTAAGAAAAGAATGGATTGTTGTTGCGCAAAAGCAATTGAAAGATTTATTTCTCCGAATTGATCATACTGGTTTGGTACTTGAAGTTTATTTGTTTCACTAAATTTTGTATTTTTTTGTCAGTTATATGAAAGGTTTACAAATTTATTTTTTTATACGTATTTGTTCCAATTTGGCATTCCAACCACTATTATTTAACTTGTTTTAATATTAAGAAGTTCACCTTTGAGGTTTTGGACAACCGCAAATTGCCTTTGGAGCACTATAAAAACATTCTCAACTTTGTGGTATGTATATTAATTCCTGAATTTTATTTTATTTTGTTTGGATTAGACGTCGTCATGACTTATAACTAATTTGCTGTATGACAGCATGAATGTTTTGTGAATTGATGTACAAGTACAACAAGACTATTGCTGCAGAAATGAGAGTAGTTGATTATGATCTTGTAGAACTGTCATGGGCTTCATCGCCAAATAGTAATGAATGTGGAATTTTCACTATGTGGCATGAAGAAAACTATATGGGTTGTAATAATTGGAAAGCGTTTTTGGAGAAAGATAACGTAAGTATATGTGAATTTTGGATTACGCAGTATGACTATTAGTTTTTTGTGGATATATGAATAACTTACGACAATCTTTGGTTGTGTTTTTTTAGATTGATCAATTAAAACGGCTTTGAGTCCGTTTTCTTTTCCAATTGCTCACTTGGAAGAAGAATATAATGTAGCCAGAGACATATCAAAAATATCCGAGTTCTTCAAAAGTGAGGGAAGTCAGTTCAAGATAGATGAGGATATGAGGAAATAGCTTGTACAGTTTTGAGTAGTTTCTTTTATTGTAAAACTTCAAGTGCATGTATTACCCTTGAACAGTTTGTAAATACATAATGTATATGAATTGTTTGTTTTTCAATGTATTTACAGTTTCTCAGTTATATGAATGGCCTTCAGATCTTGAAAATATGTTGTATTTTTGTGAGATTTTGATAAATACCTTGTTGTCCGATTTCAAATTTGAATTTTATAAAATGTATTAAAGAAAACATGTTGTAGTGTTTTCCTCCTTTGCTTTGACCATTTTTATGTTATATGAAAGGCCTACAGATTTTACTAATTTGTCTGACTGGCCTATAGATTTTACATTTATATGTTATATCTTGCTGTCATATTTTGATAGATACATTGTTCTTATTCTTTTGTTAATTAATACATTTGAGTTTCATATAATGTATTACAGAAAATTTGATGCAATGTTGGTGTCCCTTATTTTGACAATTTTTATGTTATATGAATGTCATTCAGATTTTGAAAATATGTGGTATTTTTGTGAGATTTTGATAAATAGCTTGTTGTCATATTTCAAATTTGAATTTTATAAAATGTATTAAAGAAAATATGTTGCAATGTTATCCTCCTTTGCTTTGACAATTTTTATGTTATATGAAAGGCCTACAAATTTGTCTGATTGGCGTACAAATTTTACATTTTTATGTCATACCTTGCTGTCATATTTTGATAAATATCTTGTTCTTATTATTTTGTTAATTAATACATTTGAGTTTTATATAATGTATTACAAAAAATTTGATGCAATGTTGTTGTCCCTTACTTTGACAATTTTTATGTTATATGAATGACCTTCAGATTTTGAAAGTATGTGGTATTCTTGTAAGATTTTGATAAATACCTTGATGTCATATTTCAAATTTGAATTTTATAAAATGTATTAAAGAAAACCTGTTGCAATGTTGTCCTCCTTTGCTTTGACCATTTTTATGTTATATGAAATGCTTACATATTTTACAAATTTGTCTGATTGGCCAATAGATTTTACATTTTTATGTTATACATTGTTGTCATATTTTGATAGATACATTGTTCTTATTCTTTTGTTAATTAATATATTTGAGTTTCATATAATGTATTACAGAAAATTTGATGCAATGTTGTTGTCCCTTATATTGACAATTTTTATGTTATATGAATGACCTTCAGATTTGAAATTTTTGTCTTAGTGTGTGTTTGGTTTTGATAAATACCTTGTTATTTCTCGACTGTTAATTAATACATTTGAGTTTCATAAAATGTATTGCAGAAAACCTGTTGCAATCAATATTTTTGTTATATGAAAGACCTACAGATTTTACAAATTTGTCTTACTGGTGTGATATTTTGATAGATACCTTATTCTTATTCTTTTGTTTATTATTACATTTCAGTTTCATATAATGTGTTGCAGAAAACCTGATGCAATGTTGTCCTCCCTTGTTCTTAGTGTTTTGTATTATGTGAAAAACATTCATATGTTTTGAACGAGAAGCAAGTGCCATTGTTTTGTAATATTCTCCAAATCGTGGGGCTAATAACGATATTTAGCGTTGGTTTGGAAATGAGTTAAATATTCAAGTTGTGCATGTTGGCATTCACAGTGCTCTCTTATTTGCGATTTTCAAAAACAATATTTAAAGCGAATTCAAACCAAATAATTCATCAGAGAGTGAAGAATCTTGGAGGATCTCGTAATCTTGGAAGCAGTTCTGACAAGATGTTGAAAGTGCGCCGAAAGAGGAAAGCCGGTAAGCATTGATAGCTAATAAAATAATTTTAGTGGACCCTAGTTCGTGATTTTGTAGGCTTCGTGATTTGTAGTCTATTTCGAGCTTTAAACAAGTATTTACTGATTTAGTTTGAACAATCACATTTGCATTTCATTATTCGACTTAACAAGTTGTAGTTTGAAATCATGATATGTAATTCGATTTGTTGAATGTTCGTGATTCTGTGTGTAGATCCAAGGCCTGTTGTAACTGAAGATTCGTCAGATTCTAAAGACAATCTAGTAAACAGTACAGTAAATAAAAAGACTAGAATCCAAAACAATGATGAACAGATTGAGAAGGGGGAAGGTACTAGTGCCACTGCTGGTACTCTTGCTACTGTAACTGAGGCTGTGGAACCAGAGGAGATGGAGGTTGATGACAGGCAAAAGAAAAGTGGTGGTAGAGCCAAACAGACTAAGAAGAAGAATGTAAAGAAATGTAAGAAGAAAATCACTCAAGTGCGTTTGGACAAACTCGACACTC
The DNA here is from genome assembly GCA_963920655.1 of Geranium rotundifolium. NCBI lineage: Eukaryota > Viridiplantae > Streptophyta > Magnoliopsida > Geraniales > Geraniaceae > Geranium > Geranium rotundifolium. The sequence continues at coordinate 33,118,359 of OY987313.1, read as the reverse complement.
GATCATGCTCGGATAAGTTACATTATGCTATTTAAGTATTCAATGAGAAGCAGAAGCAAGATGTGATTGACATGGGGTTTGGAGGTATACTGGAACAGGGTTTGGATCGTACTTTTGGTCCGCTTGGCTAGTTAAGAATTATGATTCAAAATTGAAGCCGATTATTTTTTAAGATGGCAGAAAACTTGCAATAATAGAGGAGGACGTGGTTTCCACCCTCGGTATACCACGTGGTGAATAAAATATTCTCATGCTACTAAATGACCAAACAACTGATTCACTTATAGAATGGAGGGCTCAATTTCTGACGTATAAAGCCAGTATAACTCCAAGTAAAGTTTTCGACCAAATGGAGACTCAGACTGGTGGCGGCAAGTTATTCAAGCAGAATTTTTTGGTTGCTTTCTGTAGCTACATGATTGATTTTCGTCCAAGTAGCTACATCAACCAATTATATTTTGAAGCAATAGCCGATGTTAAGCGCGTCAAAAATTTCAATTGGTGTGCTGCCGTGATAGAGAGTTTGAATAGAAACAAGGAAGATTGGGTTGCCCGAGCCAACAACAAGGGGAGTAGGTTCTATGGACCAATCAGTTTCTTGACGGTATGTTCTTTAACCTTTTACAACTCATTTCATTTCTGTGTAAACTCTTCCTCTCGTTTAATAATATATGACATTCATGTATAACCATTTTTGTATGTATGTTTGTTTGTTTCTTGGTTGTTTTATCTCGATCGAGTCTTGTGTGAGGGAATTGATGTGTCACGTGCATTGTCAAGCATCATTGGGTAGACCAAAGAAAAGGTGAAGGAAAGACTGAAGGAAGAAGTTAAAGACGGAGGATTTGGCAATGGGGAAATTCTGCCAAGATTTGTTAGAGATACAAGTGGTGCGGGTTCAATTGACCTTGAAGGAGAGGTATTAAATTATTTCCATGTTAATATTTTTATAAAAACTTTTGCAGATTTTGTTAATTTTTATTTTTTTGATTTTTTGTTTGAATATAACTTTTCTTTGCATTCAGAATATAACCAAACAAATGGAACAAGTGAGTACACATGATACAAATCATGTCCGAAGTAAAATCTTTTTTGTTCCGTGGACAGGAAGTTTTCGATGACTATTCTTAGTTGGAACAAATTCTTAAAAGTAATAAAGAGGATGTTTCAGTGGACAATATTATTGAAGATGCAAATCACCAAGCATGTCAAGTTATAGTCTCATCTTTGAAAGAGGTAGTTCATATCATCACGCATTACAGTTAAGGAAGAGCAGTAATGAAAATGATGAAGTTATAGTTGGAGACGATCTACAAATTACAGTTAAGAAGAAGACTCCAACTTTAACATATTTTCGACGAAGGAAAGGACTTAGGAAAAATGTTTGTCAAGTATCATCTAAACCAGTGGGCAAAGTTAATGAAAACATTCTTGAAGAAAAAGAAGATGGTAGAGATAAACAACAAGCTGTAATCATTGAATCGTCAGAGATTCAACAGAAAATTGACGAGTCTGCAAAACAAGATGAAGCACAAGAATGTCCTTCACAACATCAAATCAGAGAATCTGTCGGTGCTTCCAGTGATGCTGCATTCTGTGAAGATGTTTTTGACAGTGGTGACGAGCTTCCAAATGATATGAATCAGTTTTATACTTGGTTCATAACTCGTTATCACGGAGCAGGAAAAGAAAAAAAAAGATGAAGAAGAAGAAGAAGAGTAAGTCATAAACTTGTTTTGCATCAATTATTTTTAAAATACTCATATCTATTCCAATATTAATCTTCCTTGTTTTGAATGTCTTGGTTGCTTTGATAGAATTTGTGTTATATGAAAGTTATTCAGATTTACAAAATGTCTTGCTCTAAATGATTTTTTAGTTTATACATTTGAATTTGAGTTATATGAAAGGTCTTCATATAATTGAAAATTTGTCTTATTTGTGTAAAATTGCAGAGTACCTTGATTTGTATAGTTTGTTAACTTACACATTTGAATCTTGTTATAAATTTCTTTCTGTCACTAGCTTATGAAATAATATGGTTGAATTGTGTTTTAGAAATATTATTCCAGTGTGGTTCTGCATTGGTATGTTAGTTTTTCAGTTATATGAAAGGTCTTACATATTTATATGTTTTTGAAACTTTTGATTGAAAACAGTGTATATGTCTTCACACATTAAAAGAGTAAAGTCTGAAGAGTTTCTTATTTTTGCAGGAAATTTGTTTACGATGATTCTTGTCTGTACGACAAGTGCAACAACAACTGCAATATGTACTAATCATGATTTCATTAAATTAGCTAGTGATTACATGATATACGCTATTACTTGATAAATCATATTCATGTTTTAAATAATATTTTGTTTTGTTTTGTAGAATGCTATTTATAACATCGAAGATGAAAGTGATAAAAACATTGAAAATTACAAGGCAATGTTGTATGAAGAGTTTTCACGGTCCAAGTTGGCATTAGAGGACATAGATTTGGTAAGCTTTTGTTTGTTGTGTACAATTTGTTTGTAATAAATTTTAGAAACAAACTTACGCATGTTTTTTTTGTGTTCATAGATATTTTTGCCATTATACTTGAAACATATGAGCCACTTCATCACCATCTGTTTGAACACAAAAACTTTTGAGATTGAAGTATTAGATAACTTATCTCTTCTTATGGTAGAAGATTATGATCGATATAAGGGTGTTCCTGAAAGACTTGCAAGTAATGATCAAATTTTATTTATCCACTACTTTCACTTTTATTTATTGTTTCTCATTTTGATTATATTTTGGTTACAAGTAAAAACTTTTTGTGTCTGGGCTGAGACCAAAAATGAAGAAATGACAAGAAGATTCACAATCTGCATTGAATTATATCACTCTTGAGTGGACTGCTCAAAAAAATAAGCTAGATTGTGGAATATTTACAATATGGCACATGAGAAATTATATTGGGAACAGTCGATTCAAATCATCCCTTATCAAAGATGATGTAAGCATATTATGTTTTCATATATTATTGAATATGAAGTACATTTTTTTTAATAAACAACTAACAATTAATTTGCCCTTCTAATTATGCAGGTAGAGACACTCAGAAAATTACGTAAGTTTTATCTCTTCATGTTGTTGAGCAGCACAAGGAACACCTAATGGAAAGACTTGGAGGAGAAAGCTAAATCTTACTATGAAAAGTTGAAAAGGAAGGTTGATTTTGTAATTGATGAAACGGTTAGGTTCTAACAGTTTTTGTAAAGTCTCATGATTGTTATGTAAACATTTTTCTCAAACAGTTTATGTAAACAAGTCTCAGGATTGTTGTCTGAACATGTTTCTCATGATTGAAAGTCTCACTTGATCATTGTTGTTTGACAATTTCTCCTTTCAAAGCCCTTTTATATTTTGAATCAGATTAGTTTCAGCAAGCATGTTGCAATGCAGTTGTCTCTATTTTGGTTTACCTTTCTTCTATATGAGAGACTTACAGACTTTGAACACATTGGATCAAGGAAGTGTGTTATAATGCAGCTGCCCTTTTTTGAGTTGGTTTTGTGCTATCTGAAGACCTTACAGACTATGAAAATGGATACAAAAATTTTAAAGGTAGTTTCTAGTTATATGAAAGGCTCATAGATTATATGAAAGCCTTACAGATTTTTCAGGTACACGAGTTGATAGGGTTCAGTTATATGAAAGGCTTACAGATTTTGAAAATTGCCCAAAACCCTCGTTACACGAGGGTACCCCTTGTCACACCACTCCCCCGACGGGTATTAGTGTTTTCCTATAGAAAAATACGCGAAACCCTCGTGTGACGAGGGTACCTTTTATATGAGAAATTGGAAACAATGAAAACCTGAAAGTCTTTCATATAACTGAAAACATGTCCAAACAATGAAGAACTACAAGCTTTTCATATTTTGTGACTGAAAACCTGAACGCCTTTCATATAACTTAAAACCTGTCAAAACAATGAAGAACAGCATTCCAACAGGTTTTCTGAAACACAATTCATGAAATTCAAATGTATAAACTCATAAACAATTCAGATCAAGGTTTTTCCAAAATATGAAAATCTTTCATATTTTGTGATTGAAAACCTGAATGCCTTTCATATAACTGAAAACACTCGTTACACTAGGGGACCCTTCGTCACACCACTTCCCCGACGGGTATTAGTGTTTTCCTATAGAAAAACACTCGAAACCATCGTTACACCAGGGGACCCCTCGTTACACCACACCCCCGACGGGTATCAGTGTTTTCCAAGAGAAAAATACCTGAAACCCTCGTCACACGAGGGTAGGGGCATTCATGGGCGGTTGACCCGCCCATATAAATTTTTTCTCATCCGCCCGTAAGGGTGCGGGTTGAGAAAGTAAAATCCGCCAACGACTCGTAAGAGTGCATGTCACAAAAGGTGCAAACCACATGGGTCTGCGGTTGGTTACGGTTATGATTTAAGTCTCTTTTAGAAGTCATTTTTGAATCACAGTGGTTTGTGTTAATATTTTATCATTACTCATATAAAAACCTAATTATTTATTATTATTAATAATATATTCATATTGCATTAGTTTTTAATCAATTTTTTGTTGATGCTCACAAATTGCAATCACAATCATCTTCTCCTCAATCATTGTTAAACACAAATAACTCAAGATTCAAAATATAATTAACAACCAAAACAAAAAAAACCTTAATATTGAAAAGATTGAAATATAATAGATAAATGATAAAGGATATTAAAACCACTAATAGTTTGTGTGTTATCATAAAATTGAAGAAATATTCTTACTAATGGATTAGGCTAAGGTGGGGGAGATTTTGGTTAACCGCGAGTCGCTTGACCTAAATCCACAAACTGCCCAATATTTTGTGGGTGTATATTTTATCATCTGCGGCCCGACCTGCAACCCGTGAGGGAGACCCAATAGGCCACGGGCCAATACGGTTGGGCGGGTGGATCGGTTAGTGGTTGATATTTGAACACCCCTACACGAGGGTACCCTTCGTCACACCACTCCTCCGACGGGTATTAGTTTTTTCCTATAGAACAATACCAAAAACCCTCGTGTGACGAGGTTACCTTTCGTATGAGAAATTGGAAACAATGAAAACCTGAAAGTCTTTCATATAATTAAAAACCTGAAAGCCTTTCATATAACTGAAAACCTGTCCAAACAATGAAGAACTACAAGTCTTTCATATTTTGTGACTAAAAACCTGAACGCCTTTCATATAACTGAAAACCCTCGTTACACCAGGGTACCCCTCGTCACACCACTCACCCGACAGGTATTAGTGTTTTCCTATAGAAAAATACCCAAAACCCTCGTTACACGAGGGTACCCCTCGTAACACCATTCCTCCGACGGGTATTAGTGTTTTCCTATAGAAAAATACCCGAAACCCTCGTGTGACGAGGGTACCCTCGTGTAACTGAAAGGGCTTCAGATTTATTCAGATTTTTCTAGTATATGAAAGGCCTTCACATTTTGAAAACATTGGTCTCTTATTTGTTCTGGTCGTCTTGTATATGAAAGGCCTTCAGATTTTTCCGGTATATGAAAGGCCTTCACATTTTGAACACATTGGTCTCTTACTTGTTCTGGTCGTCTTGTCTATGAAAGGCCTTCAGATTTTTTTGGTATATGAAAGGCCTTCACATATTGAACACATTTGGTCTCTTATTTGTTCTGGTCGTCTTGTACATGAAAGGCCTTCAGAATTTTCTAGTATATGAAAGGCCTTCACATTTTGAATACATTGGTCTCTTACTTGTTCTGGTCGTTTTGTATATGAAAGGCCTTCTGTTTTTTTTTGGAAATATCTGTGATTCTTATGAATATGAAAGGCTTACATATCTACGTGTAGACAAGGCTACACGTGAGGGGGTGTTGAAGTAAAAGAAATATGCGTACACGAGTGTGAAAGGCTTACAGATTTTTGTTTTCAATTATATGAAAGGCTTACAGATTTTGAAAATTACCCGAAACCCTCGTCACACGAGGGTACCCCTCGTCACACCACTCCCCCGACTAATAGTGTTTTCATATTGAAAAACACCTGAAACCCTCGTGTATCTGAAAGGCCTTCAGATTTTGAACATATCAGTTCAGATTTTTCTGGTATATGAAAGGCTTTCACATTTTGAAAACATTGGTCTCTTACTTGTTCTGGTCGTCTTGTATATGAAAGGCCTTCAGATTTTCTGGTATATGAAAGACCTTAACATTTTGAACACATTTGGTCTGTTATTTGTTCTAGTCTTTTTGTATACGACAGACCTTCAGATTTTTCTGGTATATGAAAGGCCTTCACATTTTGAACACATTGGTCTCTTACTTGTTCTGGTCGTCTTGTTTATGAAAGGCCTTCAGTTTCTTGGAAATATATGTGATTCTTGTGAATATGAAAGGCTTACAGATCTACGTGTAGACAAGGCTACACATGAGGGGTGTTGAAGTAAAAGAAATATGCGTACACAAGTGTGAAAGGCTTATAGATTTTGAAAATTACCCGAAACCCTCGTCACACGAGGGTACCCCTTGTCACACCACTCCCCCGACGGGTATTAGTGTTTTCCTATAGAAAAATACCCGTAACCCTCGTGTGACGAGGGTCGTCACACCCTCGATGGGTATTAGTGTTTTCCTATAGAAAAATACCTTAAACCCTTGTCACACGAGGGTACCCCTCGTGTATCTGAAAGGCCTTCAGATTTTGAACGGATCTATTCAGATTTTGAACGGATATGTACATATTTTTCTGGTATATGAAAGGCCTTCACATTTTGAACACATTGGTCTCTTACTTGTTCTGGTCGTCTTGTATATGAAAGGCCTTCATATTTTTCTGGTATATGAAAAGCCTTCACATTTTGAACACATTTGATCTTTTATTTGTTCTGGTCGTCTTGTATATGAAAGGCCTTCAGATTTTTCTGGTATATGACATGCCTTCATATTTTGAACACATTTGGTCTCTTATTTGTTTTAGTCGTCTTGTATATGAAAGGCCTTCAGATTTTGAAAGGCCTTCAGATTTTGAATCAAAGGTTGATCAGAAATTCACAATTGATTGGTCGATCAATCACTAACGTTTGCAGAATCGAATCGATAAATGGATTACGGTTTCAGAATCGATGAATCGGTCAATCAGAATTGAAGAATCGATCGATGGATTACAATATCAGAATCGATTGAACGATGGATTACAATTTCAGATGTCACAGAATAGCATATCACAATTTTAGAACTGATGGATCGATCACTCTTTGACAATTGCGTAATCGATGATCATTGATTGTGATCGATCAATCGATCGAAGAAATCCCAAAATTGTTAAGAGATCGCAGAATCGTCGGAGATCCAACGCACAATTCATGACGCAAAATGACTATTATGCCCTTTTCATGTTTTTTGAATTAAATTTGAGCAGAAATTGGTTAATATTGACAGTCGTTGATGAGATTGCATCTGACGGATGGTGGAGGTCCTTTTGTACCTATTTGAAACATGGTTTCTAGCGGATTGCATCCCAAAACTAACGGTTAACATTAGATTTTGCGCAAGCCTAATCCATCAATCTTTAATTTTTGGGTTCTAACTTGAAAGTATTTAACATCCGCTAAATTCGTTAAAGAAGATAAATAATGTATTTAACAAGTCATATAGATATATGAGAAAATGACACTTTTGTGCACTTAAATATACACTTTTGACACTTTCATATCCTAACTTTTTTTTCTCTTTTTTCCATACATGAAGTTCATTTTGGGACAATAATTCCAAAATACCCAAAATACCCATGAATTGAACCAAAATTCAGGGTACTTCTGGACCATTTTCCCAAAATACCAATGAATTGAACCAAAATACCCATGAATTAAACCGAATACCCATGAATTGAACCAAAATTCAGGGTCATTTTTGGTAAGTAAATGGTCAGTTTTCCCAAAATGAAATTCAGGTATGGAAAAAAGAGAAAAAAAAGTTAGGGTATGAAAGTGTCAAAAGTGTATATTTAGGTACACAAAAGTGTCTTTTTCCCTAGATATATTTGTATGCTTCAGATTTTATCTCTGCGCAGGGGTTAACACAGACGCAAATATACGTAGAGAGACCCCTATTATTAGGGTTTTTACGTCTCGACCAATTGTCGAGTTACACGACCGTCACGGTCTGCGGTTGAGAGGGAAGAACTCAAGTCTTGCTCCAGCGAGACTGGGCGAGATCATCGAGGGTCGGTGAAGTCTGGATTCAGGGTTGCAGGCGCGAAGAGAGTCGCGGGAGGTAGTTTGTGGGGTTGTGTGAGTCGTTGTGGAGGTTGCAGCGGCGATGTGTTGCAGCGGCAAGGGTCGATGAGTGTGTGGGGCATGTGATTTAGAGGGACTGTGACTTTGCAATAGTAAAGTTGGGGATATTATTTCGATATCATATGCGAGGAGAGACGGGTCTGGGAGGGGGCCAGCAGTGGTTGGGCAGAGAAGCTCGATGGAGATCGGTGTAGCGAGAGCAGATAGATTCAGGCGGGGCTTAGCGAAGGTATGGCATGAAAATTCTGGAGATATGCTTGCTGCGGTTTTGGTTGGTTGATTGCTCGATACTGGGAAGGAACCGGAGTTCTCTGGCTTCGATGGGCAGATTTATGTAAGCATATCGAACTAGGGGGTCTTGATTAAGCTTTAATAGTACTCAAGGTGCCCCGTTGGGCTCGACACTGTGAGGGATCAGGGGTTCTCTAGCGTCCATGGGCTGATCTTGGTAAGCAAAAATAACTTGGAGGACTTGGATTACTAAAAACTGTGACTCCCATATCGATAGTAGGGTTGATCGAGGAAGCTGGGTTAATAGGGTTTCAGTTAGATCACGGGGTTTGTCCATCCGTATGAGGCCGAGGTCGTGGCTCTTCATGAAGCTAACTGGTTCGAGTCGATTGATCTCCGGGGTTACCATGGAGCCTTGTTTAAAGCATCCTGCAACGGGATCATGGGGTTTATGTATCCCTATGAGGTGGAGGTTGTGGCTTTACATGTTGCTAAACGGGTCGAGTTGAATATCTCTGAAGGTATCTTTAGCAATAGGTGTTGCATACTATCCAATTCAGAGATATGTGTTTTTATTTATTTTGCTCGTCGCTCTTGTAAGTTTGTGGTTCATAAACTAGGCAAGTACGGTTTAACTAACAGTAGTTGGGATCGCGGAGCGGGATCTGTCCTACCATCTGTTGTTTCGGCTGTCCAACGTCATGTCGGGTTAGTTGCTTAATAATATTCATTATTTTTCCTAAAAAAAATTAAGTCATATGACATACATGTGACCTTATATTTTGCATCAAGGAATAATTACATATAGGACACAACCATTTTAAAGCTTGCTAGCTCATCAAAAATTAGTATTTATACTTTTTGCACATAACTGCACTAAACATTTTGCCTAAATTAAGGTATTTCCTTGCGAAAGTGAGTGCTCGTTTCAGAGCCAACAAGCTAATTCGTTTGAGAAACAAAGCAGGTGAAGAGATGACTTGGGAGTCAGGGCTACCTCAGTTGATTATAGGTAATTTTCAAAGTATTTTTTCTTCGGCATGAGCCGAGGTTCACGAGGTGATGTCCTTTATTCAGCCAGTTATCTCTGACTCTCATAATGTTAGGGAGGCTCTTTTCGATATGGAACCAACTAAATCTCTAGTCCTAGAAGGTCTCACCCAGGGCTTTTTTCAAGCCCATTGGAAGTTGTTATGGGAGGACATCAAGAACTTTATTGCTGATTTTTTCAGCTCGAGGGCTTTGCCATCATATATGAATAATTCTAATATCATGTTCATTCCTAAAAAGAACCCACCTGTTGTGATGGGAGATATGTGCTTGTTTGCCTTATGTAATGTTTTGTATTAGATCCTTGCTAAGGTGTTGATTAACAGGATGAAGCCTATTATTGGTAGTGCCATAGATTCTGGCCAGTGTGCTTTTGTGCCGGGGAGGCTTATTACTAATAACATTATGGTGTCATTTGAGATCAATCATTATATGAAATGTAAACGGGCCTACAATAGGGTTGAATAGAGTTTTATTCGGGGTAATGATGCTCAAGTTGGGATTTTCCGAGAGGTGGACTGCACTCGTTTTTAGTTGTATCTCCCAGGTGTCTTATACGGTGGTATCCTCAGGGAGAGAAATGAGCCCGATTATTCCATTTAGAGGAATTAGGCAGGGCGATCATTTATCCTTGTATTTATTTTTATTCTATATGCACAGGCTTTCGGCATTAATCTCAGAATACGAATGAATGGGACATTTACATGGTTGTCAAATAGCCCGATCAGCTGACTCGGTGTCTCATTTATTTTTTATTGATGATAGTTTCTTATATTGCCGGGCTACTTATTAGGAGGCGCAAGCTATTCGGAAGATTTTGGGGATTTTTGAGCTAGCTTCAAGCCAGAAGATTAATTTGGAAAAGTTGATGGCTTCTTTCAGCTCGAACATTCTTGTTTCAATGAAGGAGACCGTGCTGAATATTTTGGGGGTGGGTGAAGCCGAGAAAGGAAATATGCATTCAGGGCTGCCTAATCTTGTTTGTAGTAGAAGGTGGGCTGCGCTTGTTTTTGTTAAGGATCGTATTCTGAATTGCATCGAAGTTTGGGAGGGCAGATTTTTATCAAAGGCCGGGAGAGTGGTTCTTTTGAAGGCAGTGTTGCAAGCTTTGCTTACTTATGCTATGTCAGTTTTTCTTTTCCCAACGGGCCTTGCGCGGGAGATTGAAAGGATCCTGGCTAGATTCTGGTGGAAGGGTTCTATTGTAGGGGGACGTATTATTTAGAAGGCTTGGCATAAATTGGAAAGAATAAACATATGGGTGGGATTGGTGTTCGGGAACTGCACGATTTTAATTTAGCTCTTTTGGCAAAGCAAGGGTAGAGGATTCTTCATGACGATTCATTTTTGCTTTTCAGAATTCACAAAGCTAAGTACTTCCCTTCTTGTTCTTTTATGGTTTACACTATCATGCATAACCCAAGCTTTATCTGGAGGAGTCTCATGGTAGCCAGAGAGGCGGTGATTGTCATAGGATGTAGAAGGGTGGTAGGGGAGGGTGTATTATCCATTTCGGGTGATTTGTGGTTGGTGGGGGAGGTTGCGCAGGTGCCGGTTGAGGCTGGTCGGAGTTTGGGTTTGGTTTAGAATTTATTGCTGGGCGAGGAAAGGAGATGGAATGTGTGGTTGATTAGCAATTTGTTTCCTTCGGATGTAGCATCCCACATAGTTAATACCCCGGTTTGTGATAGAAGGCTCGGGGACCCGTAGTACTGGCAATACGAGTTATATGGCATGTTCTTTGTTCGTTCAGCTTACAGAATTTTGCAGATGGTTCGAGGAAGATGGGCTAAAGCTAATTGTCCGGCGGAGTGGAAGAGGATATGAGGCTTAGAGGTCCCTCCAAAGGTCAAAATTTTCTTATGGAGATTATTATCGGGATGTGTCCCGACAAAGCTCGCGTTAGCAGGTAAATGGGTGGATTTTGATGGCCTGTGCCCGTTTTGTGTCCAAGAATTCAAATTTATACATCATGTTTTCGTCGATTGTGCGAGCCTGCATCCTGTATGGGGGTTTGAAGGAGGAGCGGGATTTGCAAATTCTTCCGCACAATATGAATCTTGAGTTATGGTTTAGGGCTGGGTCAGTGGAATATGTTAATGGGATGGTATGTTTCATGGGGGGGGGGGGGGGGGGGGGGGGGAGAATTTCCCGTCTTTCGTTTCTTCTGTTTGTTTGGTTGATCTTGCTTAATAAAGTTTTGGTTTCTTTCAAAAAAAATAGTAAAGTTAGAAACGAAATGAAAATAAGAAAGGATAATCTCATAAATATGTTGACACTCGAGATTCGGTTGGGGTCCACAACCGAAACGTATAAGGAAGGGTGTAATCGTTATTCGTCAAGTATTTATAACCGGCTGATATCTGGGTCAATTCCACATGAATCAAATGAGGGTCCGTACCCACACAATTTGTATTTAACTTGTGAATAAAAAGTAAAAACAAGACAAAGTCCAATGGTGGTGAATTGTGTGTGACGGTGTCACTCGAAGCAAACAATAGCAATGAATAACACAAAGTATCAGGGAAATGATCGGTGAATGAAGATTTTGAAATTAGTTAAACTAGTAACCACGGGTGCTAGACCGACGGATCAGTGTCAATTCAAGTTAACAATAAATATCAACTTCTATGTTATGATGTAATGACCTAAGTTGTAAATGTGTTAACCGTCTCTCGACATTAGTTAACACCTAATATCGAACCGATGACCCTCTCGAGACTGTTTAGAACCGATCCTCTGCAGCGGTAAGTCCAACTATTTTCGTATCAATCAATCAACTCCAGGAGACCGATCCCTCGATTCTACTAATTTCGGTTCTTCACTCTCCCTTTTGGGCTGAATGTCAAACTTGAATTACAAACACAAAGTAACTAGTTTCATGTTTATACATAAAAGATCAAAATAGAATCAAAACATCATTTTATAAAAAGTTCAATGTTCATCACAAACAAGTACTAGCAAAGATTGTCATATGCCTAACACCCATGATTTAGGGTTTTAGCCCCTCATCATGGTGCAAAACACACAAAAAACATATATGAAAGTTAGGATTAAAGGGAAGAAATTGAAAAAACTCTGGGCACTAAATCCCGGATCGAATGTTAGAATCTTCAATCTTCGATCTTCGCTTAATAAAGTTCCCGTCTTTTGTTTCTTCTGTTTGTTTGGTTGATCTTGCTTAATAAAGTTTTGGTTTCTTTAAAAAAAATAGCAAAGTTAGAAACGAAATGAAAATAAGAAAGGATAATCTCATAAATATGTTGACACTCGAGATTCGGTTGGGGTCCACAACCGAAACGTATAAGGAAGGTTGTAATCGTTATTCGTCAAGTATTTATAACCGTCTGATATCTGGGTCAATTCCACATGAATCAAATGAGGGTCCGTACCCACACAATTTGTATTTAACTTGTGAATAAAAAGTAAAAACAGGACAAAGTCCAATGGTGGTGAATTGTGTGTGACGGTGTCACTCGAAGCAAACAATAGCAATGAATAACACAAAGTATCAGGGAAATGATCGGTGAACGAAGATTTTGAAATTAGTTAAACTAGTAACCACGGGTGCTAGACCGACGGCTCAGTGTCAATTCAAGTTAACAATAAATATCAACTTCTATGTTATGATGTAATGACCTAAGTTGTAAATGTGTTAACCGTCTCTCGACATTAGTTAACACCTAATATCGAACCGACGACCCTCTCGAGAATGTTTAGAATCGATCCTCTGCAGCGGTAAGTCCAACTATTTTCGTATCAATCAATCAACTCCAGGAGATCGATCCCTCGATTCTACTAATTTCGGTTCTTCACTCTCCCTTTTGGGCTGAATGTCGAACTTGAATTACAAACACAAAGTAACTAGTTTCATGTTTCATGTTTATACATAAAAGATCAAAATAGAATCAAAACATCATTTTATAAAAAGTTCAATGTTCATCACAAACAAGTACTAGCAAAGATTGTCATACGCCTAACACCCATGATTTAGGGTTTTAGCCCCTCATCATGGTGCAAAACACACAAAAACATATATGAAAGTAAGGATTAAAGGGAAGAAATTGAAAAAACTCTGGGCACTAAATCCCGGATCGAATGCTAGAATCTTCAATCTTCGATCTTCGCTTCCACGTCGTGTCTCCTTACTAGTCTTAATGAGTCCAGGTGATGGGCGGTGGATCTAGGCTTCAAATTTTGTCTGGAACTGAAAAAGGGAAGGTGGACATTGTAAATTTTCGGAACCTTTGTGCAGGATTCGAAGCTGCAATTTATAGATTTCTGATTCTGGGATTTGTGATGATCATCACAAGGGATGTGACGATCGTCACATCATCGTTACAGCGCCGTTATGTCATTGTTACAAGGCCCTGTCTTCTCTTCTGCAGGCTGTGACGATCGTTGCAAAGTGTGACGATCGTTACCTCCTTTGTGACGATTGTCACATATTCTCAGCTTCTTCTCCTTTTACTCCTTGTTTCCCAGAATTCTCATTTTGGTCGGTTTTGACCCTGGTTCACCTGTTCACCTGTATTATGCATAAGCACACCAATAATACCTGAAGACGTAAAAGTGGCAAAATTGAGGTTCTTTAAACCCGCTACGAGGGACAATTGGGCACTAAATGTGGGTAATAAGGTGTCGAAATGGACTCTAAGAGGACCCACATCACATGTACTCAACTACCGTCCATTCTGAAATAAGGGTATTAAACTAAAGTTTTTATAGAATAGTGCACTAAACTTTCAATTTTTTCTCATTTTTCCCAACTCCGTTAATTTTTTTTAATTTACTTTTAATTCATTGTAAAAATATCAAAATATCTTTCTTTATTTATTAAAATTTTAAATTCGTGCCACTCAATACTCTCTCCACGTTTTTCGAAAAAATCCTTCATTGTTGGACATACCCTTTTCGTCGATCATTAAGTAAATTCAACCACCAGTAGCCAAAGTTCAATCATAGTAGCTTGATTTTCTAATAAATACAATGAGAAAATATATTTTTATCGATCATCAGTAGACATTCAACCACCAAATTGGGTTAATATATTAGAGCAAAATACAAGGAACCCAGAATGGATCCGAACCCATACATGTTCTCGACCAAAGATGGTTCCCCAGATGTCATCAAAATGGATTCAAAATTTAAATAGACTCTTTAGAACTATTATGGCAATTGTGGCTCATTAGGATTTAAAGCTCGATCAAATGGATGTGAAAATTGTCATTCTAAACTAGAATTTTGTTGAAGATATATTTATGAATCAATCTAAAGTTTTTGTGGTTGACGGAAATGAACATATGTTGTGTAAACTTAAAAAGTCAATGTACGAACATAAACGAGGTTCTCGATAATAGTATCTTAAGTTCAACGATATCATAACATCATCTTTTGAATTTTATGAAAACACCGCTAATTGATGTATACATCCGAAGATCAGTGGGAGCAAGCCTATAGTGTTAGTTTTTTTATGTTGACTATATCTTTCTTAGGATATTGGTTTATTATGTCAAACTAACAAGTTTCTCTCAAAGAGCTTTTTAAATTTAAATGTATGAATGAAATAGGTTATGTGATCAGAATATAACTTTGTGTGATATATCACAAAGATGGTTGTTATTGTCTCATAAAGCCGACACTAACAGAGTTCTAGATAGATTTAAGATAATTAAGGCTATGCAAGTGTTTTTTTTAGTTATGAACGGTGATCAAATTAGTCTAATTTAATGAATTGGAACGTAGTGAAATGGACATAATCCTTATTTAGATACGAATAAAGTGTTGAGTTATCTGCAAGGAAGGAAATATGATATGCTCACTTAGAACTGACTCAATCACCTTGATGTAAATGTATATTAAGATTTTACTGGATTTGCGTACATCAGCAAAAAATTCATTTTCGAATATATGTTCCAATTACACGGAGGAAAAACTTGATGAAAGACTGAAAAACATTATAATTAGTGCATGTACTATAAAGTCCACATTTAGGCTAGAATTATTTACTTAAGGTTGCAAAACTTTATTTTAGGGCTTGAGATTGTTGGCATTATTGCCAAGTCGCTGAAAATTTGTTGTTCTTTGTAACAATCTTCTTTTTTAAACGGAAACTATTGCGAAAGGTGTTACACATATGAAATTGAATAACTTTTTGATTAAAGACGATCATAAACAAAAATTGTCAATCGAGTAAATTAGCATAAAACTTGTGATTGTAGATACATTTACGAAAGAATTGGCCCAAGATATTTACGAAACATGTCAAAAGTATGGGAAGTCATTGGATGTCATCATTGATATTATTTATGGTTTACGATATTATGTGATTGACACTTTAAGCTCGTCTATTTTGTTTTTGTTATGAGTATAAATCTTGTATTTTATAATTGTATATATAAATGATGCATTATATGAATGAAACAAGGTACGAATTTGACAAGACATTATGGTTAAACATTACTTATTACCTTATCATGTGTCTTGTTGAGTGTGGCGCTGGTGTTGTGATACATAGAAGGGACCATGTCGATAAACTGACACACATTCACTATGATTCTTATTTTAGTCATCTTACTTAACAATGACATTATGGCGTAGAACTAATATTAAGTAACATTTTCTTATATTATGCATACTTAAGTTTCCTTTAAACCAGAAGGTATACAATGACATATGGGCAAAGTGGCATAATATTGGACTTTATTTATTCCAAATCTCATTAAATGTGCTTGTGTATGGCATATTATGAGACCCGAGTGAATATACAAATTAATTGATTTAATAGAATTATGATAAATTATATTGGTTAATTAATTAAAGATAATTTCTTAATAAACCCTAATGGTGGATCTATATAAAAAACACTAGAAAATGTCCATTTCTTTTGCCTATTACGTTAGTTCTCTCAAACATTATATAAAACTAATCAAGCTCAAGAAGTAAAGAGGGAGAGACCAATTTTTCTCTATTGAATGCTGCCGTCGCCACTAATACACATAAAGATAAATTCTATTGATCTATTATTTATGTGTGAGAACCATCTAATTATAAAACTCTCACTATTATGAATACATGTAATATTAGAAATTATGATTTGCATAATAAATTCACATTTACTTGGAAGTCGTAACAAACAAAACAGAATCACATCAATGTGGACCAAATAACGTGACATAACACTATGAAAAGCTAAAGCAAGTTGATGTCTTAGAGTTTAGGGAAAATGAATAACATGATTGCATTATTTTTCATCTAAATATCTCAAATTGAATTGAATATGCCATTAGAAAGGAAGTAAGAAACCAAAAGCTTTCTTATTTATTTATGTCTAACGTTTGGAAAATAATGGTCCGCTTTGTGCGGTGGATAGTGATTGACAATAGGTCCAAACGCAACCATCTCATCGAATCTATAATATACTTCTAAGTATATGCATTCAAATCCCCACTTGCTTCACTGCCTCATGATTACAATTCTTCAAAACGATTTTATGATGAATCAATCTCCGTATAGTATGTAGAGTTGCAATTATGTTCAGAAATCAGATTTTCACTTTCTTTAATAACTGTAGTTTTATCCTATTAACTTGAATTCTGATCATAAATAGTGATAATATATCACATTGGATACATAGTAAATTATAGAAAAATAGTTATAAACTATTTTTTTGTAAAACGTGCATGTGAATTTTTTTTCAATATAAAAAGTAATTGTGAATTTACATATATTTCGTAAAATGTATAATTTTGTAAAAATAATGAAAATATCTCTAAAATTGTTCTTTTTAAAATTAAAGACAGTTTTTTGAATCGAACTCCGGTTTTTCTCTTCTTGTACCGAACACCACTGACACGCAACTTAATAACACGGTGATGAAAAATGAGAGTTGGACAAACTAAGCGGTTGGGAGCTCGAGTTGGAGGATAATTATATTCAATATTTTTAATTTTCGGGCTCACTTTTGTCAAAATTTTACATTTTGTAAAACATTGATAAGTTTAGGCGACTTCTTACAAAGATATAAAATTAACAGCCATATTTTACGGAAAATTTTGAATAGTTGAAAATTATTTTTTTTCAATTTTCCCGATATAATAGAAACTCTATAACATCTAGAGATTGGTTAATCACCTCAAGATCTCAGAGAACGTGTTCAATTCCAAACATGATTATACGAAAAAAATTGTTAAATAAATTTTAATATATGTTCAATGAATATATATGCATTTAAAATATTTTTAAATTCAAGAAACAAGATCTTCACATACTCAATCAAGGCAAAAATGTCTTCTTCTTTTATTTTTGGAATCAAAGCATATTCAAGAAGCGGGTCTGGATTTAATTAAACACACAAAACCCCATCTATGGTTGTGTGATTAACTAATCTTTGGATCCTCTTATTTTTGAGTTAAAATGAATTTTAAGTTAATTTAAATATGGATATAGATTTGCTTGATTACATTGTTTTAAATAATTATTTACATTACTTACACTATATTGATTGTTTATGTTTGTTCTTGATCTGTATTGTAAAATGATTTTCACTTAAATTATTTTATTTTATACAGTATATTTATAATTCTTTAATAATATACAAATAAAAATATTGATTCTGAAAGTACACTAATGTCTTCGGTCAGTTTGGTGTGTAAGCAATATGTGACATTATGAAAGAATCTAGGACAATATCACGATAAAAGGCCTTTACATGACTTTTGACCTTCCATTAATATATGTCTTATTCATGTTGTTCACTTTAAATATTTAACCTGTCTCTGAGGGCTTTATTTTATGCGAATTGGAATCAAACTAGTGATCATTCAATCACGTGATTTAGGCTTATTTGATAATTTTAAAAAATTTGGTGCAGTCAGAATTCCATCGGGTATTTATTCAAAAGATACATCCATTGCATCATGTATTAATTTTAAAGAATAGTTACGTACATAAGTTAATGTGGTTGTCTTTCGATTTTTCAAAAATATATCCATCCTGTATTAATCTTGTATTTGTCAATTTACGACAAATACAAGACCCAAACCACCATCAACCATTAAATGCAACCCAATTTCTCATAAAAATAAAATTAAATCAAACTCTCAACCCCATTTTCACCCAACCCATCCCAAAACAACACATTATCACTATGCAATAAAATTTCTATAAATTAATACTCTCTAGAATAATATATTTCATGAGTGCAAGTCCCAAAAGTAGCATGGTTTATAGACATTTTAGTGTGCTGGCTTTTTTACGGTAGTTATTTTGACGGAATTTTGGCAGAGCTCGACACGTGAAAAAAGTGTTCGGCTCAAGCTCGAACGAGCTTATGCGACCAAACTCGAGTTCGTATCGAAATAAAAAAGAAATGCTCGAGCTCGGCTCGATTCAGTTCACTTACATGTCAATACAAATATTTATTAAAAATTAAATAATTCATTATATAATAAAGAGCAAATAGATCAAGGCGGATCCAATGGCCCCCCGTTATTTTGAAAAATTTTCACGTAACTTTTTAACTCACTAAAATCAAATACTTGAGCTCGAATTATTTTATGTTACATACATTTAGAATTAAATTAATTATACTATTAATTAAATTAAAGTTTTCATGTGGAATTTTGTCCCACCTTAAAAAAATTTCTTAATCCATCCATAATTAGTTGTATTAAGCCGGAAATGATGTTGTGTTAAGTATGGCTAGGAGAGTTATCTCAGTAAGTTATAAGATTGTATTATTTATAGGTATAAATGCATTTAACCATACATTATACACTATTTTCACATTGTTGTACCTATCTTCAAAAGACTTTTATGGGTATTTAAATTTCTTCTTTTTCCCACTTAACCTATTCTCCTTAATATTTTGGGATAAGAATTTTTAGGAATAATCTTACTTTCATATAATTAACTATATCTCTTACAATTGACTTATATTTTATTACGAGGGGTCGGCTGATAATTTTTCTCCATATTAAATTCGGTTATTATATAATGACTTAACGTCGTCATCTTTCAATTTTTTAATAACATAACATTCACATTTTCTCTCTTTCTTACTCATTCTTCTTATTTTGTTTTTTCTCAATCCTTGACGTCAATCTTGCTTGTCAATTTATGGCAAGTACAAGTCTAGAACTACCATCAACTATTAAATACAAGCCAATTTCTCATAAAATTAAAATAAAATCAAGCTCTCGACCCCATTTTGACCCACACACTTATCACTATACCTTCATCTTATGCCCCCATAAACTCGTCTCCTAAAAATAGACATCCATTTTCTCAACCTATTGTAAAACTGAAAATCAAACAAATTAATACGTGTGTGCGTGCAGCGTGCAAATGGGGTACAAGATGGACCGATTTCTGTGTGTCGTAGTCGCGAAAAATTACATCCCTATAAATACATTTTCTTAATTATTTCAAAAGTCATACCAATTTAGACTATTGTGAAGATAAAAATAGAGAGAAAAAAATGGAGATATGACTTTTGAGAGTGAAGTTATCGAGAAGAGCGGGAATCAATGTTAAAGGGGTAAGAGAATATCTAAAATCCATGTATTGTGTTGGTGAACACTAGATATTCCTTTCCTCTTTATGTTGATAAATGAGTAGTTTGATTGCTAATGAACTGATGAATTTTCCTTGTTATCAATGAATTATGTTGATTATTGCTTTTATCATCAATTTATAAAATTCTCATCACCGTGATTAGCTAAAGTATTTGTGATTTAGGGCTTGAATTCGTATGATGATTTACGGGCATTTCCGTTGTGAATTATTGCATACAAATCTGAGTAGGGGTGTCTTTATCGTGCTACGCTGAATGCTTCATTTTCGTAATCGTTAATAATTGATAAAATTTATGGGTTTTTATTGTTAAACAAGCTTGTAAATGGATTTGTTCGGTAAAGATCGGGTTTAAATTTTTTCCAGTGATAGTGGAATTAACACGACTACAACATGTATAGGCTCCCGAAATCAAAAGTTAAGAGAATAGAATCTCGTTGTTATGTATGATTTTTCTTTTATCATGCCTCAAAACTATTGTATAAACTCAATACCTTGAATCACTGTCTTTGCTGTTTTATCTCTTCGTGTTAAGTTTTTACTACTTATTGTGCTTTTACTAATTTTTAATACTTCTTAACTAACGATTCGATGAGATTACTCACTAAATTCTACTTGAATGCTTAAGGTCGTCGTTGTCCATTGAGTTCGATATTCAAAGTTGTAATTTTACTACCCATTATTACTTAAGATCGGTTCACTGTCGGGTGAGCGAAAAGGCGTGTCATTCTCCTTGTCAACTTTTCTTGCATCATCGCATGTGTGTGTCATTATAATCACATACATAAATTCAAATAAAAGAAAATTGTATAATCGAGAGAGGAGATGAACCGATTGTTTGTGTGTGTGGGCACGTGCAGGCCCGCTCTCGATTTTACAATTTACATTCATTTGGATTTGTGCATGTGATAATAATGTTATCAGCACGTGCCCCTCGTGCACACACACATGCACGTACGCATGCGCGCCCATACAAACACACGCACCAACACACACATGCACGCACAATCAACTTGTCATTTTTATTGTAAAAATGTTGAATGATAGGTAGAAGATGAAAATGCAATTTTTTTTTGTTTGGTTCAAGTTTGAAAATGATATATATAGGAGAAGGAAAATTTTAGGTAGAGTAAAGAGAGATATGTTGCATGATTTTGAAATTTTGATGGTCAATTAAAGGTATTTTCGACTTTTTATATTTAAAAAAAGTAAATTTGTCTTAAATTTTAACAAAAATGAATAATGTGTAAAAAATCATAATTAACTGAGCTGAATACAAATTTGTTATAATAAGCATAATAAATTATAAAGTGTTCATAATAATACAGTGAAGTGTAGTATTATAACACAAAATTAGCAATAGACATTTTTGTGACTATTTAAAACAAATCAAAATTGTTAATTATTGGTTATAACTTGCTCTCTAATTACTCTCATTCATTAACACAAAACCCACGACGCAGTAGTTTTTAACCAATGTCTTCTCTAATGGACTTCCTAATCTATAGGAAATAGATAGGCATGGTGGTTATTTGAGAGAGTAGAAGATATACGGGCATGGATGTTGAGAGAGAGAGTTATTTGAGTTTGAAAGTTTAAATCTAGGAGAGATATTTTTTTTACTTTTCATAATTACTTAAAAATAAAAATAAATGAGTTAAGCACAATGTGACGCAATTAAAAGTTAAGTAAGTTCTCTCTCAAGTAAGAGCATCTCGCCTTTGTGGCGTGTGTCCCGCTATGCAGTGGTTTTGATAGTTTTTGAGCAATTACTGGCAAAAAAATTTTAGTTTTGGACAGTTATCGGCGAGTTTTGTCCAAAATTTACTATGTCCGTTTTTGGCGATGAGGAAAACAGTTCTTTTTGCGGTGGGTTTCTTGATTAATCAGCAAGTAACATGTTGTAAGTTCTGAGTCCTGAGATAGAAGAATTTTGCGAGGCGTGACAGATCTTCATTGAAATAAAGGAGGAGAAGGTTGGTTTCATTATGGTGAGCATGTAGAAGGCGTTTTGCCAATGGTCGTTGGTGGCAACGACTCGAGGAAGAGATTTTGGATATCGGGCTCCGATCCTTGTCCGGTCGTTACTTCCAAACCAGTCAGTTTATTTATTTATTTTTCTGGCGTTCATTCTCTGTTTGATGTCTCAGTATTGGGAGAGTTCATGTGTTCTCTGATATTGTTGGGTAGATTTATATAAGCATATTAAATTTGGTGGCCTCGATTTCCTCAGGCTCTAATATTCCTTCACGATGCCCCTTTGGGCATTTTAGGGGACTAGACGGCTCAGAGCTCTTAGGTGCTTGTTGTAAGTGGTTCGCGGGATTTCTCCAACCAACTTAGGTGAAGGCCGTGGAGTTTACTTGCCCATTTTAGTGTTGGAGTTAGATTTTAATTGTTGTTAACTTATGTCAGAATATATGCTGGTCATGTTAATTTATAGTAATCTATATGAGATTTTGATGCAAAAGTTGTTTCGCCTTCTATCTTTATTGTTCTCGTCCATGAGACTTGTTTTATTATCTATAAAATTACGGGTTTGATTTATAAATGGAGTTTACTCACACAAATACTTTAAACATTAGTATACAACACATGATTGTAAGATAAAGTACTTTTTTAAATTGAGTGTAATTACATACAAATGATATTTACTTATACAAGTGAAGCATGAATAAAATTCAATCTCTCGTAAATAATCAAGATCAATAATTTAATTTTAAAAATACATATATTTGCAAATTATATCATAGGATATAGCTTAAGAAATGACTATATATAATAGTAGGTGTATTAAACCTAATATAGTGTATGAGGGTTGTGATCATTTTGGTATCTTTTGTTATGGCTCGATGAATGAAGCTACTTGTATGGAGCCACTTGCAAGTTGAACAAGGAAGGACCCATCCACAAAACAAATGGAGATGTCCCTCTACCGACACCTGTTCTGTTTCTGAGAATAATAATTTATTCGAAATCGGGATATATCATTTTGATTGGATTGGATTGGATGGACTCTTCGTGTAAAGAAAGTCAATTCCTTTTTCTCTACTTTTGAAATTATGTTGTTGATTTTGGTACAGGGACTGAAGGGGTATCTGGATGTTGTTAACTTTTATAGATTGAGGAAGATATACACAGTGATGTTCTCATCTACAAAAAAAAAAGTATTTCTTTTTGCCCAAGAGCATCTTCAATGTTGACCCCTGTACTTAAACTAATGTAAGGAGTTATTTGCATTGAAAATAGCATGTGTTAGAATCATGCTCTATTTGTCTCTCTAATACAAAATATATTATATCAATTTCAAGAACATGATATTTTCTATATTATTATAGCATATGCTATATTTCTATAGTATATTTGACATGAAAATGTAACATATGTTATTTGCCTCTCGAATAAAATTATCTTTTTACTACTACTTTATCATTCAAATGTCCCTTTTACCGATTAATCAAATAAAATAATCATAATTATATAATAAAATGATATATTCTATTTTGTTTATTATTAAAATATTTAAAAGACATATAACGAACGTTATATAACATATATGGTTGGAATGAAATAACATAGGGATGTTAAAAAATAACATATAGCATAACGTTTATAGCAAATATAGCATATCATTGAAGATGCTCTAAGGTTCACTTTGCTATCTTGTGGTCCCTAAACTTCTACTGTCTCACGGAAGTTAAGTTTCATATTAAAAAGACTATGTTGCCCTTATTTGGTTTTAAAATATTTAAATCCATGTCAGTCCTACCTCTCTTTCGGCATCTAATTTTTCCGGCGAGACAAAGCTACCAATTAAATCCAATTCAAATTTTTTACTTTGAAATCAATTTCAGATGAATCGTGCTAATTTAAAAATCAATATCAAATAATAGGGGAAATGATAGATTGATACACCCAAAAGATATCGTTTCTAACTTTTATACACCTAAGTTTAAATTTGTCATTTCCGCTCACCGGATTTGCCATATTTTGTCCCATCACTAACGGTGTTAGATTTTGGATGGAAAAATTTTATTTTGTGTGAAAAGTCAAAATTGCCCTCAATTATTCATCAAATTTTCAAATTGATGTCATTATTCATCAAATTATAATACTTATTTAATAATAAATAATTTATATTAATAATATTTATTAACAAACATTTATTCGAATCCGCCCAGACCGGTTTAATTATTAATAATTAAAATAATGTATTAATCAAAAATTTAAATAATATTAACTATTACTAATATATTAAAACTTTCGAATGACATAACTCTCTCATATGAGCTACATATTGGGTTTATAGTATATCAACTCGAAGAGAATCGAAAAATCAAAAACTTTGAAGAAATATTTTTTTATTATTACTAACGAATATTATTTTAACAATTAATAATTAAAGTATTATAAATAATTAAAATAATATAAATAATTATTAATATATTTAATTATTAATAATATATCGAAACTTCCAAATGATATAACTCTCTCATACGAGTTCCGTTTCGAACTCATAGTATTTTAAATCGAAGGGAATCAAAAGATCAACAATTTTGAAGAAATAAGTTTTTATCCAAAGTTTCATCCAACGACAACAAATTTCTTATACTCTTAAAAAAACTCGTCCAAAGTTTAACGGTGTTAGAGCAAAATGGAAAAAATGTTACTAATAATTAATTATTTATATTATTAGTATTTTTGTAATAATTATTTATCAAGTAAAAGTAAATCAATTATTAATAATATATAAACAAAAAATTATTTCTTCAAAGTTGTCAACTTCCGATTCTCTTCGATTTGATATATTATGAGCCCAAAACAAAACTTGTATGAGAGAGTTATGTTATTAGAAAGTTTCAATATATTATTATTAATAATAAATATTATTATTGATAATTAGTATTTTTTTAATTAATTTTATTTTTATTAAATAATCATAAAATATTAATTTTTTGTTAATATATATTATTAATATAAATTATTTATTATTGAATAAGTATTATAATTTGATGAATATTGACATCAATTTGAAAATTTGATGAATAATTGAGGGCAATTTTGATTTTTCACACAAAATGAAAATTTTCCATCCAAAATCTAACACCATTAGCGACGGTACAAAAAATGGCAAATCCAGTGAGCGGAAATGACAAGTTTAAAATTAGTTGTATCAAAATTAGAAACGGTATTTTTTTAGTGTATCAATCTGTCATTTCCCCTATTATTTTGGAGGGATGAGTGGCGGGGCGGTGATAAAACCGAGATTATCGCATGTGATGCCGAAAAATGTAGAGTAGGGATGGGGAGAGATGAAGTTCCAGGTTAAGAAGAATCTGTGGCTGCCACTAACAGGAACGTTGGTGAGGATGTTTTGAATTTCAATTGGGGTACTCAAATCAGCGACATTGATCTTCAAGTTTGGCATGCTTATTGGCTTGGTTGGGCATGAGGTTGAGATTTGAGGTATCTGGTTTGCTGATGAATGAATTGTAAAATGGAAGGGGATTCAGAAGTTTTGTTCCTTTTTAGAGTTAATTTTGTGTATTAAACTAGATGGGCATGTCAGCTGAAGTGGTTTAATTTCTCAATTTCTTGATGATGGAAATATTTGAAAAGCCATTGAGGTCATCGTTGGAGGAAGGAGGGAAGTCAATGAGATCATCGCCAATAAAAATGAACGCAAAAAAAAGAAGAAATAATTGAGTGGCACGATTAACACTATCAGTTTTTTCTTTTCTAACGGCGCACATAAACTATGTGCGCCGTTAGAAAGAAAAATACTAACAGTGTGCCGTTACAAATATTTGTAACGGCGCACTATAGGTGTGCGCCGTTAGTAATGAAAATTAGTAACGACGCACACGTTAATGTGCGTCGTTACAAATGTTGTTGACCGTTGACCACTTTGTTGCCGTTATGGAAAACGGTCGGAAATGAAGCCGTTGTTGTTACCGTTACTTTGTAACGGCGCATCTAACATTGTGCGCCGTTACAAGCAATTTTGTGACGGCGCACATGGTATTGTGCGCCGTTACTAAAATGTAGTATAAATATTGGCAGAATCTCCCATTCTTCTTCCTACTTCTCACAACAAATTTTCTCCCGACAAGGGTAATTTCGATACCTTACAAATTTTCCCGAGTACCCTATATTTGTCCCTCACAAATCCCGACAAGGTATGTACATATTTTTAAATAATGCAATATATAAATAATGCAAATTTGTATATGATTTCATATGAATTTGTATGAATAATTTTCGTGTTATATTTATTAATTTAGTTTTGAAATTGATGAAATTAATTACCTGATTCCATGAATTGCATGATAACATTAGTGTAAATTCTTCCGATTCCATTAATTGCAAGATAACATTAGGGTATTTGGTCATAAATGACCAAACAATGGTATTCGGTCATTTATGACCTAATTAGGGGTAATTTGGACATAAATGACCAAACAAGGGTAATTAGGTCATTTTTGTGAATTAGAAGGTACGTACATATTTTTAAATAATGCAATATTATGTAAATTATTATAGTTAGTGTGATTTATGTGAAATAGTGCATATATTCTACATTATTATTTTTGTTGTGATTTTGGTGAAATAATAATGAATATTAATGTCATTTTTGGTATATAGTTATCTAATATTAATTGTTAACCGAATTTATATATATTACATATATAGAATGGATCGTAGATGGATAGGATCCGTAAAAATGAGTGAGGAATTGATGAACGAATTAAGTAGTTTTGTAAAATTTGCGAGGAAAAACGCTCCAAGAGATGGTGTGGGATGTTTCAAGTGTCCATGCACGAGGTGCTGTAATTCTGCTTGGCACGATATGGACACCATTTGCGATCATATATTGAGGAAAGATTTCCTTAGATCGTATAATGTGTGGTTCCATCATGGCAAAGCCGAAGGAGCTAGCTCGAGCCGGAATTGGGATATCAGTTTGAGGACAACATTGGCGAATCAGCCTTGTTCGACGTCGGATAACAATCCAGTATACGTTGATCCTGTGCATCAGCTCGTGGATGATGTAGACCCAACTAGAGATGTAAGGATTGACAAGGACGAGGACGAGGACGAACAACAGAACATAAATATAATAACCGAAGTCGAGGAGGGAGTCGCTAAGGCAACCATGACAGCATACAACCGGTTGGTGACGGAGTCGCAAAAGCCGTTGTACGAAACTAGTGAGGACACTTCTTTAGCAGCAATGTTAAGGATGTTGTCCATCAAGCAGAGCACCGGGATGTCTGACGAAACTTTTACCAAAGTTGCCAAAGATTATTGTTCTACGTTACCCCAACCTAATATGTATCCATCTAGCTATGCAACGACGAAGCAGAAAATGAAGGCAATCCAACTGCCACACGTGAAATATGATGCATGTCTGTACGGATGCACTTTGTACTACGGAACACAATCGCAACTCCAGACATGTGGCGTTTGTGGAGAAGCACGATACGCTAAAGTGGAAAAAAAATTTGTTCCGAAAAAGACGTTGTGGTACTTCCCATTGACTCCTCAACTTTAACGTTTATATCTTGCCCCAGAGACGGTTGAGTAGATGCGATGGCACAGGGAGCGGGAGAATGAGGACGATGAAATATTAGTACATCCATCGGACGGTGCGGATTGGATTCATTTTGACGCAAAATACCCAATATTTTCAGGAGAAATACGGAACGTGCGGCTGGCGCTGTCATCCGACGGGTTCTCTCCATATGGGCCTAATGCGGCGAGTTACAATTTGTGGCCTATAGTCGCTATCCCGTTGAATTTTCCGCCCTCGATGGCTATGAGAAAGGAGTATAACATCCTCACCATGTTGATATCTGGTCCAAAATCACCTGGGAAATGCTTAAATAACTTTATGCGTCCGCTGATTGATGAGTTGAACCATCTATGGGAGCACGGAGCTGTCACGTGGGATGGTTCTAAGAAAGAGGCTTTCATCATGCGTGCTGCTGTGATGTGGACAATAAGTGACTTCCCGGGTTTGGGAAGGTTGGGGGGCATCCAGACTAAAGGCTATAAGGCATGTCCTTTATGCTTGGACGAGATCGATTCTGAACGCAGTAAATCAAGAATCTCTTACCAAGGTGCTCGTAGGTTCTTACCACCGAAATACCCACTGCGATTTCAGCCGCATGCCTTTAACTGGAAGACAGAGACCCGGAGAAGGCCTACCCGGCATTCAGGGGCTGGTGTACTCAGTGCGATTCTACGTCATCAATACCCACCGCCTATTCTGCATCTGAAGTTCAGTAAACGAAAAGGTAGTGGTGTTCCTATATGTTGGTCTCGTAAAAGCATTTTCTAGGAGCTGCCTTATTGGGAAACTCATAAAGTCAGACATGCGTTGGATTTGATGCATATAGAGAAGAACTTATGCGACAACGTCATAGGTACAGTTCTTGGAATTGCAGGGAAGACTAAGGATGACGTGAAAGCTAGGAGAACTTATGAGAAACAGGGAGTCCGGCAAGACCAATGGGTGCAAGACGGGGAGCTCCCAGATGCACCTTGTGGCGTGGCGGGTCGTGATCTGGAAGGAAGTACTAGAGCATATCCGAGCTGTTAAGTTTCCCTCTAGATATGCGGGAAGTCTAAAGAGCAAGGTGAATCCTGATGAGAAAAAGTTTCTCGGATTGAAGACCCACGATTGTCACGTGTTGATGCAACGTATCTTCCCCCTTGTCATTCGAAAGTACGTTCCGCCTAATGTGGCTGAAGCATTAACAGAGCTGGGCAAAGCCTTTCAATTGTTGTGCACGAGGGAACCGACGAAAAAAGCCCTGAAAAGGTTGGGGAAAGATATAGCGGTTCTAGTTTGTAAGTTGGAAACTATTTTCCCTCCTTCATTCTGTACAATTATGGTTCACCTTCTACTGCACCTTCTAGATCAAGTTTTGCGAACCGGCCCAGTTCATTTCACATGGATGTTTCCAATTGAACGGTATGATCATTTCCTTCCAAATATCATTTCCAATTACCATTGAACTGTATAATCGAATATAACATTAACATTCATATTTCGATTGCAGGCAACTTGGCGTGTACAAGAAAAGTGTCAGAAACCCGCGATATCCAGAAGGTTGTATACCCCAACAGTACTTGATGCACGAGTCTGTCACCTTCACTCAGATGTATCTTAACCGCGCCACTTCAGCCAGCGAAACATTTGTTAGTCCAGCTATAGGTTTCAACTTATCAGTTGTTTCCCCACATGTACAAGTTAAGAGTGTGGTGCGAAACGACAAATTGAGCGCATCCGAGATGTTATGGGCGAGTTGGACAGTGATTGAGAATTGTGCCGAAGCAGATGCATTTGTAGAATCACATCGTGCAGGGTTCCAACGAATACACCCTAGGAAATCCCTTCAAGACTGAGTCATGTCCTTTGTCTTCGAGTGACGCAGAATTGTACGTAATAGACATCAATTACCTTCAATTACCCTATGCAAATTTTAGGGTTAACTCATTTATATTCCGTGTGCAGATGACTGCTCTAGGGATGCAACGAGAGTTGGTACTACTATCCAGAGGTTCTTGTTCGTCTGCCATTTATTCGCAGTGTACTGTTAACGGTGTCAATTTTTATGTTTGAGAATCGACCAGGGCCGGAGAAATCAAAATTCAGGGGTCATGATTGAAGCAAACGACATATGTTACTACGGTGTTCTTATGGACGTATGTATCCTTACCTACTCGGAAAGCATGTCAGTCGTTCTATTCTAGTGTCGGTGGTACGATGAACGGACCGTGAGAAAGGACGCAAATGGATTCATTTCGGTCAAGACGTCCATAGATCGTCACAAACAAAACTCATTTTGCCTTGCTTTAATGGCAAAACATGTATACTATATCGACGACCCTAAATCTGGACGGTCGGATTCACGTTTGGATCGACACAAATAAAATAATATATTTTTTATTTGTTTGTAACAGCGCACATTGACAAAGTGCACCGTTACAAAAAGTCAAAAGGGCCAGTCAACTATGTTGACTTCCCCTTGACTGATTTAGATCTAGGTTCATACATTATCGGAATTGACTAAAATTTTGGCATATGAAGTACATATTCATTGCGCTCCTATCCGTACGGTTAAAATTTTGTTTTTAACATAATCCACTTTCGTTGAAAGCGTGAGTTTAGGGTTTAGGAAGGTAAAACTCACAAAAACCCTAAACACATTTATCATCAAACGTTCGGTAGATTAATATATATAATTTTGAATCGAAACCGTTCAATTAGTTGGAAATTACATATACGTGATATAGTACAAATTTTAAGAAAATCAAACCACAGGAAGACCGCTTATCATTCACGATCGAGTTTAAGGTTAAAGTTTGTAACGGCGCACATACTCATGTGCGCCGTTACAAAAGTGGCGGCAATTAAAATTTCGCGGGTAAATTTCGCGAAAATTTAAACTTCCCGCAGATATTTTCGTTGTAACGGCGCACATGATTGTGCGCCGTTACAAAATTTTGTTTGTAACGGCGCACACGGGTATGTGCGCCATTACTAATTTATTGACCGTTGTAAAAGTTGACCGCTGGGGTCAGAAAACGAGCCGTTTTTGACCGTTACGGTTTGTAACGGCGCACATAATAGGGTGCGCCGTTACAAAATTTAGGTGTAACGGTGCACACTACTATGTGCGCCGTTACAAAATCACAGAATAAAATTGGGCAGAGCCCTCTCTTCTTCTTCCTCACGCTTCCTCTCCTCTCTACCTGCCTCCCGCCTCTCGCCGTCGCCGTCCCGCCGTCGTCGTCGCCGTCACCGTCGCCGTCCCCCCTTCTCCTTCTGGTAAGTCCTTCAAAATCCACCTCTTTCAATTGCATGTTAATTAGATTTTAGATTTGAAATTGCATGTTAGATATAAAATTGAAATTGAAATTGAATATTGAAATTGTTAGATATGAAATTGAAATTGTTAGATATGTTATTTTATGAAATTAGGGATTGGAAGTTTATGTTATGTTGTTATGTTGAATATTGATACTTGATACAAATAATTTAGTCGTAATTAAAAAATACCCATTAGGGGTAATTTGGTCATTAATGACCTAGAAAGGGTAATTCGGTCATTTTGGCCGAATTAGGGGTAATTCAGTCAATTCTGGCTGAATTAGGGGTAATTCGGCCATTTTGACCTAAAAAGGGTAATTTGGTCATTTCCGGCCGAATTAGGGGTAACTCGGTCATTAATGGCCTTAAAAGGGTAATTCGGTCATTTCGGCCGAATTAGGGGTAATTCAGTCAATTCCGGCCGAATTAGGGGTAATTCGGTCAATTCCGGCCGAAGTAGGGGTAATTCGGTCATTTTGACCTAAAAAGGGTAATTCGGTTATTTCCGGCCGAATTAGGGGTAACTCGGTGATTAATGGCCTTAAAAGGATAATTCGGTCATTTCCGGCCGGATTAGGGGTATTTTGGTCATTTTGGCCTTAAAAGGGTAATTCGGTCATTTCCGGCTGAATTAGGGGTAATTCGGTCATTTTGACCTAAAAAGGGTAATTCGGTCATTTCCGGCCGAATTAGGGGTAACTCGGTCACTAATGGCCTTAAAGGGGTAAATCGGTCATTTTCGGCCGAATTAGTGGTATTTTGGTCATTTTGGCCTTAAAAGGGTAATTCGGTCATTTTCGGCCGAATTAGGGGTAATTCGGTCATTAATGACTTAAAAAGGGTAATTCGGTCATTTCCGGCCGAATTAGGAGTATTTTGGTCATTTTGGCCTTAAAAGAGTAATTCGGTCATTTCTGGCCGAATTAAAGGTAATTCGGTCATTAATGGCCTTCAAAGGGTAATTCGGTCATTTCATGACCTTCTCCTTTCTTACAATTACAGATAATGGAGCCGAAACGTAAAACACCTAAGGTCAGGGCACCTAGGCAGGCCAGAATGGACATTCCGTTTTTCGAGGCTTCACAGGCGCCGTAGTTACAGGATGAGATGTACACTCCGTCACCGCCGCAGCTGACTCAGCCGACTTATCCTGGGCATACGGAGGTTGACTGGAATTTTCATGTCCCGGATAATCGGACTTTCCAGGAGATGCTCGGAGACGTCGCTGGACCCTCCGAAGAGGACATTGTGCCGGATGAGTTCGAACTCCCGTTGAACAAGTGGAGGCTCCTTTCCCTCCACTACAGAGAGATTCCGAGGTACGAGCTGTACTTCGATTACAAAGTGGAAGTCAACTGCCTAAACACGAAGAGCTGGGAAGCCAGGGCAAGAAAGGAGCAAAAGGTCGACCTCAACATAGACCTAGAAGAGAGAGCGGTTCTGATGAACGGAGGTCCTTTACTCTTGACTTGGGAAAACGACCGACCACGTATCCAAGGAGAACAGTTTTCAATGGAAAGGGTTAAGGCTATTGTAGGGAAATTCGCTCGGGAACGCGACGCTTCCTACCAGACGTTTGAGGATTTGCCGGCGTCTGAGTTCCAGTTATTTTGGAGGAGCTTTAAGGTAATTTCAACACTTACTCAAAATAAATTTTCAAATGCCACGTATTATAAATATTGACGTGGTGTTTGTCAATTTCAGCGTTTGTTTGCAATGACTGATTCCGTTGAGTTTAGGGGTTGGATTCGTGAGGCGACCATAAGCGCTTACAAGGAGCGAAAATCGAACATGAAGCGGTTTTACAAGCTCTAAGTGGACCCTACTAGACTAGACCGTAATGGGATTCCCAAGTGTCTGAAAGGGAAGAAGTCCTAGTGGCGGTGACTCGTTCATCATTTTGATGCCAACGAGGTATATTAAAAATTTCATATTTAATAGGTTTAATTTCAATTTATTTTTTCAATTAATTCAATTTACTTTAAATCTTTTTCAGGAAGAAGTTGGGTCTCAAATGAGTACCATTCGGATGGCGAGAACAAATTAAACCACCACACTGACAAAATCCCATTTCGAATTCTTTGGGAGAGGATGACGCAGGGCGGGGAAGTGGAGGTCTCCAAAATGTTGGAGGGCTTACTGAAGGCTCTAAAGGTCCCTAAGCCTGGTGATGGTGCACAGGAGGGGGAGGAGGAACTCAACCTGAAACTTGTAAGTTTAATTAAACTCATTTTTTAAAAATTTTAATATTTAAATTTATTATATTAATCAATTTTTTTTTTGCAGATTTACATTAGGAATGCGCTTAGGGATTGTAAGAATGACGAGGCAAACTATAACGAGGATGGAACTTTGAAGAAGATGACCGACGCTGAAGAGGATGAGGTCACTAGCTGCCGAGCATGTTCGCGAGGTCAAACTTGCCAGAGGAGTTACTATAGAACCCTCCAGAGGACGACGCATCCGGGGTTGCGGGAGTGATTACGAGGCACCGCCGAGACAGAGAAGACGTTCGACCTCCTCCGATGGTACTTCTGCGGAGATTGGGGAGTTCCGGACTCGACTCACCCAACAAGATGAGGTTATTACGGAGCTTCGCGCTGAAGCCTCCCAAAACCAGACTCTACTTCAGACTTAGGCCGTCCAAAACCAGCAAACCGAGCAGATGTTCTTGTACTTCCAAGAACAGCTAAGGTTCATATATCCAAATGCCCCTACACCTCCATTTGACCCGACTAGGTCTAGAGATCTTGGAGGCCCGTCGTCATAGATTTTGATGTAAATTAAATATCATGTATTAAAAAATTTTAATACTAAGATTAATTTCATTTTCATATTATTTTTCATTTTAAATATTTCATTAAAATAAAATAAAATTTTAAAAAAATAATATATATTTTTTTAAATTTTATCACACAATAAATTTTCTTCCCAAATATGTAATTCTCTTATAAGTAACATCACATGCTAGCATTTTCTTGATTTAATATAGTTATAAACGCTGAACAATTAATCGAACATGCTAGTGGAGTGTTTTTGCAATTAATTAATCAAGAATGATAATTATCACAAAAAGAGAGGAGATGGTACCAAAATAAAGAGAGAGCAAGGCCAAAAACAAGACGACACTCCCATCCCAATCACTTCCGTTTCATTTTACTGTTAACAATGATAATGGCCAACAAAACCAAGTCACGCTTTTGAAACAAGACGCGACCATTACTATTCAATCAAAGTTGCTTGTTGCTGTGAAATTTATACAACAATCCACGTTAATTATAGACCCGTAATTACATATTATTCTGAGCCCTATGGCATAAAATAGACTTAGACTGCTACTAATTATGTACTACACATGTGAAGTTCTCGTGGCATTGTTAATTTTGCACGTGAATCACACGGGAGCATCGTGGTCTATGATTGTGAGTTGTGACTGACCATCGACCCTATACGTGCAAGATTCAAAATCAAATTGCATTCTAGATTTAGGGAGGGAAATGAGGTCAAAAGAGAAAAGGTACACCACTTAATGCACAAAATTATGGAACCCATTATAACTTACTTTAGAATTAGATGGTTTGGTTATTAACCCCCTCTTATTATGTATCATGAGTTTAGTTTCATATTCATATTCAACCATATATATCTCAAAAACACGTGTTTCCATATGTTAGATTATATTATGTTTTATATATTTAGTTTTCTATATTTATGTTTTCTTTCTCACATATATTAGAGTTTTCTATTCTATTTCTATTGCCTCTATAAATAGAGGTCTCTTGTAATTCACACAACACACAATCAATAATAAATCTCTCTCTTATTTCTATCATGGTATCAGAGGTATGATCGATTCTTGGTTAAATCTCTACGCAAATTTCGCTTTGCCCACTCGTCGATGATTCGTGATTCTGACGGGTGGGCGAGACAATTTAATCTCAATCGCAATCTCTAACCTCTCGCTTCCGCAAACAATCAATTCTACAATCTCGTAAGCTTCCGTCGCTACTTTCAGCAAATCTCTTCTATCAAGTTCAAACACCGTCTCTACTCCTTTTTTGTCTTTTCCCTTATTCTGTTATTTTCTTTCTCAAACCAATCGGTTCTTTTTTTACTCTTTACTTATCTTCTCTCACGAAGCAATCCTATCAACTCATCAATCAAAAATCCCCGTAATTCGGAAAGTTATCCCGTAATCCGGAAAACGACACGTGTACATCCCCGTAATTCGGAAAGTTATCCAGTAATCCGGAAACCGACACGTGTACATTCCCGTAATTCGGAAAGTTATCTTGTAATCCGGAAACCGACACGTGTACATCCCCGTGATTCGGACACCGCACGTGAGAGGAGAGCATCTGGCATCAGGCATCAGACATCATCTATATGCCATCAGCCGTTGTCATCTCAATATCAGCCAACAAGCATCAGGCATCAGGCATCAGACATCATCTATATGCCATCAGTCGTTGTCATCTTGCCATCAGCCAACAGGCATCAGGCATCATCAAACATCAGACATCTAAAATCAAACAGCGGCGTGCATCCTCCATCCTCAATCCTCGCCGCATCACTTCGACAGCATTCTCGACAGCCGCAACCCTCGCCACAACTCAACACTATCGAGTTTCAAACTCAATTCTTGTTTCACCGCATTGAGTTTGAGGGGGGCTGTTAGATTATATTATGTTTTCTATATTTAGTTTCCTATATTTATGTTTCATTTCTCACGTATATTAGAGTTTTCTATTCTATTCCTATTGCCTCTATAAATAGAGGTCTCTTGTAATTCACACAACACACAATCAATAATAAATCTCTCTCTTATTTCTATCACCATAACTCAAAACATGACAATAATGTTTTTGTAACTTATTTTTCTACCATATATTTGTTGTCTTGTGGTTTTGTTCATTGATTATTTTGTAGTTAAATGAACTTTTATCAAGTTGTGAACTCTTGTTACACTCCGGAAACTCGTTACACTTCTACCCTAAAAATTGAGCGTAGGTTGTCATACTCACTATAATTCTGCATTACACTCTGAACACTCGTCACACCCAATTTCCACCGCCGTTACACTATGAAATCTTGTTACACTCCGAATCTTGGTCATATTTTTATCGTAAGGGCTGAGTGTTAGGTTGTCATATCTATTTTAATCCCGCGTTGCACCATACCCTCATTACACTTTGACCCTATTTTGGGTTAAAAGAACACTTATTTTGGGTTACATAAACACATGTTTTGAATTTTTTTATCAACAAATGATTCATATATAAAGAAAATTGATTTTCTAACTTGGGAAAAGGAAAACTCCAAAAGAAAATATATGAAAAATAAGAAGCTAAAAAAATATAATGAGATATCAAGAATTGAGATAGTTAAGATTGATGAGATTTTGGTTGGTTGGAAAATCTAAAAATTGATAAGATGACTACTCATGCTCTATTGTGAAATGATCAAAATAAATAATAATTTGTGACTATATATAGTTTATGTTGTCAATGAATCAACATAAATTCAGCATAAAAAAAAGAGTTTGCACTATTTGCATTCTAAGGCTAGTTTGTAATTAAGCGAGTGCATCCTAGTTTATGTATTTAACTAGTGAATAAGATATTTTTTGTCATAAATATTTAAATTTTAATTGTTGATTCCTTAAATTATTAATTACATGAAGAAAAATGACAGATAAATATACTGATTTATACATGATTATTATTTAACTCTAACTATATTTATCAGAGATGCTCGTATAAAGCATTTCGTAGCAAGATCACTGGATTTCTCCATCCATATGAGTTGGAGACCGTGGCTCTACATGATGCTAAACGGGTCGAGCTGAACAACTTTGGAGAAATCATTAACGAACGATGTGCGTACTATCCATTATCGAAACTTTTGTTTTTTGTTTTGCTCGTAATCAAATGGCTCACGAATTGACCATGTTTGTTTTAACTGACAGTATCTGAGATTATGGTGAGGAGTATGTCCCACCATATGTAGTTTCAGCTGTCCAGATTGATGCCGAGTTAGTTGCTATTTAATTAATAAAATTCTCTTTTCCTTCAAAAAAAAAAAAAAAAACTCTAGCCATACTTATTTACAAATACTCCAACTTTTAGTTGTCCTTTTACAAATAAGGTAATTATTGTTAGTTCTAACGCAACTGTGATGCAAAATGAGAAAAATGTTATCAAATGACTATCTAATTTCTAAATGACGGCACTAATCTCATATTCCCCTTCTTATTCGCTTGGCTTCTCATATTACCTTCGAATAACTCTTTAATTTATAAATCAATGCATTCCTCTTCTCCCCAAACCAAAACATGTCTATTTCATTGTGTTTTGGAATGAAATTAGGGAAAAATCAAAGTTAAATCCATCCATCTCTAGTACAACTCGAACTCGAATATCGCTGGATTAGTACTGCTAAAACCCATCACCAAAATTGAAATTTAAAATTGACCCAAACTAGAAAAATCACTATGAACTTGTACAAATCGATTTTCAAAACATCCACAGTTTAGAGTGGTTACACAAACACTGAAATAGAGCACTTGCTTTCACAGCAACACTCTGTGCAACAAAAAATATGCAGTGTCGTCGTGGCTCGCCTCAACGTTTTCTTATTGCGGCACCGTCAATGGTGAAAGTTACGACCTTTCGTCGTAAATCTCGAACAATGAATTTTGAAATGAGTTATGACGCATTTTGAAATTTTGAAAACTGATCAAGGGCAATTTCATTTTTTTCTCTAACGAGTGAAACCTAAATGTAACCAAATGACCTACATTTTAATTGAGAATAACTATGTATACTTTTTTAAATTCAAATATTTAAGTAGAATTCTATTCCTTTTCTTCACTTTAGTCATCCAAATTTTTTCCTTTTGAATTTTGGAGATCTAAATAATCAAGACTTATTGAGAATAAAATTTGAAATACGACAACAGGCTAAGTGTAGTGTTAACAAAATAGTATGATACCCAATGCTAAAAAAAGAAAGTAGTGGCTCCAATACGGCCAACACTTAACTTATCATCATACATTCCATATAGTGTATCTTGAACTCCCATGACAACTAATATAACATTAATATATTGTAGCAAGCAAAAAGCCAAAACAAAAGTGTCTTTCTTACACAATCGTATTACTGATTAGCCTATAAAAAGGAGAGACTCCAACACCCCAAACCTCATCAGCACCAACAATGGATGTGGAGAAAGCCTTTCACATGACTGGAGGCCTTGGCACCACCAGCTATGCCAAAAACTCTTTCCTCCAGGTATTTACCTTCCATCCCCTTCCTGATTTGATACCTAGCATTCAATTGGCTAATATCGAACCCTCCAACATGCGTACAGTAAGTATGAGGTTGCTAGTTCTAATCTCATACCTATGGGTAAAACCCATAATAATAATACTATTTTTGCATTTGATGTGTAGAAAAAGGCATCTGATATGGTGAAGCACATAACCTTGGAGAGCTTAAGGGAGGCATATTTGGAACTCGCTCCGGATAGCATAGGCATAGCCGATTTGGGATGCTCTTCAACTCCCAACACTCTCTCCACCATCAAGGATATCGTGGAAGCCGTGGAGGAGGCAGCAAAGAGCGGTAAGACCGTGGGTCCTGCACCAGAGTTTCGGGTGTACCTCAATGATCTTCCCTCGAACGACTTCAACACCGTGTTCAAGGCCTTGCCCGACTTCCTTAGAGAGCTTAAGGAAGCAAGAAATGGTGCTACTTCCTCCATTTACATAGCAGGGTGCCCCGGCTCCTTCTATGGAAGGGTTTTCCCGAACAACTGCTTGCACTTTATCCATGCCTCCTACAGCCTGCACTGGTTGTCAAAGGTCACATTAATCAACTTATAATCACCTGCTCTTAACTTATTTGAACTCAATATCTACATGTGATCTTATGAAACACACCAACATTGCTATCCAGCTTCATATTCTATACCCTTAGTTTATTTTTTGTGCATTAGACCAAAGTATGGAAACCAAAAGCCAACCATTAGCTTCATAAAGTAGTAAGCATTCCACAAGGGACCAAACCCATGGTGAGAAGAAAGTAAAAGGTCTTTTTCTAATATACATCACTTTAGTAAAAGGAAGAGAATTATTAGGCGGTTAGCAGAAAAAAGAAATTCTTATCCACCAATATCAGATACACTTGTTGCAACATTTATAGCATCAAATACCAAGAGCAAAATAGTTGCCCATATAGTGTAATACGTCTACGCACATGCCACACCATGCCTTTAACAAGAAACATTTGTTTTCGCTTTTAGTATAATTCATAACTGCAAAGTACCATAAATCTACAATTAAATATGGTATTGAGTCCGTGACAAAACTTGTACTTCAAATTAAATTCGAATATTAACAATAATGTCAACACACAACATACCTTTCACAAGAAACACCTAGTAGTTTTTTTAGCTTAATTTACAATTTCAAACTACTCCAGACCAACAATTGGACATGGTATTGATTCAGTAACAAAACTTGTGCACAAAGTTTAATTCCAATATTAACAATCGTGTCACATGCAGATTCCTCCGGGACTATACGATGAGCAGGGCAAGTCAAGAAACAAAGGCACCATTTACATTTCAAAATCAAGCCCACCAGGGGTGTCCCAAGCATACATGAAGCAATTCCAAGAGGACTTCTCCTTGTTCCTACAATCTCGGTCTGAAGAGCTTGTCTCCGGAGGTCGAATGGTGCTGATAATGTTAGGAAGAAGAGGTCAGGACCATGTTGACAGAGGCAACTCGCTCTTATGGGACCTCCTAGCACACTCCTTTTCCATCTTAGTTTCTAAGGTACTAAACTAAAGGGTACATTTGAAAACTAGTAATACAATTTATGTGAAATCCTAAACCAACTATTTCCCTTTTCGTTGTTGATGATTAGGGACTGGTCGAGCAAGAAAAATTGGACTCTTACGACGTGCATTTCTACACACCATCCGAGGAGGAGATTGAAGAAGGGGTGAAGAGTGAGGGGTCATTTGTATTGGACCGACTTGAGGCTTTTGAAGCTCGAGGAGTGGACAATAAGGAGGGGGAGAGTTACGGAAAAATGGTAGCAATGACAGTCAGGGCCATTCAAGAATCGATGATTAGCAACCATTTTGGAGAAGGAATTTTGGATATTTTGTTCGAAAATTACCAAAGAATGGTGGATGAAGAAGTGGCTATAGGAGACATTAAACCCATTGCATTTGCTCTAGTCCTAAAAAAAGTAGAGTGAATATTCTGGTTTGGGAACTTAATGTGTAGTAGAAGTAATGGAAAAATCTGTTTCTCTAGTGATAAATCTCAAGCATAAACCTAGAGAACAAAAATAACTTGTCCTCCTCCCAACTAATTGTTATATTGTAAGCATATTCAAGATAATTTTCCAGGTATTTACTTTTTATGGGTGTTTATAATATTTGAAAGTGTCATTCAGAATCCAAAAATTCAGATATAATCTACTGATGGGAAGAGCAATCGGACGGTCAAACGGTAAAGACCAAAATTAATGGAGAAAAAGGAATTAGGTTGTACCTGAATTTCAGATTCCCCGTGAAGATTGAGCTGAGAAATTGAACTTCCGAAGATGATCAAGAGTTAAACGGAGAGCGATCAGAGCACATGAAACTGCACAAAATTACCGCTTAACAGTCTCTGTTGCATTTGTTCATTTTCTCGGTAACCAAACAGAAATGAAAACGAGTCAAACTCAAACCCTCTCTAGAGTTAGCAAATATTGCATGATCAGCGCAGAAACGGCCAATAAAAAATCAAGCCAAACTCTGAAAAAAGGGGTGATACAAGTCGCGAACGGACCGGTTCAATTAGAACCCGTCTGCCCATTTCAACCTTGCAGCTAATCCTAACAAATCTGTTTCATTTCAAATGCACTCGGTGTAGGGTTGGCACGGGCAGGGGTTAGGGTGTGTTACACTAATTATTGGATCCGACCCAGAAGGAGCAGGTTAGCTATATAAATGATCCGTTACGCAGCCTGGTTGAGATGGGTTCTAGCGGGTTGAATCCAGGCAGGTTGGAGGTTTTACCCAACCCGACCGATCATCCAGAGCCGTTTATTCTCATTTTAAGACCAAGCAAAAATCAAGTAATATTAATTAGCACCAAACAATAAAAAATACGATAAAATTGGTTTTAAAAACTACACATAATTATACGGTAGTTGTTATAGGGATGGTAAAGAAACTCGAACCCGACAGGTATTCGATTAACCCGCCCCAACGGGTCGGGTACAAGTTTTTCCTTTGGGTTTTTGGCTGGGTACGGGTTGACCTATACTCGCCACACTTCCAACCCGTACTCGTACTATATAAAAAACTAAATAAATTATATATAATTATTTTTTAACAAAAAAACATTAAAAAAAATTTCAATTGAAGAAATTATGTGTATAATTATATATTACATATATATTATATAACATAAAATAATTGCATATATTATTGTATATAATAGATTCTAGATATTTAAAAGAATTGCATTTTGGATAGTTTTTTAGTCAAGTTTCGGGTTTTGGGTAAAGCCCGTACCCGATGAGTCTTGAGCGGGGTGGGTACCCGCTCACTTTGAGCAGGTTTTATTCAAGTAGGATACTCATTCAAATCCTTCGGGTACGGGTGTGGGTTTAGTCAAACCCACCCCAAATCCAACCTGTTGCCATCTCTAGGTTTTTACATTAAAAACTCTTAATACTCGTTCAGAATATGTTTTACCAGTGTCATTTGATTCTTGAAAATCAACTCCAAGCAAGCAAACAAAATTTGATTCTTGAACAACATTTAATTGTATCTATATTTGAATGGGGTCGGGAACCTGCCACCCAACCCAAATACTAGCGGTTTGCATTTTTTGTACCAGTTAACCGTCCAGGTCGCACCAGATTGGGTCTCATAGCGGGCGTAGTGGAGCGGGTTAGCAGGTTGGGATGGGATGATGAATTTTCTTGCTCACTACACTCATGTAAACCACTCTTAAAGTATATATCTAAACTCGCCATCATCTGAATGACGGTACACGTATAAGGTTGCAATAAATAATTAATTTTTAGTAAGAATTATTTAAATAAATGTCAATAAAGATAATCTGATAAAAGTAATCTATATAAATAATGAAGTAAGTGAGGAGGACAAGAGCGTAGAGTGCCATTAGAGAGGGGAGGGTCAGGATCTTCAAGCGAAGGTGTGGAGCTTGGATAAAGATGAACGGGAGCACACAAGAAATTAGAAGATTAGGTCCACAGAGGAGGAGGCGTCGACGAGCATCACCTTCGCGTGAAGAAATACAAAATGTAACATATACTACTTCGTATGAAAAGAAAATTAAGTTCATAAAAGTGAAACTCACTCATGAACATCACTCTTAAAAGTAAATATATCAATGATCCATTTCACGATATAATGAATGAGTATAAGTTTGGAAAATGAGAACACACATTAAAGATCTATGATATAAAGAAAAAGTGTGTCAGACTATCTATGAATTTAGAGATTTATCTAAGATTTAGTATTATAAAATCACGATCTTTCTACATGATGAAAAAACGAAATAAATTATGCAATATATATATATATATATATATATATATATATATATATATATATATATATAACTAAACGTCCAAATTAATGTATAACCGTCGAATCAGAGACGCACGTTATCTTAAATTGCGACACGTGTCAATTATACAACGTTGCGCTACATGTTATATATTGCTTCAATTTTACACAGGTCCAACATGTGTTATACAATATTGTATTACATGTTCTACACAGTTATACAATATTGCGCTGCATA
Organism: Geranium rotundifolium; assembly: GCA_963920655.1. NCBI lineage: Eukaryota > Viridiplantae > Streptophyta > Magnoliopsida > Geraniales > Geraniaceae > Geranium > Geranium rotundifolium. The sequence goes on along the minus strand of OY987313.1, from coordinate 33,075,456 downwards.
TTATACAGTTTGGACATTTTCCCCTAGTTTGTATTTGATACCTAAACCCTAAACCCTCTCTCTCTCTCTCTCTCTCTCTCTATATATATATATATATATATATATATATATATATATATATATATATATATATATATATATATAGAAGATATGAACTACAAACCAATTAAAAATGTCAAAACGTCTGAACTGAATAATATGCAGTGCAATGTTGTATAACTACGTAGAACATGTAGTGCAATGTTGTATAACATGTTGGATCTGTGCAAAATTGAAGTCATGTATAATATGTAGTGCAATGTTGTATAACATGTTGGACCCTGCCACATGTCGCAATTTGAGATAATGCGCGTCTCAGATCCGATGGTTCTACATGGGTGCAATGTTGTATAACATGTTGGACTCTGCCACATGTCGCAATCTGAGATAATGCGCGTATCAGATCCGACGGTTCTACATGGTTTGGACGTTTTATATACGTTTGAAGCCGAATGTGCCCCTATATATATTCATTTATTTTGAATGGATAAAGTGTTTCCGTTGGACATTCACCTATTTCCGCTGGACATTCACTTTCATTGGATATCACAATTTTTATTGGACATTCACTTATTTTCAATAGATAAACTCAGTTCTCACGTTCTCATGAAGGGCTTTAGTTCTCACCTGATCTAGATTATATATATATATATATATATAGCAAGTATCAAATACAAACTCCCCATAAATGTCCAATCGTCCAAACTAATGTATAACCGTTGCATGGATGCGGGAGAGAGAAGATGGTGACTTCTGGCGCGGATGGAGTCTCCCCACTGAACAGAGTCAGACGTTTAAATGGGGGTATTGGGGTCTTTTCGTTTAGCAGACCTAATACCCCATTTCGACGGTTTGGCTTCTCATATTTCGACGGTTTGGCTTCTCATAACAACACGCACGACATTTGACTTGCTACAAAGCGATTTTGGCTTCGATTCAGAGATGGTGAGGCGTGTGATTTGTTGTTTTCGATTCGGCCGAGAGTGATCAGTAAGTAGCGCGATTTTCTGTTTCATCTTATGTTGATTTCGTTGTCTTGTAGTTTCAATTTGTTGTTTTTTCATTGAACCCGATTTTGATCTAATCTGAGTAGCGATTTATCATGTTAGATATGTTGTCGATTCTGCTGTTATTGATTTTTAATTTGTTATTCTTTTTATTTTAGCCTGTTTCGATCCGATCTAAAGTTTTTTCTTTTATGCACAACAAATCTGAGGTTCAGAAGACGATGACGACGAGGATGACAACGAGTAACCACCGTCGCTGCATGTTTTTTACTCATTTTATGTGTTTCTAATGTTTTTGTAGGCGCTTGACCTTCGGACATGTTTTAGATTAATCAAGTTTGCAACGATCTTTCTGTTAATGTATAACATGTCGATATATCCTGTATAACATGCCGATTTGTACTGTATCACTTATGTTAGAAGCTTATTCATATTATTGAGATCATAATGGTCTATTAGTTTGGCTGACTTGTAATTAATGTCCCACTTAAATATCTGTGGTAAATGCTCATATAATTTGAAAATAAATCTTCAATTAATCATCAATAATTTTGTTAACGAATAATTGATTTTTAACTTGTAATTTATGTCATACTTAAATATCTGCGAGAAATGCTGATTTAATTTAGAAATAAATATTCAATTAACCATCAATAATTTTGGTAACAAATAGTTGATGGTGGTGTACCATGTATAACATGATGTTATATATTGTATAACCAGTGTAGTTAGATGATGTTCAGCAGCACATAAAACGATTACCCACTTTTAGAGGTTTATGTATGACTGTCTTATTGTCGATGTATAACATGTCGATGTACCATGTATAACATGTTGTTATATACTGTATCGATGAACACACACTCTATTAATCTAAACTATTTTTTAGCGTGAATCGCTGAATGATCGCGGTTTAAATGAGCCTATTTTTAGTGCAAATCGCTGAATGATCGCGCTTTAAATACGCGATCAGCACACATAATATGATGTTATACAATCCAACACATAACGTTATACACCAAATCTAATATTGGAATGACGAGCGTGCCCTCAGCCCTCCGTCTATTTGTGACTAACAGTGTTGGTGAACCGCTCCGCCACGTGTCGCTTGATCATTGTTCGCGAAAAAATGGATGGGCAGATGAGGGTTTGGACGTTTTGGTGGAGTTTCTAGTGGAGTGCATCCCTATAAATATAAAGTAGATATCAAATATAAACTAGAGAAAAATGTCCAAACGTCCAAACTTGTGTATAACCGTTGGATTGATGCGCGAGAGAGAAGATGGTGACACCTGGCACGGACGGAAAATCTCCCAACTTAACAGAGTCAGACGTTTAAATGGGGGTATTGGCGTCATTTCGCCTAGCAGACATAATACCTCATTTCGACAGTTTGGCTTCTCAACACTACGTGCACGACGTTTGACTTGCTGCAGAGCAATTTGGCTTCGACTCAGAGACAGTGAGGCGTGTGATTTGTTGTCGTCGATTCAGCTGAGAATTATCGGTAAGTAGCACGATTTTCTGTTTCATCTTATGTTGATTTCGTTGTTTTGTAGTTTCGATTTTGTTTTTTTTTTCATGTAAGACGATTTTGATCCGATATAAGTAGCGCTATTTCATGTTAGATATGTTGTCGATTATGTTGTTATTGATTTTCAATTTGTTATTTTTTTTATCTTAGCCGATTTTGACGCGATCTAGAGTTTTTTCTTCCATGTACAACAAATCTGAGGTGCAAAAGACGATGATGACGAGGATGACAGCAACTGACCACCGCCGATGCATGTTTTTTACTTAATTTATGTGTTTGTAATTTTTTATAACATGTTTATGTATAACATGTCGATGTATCCTGTATAATATGATGGTTTGTACTGTAAAACCAGTGTAATTAAATAATGTTCAGCAACACATAAAATGATAATTATCTTCTGTGAAATTTTTGTGTATTGTTTTTGTAAGCGCTTATCCTTAAGGACAAGCTTTAGATTCATCAAATTTGCAATTGTCATTCTGTTTACGTATAACATGTTGATGTACTCTATATAACATACCGGGTTGTACTATATCACTATTTTAAAGCTAATTCATATTCTTGAGGGCATAATCACCTATTATTTTGGCTGACTTATAACTTATTTTCATACTTAAATATTAACGATAAATGCTCAATTAATTTGGAAATAAATCTTCAATTAATCATCAATAAATTTGGTAACAAATAGTTGATTAATTTTGTATAGCGATATTTTTGGAAATACATATATTTAATTTATATTCTTCAATGTTTTAATAATTTTGGAAATACAAATTTGTTATTGGGCATTGACTTATTTAATTAGATAATGTTCAGCAGCACATAAAACGATTAACCACTTCGGAGGTTTGTGTATAATTGTCTTGATGTCTATGTATAACATGGTGGTGTACCATGTATAACATGTTGTTATATTCTGTATACCCAGTGTCCTTAGATGATGTTCAGCAGCACATAAAACGATTACCCACTTCAGAAGTTTGTAACTGTTTTACTGTATATGTATAACATGTCGACATACCATGTATAACATACTGTCGTATATTGTATAACCAGCTTAATTAGATAATGTCCAACAACACATAAAACGATGACTTATTTCTCTCTGTATCTAGTCTATTTTTAGTGTGAATCATGAATGATCGCGCTTTAAATGCACGTATTTTTAGTGTAAATCGATGAATGATCGCGATTTAAATGCGCGAACGACTTCACGGGAAATGACGAGTGTGCCCTCAGCTCTCCATTTGCTTGTGACTAACGGGGTTAATGAACCGTCCCGCCACGTGTCGCTTAATCGTCGCTCGCGCAAAAATGGACTGCCAGATAATAGGTTTGAACGTTTTCATTTTGGTGAGTTTGTATTGGAGTGCATCCCTCTATATATATATATATATGGTGTGTTGCCATTAAAATATGCTTTATATCTCGGTCGTGAATTCATCAATTGGATGGTTACAATGAGTTCACAAGTTTATATTCTAAAGATGATTTTTCATTTGATTACGACTCAATGATTTTATAAGGTATTACTAATGTCAAAAAGTTTTGAACTTTTTTTGTAAGTGTGAAATTTAAAAAACAATGATATAATTGTCTTTAAAATTATCATTTTTATTTGTTTAATATTTAACATGATAACCATTTTCATCATTTTAAAAAGGGGTAATTCCATGTCAGTACCATAACTTTCACTCATTTCGAATTCAGTACCCTAACTTTGAAACTTTTTTAGCCGGTACCCAAAGTTCATTTACATTGCAATTAAGGTAACGCCGTGACGGAAGCTTGTGTAATGACAATTTTGTCCTTGTAATGACAATGTTGACCTATTCAGTAGCTGAAGCCCAAAAGTCTTCACTGTTTCAGAGGAGAGGTTGTGCGACGAAGACCAGACCGTGAGAGGGCGAGCAGGACGACCGTGAGAGGGCGAGTAGGACGACCGTGAGAGGGCGAGCAGGACGAATCGCAATGGATGCAGAGGTAATCGATTCTTCTGACTATTTTATGATTTCTAATTTCATCATTCCCGAAGTGTTAGGGTTTGTAATTTCTTCTGGCTATTTTATGATTTCTAATTTCATCATTCCCAAAGTGTTAGGGTTTGTAATTTCTTGTGTTAGAGTTAGAGTTTGTAATTGGTTTTGAAATTTATTTTGTTCAGGTTGATGAAAATGTTGTGTATGTGTCAATACCAACACCAGGACCAGGATATAGGAATTTTGAGTTACACCATAGAGGGGTGAAATAGAATACCTAGGTATAAACAAGGACGTGTGTTCAGTTTGGAAGATTAGGAGAGTAGTGGGTGACTTAGGGTGCGAACTTAATAGTCAGTTGTGGAGTCGACCACCCCATATAAGTGTAAGTTTGACACAATCATTAATAGAATTGGGGAATGATGTGGACTTATAAGGGGTGTTATTGGATTATCACGAAGATGATTACATCCCGGTGTATGTCATCAATGGAGACCTTCCTATAATATCAGTTGATCCAAGTGGAAGAGTTGTGCAGATGAGAAGAAGCATAGGCATACAAGAGGTGAATGTTCAGTATTGTCCATTTAAAAAACAGAAACCCCCTAAAGTTGATTGTTGTTATTTGACGAAACTGAAATTGGAAGTAAGTAGGAAAGGTGGGTATGTCGTGAAAGATAACAAGATAGATGAAAAACCATATATAATTATGGAATCCCTTTTGAGTGATGAAGAAGAAGATATGCGTTATTGGGTTGAGGATTTTAATTGGGAAGATGAGGATAGTGATGAGGGTAGTGTGGATGAAAAAGTAAATGATGATTATTATGATGATGTTGTTATGGGTAGTGGGGATGAACAAGATCATGAGGTTGTTGTTGGTGGTGAAGAAGAGATCCCTGCTTGGGTTAATTTCATGCAATTTGACAGTGATGGTGAAGTAGTTATAGAAGAGAAAAATGTGGAAGAACCCGGTAATGGAGAAGAAGAAGGTAATGGTGAAGAAGATGATGGTGAAGAACCTGGTGAGACACGAGATGTTGCTGGTGATGAAGAAATTGGTACAATTTAATATGACGATTAATCAATTTGATTTATTTTCACACTTTCATTTATTTTGACACATTCATCTGATGGTGGTGAAGAAGCAGGTGAAGGAATGAGGAACAACGACAAACCTGTGTACGAGTATGGGTTGGAGGAAGAGTGTGAGGATGATGATGAGACACGAGATTTTTCTGCTGATGAAGAATTTGGTACTTTAATTTATGTTACCCTTTCAATTTGTTTCAGTTTTTTTACACTTTAATAATTTATACTAGCACCAACTTTTAATATTTTCCCACTTTATTCAGATGGTGATGGAGAAGCAGGTGATGGGGTGAAGAACATAGAGAAACCTGTGTACGAGGATGGATTGGAGGAAGATGGTAAGGATTATGATGAAATACCCGAGTGGAGATTAAACGTTGAAGAAGATTGGTCGATGTAGTTACGACGGTTTTAGAGATTGTCTTATTCTTAAAGGAACTAGAGAACATGTCACAAAGAATGTCGAAACATCCTATGCGACATCTTGTGTGACATTGTTGACGGCGTCTCGGCAAAAATCCTGATCGACAGAAATCAGGAAAGTGTAGTTTCTGCAGAAAGTACGAAGACGATTAGAAAATTCCAGACGACTCCGATTCTGGAAAGAAGAAAGACGGTGATTAAGAGGAAACCCATTAGGGTTAGTACTCATCCTCGATTGCTATAAAATCTTAGGCTACCCCCTTAGCAATCGTGTGGTTCTTTTATTGTTTCCTAGCACTAATTTGCAAAGCTCTTAGACGTGAAGGTTTGCGGGTTGAGAGTTGCAGATTGTGCTAAGGATATTGTGTATTACATACCTATTGAGAGTTAGGTGATTGAGGGTTTACTGATCGCGTGAGTGAAGACTGCACACAACCACAACGTTCAACGAAGACTTAAACCGACAGAGCAATGCGATTGCTCGAAGAGTGGAATCAAGACGGAGTCTTGGATTCAGGGGGAGACCCTGAGATAGGTTGCACTGTAAAACGTAGCATAAAGTATAGATCTAAGGATGATCACAGGTACTTGTATGTTCTGACGAATTACTGATAAGTGAAACCTTTCCACTAGGTTTAGAGCCCCCAAACGTAGGTGACGTTGCACCGAACTGGGTAAACAATTTGCTGTGTCATTGTTTATAGCTTTATATTTACTGTCCTGCGTTATCTACACAAGAATTCATACACGGTGTTATAGCTTCATACGTAACATTGTGTGTGACATCTTGCACGACTAGCTGATCAAAATTTCAATTGGTATCAGAGGAGGCACCTACAGCTTTATGTGAGTTCCTAAACAAATATTTTGATCAAGATGGACAATACCAGAGAAGGAGGATCCATCAATCGACCACTTGTTTTAGATGGAAGTAACTACGGCTATTGGAAGGCTCGGATGTGTGCCTTCATGAAGTCACTTGACAACAAAACATGGAAGGCCGTGATCAATGTTTGGAATGCTCCACAACTCAGTGACAATGATGGTAACCCTATCGGTCCAAAACCAGAGAAAGACTGGACTGATGATGAAGACGAGGAATCACCGGGAAACTCTCGAGCTCTGAATGCTATTTTCAACGGTGTTGACAAAAACGTATTCAGACTAATCAACACATGCACAACTGCCAAATCCGCATGGGATATCCTAGCAGTTGCATATGAAGGAACAACCAAGGTTCGAGAACAAAAACTGCAATACTTGACAACCAACTTCGAAGCCCTTGTCATGAAAGAGGACGAATCAATTGCAGAATTCAATGTTCGTATTCGTGATCTAGCCAATGAATCCTATTCTCTGGGAGAACCAATGTCTGATGAAAAATTGGTTAGAAAAACCATGCGTGCTATTAGCCCGAGATTTAAGATGAAGATCACAACAATTGAGGAAGTTCATGACCTCAAGATCTTAAAATTCGATGAGCTGATGGGGTCTCTGATGACCTATGAGTTATCTCTGCCTAATATCGAAAAAGGAATAAAGGAGTTGCTTTCAAAAGCTCAACACACAAGCAACCAGATCCTGAGGTATCTGATTCCGACGAAGGCATCGATGCTACAATGGCCCTTCTCACAAAAAATTACAACAAAGTCTTGAGAAGATTCAGTCGAATGGGTGGACAGAATGTCACAACAAATGCCAGAAACAAAGCTCCACAAAAAGCTCAAACAGGAGAAAGTCTTGACAGACCAAACAGTAGTGGAGAAGAAAACAACAAGAACAAAGGACTTCAATGTCATGAATGTGAAGGATTCGGTCATCTTCACAGAGAATGCCCAAATTTCCTCAAACAACAAAAACGAGGTTATAATGCCACCCTATCAGATGATGACAATGAAGATAGTGGTTCTGAAGAGGTAAGCAACTTTGTTGCATTCACTACTACTACTCATGTATGTAACACTGATAACTCTGCCAATATCAATGATGATCACCACCATCCAACTCCAAATGAGAATTGGACTAAGGAGCAACTAGTCGAGGCATACAAAAGCTTACACACCAGATGAATTAAGGAAACTCTGATCCTTGATCAACAAGGAGAACGGATCATCAGTCTTACCAACGACAAGTCTAGATTCCTATAGACGATCGTGGAGCTAAAACGCAAAATCACCAGACTTAATGGAGAAATTAGTCTTATGACTAAATCGGTAAAGATGATGAATCCTAGCACATAAAGCCTTGATAAAATCCTATTAGTAGGAAAGCAGTCCAAGGACATGACGGGACTAGGGTACACACACAATATCCCCTCGTCAGCAGTCACGAAGTTTGTACCACAACAAGCCGTGATCGACAAGAAACCACTGGATGCCACAACACATCCTACATGACGACCTATAACAAATGTCTTGACATCATCTACAACATGCTCTTGTTAAGAAAATATCAAAAGACATCCTCCACGCAGACAACAATACTACAGAAAACCAGCTTATCAATATTAGTGGATATGTCATTACCGTGGTCAACGAGGTCACATCAGACCATTTTGCTTTCAACTTCATGGGAAGAAGCAAGCTCAGCTACCACAGAGACAAAGGAGACATCAAAGGCATCTCTCAACTCCTCAGAAAACATCCCGCCTTGAATGGAGACCGAAGAATCTAGTCTATCGGGCTAATGTTGCATATACATCCTTAAACGCCTCAACAAACAAAGTCTGGTATCTCGATAGTGGATGTTCTCGGCACATGACAGGTACTCCGGAGTTTCTTTCCAATCTCAAATTATATACAAACTGCTATGTTACTTTTGGAGATGGGATTCGAGCTCGAATCATTGGGAAAGGAGTACTCAAGCATCCACGAGCTACTTGCCTAACTGAAGCATTACTTGTAGAAGGACTTAAGGCAAACCTGATTAGCATCACCCAGATATGTGATCTGGGTTCAGAAGTGAAATTCACTAAAGAAGCCTGTATAGTAAAAGATTTCGATCAAGTCACTATTCTACAAGGAGTCCGCTCAATGGATCATTGTTACATCTGGTCGCCCGAATCACATATCGAAGCGGCAAAGTGTCTTGTCTCCAAAGCAGAAGAAACCAACTGTGGCACAGAAAGCTTGGACATCTAAATCTTAGAGGTATGCAGAAGGCAATCTCCGAACAGGCCATTACTGGAATTCCAAACCTGAAAATCGTGGAAGGAAAGATCTGCGGAGAATGTCAAATTGGAAAGCAAACTAAGATGTCACACAAGAAGCTGCAACATATCACCACCTCTTGAGTGCTTAAGCTAATACATGTTGACCTCATAGGGCCAATGCAAGTAGAAAGTCTTGAAGGACTATGTCTTTGTGTGTGTAGATGATTACTCACGATACACATGGGTTGACTTCCCTCGTGACAAATCAGATACCTTCTCGATCTTCAAGAATCTATGCATCCAGGTCCAATGAGAAAAAGGGGAGACAATTGGCAAAATAATTCGTCTTCGTAATGATCATGGTCGAGAGTTCGAAAACAGCAAATTTGCAGAATTATGTAACTCATAAGGGATAGCTCATGAGTTCTCAGCACCAATAACTCCCCAACAGAATGGCATTGTTGAGCGCAAAAATAGGACTCTACAGGAGATGGCTAGAGTTATGATGATGGCCAAGGACATACCAACTCACTTTTGGGCAGAAGCACTTAACACTGTTTGCCATATCCACAATCGAGTCACTCTCCGACCAGGTATGTCAGTAACTCATTATGAAATATGGAGGGGGAGAAAGCCCAATGTTAAGTACTTCCACATCTTTGGATCTACTTGTTATATTCTGGCTAATAGAGAGCCTCGTCGAAAGCTTGATCTAAAGAGTGATGAAGGCATCTTCCTTGGTTACTCAAGGAATAGTCGTGCGTTCCTAGTTTCAACAAACGAACCAAAACCATGATGGAATCAATCAATGTTGTTATTGATGATGACTGTGAAGATGCCTCAGAAGACGCAACAGACGAAGACGGAGTCTATCCCAACAATGGTAGGAAGGATGCTATTATGGATGTCAGAGAAGATGCTAGTAGCAAATCAAAAAACAATAATGATAGTCCAAATGTCGATAACGATGAGACAGTTCCTGAAACCAGCAACAAGAATCCCTCGTGAAGAATCCAGGCTAATCATCCTATGTTTGGAGTAATTGGAGACCTAAATGAAGGCATACGGACTCGGTCAAAAACTCCTGAAGACTACAACGAGGTGATAGGTAATATATGCTTTGTTTCAAAGACTGAACCCAAAAATATCAATGAAGCCATCAATGATGAGTATTGGGTCAATGTTATGCAAGAGGAACTGATTCAATTTGAGAAGAACTATGTGTGGGAACTGGTGCCCAAAACAAGTGAAGGAAATATCATTGGCACAAAATGGATCTTCAAAAACAAGTCCGATGAGCTTGGTAACATCACTCGCAACAAAGCCAGGTTAGTCGCTCAAGGGTATACTCAAATTGAGGGAGTCGACTTCGATGAGACCTTTGCTCCTGTAGCAAGACTTGAAGCAATCAGACTCCTACTAGGGATATCATGTCATCTACAGATTAAGCTTTACCAGATGGATGTCAAAAGTGCTTTCCTGAATGGAGATCTCAACGAAGAAGTGTATGTATCTCAACCTAAAGAATTTGTTGATCCTCACTCCCTTGATCATGTGTATAAACTCAAGAAGACTCTCTATGGATTGAAACAAGCACCAAGGGCCTGGTATGAAAGGCTCACAAAATTTTTGATTCAAAGCGGCTACACTAGAGGGGGAGTCGACAAAACTCTATTTGTGAAGAATGAGGACGAAAATTTGATGATAGCCCAAATATATGTCGAAGACATTGTCTTTGGAGGGATGTCAAGAAAGATGGTAGAGCAATTTATCCAACAAATGCAATCAGAATTCGAGATGAGCATGGTGGGAGAGCTTACCTATTTCCTCGGCTTCCAAATCAAACATCTAAAAGATAGCATCTTCATCTCTCAGAGCAAATATACGAAGAATATTGTCAAGAAATTTGGTCTAGAGAAAGCTTCACATAAACGGACACATGCAGTTACACATATCAAGCTAACTAAAGATGATCCAGGAGAAGCCGTCGACCAACACCTATACAGAAGCATTATTAGTAGTCTTCTCTACCTTACTGCTAGTCGACCAGATATTGCCTACTCTGTGGGAGTATGTGCACGATATCAAGCTAATCCTAAGGTTAGTCATCTATCCCAAGCTAAAAGAATTATAAGATATATCTCTGGGACTACAGACTTGGGTTTATTATACTCATTCGACACATCCTCTACCCTGGTGGGGTATTGTGATGCTGATTGGGCTGGAAACACAACAGATAGGAAGAGCACATTTGGAGGATGCTTCTTCCTTGACAACAACCTCATATCATGGTTTAGTAAAAAGCAAAACTGTGTTGCCCTGTCCACTGCTGAATCTGAGTATATTGCTGCTGGGAGTAGCTGCACGCAATTACTATGGATGAAGCAGATGTTAGTCGAATACAATGTCAGAAAGGAAGCCATGACTTTATATTGTGATAATGTCAGTGCCATCAACATCTCCAAAAATCATGTCCAACACAAAAAAAACAAGCACATTGACATTAGACACTACTTCATTCGCGAGCTGGTCGAAGACAAGAAGATCATCCTAGAGCACATTCATACAGAAAAGCAACTTGCTGACATTTTCACGAAGGCATTAGATGCGAGTAGATTCGAGTACCTCAGGACGTCGCTCGGTCTGTGCACCATCAACGAGCAATAGAAGTTGCAAAAACGGTTGAGAGGAGTTGGTTGGTACCTCTTCATGAACCGGTCCAAAATCCCAACACATGCCATTGGGCCAAGCATACCAAAAGCCCATATAAAGAAAGGAAAGGTCACAAGATACGCTCGGTCTCCAACAAATTTGATTTGAATCGACCTGTTTTCAAAAACAAAACCTAGTTTGCCTCTTCTCATTTTCGCTCTCATCTCCCTCACCTCTCATACTCTGTGACGAAAACCTCACTACCTACACAAACATGGTGAAGACACGGAGCACTCTAGCACCAAAGAAGGCCACTGATAGGCGACGATCCGAACCAAAGAAGGCAGAGGCAAAAAGCTCCAAGAGCAGCAATCCAAACACCAACAGACATGGAGTCCGAATCAAAGGACTAAAAACGCAGAAGAAAGTCGAGGAATCTCCCAAATAAACCCCACCGGAGGAAGCACCAATGCCCATTTTTTCCCAAGTTCCCAAACGGCCTCGAACCAGAAGCTCTGCATTCTCCATGACAGACCTAACAGGGCCAGAGCGGGAGACTGATCTTGGCCAAGGAAGTCGAGAAGCTTCCATGCAGATTGTTCTTGTTCCAGTATCAGCAAGTGTCTCAGGTATCGACTCCTCCATTATTTCAAACACTGATACCTCTAGAAATAGTGACTTGTTAGAGTCGCTACTGGAAAACCAAGATCCTCCGCAAGAAGGTGTGGTTGAGGAACTGATAAATTCTGGAAGGGGAAAAGAATGACTTGACCCCGGTCAGTCATGGGTTGGAACGTATTGCTGAAGGTGAAGGAAAAGAAGAAAGTGTAAAAGATGTCATTCCTGAAGCCACAAAGGAGGCTGTGGTAGGAGAAGAAGAAGTAGCTGACTCGGAAGAAGTCGAGGAAGAAGTTGAGAAAAACGGAACCAGAGGCGGGGATACCGATCTGGAAGAAGCAGAGAAGGACAACAGTGTCGCCGCCAATAACATAGAAGAAGCACCTCTGGATGCCAGAGAAGATGTGACAGAAGATGCTACTGAGGCAGCACACACAATGTTGTCATCCTTGAAAAAGAAGGTATTAGAAGAGAATGAAAGTCTAGAAGTGATGGTTGGAAAACTCAAAGAAACCAAGAAGAGGAAGGAGGTAGAAGATGCTGGAGGCCCCAGCAAGAAGAAGAAAAAGATGTCCGTCGAAGAAAAAAGGAAGAAAGTTGTCTCCAAAAGGAGATTAGTGGATGAAGAAACTGATGACGATGTAGAGGAGGTTACTGCAAAGGAAGCAAAGAATGGAAGAAGCCTGAAGACGTTCAAGAACACCTCGAGTGTTCCTTACGACAATGTGTCGTTTCACTCTGCGGACAGTGCAAAACGATGGGATTTTGTGTTCCAGAGAACGGCATATCCCGAGAAGACCCTGTCGTCGGAGCTACTGGGACTAGAAGCCATTGTCCAACTTCTGGAGCAGGCAGAACTTATAAAGACCGTCACTAACATTGGTAACCACTATCCCCTCTTGGTCAAGGAATTCATTGCTAATTTGCCTACTGGGTTTGGGACTCCGGATGATCTGGATTGTGAGAAGGTATATGTCAGAGGCATGCGCTTCAACATTTCCTCTGACATCATTAATGCCTTCCTGGGGAGAAAGTGTGTTCGTGCTGTACCTCTACCTGACCTGAACAAGTTCCTCAAGGAGATTACTGGAGACAAAAGCAGAATGTGGTCTACCAACGGCACCGTGGCAGCCTCGGACCTCACATCCAAGTACTCCATCCTATTCCGTATCGGAGTAGCGAACTGGGCTCCCTCCACACACGCATCCTCCATCAAACCGGAGCTGGCGATACTCATCTTCCAAATAGGTACTGGGTCTACACTTGATTTTGGGCAATTTGTTATTGATAATCTTATTAGACATGCCAGATCACTAGCTGTGAAGATACCTATTGCCTTTCCCTCCCTTATCTCTGAGCTACTTATACATCAACACCCCGGAGTGTTGAAAACAACGGATAAGGTTGGCAAACGCGGAGGATTGATTGTGGTGAGCCACAAGCTGTTCGAGGGCAAGCATGCTCCTGATCTTGTCAGACCAGAAGCAAGGCTGACCAAAGCAACAACCAGTCGAGCCACAAGTGCTGCCCCTCCAACCAAGACCACTAGCAGGGATGCAGTTATACTTGAAAGAGAGATAGCCGTGCTTGACAAGGACATCGTCAATCTAAAGACAACTCTGAAGCATCTCTCCTAGCGACGATCACACTGTGCCAACTTGCTGAAGTCAATGTCTCCTCCAGGCTCAGAAAATGATGATTCCACCGCTCTACCCAATGCTACTGAAGACACTCCTCAAGATGCCTCTACCGATGCTACAGAAGAAGAGACTGCTAGTTCCAGCAGCAGCTCTGTTTGATTTTAAGAACTTTCTGATTACTGAACAACTGAACACCTTTTAATTTGTAATTTTTGTTGAACACTGTTTCACACATATTCTCGACTGCTGATCGGGAGTATGTGTGAGTTAAGTTTGTGTTGGCTTCTTATTACCCTGTTTGTTAGATATATTTGTTTAAGTTTGGCTCTTGGAGTAAGATGTAAGACGACGCGATGGTACACGAAACGCAAACGCAAGAAACACGAACAGAGACTTGATGACTGTCGATCGATTGCAAGCAAAATATGACGACAAATGCGACGCGGAATGCGACGAAGAATGCTATCCTTAAAAATAGCCAAAGGGGGAGATTGTAGTTACGACGGTTTTAGAGATTGGCTTATTTTTAAAGGAACTAGAGAACATGTCACAAAGAATGTCGAAGCATCCTATGCGACATCTTGTGTGACATTGTTGACAGCGTCTCGGCAAATATCCTGATCGACAGAAATCTAGAAAGTGCAGTTTCTGGAAAGAAGAAAGACGATGATTAAGAGGAAACCCATTAGGGTTAGTACTCATTCTCGATTGTTATAAAAGCTTAGGCTACCCCCTTAGCAATCATGTGGTTCTTTTATTGTTTCCTAGCAATAATTTGCAAAGCTCTTAGACGTGAAGGTTTGCGGGCTGAGAGTCACATATTGTGCTAAGGATATTGTGTATTACATAACTATTGAGAGTTAGGTGATTGAGGGTTTACTGATCGCGTGAGTGAAGACTGCACGCAACCACAACGTTCAACGAAGACTTGAACTGACAGAGCAAGGCGATTGCTCGAAGAGTGGAATCAAGACGGAGTCTTGGATTCAGGGGGAGACCCTGAGATAGGTTGCACTGTAAAACGTAGCATAAAGTATAGATCTAGGGATGATCACAGGTACTTGTATGTTCTGACGAATTACTGATAATTGAAACTTTTCCACTAGGCTGAGAGCCCCCAGACGTAGGTGACGTTGCACCGAACTTGGGTAAACAATCTGATGTGTCATTTTTTATAGCTTTATATTTACTGTCCTGCGTTATCTACACAAGAAGTCATACACGGTGTTATAGCTTCATACGTAACATTGTATGTGACATCTTGCACGACTAGCTGATCAAAATTTCAATCGCTACCAAAAGAAAGGGAACATGGGCAACAAGGAGATATATGGAGAATATGGAATATGACGTCAGACATGACACAACCAATCATCGGGTTGAATTCGAAATTTAGTGACGCTGAAGTTTTCCGGATGGTGTTCAAGAGTTATGCAGCTACCCAACGGTTTGATTATAAGTATAAACGTAACTCTGCTGAGAAAATTCGTATTCTTTGCATGGATCCGAAATGCTTTTTCTGGTGTTTTTGTGCTCGTACTGGAGGGAATGACTACATGGAAATTAGAACATGGTATGGTGAGCACTCATGTGTCAAACCAACTGTGATTCGACAACTCACATCAGACTTCTTTGCTATAAGGTATAATTTCATTATTCACTTCAATTTTTGAGCAGTTGTTGAATTAATTTAAGGGATAATTCCAGGTGGCTACACCTAGATTTTGATGTTTTTCACCTGGGTACACCTAGAATTTTTTTTTCAGCTGACTACGCCTAGAATGTGCAAAATTTTCACTTTGCACTTTCCGTCCAATTCTGTTAGTTTTTAACGTTTTTTCATGTGAAATGACTAAAATGCCCTTAGGGGTGAAATGAGTTATTCAAATTGGACTGAAAAGACTAAAACACCCTCACATATCATTCTAATTTTCAAACTCATGCCATCCACCCTCTTCACTACCCAAAACCTTTCTTCTTCGTCAAAACCATGAAGCCCCTTTTACAGATAATAGAATAATCATATTAAAATTTCTTCTTTTTGTTTCAGTCTCTCTCAAATTAGCTCGGAGCTTCCTATTAGGGTTTATCATCAATTCGTTCTCATTTCTCTCAATTTCAACTCCGTTGAATTGGGTTTTCTCTGTCACCTCCTCCGATCTCGTCTGTGACTGTAAGTTCCATTTTTTCCTCAATCCGTTTCTTCAATTCAGATCATATCTTACATATAGATTGCGTTTCCGATTCTGGGTCTGCTTGAAATCTCCGCCTTTCGTCGTCGTTGAGTTCTGTGACCATTTTCACCTCCTAGAGCCTGTGTTGGTAAATCTGGAGGAAACCCCATGATTTTGGTGAACTTTGATTGCTGATTTGTGAGGGGGAATTGGGATTTGCCAATTTGGGTTAGTGTTGGGGTTATATTTAGGAGGTTTAGTTTTTGTAATTATGATTAAACAGTTTATGGGTAAGTTGCCTCCAAAGCCCTCGAAATCTTCACACAATGATAATAATGATGGAGGAGGGAATCCATATGGTGCCAATTTGGTCAACAGCTCAAAATCCAATTTTTTTAGGGATGTTCCGTACTCGGAAA
The DNA here is from genome assembly GCA_963920655.1 of Geranium rotundifolium. Lineage (NCBI taxonomy): Eukaryota > Viridiplantae > Streptophyta > Magnoliopsida > Geraniales > Geraniaceae > Geranium > Geranium rotundifolium. Next base: position 33,058,722 of record OY987313.1, on the reverse strand, counting down.
AGCCTAATCTTTGTATAAGAGAGAAAAAGAAAGAAATCACCCATAGAGAGAGAGAGAGAGAGAGAGAGAGAGAGAGAGAGAGAGAGAGAGAGAGAGAGAGTCGCATGCCTTTGAAAATTAGATGAATAGGTGAGGGCATTTTAGTCTTTTCAATCCAATTATAATAACTCTTTAAACCTGAAGGGCATTTTAGTCATTTCACATGAAAAAACGGTAAAAACTAACAGAATTGGACGGAAAGTGCAAAGTGAAAATTTTGCACATTCTAGGCGTAGTCAGCTGAAAAAAAAAATTCTAGGTGTAGTCAGGTGAAAAACAGCAAAATCTAAGTGTAGCCACCTGGTATTATCCCTTAATTTAATTATCTTGACATAATTATTAATTTAATGTAATTTTCTGAAGGTACCTTAATAGCATAAGGGACTGCCCAATGATGGATGTTGAAACTCTACACAACATTATTAACCGGGATATCCATCTGACAATCGAGAGGGCTCAACTGTACAGAACCTTGGACAGAGCAAAGAATCTGATTGCGAGGGATCTTGCTAAGCAGTATGAAGACTTATACACATATTGCAAGATGATTAGGAGGTCGAATCCAGGAAGTAAGGCCATACTTCACGTGGAACGCTTCAGAGTTGCGGAAGATAAGAAAAAACCACCGCCAACATTCATATTGTACATTAGGTTTGCGACAAAGAAATTGGCGTTCATCAAAGGATGCAGACCACTTGTTGGGATTGATGGCTGCCATCTAAAAGGCAGGTTTGGCGGTCAACTCCTATCAGCTGTGGGATGGGATGCCAATGATGGGATGCTCCCATTGGCATTTACGGTCGTGAAACGGGAGAACAATGATGCATGGAAATGGTTCTTGGAGCATTTTTTCCATGACTATGGCTCTGCTGAGAAAATGAAGTGGGTGTTTATGTATGATAAGCAGAAGGTAATTTCTTGCCTTTTCATTTTGTAATAAATTTTGAACTTCATATTATACAAAGTAAAGGCTAATTTTGAACTATTTTGTAGGGACTTGTTCAACTATTTGAAGGCTGGCTGGATGGCGTGGAACATCGTATCTGTATTAGGCACCTATACGACAATTGGTACAAGTTGTTCAAGACAGTCTAGTTGAAGGCCCATCTTTAGGCATGTGCTAATGCTTGTTCAGAGAAAACTTTCAAGCAAGAAATGGAGAAACTGAAGAAAACAAGTCCAGAGGCAGACACATGGCTAAACCAGCGAGATCCTAAAGGTTGGTGCAAAGCGTACTTCATTCCTAGAGCTAGGTCATCTATTCAAAGCAATAGCCTTAGCGAATGCTTCAATTCATGGATTTTGAAGGGTAGGGATAAACCAATTTATGACCTATGTGAGTTTATCAGGAAAAAACGGATGCATCTTTTCTATAAACGAAATGAAAAGTATAGAGATTCTAGGGTGGATATATGTAGTAACATTATGAAGAAATTTGAAGTGACTAAGGATGAGGGTTGACTGTGTCAGGCAATACCTAGTGGGCCAAGGGTGTTTGAGGTCACGGATAGAAGGAGGACATTTATTGCTAAACTTAATGACGGAGAGTTGTTCTTGTCTGGAATGGCAATTGAATGGAATCACATGTAGGCATAGAGTAAGTGCAATGAATTACATGAGAGTAACTCCTGAACAGTTTATCTACAGATATTATCATGTGGAAACTTATAAGGAAATTTATTCCTTTTTCATACAACTTGTAGCCAGTATGGACAATTGGCCTCATCTGAAATATGAAAAGGTGAAACCTCCTATAGTTCATAAACCTCCTGGTAGGCCTAGAACGAGAAGGAAGAAGGGGCTTACTAAAAAGGATAGTGAAAAAAAGGAAAGAGATCCTCATAGGGCTGTCAGGAAAAACATCAAAATGACTTGCACGGTGTTTGGTGGGGATGGCCATAATTCCAAGAGCTGCACTCCTAAAGATCATGGAGAGACAACACAACAAAGGAAAAAAAGAATGACTGGAAATGGAGTCCAATCTGGGTACTACAGGACAGAAGAACAATATGTAGAAGTGATGAAGAAGAAGAAAGAATATGTCGACCGAAATTTGGAAAAACATTGACTGAAAAAGGCGAATGGTAGAGTAGCAAACTGCACTGAGGAGGAGATTTTAGCCAAAAAACTTGCTGCTGAACGTAAATTGCAAAGAAAAGGATTTTGGGGGAAGCCATACAGAAGCCAACCAACTGAAGGTAGCTCTTCTTGATCCACTCCACAACAACATGATATGGGAGTTGCTCAAGCAGAGATTGAGACAACAAGAGGTAAGGTCATTTAATTTTCAGTTTTAAAGAAGTTTTGATATTCTAAATTTCTATTCAATTTCTTGAAATAAATTCTGAATTAATATTGAAAATGGGGTTTGGGAGAAGACATACAATGGAAGCCAACCAACTGAAGGTTGCTCTTCTCGATCCACTCCACAACAACCTGACATGGGAATTGCTGAAGCAGATATGGAGAGATTGAGACAGCATGAGGTCTTTCCAATTGTAACCTTCAGTTTTAATAAGTTTCAATTGTACTCTTCAAATTCTGAAATTTATTCATGTTTACCTGATTGTAGTGAGAGTTCACAACTCTGAGTCGTAAAGGGGCTTCTCAAGGCCCTCAAATTGGCAAACCAGTACCTGACTGTAGTGGTAGCCGTTTTCTTCAAGAAGCAAAATTCACCAGAGTTCCAACACAGACAAAGAAAAAAGCCAAGGAGCCAGTGAAGGAGAAGGGAAAGGAATCAGAGAAGGTGAAGGGCAAGGAGCCAGAGAATAAGAAGTGAAAGGGAAAGGAGAAAGGAAAAGATAAAGAAAAAGATATATGCAAGGAAAAATGGAGATGTTGAAGGTTGATAGTGGTCATTTATGTTTTCTCTAGCTTTAGGAACCTTGAAGGGACAAGGAATCTTAACTTTTGTGTTGTCTATTTTTTGTATGGAGCCATGTGAACTCTCTGTTTGTGGGAGAAAAATTGCAGACAAGGATTTTCATTGAATATTAGATTATCATGGTTGAAGGCAAAGCCTTTTTTGGTTGTTTATGTTTGTAAAGAAGGTAGTAAGTGAATAAAGGTTGGTGGTGGTTGGAATGAAGTGTATATTAATAGAAAGCAATTGCACATGTCTTTCTTTTGTTTTCTGGAAAATTACTTACAGCATAAGACTACCTTCATTCACTTACAGCATAAATTTAAAGACTTCCTTCATTCACTTACAGCATATACCAATCTTCATTCACTTACAGCATAATATCTTGAAATGAAGTCATTCACTTACTACCTTCACATGAGACAACAACAATACTGCCAACTCATCAAACCAGAAAGTAGAGTTTTCAACTTCATTCAACATAAACCAAGAAATACAATTGTGAAAATCAACTACATCGACAACAAGAATTACAACCACAAGTTCATCAACCAAACTACAATCAACACCAAAAGTATTTTCTTATATATCCATGTCCTATTTTTTTCTTCAACAATTGCATCAATTGCCTCTGAATACAGCTCCTCTTTCTTCTCAATCTCAATTTTTTCCTTCATCAATTGCTCATCCACTTCAAACTTATTCTTCAGCAAACTTACATTTTCAGCACCAACAATTCTAATTGTTTCTTCCTTAATCTTCATGCTCTGATAAATTTCAGGCATAATTTTTTTTACCAAATGGAGATGTTGGTGGATCAATCCAGCGAAAACTTGCTCTGACTTGCCACAAAAACCAAATTCCAAGTTATTTCAATGAAGAGATAAAGAAGAATGTTTCTTTTCGCTTCTCAAATTTGTAAATATCAAACCAGAACCACCAAAATCTTACAACTAATTTACTAAATAAACCAAATAAAATTAGGGTTTTCCAAGTTCATGGTTTGAGGAACTCACCGAAAATCTTCCACAACCTATAAATCTTCTCCCTAGATTTTCGACTGATTTGGAGATACGGACCGGCGATGGAACCCCACAATCGCAATAATCTGAATCGTTCTCCATCTTCTTCACACATTTTCCTTCGTACTTCTTACCTTTGTCGATAAGAGCCACCAATCGCAGATGGCTTCTACTCACGCAGGAAGGAAAGGGCAAAACGGTCATTATCTGAAATTTTTAGCTCACGTGCAAGGCTTGTGCGTCATTTTTAACGATTTTTATCACAACTTTACCTTAACTGAAACGTAAATGAACTTTGGGTACTGGCAAAAAAAGTTTCAAAGTTAGGGTACTGAATTCGAAATGAGTGAAAGTTAGGGTACTGACATGGAATTACTTCTTTTAAAAAAGTAGTAGGAGCATTTTGAATTTAGAACCAGTATTAAACTAGAAATCGAACTGGAGCAAAAATATAAAAAATTGAGAACCATATTTAATGGTTAGGTTTAGAGTCTGAATTTGAGGGAATCATTAATTTTGATGCGGTACTGATTTCAAAATTTTGAACAACCCGTTAACTAGTAAGAATCGTACCGATTCGTGTCGCTCTGTGAATTTAAGAATGAAGACTAATAATATTTTCTGTCTTTTTATTGCTATATTTTTTGCAAAATTTATATTTTGATTTGGTTGTAATAATTAAATTGTAATATCATGTTTTCATTGTAATGTTTATAATTGAAAAATTAAAGTTTTTGGCTATAAATCAGACCCAATTTCGTCTAATTCGACCTATAAATCGAGCTTAAACTAAAAATCAAAAACTAATTGATTCCAAGAGAACCGAACCAGAGAATCGAGATTAAAACCAAATCTATCACTCATATAGTGATTCCTAGTATGATTCCAAAAATAGAAAACCCGAAAGGCCCAATCTGGTTCCTATCAATTTGATTCGAATCATTCCCACCCCTAAGAAAAATACACATTTTACTAAAAAAAATAATTTTTAGGGGTAAATGCATATGGTTACCTTTAACTATAGCCACAAAACATGATTGCCCAAAGTTTTTTTCTTACATATGCTTACCCAAATAAATTTATAACAATATTTCTTTTTGTGTTGGAAAGACTAATATGTTCTTTCATAAAACACACAATTACTCAACTCAACCATCTTCCCCTCTTTATTCTGGAACAATTTGAGAACTTCTAAGACACCAAAAGAGATGACTGACTGAGACACCTAAAGAAACAAAGAGACGGTTCGGCGAGCAGAAGTGACAACCGACGAGAAGATGACAAGTGGCGGTGGAAGTAGTTCGGCCAAGGCGAGATGTTATTTAGGGTTCCTAAACTTAGGGCTCCAAATATAGATTTTGAAATTTTGGTTTTGTTATTGTGATACATGTTAGCTTATCGGTGAAGGTAATCTTCTTTCATCTGTATTGTTCTTTTTTTTATTCTGTTATAATCAAAAGCAGTGCATTTCTCTCTCAATATCATATAAAGTGTATTTTTTTGAGAGGGATAACAATATCAAGTTCTGATTTGTAGCAGGGACAAGATGTCGAACACAATATTGTTACACTTGTTTCGACAACTTGCATAAACAAAGATGGACAGTAAGCAGATACAATAGTAAATAGAAGACACACAATATGTTTACCCAGTTCGGTGTCTCTGCACCTACGTCTGGGGGCACTCTGCCAGTGGAAAGGTTTTCATTATTTGGTAGTTAATAGCACAACTTTAAGCATCAACTAGCTATCACACAAGCTAATGTGCTAAGCTACTATTACCTCATCGTGAACCACCTCGACAAGGGACTCCCCCCCTGTCCTTGAGATCCTCTCAATTCCACCATTCGAACAAGCCTATGCTCGGTGTAGTTGTCTTCGACAATCTGCTCGTGAATCTTTAATCACGTACACAGACCCTCATATCACTAACACTCAATACTCCTCGTGTGATGTATAGTGACCGACACCGTTCTTCTAAATTGGCCAGCCTCTCAATCCGCCAGTCTTGTACGGTTAAAAGCTCCGAGAATTTAGCACAGAGAACGTCTAAGTTGCTATGGGGGAAGCACATGCTTTTATAGCAACTACATATTCCTAATCGGACTACAATTCCAATTTGGGAAATCTCTTTCCTCCTTGTTTTATTGGCAAGTGACATATTGGCGTTGCTGCTTTAGGCCTTGCTGATGCATCCTCATCACAGCTGGAGGTTGTCTGAATTTGTCGCAGCTTAATTCCTTCGTGCGCCAAGCTTCTGTGAATTAAATATGAAGGTTTCGATAACTTTCCTAATCCTGCGCGTATCATATCATGTCAAATGTGTTGCAACATGTTTGGCTAACATTTTTACCTTGTTCTAAAAAAATATGTCAATCCTAAACGTAGCAACAATCTCCCCCTTTGACAATTTTGTAGGCAAGCACATCTTCATGGTAAATCGTCTGGCGAGCATCGTTTCCGGCTAGCAACGTCTGCAGCTATGACCATCCTTTCAACAATCTTCAGCCGTTTTCATCTTCGGCACACAACGGAGCATAGTTTCTTGTTGAGTCGATCGTCGATCTTTTCGTCATTTTGCCTCAAGGCACACAACACATGTTACACATGTTTCAACATGTTGTACCAAAATTTGATGACCTTAAAAAGATCATACATGCAAAGCCGTACAAGGAGATATCTCCTCCTGATTGCCTCAAAATTAGGAAAGGGCAATCAAAAAATAAAAGAAGTATTAAGCAGGGGAAAGTAACTGCTCTAAAACTGTTCAAACCAGCTCCATCAAAGAGCAAAAATATCCAAACATCCATAAAAATAACCCGGACAGTCCCCGGGGATTTAAAAATATCAAACAGAAATAAATGTTTTTAGGATCGTGACAGAGAGAGTAAACTATTTTCTTCAGAGAGAGGTGGAGTCTGCAATTTCTTCATCGGCATCGGGGTCTTCAGCAGGAGCATCATTTAGAGCACGGAGTTCTTCATGGGCAGTCTTCCTGGCTGTTAATGTTGCAATTGTCTTCTCCAGGTCCGAGATTGCCTAAGTAAGCTCCTCCACCAACCGTTCGCCAATTGGTCCGGTAGGTCTTGAGTTGTTTCCAGTTTCGAATGTCTTGGCAGAAGGTGGCTCAAGTTCCCTGACATGCTTTCCCTTGAAAAGCTTGGTACTTATTAATTTACCTTTACTTTTTTATTATTATTATTATTAATCAATAATTAAATTAATTTACTTTTAATTTTTATGAAATAATTATTAATAACAATAATTATTATTAAATAATAATAAAAAAATTAATTTTTTGTTAATAAATATTATTCATTAATTTTTTTATTATTAATAAGTATCATAATTTGATGAATTATGAATAATTTGGTGAATAATGACAATCATTTGAAATTTGATAGACAAACAAGAGCCTTTTGATCTTTTTATATTCAAAACTAACTGAAACTTAACCATTTTGTTTAACTTGACACTAAATCAAAACTAACTGACCTTAAAACAACGTTTTTAAGTTAATTGTATCTTTCTGCAAAACTTATAAAACTACCTTTGTGACATTTACCCTACTTATTTATTATCTATCTTGTGACTAATGACTAGGCTCGCGATCTTAAATTAATGTTAATGTAAATTACACTTACATTATAAAGATGATTTCCTTTTGCTTTTATCTCATCTCATGTCATTGTGTTGTAAATTGTTATTTTGCCCTCTAGTTTAGACTTATTTGGATGTAGTGATTGCATTAGAAGAACTGACTGGTCTACACTGGTCAATCTCATTACTATGATTGCCATTGAATTATTAACATTCCCAATGTGAAAGATTCTCTTTCTAGCAATGGTGTTTCAATCTTACTCTTCTTTTTTTTTAGTTTTAGAGCCCGATCTGCACCACATATTAATGACCTAGCTGAAAATTATAATAGTTGGATTCTTAATGCTAGAGACAAGCCAATAATTCTACTTATTGATACCATAAAAATACAGTTGATGGAAATTTTCAATAAGCGCATGAAGTTGTCCTATAACTATACAGAGCCGACCTGTCTTGAAATTTAGACTAGGCTTGAGGCGATCAAGAATGATAACCATCAATGTTTTCCTCGTGAATGTGGAAGAGATTGATTTGAAGTGGACATTGGTCGAGAAAGATATATTATGAATATATCTAGCAAGAGTTGCAGTTCTAAGAATTGGGACTTATGCGATATATATCCCTTGCAAACATAATTGCAGCGATCATGTTTAATGGCCAAGACCCCAAAGATTATGTACACAAGAACTATGCAACATCGATATACAAGCAAATATATTCTACTGTTTTTGAACATCCGAAACTGGCGAACCTTCTAAACTGATTGCAACAAAAAAGAGGAAAATTGTTAACAATATATTACGAAAGTTGCCGGTTCAGAACGAGAACATACGAAACAAAACAGGGAAGCCGCATTGGCTAGCAAAAGTTGTGATTTTTTTCTTCTTCTTTCAGTATCGAAGGCATGTGGTGTTCAGGTTGTATGCAAAGTAGCTCATTTCTATTTTCCTTGTTAATTAATTGTAGGTGAAGCATTTCCTAGTTGTTAGTTGAGCATTGTTTTTAAGTAGAATAATGTTTAAAGATTTGTTGTTAGACAATAATATGCTTGCAGTTGCAGGTAATGTAACAATGATTCTTAACATATATTATGCTGAAATATTAGTCTTCACTCCTAATCTGAGCTAAACTTAAATCGTGTCAATTATTTTTTTTATTCTTATTGGTGAACCTTCTCAAATCATGTTCAATTTTTGGAGGACACTTCTTTAGGAGCTAATATAATTGTTGGAGTTTGACAAGCTGAACTTAATGCCTTGAGAAGCAGACCCTAAGTTTATATTTATGCTAAGTTTTTTTGTTTATTATTTTATCATAATACAGGCTTGCATTCAACTAAAAACACCCTCTTAAATAAGAAAATGAGAATTTATTGTAACCAACAGATGAAATTTTGGATGGTGTAAATTTTTGTTGACTTATCAATAACATAAAAGTAATTATTCATGACTTATTATTTATTTTTGTCTTTTAATTTAAATATAAGGGTACTTCGTAATTTTGCATCATTTAATCATTTACTCTTTAGATACAATATTTAATTTACATCATTATGATTTAATTTATTTCCTATCAGAGTATTAGAGGATTTCATGATTTCAATTTTACAAATACAAGATTCAAATAATTTTTTTACTATTTATGAGTTACTATTTAATTTTTTTCTCGATTTCATGTTTTTATTTGTGCAATTAAAGAATATACATAAAAAGTTTGTTATTTCATGATTTTATTTTCACGACTTCATGTTGCATGTTTTATTTTTACGAATTTAAATTTCATTTATTTAATTACGTGTTTCATTTAATTAATCATGACTTTGTTATTATTCTATTTTATTTATTCGGTGCATGATTTCATTTTTATGATTTCATAATTTATTTACACAATTTTAAGTATATAATTTATTTATTTAATCATGATTATATTTATTTATTATTTTTATGATCGCGTGGTTTCATTTTTATGATTTCATTAATTAATTAATTTAATTGTGATTTCACGATATATATATATACTATTTAATTTTGATTTTGTGAAACAATTTCCTTTTTACTATTTTCGAAAACGATTTCATATGATTTCATCAATCAAATCTCATGGTTTAGTTAATCAAAGTCTCATGGTTTCATCGATCGATTTCATTGTTTCATGATTTTAGTAATTAATAATGAGAATATATTATGGTTACATATTTGGTATGTTTGATTTTTCGAATAATACTCTTATTTCGAATAATTTCTTTGATAAATTAGAACTATTAATTATTACCATCCTATGGATGGTAATGATTCTTATTATTTCATCTAAGAGGTAGTTTTTATTGGAGTGCATCCCTACATACTAATAACTTTATGTTTTGTCTCTGTCTTCAGTATGTTTGGGTGAAGTTTTCAATTAGAATAGGACGATCTATATCTAGGTTGTCGAAAAAGTCATAATCAGAAGTGGAAATAGGCCTTTAGGAGAGAGCAGTAGTCAGCCAACACTGTCAATTACTCAACTTCCTCCAATGAATCACTAATCAATCAATACCAAATTGAACTCAATTTTCGGTTATTATCTTTTGAAACTTTGACGATTATTATGTTGCTGCCAATCTTTTTTGTTGGAATTTGAAATTTCGATAATTACTTTGTCCATGATACTATATATGTATGATTTTTGAACATTTGATGATTATGTCGTAGTTGTCAATATATTTTGCCTATTTTGAACTTTTCAAGATATGCACAAAAATATATATTTTTTTTAATGATATGCTTGTGTGTTTTTTCAAAATATACACAGATAATTCAGAAGTGAAGTAGCTTAGAATAACTTTTGGAATTTTGAAGTAAACTAAGAAATATAAGTTTCTGATGCAGTGTAAATCAGGAAAGTGTCGGATTTCGACAAACACTAGTACTTTTCGGGCTGAAACGGCACGATGGATTTCGGTCATTTGAGGTCATCTTGGGGGTCAAAATCGCAGTTTCTTAAGTTCTTGGCAATTTTAATAATTTGTTTCTTTTTTCCAATAAGTTTAGGATTTCCTTTTTTGCAATTAGATTTTGGCTATTTAAACACTTTTATACGTTTATGTTATTTAGTTTTTGAAGTTTTATAAAAAAAATCGAGATTTTCCTCACATCTATCATCTTCGGTATTCTTACGAATCAACGAATCTTGATAAAAAGTTTTTCCTAGCCACATACGTTGCATCAGTTTCTAAAATGAGGTGAGTAAGAGAGTTATTTGGAGTCATTCATCCCATATAACATGAGTGACGTGAGTAAGAGTAGTTTGGGAAGGGAAATGTAAATAAAGACCGTTTGGAAAGGAAAATGATGACTAAGAGCAGCTTAGGAAGGGAAAAAGTAACATACATGCTTGGACGAAATTAAGTTTCCCATCCATTTTTGTATAAACAATTTATTTGGATAAACACGTGTAAAAAAATACATTGGATAATTGTCTAGTTGTGACTAATACTATATACATATATCCTTAATTTGTAACACAGCCCCTTCTCATAAAATATTAGAATCTCTTGTATCGCCAACAAATAATGATTGATGAGCGTGTTCCAGTCCATGGAAAGATTAGGTTGGTAGATCATAAATTCAAAACAGTATTCTCTTAACTCTGTCACGTATAATAGATACACGTAAATTTACAACCACCTCATGCCTCGTAATCTTCTTCCCTTAAATATATATATACCCTCTACACAATGCTTCAATTCCAGTAGTTTCAGCCTCTGGTTGGTCCCAAACTCAAAGCCACATGATTCAAAATATAGCATCCTAAGAATTAAGATCACAACAGCATCGGTGAAGTTTTTGCAGGCTCATTTGAACTTCCGGGTCACGGATTTCAATCCAGGCTGTTGATGACGGTCAGTAGTAGGTTCAGAATCTTGTATCGCTTCCTTCAAGCTATCAACCACCTGGTTCATGGTTGGGCGCTCTTTTGCATTCTTGTTGAGGCAGCTATCAGCTAATTTCGCCACTTTGCGAGCTGCAGCGAGAGGGTACTCGTTCCGGAGTCTGGGGTCTATTATCATGCTGAACTTCTTACTGTCTGCCGGAAACTGTTTGATCCAGTCTAGAAGCTTCTGCTCTGCTACTGGCCGGTTTCTCTCCACTGTTCTCCTTCCTGTCAGGAGTTCATAGAGGACCACCCCAAAACCCCATATGTCTGTTTGGATTGTCAGATGCCCTGTTTCGATGTATTCTGGAGCAGCATACCCATACGTACCAACCACCTGATGAGAACAAGAAACATAGCATACATTAACTCACTTTCAACAATCTATTTTTATGTTTGCCGTAACAGACATCTTAGAGAAGGGAAAAACATATGGTAGAATGAACTTATACATTGGTCCTTGAGTATATTATTACATATGCAGCGGAATTGAATCGGAACCATACACTCATTATAGCTTTTTTAAGGAAGGGAATGAGGAGTATGCTCTAACAAATGTCATATAGATGTTTAAACTGTTGCAAACGACGAGCAAGAGTTTATCATCTGCTGTATACTTACCGCTGTGGATACGTGAGTATGGTCACCTTTAGGACCCTCCCTTGCGAGCCCAAAGTCCGATAACTTTGGCTTAAACTGCTCATCCAGGAGCACATTTGAGGCCTTGAAATCCCGATATATCACCTGTACCCAAATATGCAAAGTAAAAATAGTCACATATCATGTAGTGAAAAACTATATTCACAATACAAAAAGTTTCAATGCATCAACCATGCATGGCCATTCATCCAGCATTGTCTGATCAAGTGTACTTCACTGTTGTAATGATAAATTTTATCTTCTCTTACATTATCAGAATGCCAAGTTTTAATCATTAGCTACCGTAGATTTGACCTCAAAAGATAGTAAATAATGGGACTTCAAATCGAACACCTAGCTCAATGACCGCAGAAAGTCAGACTTTGAGCTATCCTTCATATATTTAAACGCCCAAATATATATACCAATGGAATAACCAGAAAATCTTGACTTGTGTTCCAGGTGTCCATTAGGGATTAACCCTACAGCTTTGAGAGCCAGATCTCGGGGGATATGATCTCGAACCAATATAGCTTGGCTTAGCAAGTTGGTATGAAACTATGTAACTGAACATCATGTTTCAATTTGAATTTTCAAATTATAATGGTGAAGAGAACATCTATTACTGAACAAAAGAAAATATTACCTGGACTTCCAATTCCCCGTGAAGATAGGCCAACCCTTGAGCTGCACCAAGGATAATCTCTAGTCTTGTTTTCCAAGGCAGAGTTGGTAGAGCAGTACTGAAAAGATGGTGTTCTAAGCTTCTGTTAGACATATATTCATACACCAGAAGCCGTTGGATCCCTCTTTGATCATCTACACAACTAAATCCCAAGAGTTTTACTACATTTGGATGATTGACGACGCCAAGAAATTGAACTTCAGCCAAAAACTCTTTATGACCCTGTAAATAACCGTTACACAGAAATTAACACAAATGTGCATCCAAGAAACCAGAAAAAGACAAATATAAGATCATTAAACCTTAAATATACTATAAGCCATATTGGCTTTGACACCAACTCCCCAACTAGTTTCTTAATCTTTTTATTGGCAATACCGCCGACGGGGGATTGTAATCAGAGACCTCAAGCTGATTACATGAGGTCTCTGTGTCTTCACCTACAACTTTATGTAACTCCCCAACATGTAACCAGTACATTCTAAACCCGTTACCCACATTGTCATAACTTTCATCAGTATGCATATTCCCAAAACAATTGTGATGTGCTGCAACTACATTACCATTCACAGGAACCACATACTTAGTAATCCTTATACGTTGAACACAGCGTTACATTATTAGCAAGAAAATGTTCTCAACCATCATTCTCAATTTAAGCTAGGAAGCTATAGCAATATTATTGGAAATAGTAAAAATTGGGACACAGATAAAACCTTGGGTGTGTTGATTAGGAAGTACCTGTAAGCCATGCTTATTGAGCCTCTTGATGGCAACAACCTGAGGAGTGCCCTGACCATTTACAGGCTGAAGTTTACCCTTGTACACACTTCCAAAGCCACCTTCCCCAATCTTTAGTAACCTATTGAAACCATTTGTTGCTTCTCTGAGCTCTTGCAGGCTAAAATCTCTCAAATTGTGCTCCTTCTCTTTGTACATCTCCGGTATGCCCCGCGGAGACGGCAACGAGCTCGACGATTTCACTGCCCGATTCAGCGCAGGACTGCTTGATTTGTTCACGTTCTGCAGCTCCGGAGCTGACCTGGAATTTTGCTTGCCCTTGGACTTGAACTTGAAGAATATGCAACTCATCATCTTGAATCAGAATCGAATTGCTCAAGAAAAAAGCGATGGTTCGCAATCAACTAGTGGTCCAAGGGAGGAAATCGAGAAATGGACCCGAGAGGAAAGTGAAAGAAAAGGAAGAAACTTTATAGAGAAGAAGAGAAACCCAGATGAGAAATGAAGAGATAGTGTGGAACAAACAAAACCCAGACGAGAAATGAGCTCGAAAATGAACGCAAAACAAGTCCAGCGAATTGAAGATTGGGAAAAGGGCAGGGCGTGAAGTTAAAGCAAGCTAAGGTGACTAGTAGCACACGCTTGGTCCTTTAAGGGGAAGAAGAAGAAGAAGAAGAAGAAGAAGAGGAAGCAAAACGGTGCCGTGTTGGGGACGAGACCAGATCAAAGGGAAAATGAGAGAGACAGGAGTGTCGATCAAAAGACCAGATACAACACCTTTTTCTTCTCTGAGTCTCTGGTCATCCACTGAATATTCGTATTATAATAATTTAATAAGCGCGTTAATGTTATGGTTGGTTTTTGGATTGAAACGACGTCGTATGGCCCAAAAGTGACGAGTGACAATGCTGTGACGTGAATTTTGTAGCAATTACAGTAAACTAGTTTAGTCTTTAAAGAGGTGTTTAAGTTCAGTTTGTTAAATGAATGCTCTCTATTTTTATTTTAATTTAAGTCGAGATGAATTTTAGTCTGAGATGTGTTGTTTAAATAAATAAGTCAAATTTGAAACTAATATTTCAAAGCTTAATATATTTCTGACTCATGGAATTTAATATTATATTTATATTGTTCAATACATGTAGGATTTAATTAAACAAGTCATTTCAAATTTGAGGCCCTCTTTGTTCGCATGAAAATTTAGCGTAGGAAACTATTTTTCTTATTTTTTACTTTTTGATTATTTTTAGAAAACAAGCCAAAGGAAAATAAAGTATTTGGTCAACACGAAAATCTCTAAGAAAATAAGGGAAATATTTTCTTTTTTTTTTTCAAGCGTAAAACATATTGCAAAGCGTTTTATGAAAGACCTAAACATTCAACTCTCTTCAAAACTTGCATCTCCTCCGACCTTCACCTTCTTCTTCAACCAGTAACAATTCTTGCCGGTGAAGCCACTATCAATGCAGCCACTCAATTTGCCGCTCACTCTGCCGGTAATTTTGAGATTCTTTTTTTTTTTTTTACTTTTTTCCTAAAATATGCATAGATTCTTCCTATCTTTGTATACAAAGCATGAATCGAATTCTAAGGTTAAGTAGATTTTTTATATTGATGCCTATAAATCCCTTTCAATTCTTGGTTTTTTTACATCTTTGTTTTTATGCAACAAATATTGGTGGGCAAGACTATAAAACAATTGACAAATAACCGAGGATTAACTCAATTGCCTCTAATATAATGAAGAAAAGCTCAATTACTTGATTATTTTGTATTAATTTTAGGGTACATATTTATATCTAATTACACGGCTCTAAAATAAGGAGGGTACTATCTCCCTACTTGGTTTTTATGTAACTATTTAGTAATTTTTTGCGAAGACACGTTATGGTTAAAAATTCATTGATACTTTGGAATACATTGTTTTGGGTATATATAGGGACCGTAAGAATTTAAGTCTCCCCTGATCTAGTTATGTACAAAGACGTATACCAAATTATATTTAATCAAACAAGCGACTTAGAATTTTGTTTTTATGGCAAATATTATGCCCAAACTCTAAGTCGTTTGGATATAGGACTCAAAGGAATCACGTGCTCTACACATGGGTTACATAAATGTTCTCTTGTTAGGCTTCTTATTATTATTTACTTGCCAATCAATATGATATTTCATCTTCTTCTTAATTTACTTGGCCACGTATTAAGGATTTAACTTTGAAATCAAAAGATTAATTCATTAGTAGAGATGAACTTTTATTTACATAATTACATTATAATTCCCAACACTCATCTTCATGATCGACATAGATTTGTTTTATAGAATTTACAATTCGCATAGCAAGTTTATAGTTTAAAGGATAAAGAGGAATGGTCTAAGCCTTTAAGGGACTATGGTATATATATATAAAGACGAAAGAAAGAGGGTTTGATTAAAAAGTGTGAAAGGAAAAATGTTAACAAGAAACTAAGTCAAACGAGTAGTTTCGTGTGCAAAAGATGAGAATCATGCATTGACTCTTCTTATAGTTAAGGTCAACGTTTCACATATGCTAATGCTCGAATATTTAAAGATACAATTTCATTTATTTTTCATTTCCTTTCTATCAACTTTCTGTGATTAGGGTAATATTAAAACGTACACTCAACTATCATTCGTTTTCAAATAATATACTAAACTAAAATTTCTTTATAAAAGAGTACAACATTATGATTCAATTTTTTTATAAAAATTCACTAAAATTTTATTTCTCTCACTTTACCGAACTTTGTTAATTTTCTATTTATTTATTTGTAATACATTGTAAAAAGACTAAAATGTCTCTCTTTAATTTTAAATTTTTTAAATCTATATCTCTCATCTCTTCTCGTCTCTAACCTCTTCTCCAATGGCTACTTCTCCGATAGTGAGATTCATAGTGGTGGCCGAAGACTTTAATTTTCTAACATTGAGAGAGGCTTGAGTAGCATGAATTTGAATATCGAAAAATCAAAGAGGGGCATTTTAGTATATTTTATAATAAATTAAACAGAAAATTAGTGAAGTGGATAATGGACGTGAGAAATAAAACTCAGTGCACTTTTTAAATTTTTTTAGTTCTGTACACTTATTTGAAAATGACTGATAGTTGAGCGTATTTATATGAGATTATCCCTTCCGCGATTATTATATATAAGTTATTTTTTTGTAATTGATCTCAAATTTCTCTAAAGGGCTGAACTTTTTCACAAAACAAATGAGGGATGTTCACGGTTCAATTCTGAACCAACCCAATTCAAAATTGTATCAATCGATCAGTTCGATTATAGGAAAATAAAAACCAAGTCGCTGGAATTTGGTTTAGATTGATTTTAATATGAGTTTTCGAGTCGATTTTCTATTAATTGAATTTTATGAAATTCTCTCATTTTAAGTAGTTATTTGACTTTCGGTTCGATTTTTTATGAATCAAATTTCATAAAATTCTCACACTTGGGATCGGTTTTGATTTATTATTTGACTTATTTTGCCCAAATATGTTTAAGCTCAATTGATATAAATCGATGATTTAAAATGAGTCACATGTGTAAAATTATCGACTTTCAGTTCGATTTTTTTGTTAGTTTTAATTTAGTATTCAAAACTGAACCAATAAAATTTCAGTTTTGTTCATAATTTAACAGTATCAATTTGATTCTTTTTAGCTCAATTATTTTTTGGACCGGGTAAGTCATTTTTACGTAGCCTTAACCAAAATAAATATTATATTTTATAATTTAAAGTGAGAATATATTATTAGAAATATGTTATTTTATTGTTTATTCCACTAATCATACATTTTTTGGGTGGGGATAATGTATATCGGGGAATCCCGTTACATGTCGGGAATTTAAATGATGTTGGTGAGCAGGTCGAGGATGGAATGGATCAAATAAAAACCACCTCGTTGCCATCCAAAAATGTTTTGATTTTCTTTTTAAAACTTTTGATTTAAAATAACTGATGTAATTGTGTTTAGAATTAGGAATTTAAAAATTAATTTTGTTAGAAGATGAAATCTTAAAATATAGGCTTTTAATTCATAATTGGTAAAATTTCAAGTGGATACCTTTAGAATAAGCCGTTTTTTAACCATAGATATTTTTTTGTAAGCACAGCTGCTTAAGAATTGCATATTTTCACTCGACTCTTTTCCGACCATTTCCGTTAAATTTTAAGATTTTTGAATTGGTAAATGACTAAAATACTCTTTCTAGAATAATGAGTTATTAAAAATAGAATAAAAAGACCTAAATAGTTTTGCCTAACATTCTAATTTTCAAAGTAATGTCATAATTTCTCATTTTCTTTCCTTCCTCTCTCTCTCACCCCTCCGGTCTCTTGCCTTAATTGTTTGGTTTCGAGGAAATTTAATTACAAATTTTTTATTAGCTTTGAGAAATTTGGATCTTCAATTCACTTGCAATTGAGTGAGAAACTAGACTGTATAATCTAAACTAATAACAAAACATATTGTATCATCTAAATGAGAAACTTGACTAATTTTTCTTAGACCAGACGCGGAGAAATCATAATGCCTATTTTCACTGTACAAACGCCACTCCCTGACCTGAGCACCGCCTGCAAACCCCAATCCCTCACGATGGTTTATGGCGGGTACTCGTCAAAGAGGAGCCGAGGCAACAACGTCGAGATCGGTGAGTCCATCGAGCTCCCTGGATGCGAATTCAACCATTGGCTCATCCTCATGGAGTTCGCCAAGGATCCTGCTCTGGCCAGAGACCAGATGATTGGGACCTACCTCCAAACCCTAGCCACCATCCTCGGCAGGTCCGTTCTCGCTCTTTGTTTGTTTCTAATTTCCTTGATAGGCAATTGACAATCAAAGAGTTGCAATAAACCAAAATAAGCTGAAATCGATATGTAATTGATATAAATCTCAGAAAGGGGTAAAAAACCTAAATGAGCCAAAATCCTCAAAAGGGGTCAATACAGATAATTTCAAAACTTAAGAAATCCTATACCACAAAGTGATCCTTATATACAACCCATAATTGTGATCTCACTGAGCAACCTTAGAAGGAGAAGAAGAAGGAGAAGGAGAAGGAGAAGAAGAAGCGTCTGCCCACACGTCAACGGTCACAACAACTCAGCCTCGACTCCCTCAAAACAATGCTGCAACCCCGTTAAACGTCAGAAAGACCAAAACACCCTCGCGATTGCAACAATTATAGAGTTAGGTCTTATACAATAATATTAACAAATTGCGGAATTTGAATTAATTATAAATACTAATGAAATGTGAAAATTACAAAAATACATGAACCTTTACGAATTGATCGATTGAAACTTGAGAAATAGTCGAAGCGTGTTGAACACTTTTCTTAAAGTGTATTCGCTCTCCCACAGGTGTTAGAATCAACGAGCGTACACTTCCCAGGATACAACGACTTTGAACTAGCACCGTACACCAAAGGTCTAGTTTCGGCAAAGTTGAACTTGTGTGTTTCTCTATCATTGACTTAGGAGGAACATTTGAGAAAAAAGAAAGAGAAGAGAACCAAGAACTCATGTAAGAACTCATGTTTTTGATATTGAGATGATTGAAAAGAAAAGAGATGTGACCATTTATTTATGGTCACCACTTATTCAACCAAAAGATATCTTGAATCAATACAAAATTAAAGAGATAAAATGAAAGGTTTAACCATAAATCTTCAAGAGAACCAAATGCACATTATGTGCATTATATCTCATGAATATGAAATACCCTTTCAATTTCATTCAATTTAGGACTGTAATATAATTTTAATTATATTTTTCCAACAATTATCCACATGAACGAAATTGAGCGATACCAAAAAACGACACAAAAAAGACACGATCAGACTCGACACGATATGGTGATAGATTTCACAGTCAATACCTGTATAGGATAGGTAGGGGGTACCTTTGAACCTTCCCTTTTGAAAACATGTCAACTTTATTGGCTGGCCTATTGGGGATTTCCGGGGTTTGGCGCAGCGAAAATTAACCGAAAATCCCGGCAAGGATCTTGTTCAATCTCTAGATGAATCATGTGTCGAGAAAGATCGGATTTTTACCTCTTGAACCGTAAGATGAACCGATCAAGAGACACATCCTCAGGACCCGTCCTCTACCGTCTCGCACATGCGGGAGCTTGATGTCGAAGAGAGAATCCTCTTCCCGACTACTAGACCGAGCAAGAAACCCTCCTCACTTAAGGTCTCTAACCCTCAAGATGCAAGAGTTAGAGAATTTTGGAAGTGAACAAAAAATGGTGCCCAAGGCTATGGAGGCTCTCACCCAAATGCCTCTATTTATAGGCTTTGGGTGAGGCCTAGGGCAAAGAGCCCGTCAGACATAGGTGTCGATCGACACCACCTAGGTGTCGATCTACACCACCAAGGTGCCGATCGACACCACCCATGTTTATGTGTCGATCAACACCACCAAGGTACTGATTGACACCCCACATGTGACGTGTGTCGATCGAACCCCGTAGGTATCGATCGGCACCCCACATGTGGTCACCACTTCTATTCCACTATCGTTCCTGTTGGGGTATATAACAACGTGGAACAATTCTCTAGCAAAAGTAATCAGGAGAAATAAAGAATAATCACACAAGAACACAAGAGTTTACGTGGTTCGGCAATTTTCCTACGTCCACGTCCACACTATTCTCTTATTATTTCTCTAAACTCATGAATAATTGTGGGGTTACAAGAACATGTATTTATAGTGAAAGACTAAAGGGAATTAAAAAAGACCTAGAATTCCTAATTCCTTGTTGATGTGGTCAATTTGTGCCCCTTTCCAGACCCAAATAACCCCCATTTTAGCACGTTTTTCCCTTCGTTTCGGTCACACTAGGGCCATTATTTTGATATTTTTTATCCTTGGTGTGTTTTCGGTATTTTGTAGGAGATGGAGCCAAATTGAAGCATTTTAGAGCATGGGAGAGTGACACGGTCGTGGCGCTGGCAGATCTTGCAAAAGCAATAACGTCTTTATCCGGAGTTCAAATGGAGCAAATTATATATCACGATGAAGAGCTTTGAAAACTATACGATTTGAGAAGAAAGCAAGGTCATAGGATTTATAGATTGCAAGATATTAGCCGGTCAAACCTGTTGACCAGCAACCCATCACTCAATTCCAGCACGACCGAGTCATCTTGCGAGGGTGATACCTTCCGCATCCGACCTTCAAATGAAGACTTTCTTGAACCTAAATTCAAGAAGAAGAAAAGACCAACAACTCTCATGAAAAATATTTTTCCTTTTGAGGACCGGAAGATGGCCAAAACGGCGTCGGAATAGTGTCACGATCGTGACACCCATTTTTTTTAGGAACTGAGCGATTGTCAGGATCTCTCAGATGATCGTGACAAATCAACATTGCAAGGGAAAAAATGGGATGCCACGATGGTATCACGATCGTGGCATGATCGTGACAAGAAGAAACAAAGAATACTGTCACCATGGTGACACCCATCGTCAAGATCGTGACACTAGCAACAAATTCCAGAAGCAGTGAGCAGTCTTGAAAGAGTCATATCTTCCGCATCCAACCTCCAAATGAATACTTTATTGAGCTTAAATTTAAGAGGAAGAAGAGATCTACAACTCTCGTGAAGAAAGTTTTTCCATTTGAGGATCGGAAGATGGTCAAAAAAGCGCCGGAACAGGGGCTGGTCGCCAAAACAACAGCTGAATCGGAAGGGCATTTTCGTCAATCTAGCAATCCGATTTTCACCATTATTTACCACTGCACATTTTTTCAGCAAAACATATCACCATTCCCACTCTTCCACCTTCTTCCATCTTCTCCCTAGCTTCCATCCTCCAATTTCTCCTCCATGAAAGACCAACCAAAAGCTTGATTAGGTAAGGAGGAGGATTCCACCACCACACCTTGGAAAGACTTCAAGGAGTCAAGATTCACCAAGGAGAACAAGATTAGAGGGTCTTTGAGTTATTTGGTTCGCTTGTTTTATCATTACTTCTTGAATCTTGTATGTCTTTAGTAAGATATTGTATGAGCACCATGTTTTTGGGGTAAAACCCAAGACCATGGGTGCTAGACTATTGTAGGAGATTATGTTTATCTAGAGTTTGATTTCTATCCATGTTTGAGTGTGTGTTTGTGAATTTACTTGGTGTTAATGCTTAAAGAAGACTTATATTGTTGTTTGTGAGAGGATGTGATAATATATGTTGGATTCTTGTGCTTGAACATAATTTGAATGCTTGCTTGTGAGAGCTTGTGAGTGGTTTTAGACGTGTGAGAGTTGGAGCCTTCAAACTTTCCCGAGAAGAAGGTTTGAAGGCGGATTTAAGTAGATTCAAAGGGTTAGAAGCAAAGCTTCAACCTTTGGCTCGAAAATAATCGTGTTTAATGCTTCCTAACGTTGAATGTAACTTCCCAAGAAGATATTTCAACATTTGGAAAGACTTAGTCCGAGAGGATAAGCATCTAAGACTTAGGCTGCGTGCATTGCTCATTGTGATTAGTTGATAGCTTGGATTGACATTTCGTCGTCGTTCTAGTACCCGTGGTTTCTAGTTGCTTGATTTCCATTCCCCGCCTCTATTTATCGCACCTAGCATAGTGAATTTTAGAATAGTTTGTTAACTTAATTGTTTTGTAGTTTGTTAATCTTTACTTAAAATCCCTAAATATTGCGTATTTACTTTTCATTCCCTATCAAACCTAAAAGAAAATGCGAAACGACTAAATAATCGACCCACGTGTTGATCCCCGAGAGTTCGACCCGGTAAAACGGAAATACAAATATATTTGAACGATTATAGGGCCTCTTTAACGAGAGCGTTTTTTGGCCTTTCACTTGTACATTAGGAAACCTATCTGAAATCCTTGTACAATAGGAATCATTTTCTAATTCATTATCCTAATGCAATTATGAAATTGTGGTTTCCCTAAATAATTAGAAAAGTCTCCTCAATCCCAACAATCTCCCACTTAGAGACTGTCCACACACGTCTTCACTCTCAGTCATGTATATCCAGTAACATGCCCAACGTTCTCCGCAATAAGCTCTAAAGGTAGTGTGGCGCCTTCTCTTCACTAACTGTGAAGGCCAGCTGAAGCTATATATAGCTTCAACTTCTTAGTTGTAACCACCTTGGTCAGCATATCTGCAGGATTCTTTGACTCAAGAACTTTCTTATAAGTTATAGCTACCTTGATCAATTTATCTTCCTGATTCCTTGATTTAAGAACTTTCTTCAAGTACCACTCCCTTGGCGCTTGCTTCACACCATCCAAGCTATTTCCTAGCTTGCAAACCATATCTTCCTTCCCAACTGAATTCTTCAGACCACATGAGTTATTTCCCAGCTTGCACACTAGATCTTCGTACTCAACTGATTTTTTCAGACCATACAAGTTATTTCCCAACTTGCATTTCAGGTCTCTATTCTCAAGAGATATCTTCTCTTTGTTCTTGGTTGACTCCCACTTAAATGAATCATCCATCTGAACTGCCTTTGTGTGACAACGAGACTTGTTACTCTCTAACAACAACAAATAATTTGGTGATGGAGAGAACCGTCCGGGTGGTCCTTACTTCACCTCTTCTTGTCGAGTAAATCTTTGTAGGTCTATGCACATCTAGATGCACCGTTTCTAGCTTTCCACCCTTTCAAGACTGCCCTGACTCCGTGAAGTTTACCTGTTTCCATTTTTTGAACACACCTGGTTCACATAAATTAACTTCCACATTATTCAGTTCTTGAATCTTCTTCTTCCAAGCTAGCACCTTCATTCTTTTCTCCCTCTTATGCCCAAATCTTTGGCGCCATAGAGTTGAATGATCAGGCCCATCAGTAATTGCATTAACTCTCTCCACTGGCATCTCCGCCGTGTACAAAGTTCCTCTCTTCCAACCACGACCAATAACTAAATTCCCCTTTGATACCTTCCACTGTCCATCTCCAAAGGTTATCTTGTATCCCAAACTTTCTAACTGACTCACCGAGATCAACATTTTCTTTATGGTGGGGATATACCTGACATTTTTCAACGTCCAAATCGTACCCATAGGAATCTTGAGATTCACATCTCTGATGCTCACAATTTTCACCGTCTCATCATTCATTAGATGAACTACTCCTTTCATATGTCTTAAGTTCACTAACATGTCCTTGAAAGGGGGTAGTGTGAAAAGAAGCACATGAATCCATGGTCCATGATTCAACAGGACATTGAAAAATGTCAAAACATCATCTTCGAATTTCTCTTTTGCATTCACTGGGCACTGATACTTGAAGTGACCAGTTTGTTGGCAAGTCCAACAAGTCGCGTCTGTTTCTCGCTGTCTAGACTTCGATCTCCCTCGCCCCTTACTCTTTCCTCTTTCACACATCCTACCTCTCTCTTCCACATTTAACATAGAGTCTGATGATTCTCCTCGATTCCTTCTCCAGATATCTTCCCCGAGAATCAATTCACTTACTCCTTCGAACGATAGTTTAGTAGTTCCAGATGAGCTACTAACTGCTGTAACGGTTCCTGACCAACTTTCAGGCAACGAAGATAGTAACAACAGAGCTTGTACCTCATCATCGAATTTAATATCCACGGGCACTAATCTCGATAGTATCATATTAAATTCGTTCACATGATCAGTAACACTAGCGTACTCCCTCATCTTCGTATTAACTAATTGAAGAATCAAATATACCTTGTTTGATGCAGACAGCTTTTCATACATATTTGATAGCACCTTAAAGAGTTTGTAGGTAGTTGTCTTCTTCATGACGTTGTATGCAGCATTCTTTGCCAATGTCAACCTCACCGCACCCAAAGCCTGCCAATCTAGCAACGTCCAGTTGCTCGGACTTATCTTCTCCGGTTTGGTCTCTGACAAAGGTTCATATAGCCTTTTCTGGTACAAATAGTCATCTATTTGCATATTCCAGAATCCAAAATCCCTTTCGTCAAACTTTTCGATTCGAATTTTCCCTTCTTCTGCCATTGCTCCTACTTGCTACGAGCCTGACTCTGATACCAGTTGTTGGGGTATATAACAACGTGGAACAATTCTCTAGCAAAAGTAACTAAGCGAAATAAAGAACAATCACACAAGAACACAAGAATTTACGTCGTTTGGGAATTTGCCTACGTCCACGGCCACGCTACTCTCTTATTATTGCTCTAAACTCATGAATAATTGCGGGGTTACAAGTACATGTATTTATAGTGAAAGACTAAGAGGAATTAAGAAAGACCTAGAATTCCTAATTCCTTGTACATTAGGAAACATATCATAAATCCTTGTACAATAAGAATCCTTTTCTAATTCATTATCTTGATGCAAATAGGAAATTGTGGTTTCCCTAAATAATTAGAAACGTCTCCACAAACCCAACAGTTCCAACATTGACCTCTTAATCTCATTGAGTTGCTTCGACTCTCGTTCATGGCATACGACCCTATAGGCACGTGACCCATTGACAGATCAGCGTGAAACGTCATTTCACATGATTTATCACTAGTGATCTCTAGTAAGACATAGTGATTACCCAATGTCCACGAGGTATTGATCGGCTCGATATCTTCTCTCTGTCATCTGTATCACTAACTCTTTGTTTTCTTTAAAGCATATGAGATCGAATGAGGCATAGAGCCGTCATCCTCATGCATTCAATCTAGTTCCTTGAATTTCGAGATGACTGATACGTAATTGGTGCGGCCGCACACTTCATCAGTCATACTCATCAAGGGCCCCAGAACCATACCCTTCACCACGTCTCACCGTGGGGAAACAAATCCCTTCGGATGCAATGTGCGCTCCCACTACAATCCATCCAATAGCCAACAATGCCCGTTATGACTACCCTGTTACAGACATATTTGGAGCATGTCAAACTATAGGATTGACGTGCATGTGAGCTACTTGCTCCAAGGTCTTAAGGCAGTGATCACACGACGATGGAGTATGCGTTAGTGACTTAATCTATGCGCCATACTCCAAAGTCGGGTTATCTAATATCATCTCTCATATGATATCTGTGATATGACTTTGGTAATCCCATTACCTAGATCAGCAGTAAGTCACCCTCACGCTAGTCCCTTATGGATAAGTATTCGACTAGGGATTTGTCAAGCATAATTTCATAGTAACTAAAGGTTCTACTATTAGTGATGATACACTATATGACTTTAGATGAAATTATCTCTTGACTCATTATTACAACACAAGAATAATGAAAATGCCTTTTATTGCTAAACAGAATATTACATGGAAATGACTTGGACTAGGGCACAAGCTCTTACATGGCCAATAGACGCGATGTCCTTGAATTATTCTGCCGTTTGTGTAAATGATAACATGCCTCATGCATGTATCTTCCTGACCCAAGTTTAGTTCTCATGGTTATGCTTATTTTGGTTGTGAACATCGTACTATTTTTGCAAGAGTTTCTAAAGGATTTAGCCCCTCAATCCTCCTTTGAAGCGACCTCACTTCTCTCTCACGTAGGTGATTTCTTATTTAAGAGTAACCCGCTTAACCCCGTTCGAAACCTCAATACTTTTGACGCATAAGAATCATTAAAAGCTCAATTGCTTAACCTTTCCCTGGTGTCACTGTTTGCATCATAGAAATAGGACTGGGGGGAACCCCCACAGTGACCTTACCAGTTATACCAGTTAGGTTGTCCCTTTGAACCATGATCTTGTGATCTCCAGTCAAGATGGTTGGGTTTCCTTTGTCTCGACTATAAAATTTCATAGGCTTGTGTCCCATTTCTTTAAATGCCTTCTCAACTTGGTCCTTAACTAACCAGTTGGTAGCTGGCTCCGCAGAATTTTCTTTATACCATATGTAGTCAACATTCATGACTACACAGTTGAGAAATTGTTTAACAGTTTTATGTCTTTGACATATATGTCTACACTTGCTATTATACTTTTCCCTTGATAATATCCTCCAACAAATTTCATTGTTATTTAGATTTTCATGGTTTTTTAGTCTGTTCAGAAAATTGGATTCCATTGTGAATCTAGTTATCATAGTTTGTTCGAAGAATTTCCATATCATGGAAACATTTATCCACCAATGGATATAATATATTCAACTTGTCTATGTGTATTCTCTTACACTTTTTGAATATTTATTATAATGTAGACCATAATCATGTTTCAATTATAGATACATTAGTATTCTCATGGTAACATTGTAATATCCAAAAATTTGGATCATTCATGTATCTTGTTGGTCTACATAAGATAATTGCAACATCCCCCAAGTACATGATATTGCAACAGCACTCTCGCACAATCATGTTTGAGAGCTACTTATATTTTCACAAGTGTTAGCTTAAATCAATTATAGCTAAACAACATCACATTTGTTGAACTTGCCAAACTTTATCAACATAATGTGACCGATAAATTTGTTTTTCTTGCAACTTTGATCCTCATATTTTTCACATTTTGTCACACTTGTTGATAAAGAATCTATTTGACATATAATGATGTCAAATAAATTATAAATACTAATGTCTTTTGTGAACAAATTATAAAAACTAATGAAATGTGAAAATTACAAAGATACACGAACCTTTACGAATTAATCGATACAAATTTGGGAAATAGTCGAGGCGTGTTGGACACTTTTCTTAAAGTGTGTTCGCTCTTACTCGGGTGTTAGAATCAATGAGCGTACACTTCCCAAGATTCAACGACTTCGAACTAGCATCGTACACCAAAGGTCTAGTTCTGGCGAACTTGAACTTGTGTCTTTCTTTATCACCGACTTAGGAGGAACATTTGAGACAAAAGAAAGAGAAGAGGACCAAGAACTCATGTTCTTGGTGTTGAGATGATTGAAAAGAGAAGAGATGTGATCATCTATTTAAAGTCATCATCTCTTCAACCAAAAGACATCTTGAATCAATGCAAAGAAATAAAATGAAAGGTTTAACAATAAATCTTCAAGAGAATTAAATGTACATTATATCTCATGAATATGAAATACCCTTTCAATTTCATTCAATTTAGAATTATAATATAATCTTAATTAAATTTTTCCAACATGTATAATTAAATTAAAAGCAACTAAACCTAAGATTTGCAGCTTCCTAACATTTCCCCCAATTTTGCATGTTTTGGTAATTTTCATATATGTTTTGTCGGGGGAATTTTAGAGCTCAAATATATTGTGAGTTGAATTCATATTTTGTTTGATCAATCGTGGGATATCTCATAGACAAAAGGTGAGATAAAGAAAGAGGATTGTTGGTTTGGCTTTGCAGATTTTGGTTTAATTTGTTGGTTTTGGGCTGTGGTACTACAACACATGCTAGAAATTAGAAGAGAGAAAAGAGGGATAATGTTTAAAATTAAATGAACAGTTAAAAGCATTAGTGTAATTTTATTCAATTGAAAATGAAATTTTGATCAGCTAGTCGTGCAAGATGTCACGCACAATGTTATGTATGATGTTATAACATCGTGTATGACTTCTTGGGTAGATAACGCAGGACAGTAAATATAAAGCTAAATAAACAATGACACAACAGATTGTTTACCCAGTTCGGTGCAACGTCACCTACGTCTGGGGGCTCTCAGCCTAGTGGAAAGGTTTCACTTATCAGTAATTCGTCAGAACATACAAGTACCTGTGATCATCCCTAGATCTATACTTTATGCTACTTATTACCGTGAAACCTATCTCAAGGTCTCCCCCTGAATCCAAGACTCTGTCTTGATTCCACTCTTCGAGCAATCGCCTTACTCTGTCGGTTCAAGTCTTCGTTGAACTTGGTGGTTGCGTGCAGTCTTCACTCACGCGATCAGTAAACCCTCAATCACCTAACTCTCAATAGTTATGGTGATGCACAATATCCTTAGCACTATTCTGCAACCTCTCAGCCCGCAAACCTTCACGTCTAAGAGCTTTGCAAATTGTTGCTAGGAAACAAAAATAAAGAACCACACAATTGCTAAGGGGGTAGCCTAAGCTTTTATAGCAATCGAGGATGAGTACTAGCCCTAATGGGTTTCCTCTTAATCACCGTCTTTCTTCTTTCCAGAATCGGAGTCGTTCTGGAATATCCTAATCGTCTTCGTATTTTCTGCAGAAACTGCACTTTCCTGATTTCTGTCGATCAGGATGTTTGCCGAGACGCCGTCAACAATGTCACACAAGATGTCGCATAGAATGCTTCGACATTCTTTGTGACATGTTCTCTAGTTCCTTTAAAAATAAGCCAATCTCTAAAACCGTCGTAACTACAGAAAAAAATTAAGTTATTTTGTATCAAAGTCATTTCACAATTTCACACGTTTATAATGTTAAAATCTAACATTAATAGACGAAATGACTAACAGTGAAAAAAATGGAATTCTCATGTCGTCACACTATTAAAAAACATAACAAGTTATACCATATGAAAAACAGTGGGACATTTTCCCTTTATAATTTCATGTTATTTTTTTAAAAAATACATATTTTACAAGAGAACAACAACCAACGGTAAAGGTATCAGCAGTTGGTTCAGAATATTGTATCGCTTCCTTCAGACTATGGACCACCTGGTTCATGGTTGGGCGCTTTTTTGCGTTCTTGTTAAGGCAGCTATCTGCTAACTTGGCCACTTTGTGAGCTGCAGCAAGAGGGTACTTGTTCCGGAGTCTGGGGTCTATTATCATGCTCAAGTTGTTACCATCTGCCGGAAACTGTTTGACCCATTCCAGAAGCTTCTGCTCTGCTACTGGACGGTTTCTGTCCAATGCTCCTCTTCCTGTCAGGAGTTCGTAGAGGACTACCCCAAAACCCCATATGTCTGTCTGGATTTTCAGATGCCCTGTTTCGATATATTCTGGAGCGGCATATCCATATGTACCAACCACCTAATGATAAGAACAAACAAGAAGCATAACATCCCATGCATTAAGTCTGAGGCAAAACTTAATAGGATAGAGTGGACTATGCATCGATACTTAAATACTTTTGAGTACTTAACACATATGTTACCCAACAGAGTCATTATAGTCTTTTCTTAACCTGAGTCGGCAGAGAGTCCTGTTAAGTTCGCATGTAAATTCAAAGTCTCACATCAGAAGAGTACTGGTTATAAAAAGATTTTATATACACATTGTACCCTAAAATTGATAGACTAGTCTTTTATATCAAATGTGTGCTCTAATGTGTATGTGAGCTTTGCTTGAATGCTTCTCCTAAGTAAGACCCGGATCTCCCCAAAAAATTTTAGAGAATGGAACGGCGAAAAAGGATCGACCAGAGTTTATTATTTGATGTGTACTTACCCTTGTGGATACGTGAGTATTGTCACCTTTTGGACCTTCCCTAGCAAGCCCAAAGTCCGATAACTTTGGCTTAAACTGCTCATCCAGAAGCACATTTGAGGTCTTGAAATCTCGATATATCACCTATACCCAAATTAATATACCAAGTAAATAGTTGAATATTTTCAATCTATCAACCATGTGTGGCCGTATCCAGCATTGCCTGATCAAGTGTACCAACTATTGTAACCATAAAATTTCATCTCAAAGAGAGCACCTAGCTCAATGGTTGTTTATAGCTAAGAAAAAAAGATACCTGAACCTCCAAATCCTCGTGAAGATAAGCCAACCCTTGAGCTGCCCCAAGTATAACCTCTAATCTTGTTTTCCAAGGCAGAGTCGGTAAATAAGTATTGAAAAGATGGTATTCTAAGCTTCTGTTAGGCATATATTCATACACCAGAAGTCGTTGAATCCCTCTTTCATCATCTACACAACTATATCCCATCAATTTTACTACATTTGGATGATTGACGACGCAAAGAAATTGAACTTCAGCTAAAAACTCTTTATGACCCTGTAAACAAACATCATAGAGATATTAGAAAGAGACAAATATAAGATCAGTAAATTTTGCATACTATTACATGAGGTCTCTGACATTTCACCTACAACATTTGATAACTCCCCAACTAGTAACCAGTACGTTCAAAACCGTTACCCACATTCTCAAAAAAAAAAATTTATCCCTAGACTACACTAGCCAACCCAACCCAAAGCCCACCTACACAACCCACATTCTCAATTTAAGCTAGAAAGCTATAGCAATATTATTGGAAATAGTAAAAATTGGGACAAAGATAAAACCTTGGGTGTGTTGATTAGTAAGTACCTGTAAGCCATGCTTATTAAGCATCTTGATGGCAACAACCTGAGGAGTGCCCTGACCATTTAAAGGCTGAACTGTACCTTTGTACACACTTCCAAAACCACCTTCCCCAATCTTTAGCAACTGATTGAAACCATTCGTTGCTTCTTTGAGCTCTTGCAGGCTAAAAACCCTCAAGTTGTGCTCATTTTCTTTGAACAGCTCCGCTATGCCCCGCGGAGAGGGCAACGAGCTCGAAGATTTCACTGCCCAATTCATCGCATGACTGCTTGATTCGCTCATGTTTTGCAGCTCCGGAGCTGACCTTGAACTTTGCTTGCCCCAGGACTTGTTCTTGAAGAAGAAACACTTCATCTTCCTTAATCAAAACCAAATTCTGAGACTCCAATTGCTCAAGAAAAAAGTGATGCTTCGCAATCAAGAAGTAAAGAAGAGAAACGATGTCATATAATATTGGGAAGGAGACCAGATCAAAGGGACATTGAGAGAGACAGGAGTCTAGATTTTCTACAGGATCAAAGACCATTCTCTTCTCTATAGTCTGTGCTCATGATCCATTGAATGTTCTTATTAGTTATTTTCGGTACAAGGACGTATACCTAATTATATTTAATCAACCAAGCGACTTAGAATTTTGTTTATGCTAATTTCTTTTGTCCAAATTGTAAGTCATTTTGATAACAACTCAAAAGAGTCATCATTGTTCTCTACACGGCCTACATAATTGTTGTCCTAATTGAGTATACCTATTAATCATCTGGTTATCTAAATGATCGAACTCTTAATCTCTGAGTTGTATATCTTATTATACACTATATATATAGTAATCGAACACTTGTTTAAATTTATGCCAATATTATATTTCTATTCATGTTGAAATATGCTAGTGATTGAAAGTAAATAGAGACATTGATGTGAATTTTGATTTCCCGGTTTTAGGACTATTTTGATTCTCATAGGGTTTGTGTAGTACCACGAATACTAACGGAAATTATCCGAACGATTTGATTCTTGGATTTTATTTTTTCAGTAAAAATTAAATTCTTCCATATATGATTTCATCACGTTGTTGAAAAATTAAGTACCTCTAATATTTTTGTGATTATTTATTTCAACTTTAAATTTGTTTTCGCAAATTTATCATTCTCGGTCGTGTAACATTTTATAAATATTTATTATCCATGTTTACTAAATGTTATTACGATGATTTGTTGACTTATTTTTTATTCAAGAAGAATGTCAAGCGTATGATCAAGAAAGATGTCAAAATGTATGTTGCATCATCTTGCTCGACATCTTGTTCGTCGAAGTAGTGCATATTTTTTTTAAATATGAAGATATTCGGCGATTGTGAATCTGAAAGATCTCCAGCTGTGTACAAGACTTTTGAGGAGTCTTGATTGTGTAGTGATACTGGAAAGCTTCCTGCCGTGATAGAGATTCTGCAAAGATATTCGGCGACAAGGATTTGGGATACCAAGATCTCTAGGATTAAGGAAACCCTAATGCATTCCGTGAGTCATTTTGAAAGCTACTATAAAAGCAAAGACTTCACCCCTAGTAGCGGTTGGCTTCTTCGAGAGAATATACAGAGCTCTTAGACACGAAGGACTTTCTTCGAAGGACATTGTGTATCTCTACCAGAATCGAAAGATCAAGTGTAAGTGATTGTGTTTTCTTTTTATGCGTTATTGAAATGTCACGTGCAAGATAAACAATGACTTGTGACATCCGAGCAAGGAGAGTGCTCGTGGAGTGGAATCGAGACGGGGTCCTAAATTTATGGGGAGTCCTTGAGATAGGTTTGCACTTGTAATAGTAGCATAGGGTAGTGATATGTGCAATGATCACTGATACTTGTATGTTGTGACTTATTACTTCACCGTGAAACATTTCCACTGGCAAAGTGCCCCAGACGTAGGTGAGTTAGCAGCGAACTGGGTAAACAATCTGTGTGTCGTTGTTTACTTCTTTTGTTTTGTTATTATTTGCATCTGCTCTAATTGTTAAGAAAATTGTCTCGACATTATTCTTGACATCTTGTATGATGTAAGAAATCATAATTTCAATTGGTATCAGAGGAGGCACCTACAACTTTAGGTGATTTCCTAGGCGTAACATTGTGATTGTCTAACATGGAAAACACAAGAGAACGAGACTCAGTCAACCGTCTATTGACTCTGGATGGGAGTAACTATGGGCACTGGAAAACTCGCATGTGCGCCTTCCTGAAATCTATTGACAACAAGACCTGGAAGGCTGTAATAAATGGTTGGAGTGCCCCGTGCTATCAAGATGTTGAGGGAAGTATTACAGGACCTAAACCTGAGACAGAATGAACTGACACCGAAGATAAGGCGGCCCTAGGAAATTCCCGAGCACTAAATGCTATCTTCAACGGCGTAGACAAGAACGTGTTCAGATTAATCAACACCTGCACTACTACCAAAAGTGCACGGAACATCCTGACTATGAGGGAACCACCAAGGTTCGAGAACAGAAGCTCTGGTACTTAACAACGAATTTTGAAGCTCTCATCATGAGAGAAGATGAAACCGTATCTGAATTATATGTGCGAATTCGAGATCTTGCCAACGAATCCTACTCTCTGGGTGAACCAATGTCAGATGAGAAACTTGTGAGAAAGAGCCTTAAGTTCAAGGTTTAAAATGAAGATAACAGCCATCAAAGAGTTTCATGATCTGAAAACCCTTCCATTCGATGAACTAATGGGGTCTCTAATGACCTATGAGCTGTCTCTAATGACCTATGACCTGCACTACTACCAAAAGTGCATAAGACATCCTGACTATTGCCTATGAGAGAACTACCAAGGTTCGAGAACAGAAGCTTTGGTATTTAACATCGAATTTTGAAGCTGTCATCATGAGAGAAGATGAAACCGTATATGAATTCAATGTACAAATTCGAGATCTTGCCAACGAATCCTACTCTCTGGGTGAACCAATGTCAGATGAGAAACTTGTGAGAAAGAGCCTTCAGTTTAAGGTTTAAAATGAAGATAACAGCTATCAAAGAGTTTCATGATCTGAAGACCCTTCCATTCGATGAACTAATGGGATCTCTAATGACCTATGAGCTGTCTCCTCCAATTATTGACAAGAAGAACAAAGGAGTGACTTTCAAGGGCACAGCTCAAAAGTCAGCAGAGCTGACTTGCTCGGACTCAGATGATGACATTGATGCAACCATAGTTTTACTAACAAAAAATTATAACCTAATCATGAAACGATTCAACAGGATGTCTGGGAAGAATGTAGATGGTTGGAAAAATGTTATGTCTGATGTCAAGCACAAAATTCCGCAGAAGACTCAACGCAGTGAGAACTTTGACTGGCTAAATAGAGCTGGTGAAGGTAATAGCGAAGTTAGAGGAATACAATGACATGAGTGTAAAGGATTCAGACACTACCAAAGAGGATGTCCTAATTACCTTAGAAAACAGAAAAAGGGGTACAATGCTACCTTGTCCGATGAAGACTCCGATGAGAGTGACACAGAAGAGATAAAAAACTTTATCGCGTTCACTGCTTCTACGTCATTCACTAAACCTGATCCATCGGTTAATGATGATAAAGATACTCAGGACATGCCACCCTATGATGAATGAACTGATGATCACCTAAACGAAACTTATTGCATTCTGTACACCAAGTGGGTAGAGGAATCTCATATTTTGGACAAGCAAGTTGCACAAATTATTATTCTTACAGAGGACAAATCTAGACTTCTGGAGACTATCGTAGAGCTAAAGCGAAAAGTCACTCGTCTGAATGGGAAAATAGACCTCGTAACCAAATCGGTAAAAATGATGAATCCAAGCACTGAAAGTCTCGACAAGATTTTCTCTCAATCGGCAAGCAGGCCAGAGACACGATGTGACTTGGCTATACAGATAATGGGTCAACATCTCAAACCAAGTTTGTTCCGCAACTAAAGCTAATTGAAGAGAAGGAACTTCCTAAGCAACATTCCATGCTAGGTAAAGCGAAAGATGTCCCGACATTTGTCTCGACAAACGTCTGCCATACAGCTGCCAGGGTGACTCAGCATAGACGACAATCGTCTCGGACACCTGTCAATAAACCGAAATGGATCTATCACTACTGTGGTAGGAGGGGACATATCCGTCCATACTGCTACTACCTCTATGGAAAAAGGTCCCAAAGGACAAGACGACACCGCACCCAGCCTAACATTTAGAAGCCTAGCCAGTCGAAATGGAGAATAAAGGGTGAATCCTATCGGGCCAATATTGCATATACATTTGTGTGTGTCTCGACCAACACTGATTGGTATTTTGATAGCGGCTGCTCTCCTCACATGACAGGTACTCGTGAGTTCTTAACAAACTATAAACCCTATATGAATGGTCATGTAACGTTTGGTGATGGGATCAAGGCTCGGATTGTTGGCAAAGGACAGTTTCAGTATCCTAGAGTATCATGGCTTACAAAAGCAAAACTAGTCGAGCGACTAAAGGAAAATCTCATAAGTATTATCCAACTGTTCGACCGGGATCTTCATGTTGAGTTTACACGTGAAGGGTGCAAGGTAAAGAATGTCGTGAAAGAGATCACCACGGGTTCTAATCGATGAATATCATGCAGCGGACGTTATATAACCGTGGTGATCGAAACATGCTTTGATCTAAATGCAAATTCAACATGTTATATATATATAAATATAAATCTGAAAGTTACCTCTTCTAATCGATGAAAACACAAGTATAGTGTTTCTCTATCAAGTCCACACAAGCACCACAACCGAAGAGGTTTTTACTCAATAATTTTGCTATTAATTTTTGAGAGAAACTTGACAACAATGGAGGATGAGAGGGAGAGAATTTTCGGCAATGAGGGGGAGAGAATGAGGGAGATAGTTGCTGAAAAATAATTGAGGATAATGGACGATATTATGTGATTTTAATTTGAAAATTAATTGAATTTCAAATTAAAATTGCATTATCTATCCTTTATAATCTCTTATATGCATTTGTTCCCACTCATAACTTCAAATCCCTAAATGAGCTTTAAGCCCATTTAACTAAAACCCAAATTAAACCCATTAACTTGAGTTCTAATTTCGGTTTAGACAAAACGGCTCAATTTCCTCGAATTGATTTCTTCAACCGTCTGGTGAAAACCTTAGGCCAGAAAACTACTGAATTGTTCTCAATTGTCATCCATAAATGTTGTCATGTATCGTGCTTAATGCGTGTGACCCCCTAGGCTCACGAATAATTGGCAGTGTAAGGACCTCCCCCGGGCAGTTAGACTAAAATCTGGGAAAATTCAAAATTTTTGAATAGTGACCAGATTGAGTCTGAACCTGACCCCGAGAGTTGTTTTGGACATAAGATGACGTTATTTTCGACCAACCTAAGTTCAGGGCGACTAAAGACCACTTCGTGACCCATTCGGGGAAAGTTGACTTAGGTTGACTTTTTGCCGGAAAAGTCAATCGAGGACGTTTTGGGCGATTCTGGACTCGTTAAGTCCCGAATCGCAAAACGGTCGTTGCAGTATTCTTAGGTAGCCCATTTTAAGTCACTCGGGAGATTTTGCTGAAATTTCGATAAAAGTGCCCGTTCGGGGTCCGAAACGTCCGATTTTGGGAAATCTGATCCGTTTTCGGTTGGTGGAAGAGGTGACCGATGTGATTGATGGGTTAGGAATCAAGGGGACAAGGAAGTGACTTGTTGTGTGTGGGGTTTGGTGATGTTGGGAAAGAGGAAAAAGGGTTGATTTTTGGGTTTTCATTTTATTTAATTAAGTAATTAATTAAATAAAATGTGTTGTTATAAGGAGGGGGAGCTCCCATTTCATCCGAGAACAACCAAGAGAAAGAGAGGGAGAAGAGAAGAAAGAAGGAGAGAGAAAGAGAAAGAGGGAAGGAGAAGGAGGGTCCGGCCACGCAAGGAGGATTTCCCGTCAATCCGTCCGTCGTTTTTTCGAGATTTCTTCGTATTCGGAATCCCGGCATCGAGGACTACAAGAGGTATGGTTCTCTTTTCGATTTGGAGTAGTTTGGTTCGTGGGTTTTAAGTAGAAATGTGTTGTTTTAAGTTTAGTTAGACACTAGAGATGATTAGGCATGTTTTAAGACAAATTTGAACAAATTCCGGTGACCGGAGGGTCGCCGGAGCTCCGGCCACGTTGGTGGCTGATTCCGGTGGCCATGGAACGCTGACTCAAAGTGATTCAACCTTCATCTTGTGAGTTTTTCCAGAGGAATAACGGTTTGGGAGCTAGAAGCCCGGGAAGTGACTGAACCGCTGAATCTGTCCAGCAAGACGGACAATCTGTTTTGCTCCGGACGGAGCCGTTCCAGTTCAAACTTGGTTCCGAGC
Organism: Geranium rotundifolium; assembly: GCA_963920655.1. NCBI lineage: Eukaryota > Viridiplantae > Streptophyta > Magnoliopsida > Geraniales > Geraniaceae > Geranium > Geranium rotundifolium. Next base: position 33,021,673 of record OY987313.1, on the reverse strand, counting down.
AAAACATGAAGTTTGTAGAGGACTGGCAGAGTTTCAACTTTCATGTTTACGTGTTTTCCAGACGAGCTACGGATTTGGAGCTGCAAGTCCGGGAAGTGGACTGTTCTGCCGAATCTGTCTCTGGACAGATTCGAAGTAAATCCCGTAGCTCGATTTTGTTTCCCGAGAATTAATGTGGTGGCTTGTTTGGGGCCCACGAGCCCGGGGCTCGGGTTTTGTGAGTTCAGGTGGTCCCGAGTGACCCCCGAGTCGATAACTTGCGTATTTGATAATTTTCGGATTTAAATTGTGAAAGACGGGTTTTCCACCAATAACTTTAATTGAAGTATTTTAATGCTCGGGTGTCGGAATTCGATTCCGTTAATTGCATTGGTCTTAGAATATTAAATGAGGAGTTTAGAAACAAGTTTCGTAATTTTCGGAGTCCCGAGGGTCAAAAACTCGTTTCCGGGCAGATTGGGTGTTTCGGGGAAAATGGGTCATTCCGGACCCATTTTGGCTACTTTGATTAATTTGAAGTGTGTCCAAGTGTTAGGCACTTGTTGGAGTACACTTGTAAATTTATTGCATTCGTTTCGGAGTCTGTTTGAGTTTTTAATTATTGAATATAATTATTAGTTGATATTGACGCTCGCGGGAAAGGCAAGGCGTGAATAGCTCGAGCGGGAGGCTAGGAGCGTACGTGGAGCTTTCCTAAGGTAGGGGGACATAGCTACCTAGACTATATGGCTTGATGCCTTTGTTTGATTATATATGTGTGTATATATACGTGTGAGCATGATTTGGCACTATGGTAGTGGCGTGAATATGCTTGGTGTGATTATACGCGAATAGTGAGATTTGCATGATAATGTTGGGTGAATTAGTTTAGTATAACTCTGAACTGATTGTATGCACGGGATTGTGCCAGGTATTATATTATTTGCTTTTTAGACGATGATTTATTCCGTCTTGCACCTAGTATGTTTTCTGCATGAGTATGGTGTGATACTTGTGCTACAAGTGGTGTGTAAGGTAAACCGAGTTGAGGGTGGATTCCCTTGATCGAGATCGGTTACCTTTATTTGTGGTAAGGGTCAACCGAGCTGAGGGTGGACTCCCTTAGTTGTGATCGGTTACCTTTATTTAGGTGTAAGGTAAACCGAGTTGAGGGTGGATTCCCTTGATCGAGATCGATTACCTTTATTTGTGGTAAGGGTCAACTGAGCTGAGGGTGGACTCCCTTAGTTGTGATCGGTTACCTTTATTTAGGTGTAAGGTAAACCGAGTTGAGGGTGGATTCCCTTGATCGAGATCGGTTACCTTTATCTTTGTGGGAAAGGTCAACCGAGCTGAGAGTGGACTCCCTCAGTTGTGATCGGTTGCCTTTATTTAGGTGTAAGGTGAATCGAGTTGAGGGTGGACTCCCTTGATCGAGATCGGTTACCTTTACCTAAGGGAGGGTGAACCGAGGCAAGGGTGGATTCCCTGGGCTGAAATCGGTTACCCTAGGGTGTAGTTAATTATGTTATACAACTACTTTTGCATTGCTATCATCTTGTGTATGTGCGATGTTTGAGTCTTGGAGGTAGCGTGTTCACCCCTACAACTTGTGCAGGTTATGGATGCGTTTAGATCTTTTGACTGGGAGCTTGGGGGCGTGTCGTGTCGACGTGTCTTTGCCAGTGGTGTTTGGTCGGCTGTTGTAGACTCTGTTGAGTCGTAACCTGTTTTGTTACTGCTTTTCATTATCCGGTTTATTACTTTATTTTGTAAAACACTCGGTGAGGTGGCGTTATGCCTCACCATTATGGTATTTATTTATGAGTTACTTGCTTCATTTTCAAAGGATGTTTTGATGGAATTGTTTTAGAACTGGTTTACTTACTTGTGCAATCACCTTTAAGTTAGGGACGCCTAAACTAAAGGTGTTGACTTTGTGCGAGTATAGTTATGATACACTCGAGGACGCTCGAGGTGTTTCATAACTATTTCGTATATGTATCTTCGTATATGTATTATCGATACTTGTATTTTATCGCGTGACGACTGAGATTCGGAGAACCGGATCTTGGGGCGTTACAGTTTGGTATCAGAGGCTCAGGTTCAACACTTGTGTGCCTTGCGTCGACACGTTGGGTAGAGTCAGTAATAGGAGAGTATTACGTGGCTTTGGTCTTTGAGTTTTGTGGTGTTAAGTTGGTCAGTAGTGAGTTAGCCTGACAACTTATGTGCAGTGGTGTGACTGTATGACTTGAGAAATGATGGACAGGTTGTGGTACTGTGATAGTACATGAGGTTGCTTGTTAACGTGAATATATTATTGACATGTTTGATTGATGACATGTGTTGACTGGTTGGCATGTTAGTGAGAACATTGCCGGTTGGTATTACTACGCTAGGATATTAGTACCTAGTATGATTAGTAATGGTAGAAAATCAATGAAGTTCCATTGTACTTTAGCGCGAAGTCCGCTTGATCGTGGATCCTGTTTGTGATCTCATTTCCGTGCAGTAGTGCACATGGCGCCGAAGACTAGGCGAGGAGGTACCAGGGGGCGGGGAGCGTCGAGGGCGACTCAGGGAGCTCGAGTTGCCGAGCCCGCGGAGCAGACCACTGGTGTCGAGACACAGTCCGCGGAGATTGCCACCGGCAGTGCTGGGCAGGCGGGAACTCCCATGGGGATGCCCGCTGCCCCGACGACCGCTCCCGACAGGGTCCCGATGGGGGAAGAGCTGTTGAGGTCGATACAGTCCCTGACCGAGGTCATGGGGCGGAGGGCAGCTAGGTCCACCACACCTGAGGCAGCACCAGTTCGGGCTGCAGTACAGCCGTCGCACGCATTGCGAGACTTCCTACGACTGCACCCACCTGCTTTCCACGGAGAGTTTGATCCCTCGATAGCCGAGCAGTGGCTACAGCAGATCACTCGGGACCTGGACACCACAGGGGTCAACGAGGGGAGCATCCGCATCACTTTAGCTGTTCACCAGCTGAAGGGCGATGCCTACTACTGGTGGGAGCGGGTGAGGGCCCGGGTTGGGAAGGACTTTGAGGAGTTCCGGGAGGTCTTCCTCGAGAGCTACTTTCCAGAGTCGGCGCGGGATAGCCGGCAGCAGCAGTTCTTGGAACTGCGCCAGGAGACCCTGACGGTCGCCGAGTACGAGGCCCGTTTCACGGCCTTGTCGAGATTTGCTCCGGATCTAATGAGGTCTGATGCGAGCCGTTGCAAACGGTTCGAGCGGGGGCTGAGGCCCGAAATCTTCGAACGGATCCTTGCTCTTAGGATCCGAGTGTACTCGATGATAGTGGACACCGCCGCAGCCATCGAGGAGGGGATGGCAGAGACCCGACGTATCCGTGCACAGAGGCCCCGACCGAGTGGCCCTTCGGAGTCTAGAGACTTCAAGAGGCCCCGTCATTCGAGCTTTCCGCCACAGCAGGCTGGACGGATGGAGCAGAAGCCGCTGGCTTCGCTAGACACAGCAGCTGCCAGCTCGGCAGGATCGAGACCACCAACCACTTGCTACATGTGCGGGCAGACGGGACATCTTTGTCGGGAGTGCCCACAGAGGCATGGGACTGCGAGGCAGAGTCAGGGCGGACAGCCCAGATCGCTGGCGGGAAGGCCGGGAAGTGAGGCCGGGTCTCAGGGAGGCCGGGCCAGCGCAGGACCGCCCACATGCTATAGGTGCGGACGCCTCGGGCACATTGCCAAGGACTGTCCCTCCAAGGGCGCTACACCGGTACAGTCATCCGCACCACGGCAGGACTACCGGCCCAGGCAGGGAAACGCACCAGCACGGTCGGCAGGGCCGAGTACCGGGCAAGGGCAGCAGACACGGGGCAGAGTATATTCTGTTGCGGGCCAGACTGAGACGCCACAGCCTGATGACTAGAGATCAGCGCAGGGTACGTTTCTTGTTTTTAATTCGTGGGCGTCTATTCTCATAGACACAGGTGCCTCGAATTCTTTTATCTCTGCACGGTTTGCACGGTCCCTGGCATTGAGGGTCGAGTCTTTGAGTCCGCCCCTGCGTGTTGATACACCTTTAGGGGACGACACTGTTCTAGACAGGGTCTGCAAGGCATGCGAGGTGCGCGTAGCCGACCATCCCCTTGTGGGGGATCTGATTGTACTTGACATGACGACATTCGACGTCATCCTGGGTATGGACTGGTTGAGACGGTACCGAGCGATCATCGACTGTTACAAGAGGAGAGTGACAGTATCGAGCGGTGGCTCTACTATCACATGTCCATTAGGGAGTCGGAGTGGAGTCCTACTTGCAGCACTATCCATAGCGGGCAGCGGCCCGACGGGCGGAGGCCGAGGACTACCACGGGTTGTTGATGAGTTTGCGGGCGTGTTCCCAGAAGATCTGAGCGGTTTACCACCAGTGCGAGAGGTGGAGTTCGCGATCGAGTTGTTGCCGGGAACGGCGCCTATTTCTGTGGCACCCTACCGTTTCGCTCCCGCGGAACTCGAGGAGTTGAAGAGTCAACTCCAGGAGCTACAGGAAAAGGGGTTCATCCGGCCGAGCACTTCGCCTTGGGGTGCTTCGGCGTTGTTCGTGAAGAAGAAGGAAGGTTCACTCCGGATGTGCATCGATTACCGGAAGCTGAACAGGGCGACAGTAAAGAACCGTTATCCGATGCCGCGGATAGACGATCTCTTCGACCAGCTCAGGGGTTCGAAATGCTTTTCCAAGATCGACCTGTGATCTGGTTATCATCGGTTGAGGGTGCGAGAGGAGGACATCCAGAAGACGGCATTCAGGACACGGTATGGCCACTTCGAGTTCTTGGTGATGCCGTTCGGTTTGACCAACGCTCCAGCAGCGTTCATGGACCTGATGACACGGATCTTCCGGCCTTACCTTAACCAGTTCGTCATCGTGTTCGTAGACGACATCCTTATCTACTCTCCGGACGAGAGGACTCACGAGGCACATCTGAGGATCGTGCTTCAGCTACTCCTATCGCACCAGCTTTACGCGAAGTTGGAGAAGTGTGAGTTCTGGCTCACTGAGGTGAGGTTCCTCGGGCATGTAGTGTCCAACGATGGTATCTTTGTTGACCCGGTGAAGATTGAGGCAGTCTCGAGATGGGCACAGCCGACGAGCGTGTTCGAGATTCGTAGTTTCCTAGGGTTAGCAGGTTATTACAGAAGGTTCGTGAAGGATTTCTCACGACTGGCAGCACCGATGACTCACCTTACACGGAAGGGAGTTAAGTTTGAGTGGGACGAGTCCTGTGAGAACTCATTCTTGGAGCTGAAGACTCTGTTGACCACGGCTCCAGTGCTGATAGTACCAGAGCGAGGCATAGGCTACGACGTCTACTGTGACTCATCCGTCGAGGGACTGGGTATTGTGCTGATGCAACTGGGGAAGGTGGTAGCGTTCGGGTCCCGACAGTTGAGAGTGCACGAGAAGAACTATCCGACGCACGACCTGGAACTTGCGGCAATCGTATTTGCACTGAAGTTATGGCGTCACTACCTCTATGGCGAGAAATTTCAGGTCTTCTCTGATCACAAGAGCCTGAAGTACCTCTTTTCTCAGAAGGACCTCAACATGAGACAGCGGCGCTGGATGGAGCTGATTGAGGACTACGACTTTGACCTGCTTTACCACCCGGGCAAGGCAAATGTTGTTGCCGACGCCCTCAGCAGGAAGTCACTCCACAGTCTCGTTTCCGTAGTTGTACGGGAATGGAAGATGCTGGGAGAACTCGGCGAGTTCAAGATGGAGCTAGAGGAAGTCACAGGGCAGGTGGCTCTGTGTTCCTTAGTAGCGCAGCCAGATTTGATCAGCAGGGTACTCGAGGCGCAGATCGAGGATGCGGAATCAGTGACATTCCGAGAAAGGTTGACCAGCGGAAGCGAGTCCGAAGGGTGGTCACTGGGCAACGATCAGGGTCTTCGCTTCCAGAGCAGACTGTTCGTGCCCCAGAGTCTCCGCGAGGCGGTACTACGTGAGTCGCACAGCTCGCGACTCACAGTACATCTCGGGGGGACTAAGATGTACCACGACATCAGACGCCACTTCTGGTGGAGCGGGATGAAGCGCGAGATAGCGGAATTTGTGGCGAGATGCCTTACTTGTCCGCAGGTGAAGATCGAGCACCAGAGACCAGCAGGTCCGCTACAGCCACTAGAGATCGCTGAGTGGAAATGGGAGCATATCACCATGGACTTCGTGTGCGGTTTGCAGAGGTCTACGAGGGGCAATGATGCTGTTTGGGTAGTGGTTGACAGACTGACGAAGTCCGCTCACTTCCTGCCTATAAAGATGATGGACCCAGTGGACAAGCTGAGCAGGCTGTATGTGCGCGAGATAGTCAGACTACACGGGGTGCCGGTGTCGATAGTGTCGGACCGAGACCCTCGCTTTACATCGCGATTCTGGGACAGCCTTCAGGGCGCTATGGGGACGAATATTCGGCTGAGTACCGCTTACCACCCGCAGACTGATGGTCAATCAGAGCGAGTGATCCAGATCCTGGAGGACATGCTCCGGGCATGTATTCTGGACTTCCATGGAGCGTGGGAGGATCACTTGCCACTAACAGAGTTCGCCTACAACAACAGCTACCAGGCCAGCATTCAGATGGCACCATTCGAGGCGTTGTATGGTAGGCCGTGTCGTTCACCCGTCTGTTGGGCGGAGGTGGGCGACAAGAGCCTGTTAGGACCTGATCTGGTTAGGGAGACTACCGAGAAGGTAGCCCTGATCCGAGAACGGTTGAAGATGGCGCAGAGCAGACAGAAGTGTTACCCGGACAGGAGGCGTCGACCGCTTGAGTTCGAAGTGGGCGACCATGTCTTCTTGAAGGTTAGCCCGAAGAAGGGGCTGATCAGGTTCAAGAAGGCAAGGAGCGACGGGAAGTTGTCGCCGAGGTACATTGGGCCCTTCGAGATCATTTCCAGAGTGGGAGCAGTGGCTTACCGGGTTGCTTTGCCACCATCCCTTGCGGCAGTGCATAACGTTTTCCATGTATCCATGCTGAGGAAGTACCACCACGACCCGTCACACGTGATAGCTTGGGCTGAGTTAGAGTTGACTCCGGATGCGACTTATGAGGAACGGCCAGTTCGGATCTTGGACTCTCGCGATCAGGTGCTGAGAGGCAAGACCATCCCGTTAGTGCGAGTGCTGTGGCAGCATCACGGGGAGGGGGAGTCGACGTGGGAGCGGGCGAACAAGATTCGCGCCAAGTATCCCCGTGATAGCATTTGTGCCCTAGTCCAATTGGTATTAGCTTGTAAACGTCTATGTACAAATATCATCGTTTGTAATGTATAAATATAAACGGCTTTATATTACTTATGTGTTGAAGTAATATGTTAAGCATGATCTGATTTATGACCACTAAAGTAGTAGAACCATAAATCTATACGGATCACACTTAACGAGTCCCTGGTCAACCTATGCTTCCTTGAAAGCAACCAGTATGAGGATGGTTCTTAATGACGTAGTTCTACTTGTCATAAGGATGTGGGATCCTGGAACCATATCATAGATATCATGAGGTGATTGATATCGGACGACCCGCATTGAATAGTGTTTTCATAGATTAAGTCATAAACATATTCAGATACGATAGCTTGTCACGACGTCCTTAGACCAAGGAGTCTTTGTGATCACTGTGCAATAAACGTACGGCTTTAACTTGCGCCAAACGCTTTCTGTAAAAGGATTGCTATGAAGGGCATGATTGGGTGGCGGAACGGGTTGCATGAGTGACACGAAAGACGGCTAAGGGATTTATCCCTCATACTACGGTATGGGAAAGATATCCGTTAGAAGGCCTCTTGATGGAGACTGACTGAGAGGAAAAGCATGGCCATGCAAATGATACGGGTTATCAGTCCTCAGTCATCTCGCATATCAAGTAACAATGATTGATTGAACAAGGGAGACGACTCTATGCCTTGAGATCAATCGGGATATCTAGAGATAAAAGGATGGTGACTTGTACGCACAAAGGTTAAGTCGAATCATCGATCATCGTGCACCTTGGGTAATCATAATGTTTTACTAGAGACCACTTATGATGGATCGGGCAAGAGCGAGTCTTGCGCCGATCTGCCAACGGTGGCATGAGCCTAGAGGGTCACACACATACAAGACGGATAACTTGAGACAAGGAAACATGGATGTTTCTTAAGGAGAAGTATATGGACAAAACTGGAGGTTTTGTGCCATAGGTTCGGTTTGAGAGAATAATTAGCGAATCGAGAAAAATTGAGTTTTTCGTCGATATCGCGTCGGACTTTGTTTGATAAGTAACGACAAAAGGTCGGGAAACTTTTGGACGCGGCATGAGACAACACGGGAGGGCCCATTGGGCTCGGCCCATGAAGCCTCATGGCCGGCCCAATAAGGGCCCAATAAGGCCATATGGCCGGCCCACTTGGTGGGGCCATTGTGGGGGCCACACAACACCATGCTTAGTTGGTGGTTGTGGATTAAGAGGTGAGTGATTTAAGGGGTATGGGTTAAAGCACCTTTAAGCCCATACCAATCACTTTAAACCCATACTTGTGAGTTGGATGATGGATTAAATGCAAGACTTTGATTCATTAATCATTTTAATCACAAAACACTCACAAAATCTCTCTCTCTCTAGTGTGGCCGGCCACCTCTTGTTCTTCTCCTCCATCTTGCTCTCTTGTTCTTCATTTAATTGTTCTAGTAGGCAATTAAGTGAAGGATCTTGAAGATCATCCTCTTGGTGTGGACTTGCTTTAGAGAAGAAGATCTGAACGTTCTTCTTTATCGATTCAAACAAGACTTAAAGGTAAACATCTTGTGGAATAGATTTTGCTTTGGGATTTAATGGTTTAAATGTTCTTGGACAAGTTTTGGAGTAGATTATCTTTTTATTGCTTCCGCTATCACGATGACGATCTAGAACGCTCCGAAACCCTACAGTGGTATCAGAGGGTTGGTTACCCTCTTAATCTTTGTCTTGTTGAATTTATTTCGGTTTTGTGATTATATGCATGCCAAATGTTGATAACATGGTTTTAATGCTTTTTGGGAAATTTGCATGAAATATGTTATTTTTGAAAAATATATTAAATTTGGAATTTTTCGGAAATTATTGGATTTGTCGGGTCCGAGAAGAGACTCTCGGGGAGCCGGATCGGAGGTACCGGACGGAGGTCACCGGAGGCCGGTGAGGCCGGCGGTGACCGGGCCCGTCCCCACTCTTGGCCGAGGCCGAGAGTGGCGGCAAGCCGGGTTTGGGCCTTCCAAGGCCCAAACCGGGCCGTGCATAGTTGGGCTCGGCCCAATGGGCCCTCGGCCCATTGGCTTGGCCCGACTTGGTTTGTGTGTGGTGTTTGATCCATGTCACGAACTCGCGATCCAATATTTTGAAAACTTTCAAAATTTGATCGGTTTCGATAAACCGTTTTTCGAAAAGGTCTAGTTTCGATAAACCCGACCAAGTAACTTGGCAAAATTAAAACCGGAATTATTGCATATTATTTGATAACATGTTTGTGTGATAACATGTTGGATGATGTGATGAAATGTATGATGCATTAGTAGCCCATTAGATTTATCGCTTTCACGGTTTGCATACCGTTAGTGTTAGCGTGTAATTATTCTTTTATTCGAGCCCATAAAGTGTAATTATTTTCTATCCGGTCTACGAACCGAGTATTAATTGTAATTATTACTCAAAGACAAGAAGGATAGAAAATCGAGCAGGATGACGGTCTTGGAGGAAGTCCAAGAGCTAGTGGGAGCCCGAATGAGAAAGACGAGAAGATATGAAGACTCGTAGAATCCTAAGATTAGGATGGGCTATAAAATGCATATTTAACGCTTTATAGATGCTAGCTTGAATTATTTAATTAATTGCATGCTTGCATGATTAGTTTATAAGTTTATAAGCGATCACCTCACATGCAAAGATTAAAATCAACTTTAATTGTTTGCATGTTTAAAGCGTTGTGAACTATCATCACACGGGTTGTGATGGATGAGTTCAAATTTGAAACGTGTTTGCACGGGTTGCAAATGACGGATTCAAATGAAGATAGTATGTGATACAATTAGAAACGTCACAACACGGGTTGTTGATGATGGGTTCGTAATTGTGCCAAATACTTTCGAATTATTAAACACAACCAAATTACAAGTTAATTTGAGTCAAGTGAGATGCCACCCAAATTCACACCCATGTAGAAACATTTTATCGGTGTCGTGCACCTTAGCGGAGCATCGATCGAATGGGTTCTAGATGGGAATGGTAAACTTTGTGGGATGTCGTGCGCCTTAGCGGTGCATCTGCACAAAGTTAACTCGTTAGTGAAAGTTGGTTGACTCAACCACGATTCTTGGCCTGAGGTCGAGCTGGGGCATCGGAAGGGTAAGCCGTGTGTTTTACACATACCCTGACTAAGAGTTACACGGGTTGTAATTGGACAGGATGTCCTACCTAAATAAGTCAATTGGAGCGGTGCGCCTTAGCGCACTTCAAATGACGAATAAGGGATCTTGGTTTAAAGATTCTAAATTTTAGAATCTAATGGTTGGTGTTTAATTCGGATCTTCGTAAATTTATTCAACCATTCTGATTAAATTTACTTTCTTCGTGTAGAAATGGCTAGTAATTCAACGAACTCGTCTAATTTGTCATTGAGGACTATACTCGAGAAGTGTAAACTCAACGGGACAAATTATCTAGACTGGGACAGAAATTTACGACTTGTGTTAAAAATGGAACGTAGGGAGTACGTCCTTGATAAGGCTATCCCTGAGGAGCCAGCTGCCAACGCAACGAGGGTCGTTAAGGATGCGTACCAGAAACACCTTAGCGATTCTATCGACGTTGCGTGTGTCATGCTGGGCTGCATGGAGGCGGACCTCCAAAAGTAGTTTATGGAGCTATCCCATGATCCGTTTGCAATGTTTGCACAGATCAAGGATATGTTCAAGGAGAAAGTACGTATTGAAAAATACACTGTTCTCCGAGAACTCATAGCCTGCAAGATGTCAGCAGGCAGCTTCGTAGGTCCTCACGTCCTACAGATGAAGGGGCATTTTGACCATATGACTAGTATCGGTATGTCTATGGAAAAGGAAATGGCTGCGGATTTTGTTCTGCAATCCCTTCCTCATGCATATGGTGGGTTCGTCATGAACTATCACATGCATGATATGGACAAGACCGTGTCGGAGTTGCACAGCATGCTAGTAACTGCCGAGAAGAGCATAAGGGGCAGTTCGTCCAAAAATGTCTTCATGGTCAAGAAGGGACCCAGCTTCAAAGCTGTTGGTGGCAAGGGTAAAGGCCCAAGACACCTCGCAGGGAGGAACAGACGACCATTTATTCCTAGACCTCACATGCCCGTACAAGGCAAAGGGAAGGCAAAGGAGTCGGTCTGTTTCTACTGTCAAAAGCCTGGTCATTGGAAGAAAGACTGTCAGTAGCTGAAGGAGGATCAGAAGAAGGGCGGTGGGGCCGCCACTTCATCAGGTATCCCATTAGAGCTATATCTTTCTACAATAAATACCTGGGTACTAGATACTGGAGCTGAGTCTCATATCTGTGCCAATGTGCAGGTGTTACACAGTAGAAGAGATATGGGGGAAAGCGAGGTGGACCTAAGAGTTGGGAACAATACCAGAGTTGCCGCAACTGCCGTGGGTTCTGTGAACCTTGCTTTGCCCAGTGGGCTTGTAATTGAACTTAATGATGTTTTTTGCGTACCTGCTTTCAGCAGGAATATTATCTCAATTTCTCTTCTTGAGAAAGAAGGTTATTATTTCAATATTAAGAACGAGTTTTTTGATATTATGCGCAACAACATATATTATGGCAATGCTCGCACTGTTGGAGGATTATACATATTTAATATGCAAAACTCGAAATCCAACATGCTCTATAATGTAAATGCTAAGAGGTTTAAAACTAATGATTTAGACCAAACTCTTATCTGGCATTGTCGTCTAGGTCACATAAATGAGAAACGCATCTCAGCGCTTCATAAGCGCGGACTTCTAAGTCAATTCGAATTCCAAGCGATTGAAAGATGCGAAGCTTGTTTGATGGGCAAGATGACTAAAGCGCCCTTCACTGGTTTAGGTGAGAGGGCAGGTGACTTATTGGGTCTAATACATTCAGACGTATGTGGACCAATGAGTACGCATGCCAGAGGTGGTTTAGGCTACTTTATCACATTTACTGACGATTTCAGTAGATATGGTTATGTCTATCTCATGAGACATAAGTCCGAAGCTTTTGATAAATTCAAAGAGTTTAGGACTGAAGTAGAAAACCAACTCGGAAAGAGTATCAAGGCACTCCGTTCTGATCGGGGTGGAGAATACTTATCCGAAGAGTTTCTTAGTTATCTTACTGAAGGTGGAATACTATCTCAGTGGACTCCGCCAGGAACACCGCAACTTAATGGTGTGTCCGAACGGAGGAATCGAACATTGTTAGATATGGTTCGATCAATGTTAAGTCTCACTGATCTCCCGATCTCCTTCTGGGGTTATGCTCTGCAAACGGCCGCTTTCATAATAAATAGGGCTCCGTCGAAAGCAGTGGAAGGGACATCATTTGAAAAATGGTACGGGAAGGAACCCATTTTGTCCTTCCTTAAAATCTGGGGTTGCGAGGTTTATGTTAAAAGGTTGCTTGCAACCAAGCTCGAACCAAGATCAGATAAATGCACTTTCGTCGGATATCCAAAAGAAACAAAAGGATACTACTTCTACAAACCGAGCGAAAATAAAGTTTTTGTCGCTCGAGGTGGGACGTTCTTGGAAAAAGAGTTCATTTCCAAGACAGTCAGTGGGAGGGCTATTCATCTTGATGAAGTTCTAGATGAGATGGTCACTCGGGAACCACGAGAAGACCCACTAGAAGAGGTAGAGCCAGAAGTGGTCATTGAGCAAGAACCAATAGCTACAGTTAATGAGGACGGTCCGAGGCGCTCTGAAAGGATAAGTCATGCACCTGTTAGATACGGTTTCTTAGTAACTGAAGGTGATGGTTTAGTACTAGTGGAAAATGATCCAGCTACCTTTCGAGAGGCTTTGGACGGAACCGACTCTAAGAAATGGCTGGAAGTCATGAGGGAAGAAATGCAATCCATGTCAGATAATCAAGTGTGGGACTTGGTAGATCATACCCCTGATGTTAAGGTCATAGGGTGTAAATGGATCTTTAAAATAAAGATTGACATGGATGGCAAACCTCAGACCTATAAAGCGAGACTGGTAGCAAAAGGCTATAGACAAATCCACAGAATTGACTATGAAGAGACCTTTTCTCCAGTAGCTATGGTCAAATCTATCCGCATTCTTCTTGCCATAGCAGCATATCACAACTATGAGATATGGCAAATGGATGTCAAAACCGCCTTCCTCAACGGGAGGTTAGCTAAGGACGTTTATATGTCTCAGCCTGAGGGTTTTGAGGATCCAAAGAATAAGGGAAAGATTTGCAAGTTGCTCAAATCAATCTATGGTTTGAAGCAAGCATCTCGGAGTTGGAATCAGCGTTTTGATGAAGTAGTAAAACAGTTTGGCTTCGTCAAGAACGATGATGAACCTTGCGTATATAAAAAGGCAAGTGGGAGCAATATAATCTTTTTAGTGCTTTATGTTGATGACATACTGCTCATTGGAAACGACGTCCCTACCTTGCTCTTAACGAAGACTTGGTTAGGTGAGTGTTTCGCAATGAAGGACTTAGGCGAGGCCTCTTACATCTTGGGAATCAAGATATATAGAGACCGTGCCAAGCGGGTCTTGGGCTTAAGTCAAAGCACTTATATAGACAAGGTGTTGAGACGATTCTCAATGCAAGATTCAAAGAAAGGATTGCTGCCCATGCGTCATGGCGTAAAGCTTAGCAAGAAGCAGGGTGCTGAGACACCTGCAGAGCTAGCAAGAATGAATGAGATCCCATATGCTTCGGCTATAGGGTCCATAATGTATGCCATGATATGCACGAGACCGGATGTCTCGTTTGCCCTAAGTTGTACCAGTAGACATCAATCCAAACCCGGTGAGGCACACTGGATCGCTGTCAAGGCGATTCTCAAATATTTGAGAAAAACCAAGGACGCCGTTCTTGTATACGGGGGCAGAAATGATGATCTCGTCGTCAAAGGATATGTCGATACTAGTTTCCAGACAGACCCCGATGACTTTAAGAGTCAGTTGGGATATGTGTTTATGTTGAACGGTGGAGCATTCAGCTGGAAAAGCAAGAAGCAAGATACCATTGCCGACTCTACAACGGAAGCTGAGTACATTGCCGCATGTGAGGCGGCAAAAGAGGCTGTATGGATCAGGAGTTTCATGGCTGGGTTAGGTGTAATTAAAAACCCGTCTAACCCAGTAGACTTATATTGTGACATCACCGGGGCTATTGCGCAAGCTAAGGAACCCAGGGCACATAACAGATCCAAACATGTACTCATAAAGTATCACATCATCCGCGACATAGTTGCTAGAGGTGACGTGAAGATCCAATACGTTGCAACTGATGATAACACAGCCGACCCATTGACCAAGGCTCTTCCTCAAGATAAACATGAAAAACATGTTAGGTCAATGGGTATAGACTAGGACTTAGATTGGAACTAAGGGCAAGTGGGAGATTGATAGCATTTGTGCCCTAGTCCAATTGGTATTAGCCTGTAAACGTCTATGTACAAATATCATCGTTTGTAATGTATAAATATAAACGGCTTTATATTACTTATGTGTTGAAGTAATATGTTAAGCATGATCTGATTTATGACCACTAAAGTAGTAGAACCATAAATCTATACGGATCACACTTAACGAGTCCCTGGTCAACCTATGCTTCCTTGAAAGCGACCAGTATGAGGATGGTTCTTAATGACGTAGTTCTACTTGTCATAAGGATGTGGGATCCTGGAACCATATCATAGATATCATGAGGTGATTGATATCGGACGGCCCGCATTGAATAGTGTTTTCATAGATTAAGTCATAAACATATTCAGATACGATAGCTTGTCACGACGTCCTTAGACCAAGGAGTCTTTGTGATCAATGTGCAATGAACGTACGGCTTTAACTTGCGCCAAACGCTTTCTGTAAAAGGATTGCTATGAAGGGCATGATTGGGTGGCGGAACGGGTTGCGTGAGTGACACGAAAGACGGCTAAGGGATTTATCCCTCATACTACGGTATGGGAAAGATATCCGTTAGAAGGCCTCTTGATGGAGACTGACTGAGAGGAAAAGCATGGCCATGCAAATGATACGGGTTATCAGTTCTCAGTCATCTCGCATATCAAGTAACAATGATTGATTGAACAAGGGAGACGACTCTATGCCTTGAGATCAATCGGGATATCTAGAGATAAAAGGATGGTGACTTGTACGCACAAAGGTTAAGTCGAATCATCGATCATCGTGCACCTTGGGTAATCATAATGTTTTACTAGAGACCACTTATGATGGATCGGGCAAGAGCGAGTCTTGCGCCGATCTGCCAACGGTGGCATGAGCCTAGAGGGTCACACACATACAAGACGGATAACTTGAGACAAGGAAACATGGATGTTTCTTAAGGAGAAGTATATGGACAAAACTGGAGGTTTTGTGCCATAGGTTCGGTTTGAGAGAATAATTAGCGAATCGAGAAAAATTGAGTTTTTCGTCGATATCGCGTCGGACTTTGTTTGATAAGTAACGACAAAAGGTCGGGAAACTTTTGGACGCGGCATGAGACAACACGGGAGGGCCCATTGGGCTCGGCCCATGAAGCCTCATGGCCGGCCCAATAAGGGCCCAATAAGGCCATATGGCCGGCCCACTTGGTGGGGCCATTGTGGGGGCCACACAACACCATGCTTAGTTGGTGGTTGTGGATTAAGAGGTGAGTGATTTAAGGGGTATGGGTTAAAGCACCTTTAAGCCCATACCAATCACTTTAAACCCATACTTGTGAGTTGGATGATGGATTAAATGCAAGACTTTGATTCATTAATCATTTTAATCACAAAACACTCACAAAATCTCTCTCTCTCTCTAGTGTGGCCGGCCACCTCTTGTTCTTCTCCTCCATCTTGCTCTCTTGTTCTTCATTTAATTGTTCTAGTAGGCAATTAAGTGAAGGATCTTGAAGATCATCCTCTTGGTGTGGACTTGCTTTAGAGAAGAAGATCCGAACGTTCTTCTTTATCGATTCAAACAAGACTTAAAGGTAAACATCTTGTGGAATAGATTTTGCTTTGGGATTTAATGGTTTAAATGTTCTTGGACAAGGTTTGGAGTAGATTATCTTTTTATTGCTTCCGCTATCACGATGACGATCTAGAACGCTCCAAAACCCTACACCCCGACTCTTCAAGAATTGAGGTAAGTCCTTAACTCTGTTTAATTTCACGGACGAAATTCCTTTAAGGGGGGTAGGTTGTAAGGACCTCCCCCGGGCAGTTAGACTAAAATCTGGGAAAATTCAAAATTTTTGAATAGTGACCAGATCGAGTCTGAACCTGACCCCGAGAGTTGTTTTGGACATAAGATGACGTTATTTTCGACCAACCTAAGTTAAGGGCGACTAAAGACCACTTCGTGAGCCATTCGGGGAAAGTTGACTTAGGTTGACTTTTTGCCGGAAAAGTCAATCGAGGACGTTTTGGGCGATTCTGGACTCGTTAAGTCCCGAATCGCAAAACGGTCGTTGCAGTATTCTTAGTTAGCCCATTTTAGGTCACTCGGGAGATTTTGCTGAAATCTCGATAAAAGTGCCCGTTCGGGGTCCGAAACGTCCGATTTTGGGAAATCTGATCCGTTTTCGGTTGGTGGAAAAGGTGACCGATGTGATTGATGGGTTAGGTATCAAGGGGACAAGGAAGTGACTTGTTGTGTGTGGGGTTTGGTGATGTTGGGAAAGAGGAAAAAGGGTTGATTTTTGGGTTTTCATTTTATTTAATTAAGTAATTAATTAAATAAAATGTGTTGTTATAAGGAGGGGGAGCTCCCATTTCATCCGAGAACAACCAAGAGAAAGAGAGGGAGAAGAGAAGAAAGAAGGAGAGAGAAAGAGAAAGAGAAAGAGGGAAGGAGAAGGAGAAGGAGGGTCCGGCCACGCAAGGAGGATTTCCCGTCAATCCGTCCGTCGTTTTTTCGAGATTTCTTCGTATTCGGAATCCCGGCATCGAGGACTACAAGAGGTATGGTTCTCTTTTCGATTTGGAGTAGTTTGGTTCGTGGGTTTTAAGTAGAAATGTGTTGTTTTAAGTTTAGTTAGACACTAGAGATGATTAGGCATGTTTTAAGACAAATTTGAACAAATTCCGGTGACCGGAGGGTCGCCGGAGCTCCGGCCACGTTGGTGGCTGATTCCGGTGGCCATGGAACGCTGACTCAAAGTGATTCAACCTTCATCTTGTGAGTTTTTCCAGAGGAATAACGGTTTGGGAGCTAGAAGCCCGGGAAGTGACTGAACCGCTGAATCTGTCCAGCAAGACGGACAATCTGTTTTGCTCCGGACGGAGCCGTTCCAGTTCAAACTTGGTTCCGAGCAAAACATGAAGTTTGTAGAGGACTGGCAGAGTTTCAACTTTCATGTTTACGTGTTTTCCAGACGAGCTACGGATTTGGAGCTGCAAGTCCGGGAAGTGGACTGTTCTGCCGAATCTGTCTCTGGACAGATTCGAAGTAAATCCCGTAGCTCGATTTTGTTTCCCGAGAATTAATGTGGTGGCTTGTTTGGGGCCCACGAGCCCGGGGCTCGGGTTTTGTGAGTTCAGGTGGTCCCGAGTGACCCCCGAGTCGATAACTTGCGTATTTGATAATTTTCGGATTTAAATTGTGAAAGACGGGTTTTCCACCAATAACTTTAATTGAAGTATTTTAATGCTCGGGTGTCGGAATTCGATTCCGTTAATTGCATTGGTCTTAGAATATTAAATGAGGAGTTTAGAAACAAGTTTCGTAATTTTCGGAGTCCCGAGGGTCAAAAACTCGTTTCCGGGCAGATTGGGTGTTTCGGGGAAAATGGGTCATTCCGGACCCATTTTGGCTACTTTGATTAATTTGAAGTGTGTCCAAGTGTTAGGCACTTGTTGGAGTACACTTGTAAATTTATTGCATTCGTTTCGGAGTCTGTTTGAGTTTTTAATTATTGAATATAATTATTAGTTGATATTGACGCTCGCGGGAAAGGCAAGGCGTGAATAGCTCGAGCGGGAGGCTAGGAGCGTACGTGGAGCTTTCCTAAGGTAGGGGGACATAGCTACCTAGACTATATGGCTTGATGCCTTTGTTTGATTATATATGTGTGTATATATACGTGTGAGCATGATTTGGCACTATGGTAGTGGCGTGAATATGCTTGGTGTGATTATACGCGAATAGTGAGATTTGCATGATAATGTTGGGTGAATTAGTTTAGTATAACTCTGAACTGATTGTATGCACGGGATTGTGCCAGGTATTATATTATTTGCTTTTTAGACGATGATTTATTCCGTCTTGCACCTAGTATGTTTTCTGCATGAGTATGGTGTGATACTTGTGCTACAAGTGGTGTGTAAGGTAAACCGAGTTGAGGGTGGATTCCCTTGATCGAGATCGGTTACCTTTATTTGTGGTAAGGGTCAACCGAGCTGAGGGTGGACTCCCTTAGTTGTGATCGGTTACCTTTATTTAGGTGTAAGGTAAACCGAGTTGAGGGTGGATTCCCTTGATCGAGATCGATTACCTTTATTTGTGGTAAGGGTCAACCGAGCTGAGGGTGGACTCCCTTAGTTGTGATCGGTTACCTTTATTTAGGTGTAAGGTAAACCGAGTTGAGGGTGGATTCCCTTGATCGAGATCGGTTACCTTTATCTTTGTGGGAAAGGTCAACCGAGCTGAGGGTGGACTCCCTCAGTTGTGATCGGTTGCCTTTATTTAGGTGTAAGGTGAATCGAGTTGAGGGTGGACTCCCTTGATCGAGATCGGTTACCTTTACCTAAGGGAGGGTGAACCGAGGCAAGGGTGGATTTCCTGGGCTGAAATCGGTTACCCTAGGGTGTAGTTAATTATGTTATACAACTACTTTTGCATTGCTATCATCTTGTGTATGTGCGATGTTTGAGTCTTGGAGGTAGCGTGTTCACCCCTACAACTTGTGCAGGTTATGGATGCGTTTAGATCTTTTGACTGGGAGCTTGGGGGCGTGTCGTGTCGACGTGTCTTTGCCAGTGGTGTTTGGTCGGCTGTTGTAGACTCTGTTGAGTCGTAACCTGTTTTGTTACTGCTTTTCATTATCCGGTTTATTACTTTATTTTGTAAAACACTCGGTGAGGTGGCGTTATGCCTCACCATTATGGTATTTATTTATGAGTTACTTGCTTCATTTTCAAAGGATGTTTTGATGGAATTGTTTTAGAACTGGTTTACTTACTTGTGCAATCACCTTTAAGTTAGGGACGCCTAAACTAAAGGTGTTGACTTTGTGCGAGTATAGTTATGATACACTCGAGGACGCTCGAGGTGTTTCATAACTATTTCGTATATGTATCTTCGTATATGTATTATCGATACTTGTATTTTATCGCGTGACGACTGAGATTCGGAGAACCGGATCTTGGGGCGTTACAGGCAGACTGGTAAGATTACTATTTTACCATTTCCATCATAAGTGGCCTCTAGCAAGACATTATGATTATCCAATGTTCGTGATTATCGATTATTCGACTTAACCTGTTATCGTACATGTCACTGTCCTTTTATCAAACCGATATCCAGATTGAGCAATAGGCATAGAATGGTCATCCTAATTTATCAATCACTGTTTCTTGATATCTGAGATGACTGAAAACTGATACTAAGGTATCACCTGCACGGCCTTGCTCTTTCTTCAGTCATACTCATCAAGTGGCCTAAACGGATATCTTTCTCATACCGAAGTATGAGTGATAAATCCCTCAGACGCCTTTCGAGTTCACTAGTGCAATAAATGCCAAAGCCAATCGAAGCCGTTATAGTTACCCTTTTACAGATAACGTTAGACTAGGTCAAACTTAGGTATTCGTTACATAGTGTACACAAAGACTCCTTGGTCTTAGGATATAATGACAAGTTACGATATGTGAGTATCTCATGATTGGATCTATGCAGCATACTCACAATCGGGTTGTCTGATATCATCGACCTGATGATATCTATGATATAACTCCGGCACATACTTTGCCATGATCAGTAGAGCGTGATCACAAGGAGTTAGTCTCATACTGATCGCTTCAGAAGAAGCTTAGCTGATCAGGGACATTATCGAATGCAATTCTTTCTGATCTATAGTTCTACTATAAGTGGTTACACACATTATGATATGGATCAAATCACATTAGATATATTACTACAACACATTAGTAATATTATGCCTTTTATTATGTATAATAATGATGTCCGTTACAATATAGATTGAGGAATTTTCTTTGGACTATGGCACAAACCTAACAATCTCCCACTTGCCCCTAGTTCCAACCTAAGTTCCAATCTACCCCCATAGACTTCACGTGCGCCTCATGCTTAGGCTGCGGTAAAGCCTTTGTCAAGGGATCAGCAACATTGTCATCAGTCGGTACATAAGTAATCTCTACATCACCGTTATCAATATATTCTCTGATAATGTGATAATCCTCTGTATGTGTTTAGTTCTGTTGTGGAATCTAGGCTCTTGAGCTAATGCTATGGCCCCAGTGTTGTCACACAACAAGCTTACCGGATCAGACGCTCGCGCATTACATCTAATCCGGTTAGAAAGCTTCTAACCCATACGGCTTCCTTAGCTGCTTCTGCTGCAGCTATGTATTCAGCCTCTGTTGTAGAATCGGCAGTTGTGGCTTCCTTGAAGCTCTTCCAGCTAAATGCTCCGTCATTTAACACGAATACAAATCATGCCTGTGATTTGAAATCATCAGGATCTGTCTGAAAGCTAGCATCAACGTATCCTTTGACTGCTAGTTCTCCATCCTTCCCACCATACACTAGGAATGCGTCTTTAGTTCTCCTTAGATACTTAAGGATACTCTTGACAGCAGTCCAGTGCTTAGGCCCAATATCCTCTTGGGTTGATCTCTGTAGATCTTGATGCCCCGAATGAAAGCAGCATCACCTAAGTCCTTCATCGAGAAGCATTTCCCTAACCAAGCTTTAACTTCAAGCAAGGTTGGGATGTCATTCCCGATGATCAGTATGTCATCGACATATAGCACTAGGAATACTACTTTACTCCCACTCGCTTTCTTATATACGCAAGACTCACTTTCGTTTTTGATAAAACCGAATTCCCTTACAGCTTCATCAAAACGAATGTTCCAACTCCGTGAAGCTTGCTTTAATCCATAAATGGACCTAAGCAGCTTACAAATCTTTCCGGGATTCTCTAGATCAACAAAACCCTCGGGCTGTGTTATATACACATCCTCTTTTAAGTTCCCGTTAAGGAAGGCGGTTTTGACGTCCATCTGCCATATCTCATAGTCGTAGTATGCTGCTATGGCTAGAATGATCCGGATAGACTTGACCATAGCCACAGGTGAAAAAGTCTCGTCATAATCGATACCTTCGATCTGGCGATAACCTTTCGCAACCAGTCTAGCTTTATAGGTCTGAGGTTTTCCATCCATGTCGGTCTTAATTTTATAGACTCATTTGCAACTGATGGGTTTTATCCCAGGGGTTTGATCCACCAAGTGCCAGACTTGATTGTCGGACATGGATTTCTGAAATTCTGATCAGCTAGTCGTGCAAGATGCCACACACAATGTTACACAGAATGTTATAACGTTGTGTCTGACTTCTTGCGTAGATAAAGCAGGACAGTAAATATAAAGCTCTAAGTAATGACACAGCAGATTGTTTACCCAGTTCGGTGCAACGTCACCTACGTCTGGGGGCTCTCAGCCTAGTGGAAAGATTTCACTTATCAGTAATCCGTCAGAACATACAAGTACATGTGATCCCTCCTAGATCTATACTTTATGCTACGTCTTACAGTGCAATCTATCTCAGGGTCTCCCCCTGATTCCAAGAATGTCTTGATTCCACTCTTCGAGTAATCGCCTTGCTCTGTCGTCTTCAAGTCTTCTTCAAGCTTGGTGGTTGCGTGCAGTCTTCAACTCACGACTTCAGTAAACCCTCAATCACCCAACTCTCTATAGTTATGTGATACACAATGTCCTAAGCACAATCTGCAATTTCTCAGCCCGCAAACTTTCACGTCTAAGAACCTTGCAAATTGTTGCTAGGAAACAAATAAAGAACCACACGATTGCTAAGGAGGTAGCCTAAGCTTTTATAGCAATCGAAGATGAGTACTAACCCTAATGAGTTTCCTCATAAGCGCCGTCTTTCTTCTTTGCAGATTAGGAGTCAATTTCCTAATCGTCTTCTTGCTTTTCTGCCGAATCTGCACTTTCCTTATTTCTGTCGATCAGGATGTTTGCTGAGACGCTGTCAACAATGTTACACAAGATGTCGTAGAAGATGCTTCGACATTCTTTGTAACATGTTTCTTCAGTTCCTTTAAAATTTAGTCAATCTCTAAAACCGTCGTAACTACAATCTCCCCCTTTGGCTATTTTTAAGGACAACATTCTTCGTCGCATTCTTCGTCGCATTCTGCGTCACATTCGTCGTCTCGTTGATCGGCAGTGTCGTCGCGCCGTCTCTATCTTCCTTTCTTGTATCGTCGTGATCGCGCGCGTTGTCTAACTTAAACTTAAACTTACTCCCCCTTGCTGGCTCAAAAAGAGCCAAACTATAAACAAATATTGTAACGAATCCGGGAAAATAAGCAAAATAAACCAAAACATAACTCACACTTGCTCTCAATCAGCTGTCGAGAGGAAGCGTGATACATTGTTCACAAAACATTACAGACATAAAAGTAGTTCAGTAGTTCAAGAGTCAGAGAATTTCATAAAAATTTTCAAATAGAGCTGTTGTTGGAACTTGCAGTCTCTGTAGCTTCTGTGGAGGCTTCTTGGTTGGCATCTTCTGGATCATTTGTGGGATCATCTTCAGAGCCTGGAGAAGACATTGAGTACAGCAGGTTGGCGCAGTGAGTTCGACGCTGCGAGAGGTGCTTCAGAGCAGTCTTTAAGTTTGCAATGTCCTCATCAAGCACTTCAATTTCTTGTTTGAGCATGACGGCATCCCTGCTGGTAGTCCTTGTGAGAAGGACGACACTTGTGGCTCTACTGGTCTTTGCCGTGGCTTCCGGCCTGACAAGATCAGGAGCATGCCTTCCTTCAAATAACTTGTGGCTCACCACAATTACTCCTCCTCTTTTCCCCACCTTATCCGACGTTTTTAACACGTCAGGGTGTTGATGTACGAGTAATTCCGAGATAAGGGATGGAAAGGCTATGAGAATTTTCACAGCAAGAGATCTAGCATGGCGAACAAGATGATCAATCACAAATTGTCCAAAGTCAAGTTTAGATCCAGTACCTATTTGGTAGATAAGAATAGCCAGCTCAGGTTTGATTGATGATGCGTGGGTTGAGGGCGCCCAGTTTGCAACTCCAATTCGAAAGAGAATGGAGTATTTGGAAGTCAGATCTGAAGCTGCCACTGTCCCTTTGGATGGCCATGTTCTGCTCTTATCTCCGGTGATTTCTCGGAGGACTTTGCTTAGATCGGGTGGTGGCACAGATCGAACCCTCTTCCTTCCCAGGAATTCATTGATGATGTCGGAGGTGATGACAAAGCGGATGCCTCTGACATATACTTTATCAAACTCTGGAGCATCTGGGGTACTAAATATGGTTGGCAATGAATTCTTTTACCAGGAGGGGATAGTAGTTGCCAATGTCGGAGACGGTTCTCATCAATTCCGCCTTCTCCAGGAGCTGTATAATGGCCTTTAGCCCAAGCAGCTCTGACGACAATGTCTTCTCTGGGTACGCCGTTCTCTGAAATACAAACTCCCACCTCTTTGCGCCTTCTGCTGAGTGAAACGACACGTTGTCGTAAGTTACACTCATGGTGTTCTTGGCCGTCTTCAGGGCCTTCTTCTTCCTTTCTTCCTCAGCTGGAACCTCTTCAATGTCATCATCAGTAGATTCATCTATCAACCTTCTTGTGGCGATCACTTTCTTCCCCTTTTCTTTGTCATGCGATTTTTTCTTTTTGTTGCTGGGACCTCCAGCCTCCTTGTTCTCCTTCCTTTTCCTTGTTTCTTTCAGTTTTCCAACCATAACAGCCAAACTTTCAGTTTCTTCTAGAACCTTTTTCTTCAGGGACGATAAGACTGTGTGTGCCGTCTCAGCAGCTTCTTCCGTGACATCTTCTCTGACATCCAGAGTGTTTTCTTCTGTGTTGTTGGTGGTAGCATCCTTGTTCTTCTCAGCTTCTTCCAGATCGGTCTCTCTGTCTCTGGTTTCTTCTTTCTCTTCTTCTTCTTCCTCGGCCTCTTCCAAGTCAGCTATTTCTTCCTCTTCTATAACTTTTTCAGTGGCTTTCGGTATGACATCTGTTCCTTCTTCTTCTCCTCCTTCTCCTTCCACAATGCGTTCCAGCCCATGACTGACTGGAGTCAGATCCTCCTTTTCTCCTTCCGGACGTATCAGTTCTTCTACCACACCTTCTTGAGGCGGGTCCTGGTTTTCCAGCAGTGATTCTAACAGATCACTGTTTCTAGAAGTATCAGCAGAGAAATCACTACCTGTTGGTGTTGGAACTGCGACGATTTGCATGGAGGCCTCTCGATTTTCCTGGCCAAGATCATTCTCTCTTACTGGCCCGGTTAGGTCAGACATTGAGAATGCAGCACTTCCGGTCCGGGACTTCTTGGGAACTCGAGTAAAAACTGATATTGGGGCTTTCTCTGGTGAAGCCTCTTTGGGAATTTCTTCTGACTTCTTCAGGGTTTTTGACCCTTTGATTCGCACTCCATGCTTGTTTGTCTTTGCTCTACTGCTTGTGACGCCTTTTACTTCAGCTTTCTTTGAAGCGATGGCTTCCTTTGGGGCTACTGTGCTTCTAGTTTTCACCATTGTTGTTTGAGAGATTTGCAGAGAGTGAATGGTGAAGGCGATGAGAGCGAGCACAGAGAGGAGGCAGACTAGGTTTTTGAAAACGATTCAAATCTTCTTTAGCGTCTGACTGTATCTTTCCTTCTCTTTTATATGGGCTTTTGATATGCCTGGCCCAATGACATTCGTTGGTTTTTAGACCGGTTCATGAAGAGGTACCAACACTTCCTCTCAACCGTTTCTGTATCTCCTTTACTGGTCGTTGATGGAACACAGACCAAGTGATGATATGAGATCCTCAAATCTGCTCGCGTCTAGTGCCTTCGTGAAGATATCAGCTAGTTGCTTCTCTGTTGGGATGTGCTCTAGGATGATCTTCTTGTCTTCGACCAATTCTCTAATGAAGTGATGTCTAATATCAATGTGTTTGGTCTTGCTGTGTTGGACAGGGTTTTTGGAGATGTTGATAGCACTGACATTATCACAATACAAAGTCAAGGCATCCTGTCTGACATTGTATTCGACTAACATCTGTTTCATCCAAAGTAGTTGTGTGCAGCTACTCCCAGCAGCAATATACTCCGATTCGGCAGTGGAAAGGGCAACACAGTTTTGCTTCTTACTAAACCATGATATGAGGTTGTTGCCAAGGAAGAAGCATCCTCCAGATGTGCTTTTCCTATCCGATGTGTTCCCAGCCCAATCGGCATCACAATACCCCACCAAGGTAGAGGATGTGTCGAATGAATATAACAAGCCCAAGTTTGTAGTCCCAGAGATATATCTAATAATTCTTTTGGCTTGGGATAGATGACTAACCTTAGGATTAGCTTGATATCGTGCACATACTCCGACAGAGTAGGCAATATCTGGTCGACTCGCGGTGAGGTAGAGGAGACTACGGATGATGCTCCTGTATAGGTGTTGGTCGACGGCTTCTCC
Organism: Geranium rotundifolium; assembly: GCA_963920655.1. Taxonomy (NCBI): domain Eukaryota; kingdom Viridiplantae; phylum Streptophyta; class Magnoliopsida; order Geraniales; family Geraniaceae; genus Geranium; species Geranium rotundifolium. The sequence continues at coordinate 32,995,754 of OY987313.1, read as the reverse complement.
TGGATCATCTTTAGTTAGCTTGACATGTGTAGCTGCTGGTGTCCTTTTATGTGAGGCTTTCTCTAGCCCAAACTTCTTGACAATATTCTTCGCATATTTGCTCTGAGATACGAAGATGCTATCCTTTTGTTGTTTAATTTGGAAGCCTAGAAAATAAGTAAGCTCTCCCACCATGCTCATCTCGAATTCTGATTGCATCTGTTGAATAAATATCTCTACCATCTTGCTTGACATCCCTCCAAAAACAATGTCATCGACATAGATTTGAGCTATCATCAGATTCCCGTCTTCGTTCTTCACAAATAGGGTCTTGTCGACTCCCCCTCTAGTGTAGCCGCTTTGGATGAGGAATTTTGTGAGCCTTTCATACCAAGCCCTTGGTGCTTGTTTCAACCCATAAAGAGCTTTCTTGAGTTTATACACATGATCAGGGTAGTGAGGATCAACAAATCCTTTAGGTTGTGACACATATACTTCTTCGTTGAGATCCCCATTCAAGAACGCACTTTTGACATCCATCTGGTAGAGCTTTATCTGTAGATGACATGATATCCCTAGCAAGAGACGGATTGCTTCAAGTCTTGCCACAGGAGCAAATGTCTCATCGAAGTCAACACCCTCAATTTGAGTATACCCTTGAGCAACTAACCTTGCTTTGTTGCGAGTGATGTTGCCAAGCTCATCGGATTTGTTCTTGAAGATCCATTTGGTGCCTATGATGTTTCCTTCACTTGGTTTGGGCACCAGTTCCCATACCTGATTTTTCTCAAATTGAATCAGCTCTTCTTGCATAGCATTGACCCAATACTCATCATTGATGGCTTCATTGATGTTTTTGGGTTCTGTCTTTGAGACGAAGCAAATATTTCCAATCATCTCGTTATAATCTTCAGGAGCTTTTGACCGAGTCCGTACGCCTTCATTCAGGTTTCCAATAACTCCAGAGATAGGGTGGTTAGTCTAGACTCTTCGTGAGGGATTCTTGTTGCTGGCTTCAGGAACTACTTCGTCATTAGCGGCATCATCTTCTGTTTTGCTGCTAGCATCTTCTCTGACATTTGGAGTAGCACTCTTCCTGACATTGTTGGGCGGATAGGCTCCGTCTTCGTCCGTCGCGTCTTCTGAGGCATCTTCGCAGTCATCGTCAACAACAACATTGATTGATTCCATCATGGTCTTGTTTCGTTTGTTGAAGACTCGGTATGCACGACTATTCCTTGAATAGCCAAGGAAGATGCCTTCATCGCTTTTTGGGTCAAGCTTTTGGCGAGGCTCTCTATCAGCCAGTATATAACAAGTAGAGCCAAAGATATGGAAGTACTTAACATTGGGCTTTCTCCCCCTCCATATTTCATAATGAGTTACTGACATACCTGGTCGGAGAGTGACTCGATTGTGGATATGGCAAGCTGTGTTAAGTGCTTCTGCCCAGAAGTGAGTTGGTATGTCTTTAGCCAACATCATAACTCTCGCCATCTCCTGTAGAGTCCTGTTCTTGCGCTCAACAATGCCATTCTGTTGAGGAGTGATTGGCGCTGAGAATTCATGTGATATCCCTTCTGCGTTGCAGAAATCTGCAAACTTGCTGTTTTCGAACTCTCGACCATGATCACTACGAAGGCGGATGATTTTGCCAATTGTCTCTCCTTTTTCTCGTTGGACTTGGATGCATAGATTCTTGAAGATCGAGAAGGTGTCTGATTTGTCACGAGGGAAGTCAACCCAAGTGTATCTTGAGTAATCATCTACACATACAAAGACATATCGTTTTCCTCCAAGGCTTTCAACTTGCATTGGTCCCATGAGGTCAACATGTATCAGCTCAAGTACTCGAGAGGTGGTGATATGCTGAAGCTTCTTGTGTGACATCTTGGTTTGCTTTCCAATCTGACATTCTCCGCAGATTTTTCCTTCAACTATTTTTAGGTTTGGGATTCCGGTGATAGCCTGCTCTGAGATTGCCTTTTGCATACTTCTAAGGTTTAGATGTCCAAGCTTTCGATGCCATAGTTTGGTTTCTTCTGCTTTGGAGACAAGGCACTTGGTTGCTTCGGTATGTGTCTCGGGAGACCAGATATAGCAATTGTCTGTCGAGCGAACTCCTTGTAGAATGTCCAGATATAGCAATTGCACTTGGTTGCTTAGTTGTTCCTTCATATGCTACGGCCAGGATGTCCCATGCTGATTTGGCAGTTGTGCATGTGTTGATTAGTCTGAACACGTTCTTGTCAACACCGTTGAAGATAGCATTCAGAGCTCGAGAATTTCCCAGTGATTCTTCATCTTCATCATCGGTCCAGTCTTTTTCTGGTTTTGGGCCGATAGGATTGCCATCACTGTCACTGAGTTGTGGTGCATTCCAACCATTGAGTACAGCCTTCCATGTCTTGTTGTCTAGTGACTTCATGAAGGCACACATTCAAGCCTTCCAATAGCCATAATTGCTTCCGTCTAGAACAGGTGGTCGATTTATGGATCCTCCTTCTCTGGTATTGTCCATCTTTGATCAAAATATTTGTTTAGGAACTCACCTAAAGCTATAGGTGCCCCCTCTGATACCAATTGAAATTCTGATCAGCTAGTCGTGCAAGATGCCACACACAATGTTACACAGAATGCTATAACGTTGTGTCTGACTTCTTGCGTAGATAAAGCAGGACAGTAAATATAAAGCTCTAAGTAATGACACAACAGATTGTTTACCCAGTTCGGTGCAACGTCACCTACGTCTGGGGGCTCTCAGCCTAGTGGAAAGATTTCACTTATCAGTAATCCGTCAGAACATACAAGTACATGTGATCCCTCCTAGATCTATACTTTATGCTACGTCTTACAGTGCAATCTATCTCAGGGTCTCCCCCTGAATCCAAGAACGTCTTGATTCCACTCTTCGAGCAATCGCCTTGCTCTGTCGTCTTCAAGTCTTCTTCAAGCTTGGTGGTTGCGTGCAGTCTTCAACTCACGACTTCAGTAAACCCTCAATCACCTAACTCTCTATAGTTATGTGATACACAATGTCCTAAGCACAATCTGCAATTTCTCAGCCCGCAAACCTTCACGTCTAAGAACCTTGCAAATTGTTGCTAGGAAACAAATAAAGAACCACTCCATTGCTAAGGGGGTAGCCTAAGCTTTTATAGCAATCGTGGATGAGTACTAACCCTAAAGGGTTTCCTATTAATCACCGTCTTTCTTCTTTGCAGATTAGGAGTCGTTCTACACTTTCCTAATCGTTTTCTTGCTGCACTGCCGAATCTGCACTTTCCTGATTTCTGTCGATCAGGATGCTTGCCGAGATGCCGTCAACAATCTCACACAAGATGTCGTAGAAGATATTTCGACATTCTTTGTAACATGTTTCTTCAGTTCCTTCAAAATTAGCCAATCTCGAAAAACGTCGTAACTACAATTTCATTTCCTCATTCATGACGTTCTGCCATTTTTCGGAGTCTGTAGGTTTCTGGATCATCCTGATCCACCAACATCAAGTCATTTCCTTCAGTGGCTAGGAAGCCATACCTGATAGGAGCTTGACGAGATCTCTCAGACCTTCTTGGACCATCTTGAATGGGTGTCGGGATTGGTTCTTGATCAATGACCTCTTCTGGCTCCTGTATTTCTACATTCGGCATAGTAGGTTGCTCCGTATCTTCTTGAATTTCTTCAAGATGCACGGCACTCCCACTAGCTCTTTTGGAAATAAATTCCTTTTCCAACAATACCCCTCCTCGAGCAACAAAAACTTTGTTCTCGCTGGGTTTGTAGAAATAGTACCCCCTTGTTCACAAAGGCACACTTGTCTGATTTGGGTTCGAGCTTATCGCCTAGCAGACGCTTGATGTAAGCTTCACATCCCCAAATTTTAAGGAAAGCTAATAAGGGTTTCTTCCCGTTCCATACTTCGTATTTAGAGCTTTCCACTGCCTTTTTAGGAGCCCGATTCAATATGAATGCGGCCGTTTCTAGGGCATAGCCCCAGAAGGAGATAGGGAGGTCAGCCTGACTCATCATTGATCGAACCATGTCAAGCAGGGTCTGATTTCTCCGTTCGGATACACCATTCATTTGAGGTGTTCCAGGCGGAGTCAATTCAGAGATGATCCCACACTCCTTTAAATGACTGTGAAAATCTTGGTCCAAGTACTCACCGCCTCGGTCAAATCGAAGCACCTTTATACTTTTACCAAGCTGGTTCTGTGCTTCGTTCTGGAACTCTTTGAACCTGTCAAAGGTTTCCGATTTATGTCTCATAAGATAAACATACCCATATCTACTGAAGTCATCAGTGAATGTAACGAAGTAGTGAAAACCTCTTCTGGCCTGAGTGCTTAATGGCCCACAAACATCGGAATGTATGAGACCTAGTAAGTCACTCGCCCTTTCACCTAAACCGGCAAAAGGTGCTTTTGTCATTTTGCCCATAAGGCATGACTCGCATCTCTCAATTGAAGTGAATTCAAACGGATTTAGAAGCCCACACTTGTGAAGTGTTGAGATGCGTTTCTGGCCTATATGGCCTAAGTGGCAGTGCCATGTCACAGTCTGGTTTAAATCATCGGATTTAACCCTTTTGTTACTGATATTAAAAATCGAGCTAGTGTTAGTGTTTTGAATATTAAGAATATATAAACCACCAACCAATGAAGCATTGCAATAAAACATATTATTCTTGAAAATATTGAAAATTCCATTATCAATAGAAAAATAATATCCTTCCTTGTCTAGTAAGGAAATAGAAATAATATTTCTGCGAAACGCAGGTACACAATGAACATTATTTAAAAACAAAACCAGCCCACTGGGCAAACTGAGACTAATATCTCCTACAGCAGTTGTCGAGACTTGATTGCCATCGCCAACTCGTAGGTCTGCCTCGCCCTTGCTCACTTCTCTTCTACTTCCCAGAGCCTGCACATTAACACAAATGTGAGATTCTGCACCGGTATCAAGTACCCAAGAATCTGAAGTAGATAAACTGAGATTGAGCTCAATAATAAAAATACCTGATCCTGAAGATGTGGAAGCTCCACTCTTCTTAAGGAACAACTTGTGTTTCTTGCAATCCTTCTTCCAGTGCCCCAGTCCTTGGCAATAGAAGCAGATGACATCCTTCTTAGGATTCTCAACAGCCTTTGGAGCTGCTGGACCCTTAGGTTGTCGAATCTTCCCTGCTAGGTGCATAGGAGCCTTACCCTTGCCCAAGCTGGCTTTCTTGAAGCTCACTTGCTTGTTGACCATAAGAACCTCCTTGGTCTTCCCCTTGAGATTCTTTTCAGCAGTCACGAGCATACCATGAAGCTCTGTCACGGTCTTATCCATGTCATGCATATTGTAATTTCCAACGAAATCACGATATGCTTCTGGAAGTGAATGCAGCACAAAGTCTGCAGACATTTCCTTGTCCACATGATGACCGAGTCTGGTCAAGTGTTCCAAAAGACGTTTCATCTTAAGGACATGTGGACTGACAGGAGCTCCAGCCTTTAGCTTTCAAGACATCAGTTCAGTGAAAGTGTCGTATCTTTCGACACGCGCTTTCTCTTTGAACATTTTCTCAATCTCGGCCATACAGGCTTCGGGATCTTCGGAAATGTCCAAGAACTGTTTCTGCAAGTCAGGCACCATACTACCCATCATGATGCACTTCACGTCGATCCGGTCGCTAAGGAATTTCTGGTAGGTATCCCTCAGCGCCCTTGAGGCATTTAGTGCTGGTTCAGTAGGTGCTTGTTCCTGGGTAAGGATATAATCCTTACGTTCATGTTTGAGAACGAGTCTCAAATTCCGGTCCCAATCGAGAAAGTTTACGCCGTTAAGCTTATCATGCTCGATTAGTGACCTAAGCGCGCTGTTACCAGAATGATTCGTGTTTGCCATTTTATATCTACACATTAAGCAAATTTTAATCAGTATTAATTAAAATTGAAGTTGGAGATTTAATTATAAAACACTTTATGATTCTAACTTTAGAATCTGAACCAGGATCCCATCATACTCTCAATTGAAGTGAACGGAGGCTCACTGCTCCAATTGAGTGCATCAAGGTAGGAGTAAACCCATCTACAAGACCATGTAGTTCCTGGCTAGGGTCTGTACTTGTTAGTATGTGGCATACCCTATACTGATACCCTAGGTCAGCCCTAGCTGACAATCGTAGACAAGTCTACCAAGCTTGAACTATGGATAGAACTAATGTAGCTACTACGCGGAGGCGCACGCACCCACACAGAACTATCCATCTCATCCAGACCTTTTCTCTATGAATGTTACGCGAAGGCGTACCGAAATCCATAGGGTCAAAGCCCTTTTGAGTGCCCAAACTTGGATGGTATCACGCTTGACTTGTAATTATTTGCGTTTAAGTGAATTATAAAAGTCTGATTGTATATTGATACAATCTTAATCTGGAATCATCAGTTGCAAATTCATGCAAAGATGATCCCTTAGCAGGTTACATGCGAGTCTGATTAAATTCCGATTTAAATCTTTGCATGTGGGTGATAGCAAATCATACATAAACTTGTATATTTAAACTATCAAACATTCATACATTCAAACATATAAATGTAACGATAAAATATATGCATAGCTAATCCCATCTTAAGTTCCTAAGAATCTAGCAAAACTGATCCTAAAGACATGGTCTTCAAGATCTAAACTTGCTCCATTCTCGTGAACTCCCACTGGCTTCGAGCCTCCTCCAATCCGAGTCTCCCTCTTGACTTGATTCTTGTGTCGGTCTTCGTGATTACAAATTAAAATAAATTAAATGAAATACAAATCACGACACGCAGGCCGTATTTACTACAACCCAAAATTAAGCAACACGCAGGTTGCAAAACCGAAATTAAAATGCAAATCTAATGGGCTTAGCTAGCATCATGTGGAAAACATCATGTTATCAAAGATCATGTATACAATCAACATGCTAATCAAATAAATAAATTTTTCAAATTTTATCTTTCTTAAGTGTGGAAATATTCCGGTTTATCGAAACCGGGCGGTTTAATCGATTAATTGAATTTTGGACCGGTTCTCGCTGGTTTATCGAAACCGAACCAAATCTGAAAATTAGATTTTTTTAGGGTTTCAAATATTCTCGCGAACCATCCGGTTCAGCTCGAATCTGGTCGAGCCGAACCAGCTAAACCGAGGTCGCCCGCGGAGACAACCACGGTGGCCCGTGAGGGCTGCCGAGGTCGCCCGTGGGGCTGACCGTGGTCGGCCACGGGAACGACCATGGTTGCCCGCGAGGGCAGCCATGGTCGCCCCTAGGGCAGACCCTGGTCGCCCGCGAGGCAACCATGGTGGCCCTCACGGGCTGCCATGGTCGCCCGCATGGGCAGACCGTGGTCGCCCGCGAGGGCTGCCATGGTCGCCCGTAGGCAACCCTCGTCGGCCCTTGGTGCTGACCATGGTCTGCCCTAGGGCATTCCATGGTCCACCAAGGGACTCGTACTGGTCGGCCATGGCTAACCCGAAACACCCAAAAAAAATTATTTTCCAATTTTCCAAAGTCAATCAAATCTGAAAAAAAAATTTGATTCACATGCATGCTAAGGTGATGAACACATATAAACTCAAAAAAAAATCATATTTAAACATGTAGAAAAATACATAACAACCAAGGCTCTGATACTACTGAAAGAGATCACCACGGGTTCCAATCGATGAATATCATGCAGCGGACGTTATGTAACCGTGGTGATCGAAACATGCTTTGATCTTAATGCAAATTCAACATGTTATATATATAAACATAAATCTGAAAGTTACCTCTTCTAATCGATGAAAACACAAGTATAGTGTTTCTCTATCAAGTCCACACAAGCACCACAACCGAAGAGGTTTTCACTCAATAATTTTGCTATTAATTTTTTAGAGAAACTTGACAACAATGGAGGATGAGAGGGAGCGAATTTTCGGCAATGAGGGGGAGAGAATGAGGGAGATAGTTGCTGAAAAATAATTGATCATAATGGAAGATATTATGTGATTTTAATTTGAAAATTAATTGAATTTCAAATTAAAATTGCATTATCTATCCTTTATAATCTCTTATTTGCATTTGCTCCCACTCATAACTTAAATCCTTAAATGGGCTTTAAGCCCGTTTAACTAAAACCCAAATTAAACCCATTAACTTGAGTTCTAATTTTGGTTTAGACAAAACGGCTCAATTTCCTCGAATTGATTTCTTCAGCCGTCTGGTTAAAACCTTAGGCCAGAAAACTACTGAATTGTTCTCAATTGTCATCCATAATTGTTGTCATGTATCGTGCTTAATGCTTGTGACCCTCTAGGCTCACGAATAATTGGCAGACTGGTAAAATTACTATTTTACCATTTCCATCATAAGTGGCCTCTAGCAAGACATTATGATTATCCAATGTTCGTGATTATCGATTATTCGACTTAACATGTTATCGTACATGTCACTGTTCTTTTATCAAACGATATCCAGATTGATCAATAGGCATAGAACGGTCATCCTAATTTATCAATCATTGTTTCTTGATATCTGAGATGACTGAAAACTGATACTAAGGTATCACCTGCACGGTCGTGCTCTTTCTTCATTCATACTCATCAAGTGGCCTAAACGGATATCTTTCTCATACCGAAGTATGAGTGATAAATCCCTCAGACGCCTTTCGAGTTCACTAGTGCAATAAATGCCAAAGCCAATCGAAGCCGTTATAGTTACCCTTTTATAGATAATGTTAGACTAGGTCAAACTTAGGTATTCGTTACATAGTGTACACAAAGACTCCTTGGTCTTAGGATATAATGACAAGTTACGATATGTGAGTATCTCATGATTGGATCTATGCAGCATACTCACAATCGGGTTGTCTGATATCATCGACCTGATGATATCTATGATATAACTCCGGCACATACTTTGCCATGATCAGTAGAGCGTGATCACAAGGAGTTAGTCTCATACTGATCGCTTCAGAAGAAGCTTAGCTGATCAGGGACATTATCGAATGCAATTCTTTCTGATCTATAGTTCTACTATAAGTGGTTACACACATTATGACATAGATCAAATCACATTAGATATATTACTACAACACATTAGTAATATTATGCCTTTTATTATGTAGAATAATGATGTCCGTTACAATATAGATTGAGGAATTATTTTGACTAGGGCAGAAACCTAACATGTCGAACAAGATGTCGTTATGCAAGGGGCAAGGTCACAGGACAACTGTTACATCTGGTCTTCTAACTCAAGCAAAACGGACTCCACTTGTTTAATCACCAAAGCATAAGAAACCAAATTATGACATCGAAAACTTGGGCACCCAAATCTTCGAAGCATGCAAAAGGTTATTTTTGAACAGACCATTTTTGGAGTTCCTAACCTGAAATTCATGGAAGGAAAAATCTGTATGGAATGGCAAGTAGGAAAAAAAACTAAGATGTCGCACAAAAAGGTGCAACATATTACTACTGTAAGGGTTCCAGAACTTTGTACACGTTGACCTCATGGGACCTATGCAGGTTTAGAGTCTTTGAGTGAAACGATATGTATTCGTTTGTGTTAATGATTATTCCAGGTATACATGGGTTGATTTCGCTCGTGAGAAATTTGATATATTCTCCATCTTCAAGACACTATGTGTCTAAGTTCAACGAGAAAAGGGGGACAAAATTGGGAAGATTGTTCGCCTGCGTAGCAATCATGGGAGGGAGTTTGAGAATAGCAAGTTTGCTGACAATTGCAACTCTAAAGGTAACTTTCACGAGTTCTCGGCCCCAATTACTCCCCAACAGAACAGGATTGTCGAGTGAAAGAATCGTACGCTGCAAGAAATGGATAGAGTTATGATGTTGGCTCAGAACATTCCTACCTACTTCTAGGTTGAAGCACTTAACACTGCCTGCCACATTCACAATCGAGTCACACTACTCCCAAGTATGTTTGTCACTCATTATGAATTGTGGAGGGGGAAGAAACCGAATGTCAAGTACTTCCACATCTTTGGCTCTGTCTGTCATATCTTGGTTCATAGGAAACCATGACAAAAATTTGACCCAAAAAGCGATGAAGGTATCTTTCTTGGATAATCAAGGAACAGTAAAGCATATTGAGTCTTCAATAAACGCACCAATACAATGATGGAATCAAATAACGTGGTCGTCAATGATGATGGTAAGGATGTCACGAAAAATGTCTCATGGGAAGAATCAAATAACGTGGTCGTTAATAACGTGGTCGTCAATGATGATGAAGGACGACACACTCATGGGAAGTACCTCCAAGGATGTGAAGAAAGATGTTACTGAGATATGAAGGAAGTTAGGAAGAATGTCACTGATGGAACTGATAATCCAGATGTCAAGAAAGATGACAAAGACAGAATGGTCAACATCCTTAGCAATGAAGAAGCTCTAGAAAATAGAAACAGAAATCTTTCAAGAAGAATTCAAGTGAATCACCCAACTACTGGGATAATCGGAAACGTTGATGAAGGCATGCGCACTCGTCCCAAAGCTCCCGTCAACTACATGGAAATGATTGGGAATCTATGCTTTGTATCTACAATAGAGCCAAGAGCGTCAACGAAGCAATCGAAGATGAATACTGGGTAAATGTCATGCAGGAAGAACTAATTCAATTTGAGAAGAATCAAGTTTGGGAACTGGTGTCTAAACTGAAAAACGTGAATGTTATTGGTGCAAAGTGGATTTTTAAGAATAAATTCGATGAGCACGGAAACATCACGCGTAACAAAGCCAGGCTGGTTGCTCAAGGATATTCATAGAGTGAAGGCTTGGATTTCGACGAGACATTCGCACCAGTGGCAAGACTTAATGCAATCAGATTACTTCTTGAGATTGTCTGCCATCTTCAATTCAAGTTGTTTCAAATGGATGTTAAAAGTGCATTCTTAAAGGGTTATCTCAACGAGGAGGTCTACGTGGCTCAACCCAAAGGTTTTGTGGATCTACACTTTCCTGATCACGTGTGAAAGCTCAAAAAAGCTCTCTATAGTTTGAAACAAGTACTAAGAGCTTGGTATGAACGACTCACTAAGTTCCTTATACATAGTGGCTACACTAGAGGGGGAGCAGACAAAACCCTCTTTGTAAAGAACGAGGGTGGAAAACTGATGATAACCCAGATATATGTCGATGACATTGTCTTTGGCGGAATGTCGAGAATGATGGTGGAACAATATGCTCGACAAATGCAGTCTAAGTTTGAAATAAGCATGGTCGGTGAACTCTGCTTCTTTCTGGGATTTCAAATCAAACAAATGGAAAAAGTATTTTCTTTCCCAAAGTAAGTACGCAAAGAACATTGTGAGAAGATTTGGGTTGGAAAAGGCCTCTCACAAGCAAACCCTCGCAACTACACATGTTAAACTCACAAAGGACGGCTCTTGGGAAGCTGTTGACCAAAACCTGTACAGGAGCATTATTGGGAGTCTCCTCTACTTCACGGCAAGTTGATCAGATATAGACTATATTGTAGGTGTGTGTGCGCGATTCCAAGAAAATCTTAAAGTAAGTCACATGAATCATGCCAAAAGAATAATAAAGTACATCACTGGTACTGCTGATCTAGGTCTCATATACAGCTTTGATACTTCCTCCAATCTTGTTGGATACTGCGATGCAGACTGGGCAGGTAGCACTACCGATCGAAAAAGCACATCTGGAGCCTGTTTCCACCTAGGCAACAACCTTATATCATGGTTCAGTAAATAGCAGAATTATGTAGCTCTATCTACTGCTGAATCGGACTACATCGTTGCCGGAAGTGGTTGCACACAACTTCTATGGATGAAACAGATGTTGGTCGCGTATAATGTCCCACAAGATGTTATGACATTATACTGTGACAATGTGAGTGCAATCAATATCTCCAAAAACCCGGTCCAACACAGCAAGACGAAGCACATTGATATTAGGCCTCATTTTATTCGTGAGTTGGTTGAAAACAAGAAAATTGTGCTAGAATACATCCACACAGAAAAGCAGTCAGCGGATATATTTACAAAGGCATTGGATTTAAACCGGTTTGAGAGCCTGAGATCGTCTCTTGGGCTATGTTCGATTAATCTCTGATAAAAGAATCAGTTGAGGGGGAGTTAAGGTAGTACCCTCTCTGAAACGACACAATCAATCCCAACAAACTGTTTAGGCTCTAACTATCAAGGCCCGAGTTAAAAGGTTACAACGTTTAAATTTCCTTTATTTTTATGTCACATCGTATAACAGAGCTCACTTTCCATTTGTGAAAATCGCTCTCTGCAGTCTCTATTACTCTATCAAATGCTAGGTCTTCCAAAATCGTGCAAAACTCTCTGACAACAATGGTGAAGACAATGAGCACAACCAGCAAGAAAACTAGTGGAAAGAAGACGGTCGGCAAAGGTCCTCATGCGAAATCTATCGAGTGTAAGCCAATGACTACACAAGAGAAGTAAATCGCCACGGGGAGTGATTTCGGGGTCTAGCAGTAGCGAAAAACACCGATGGTCAGGCCGGAGGTGTTTTGGCTGAACCTCCCCTCGCCCCAGTGTTTCCAAGCTTCAAACGCAAACTCAGAACTGGAGGAGCGTCGTTGTCAATGTCCGACCTGACAGGACCTGTGCGAGATGCAGAAGGACGCCAGTCTATGGATATTACGAGCTCAACAAAGAAAGCCCCAGTGCACGCAATTGAAGGTGCGCTCAAAAAAGGTTTTTCGGTCCTTCCCGTGTCTATTGCATCTCCAGTGCCTCTCGAGAAATAACAAGGTACCCAACCCTCTACTGTCTCTAATAATGACAACTCTAGGAATAGCGATATGCTGGATTCGCTTCTAGAAAAACATGAACCTCCTCAAGAAGGAATGGTTGAGGAGATGATGGGTATAATGAAGGGGGTAGAAAGGAATACCGAGGGTAATGGAGAGAAAAGGGCTGAGGTGAATATTGAATAAACTGCGGGAGAAGTCGAAACGACTCATGATGATCAGGGTCTTATGTCCATTGCTGAGGAAGAAGGTGCTCTTACTGAGGAACATGAAGTTAAGGATCAGGATGTTATTATTGGAGAAATCGTTCCGAGTAGGGAACAAAATGTTGTTCAAATGTTACTGATGGGGTGGGTAGCAAAACTTCTAATGATGTTGAAGTGAATGTCGAAACCACTGTGAAAATTTTTGATGAGAATGTAGGGAAAACTGATGAGAAAGAAGTATCTAAGGATGGCTCAAATAATATTTCTGTTGAAGTAAAAAAAACTGGTGTTGCGGAGACCAGTAGTGCGAAGTGTGTTGAAGAAGATGTCGTTGAAAATGTTGCGACAGGGGTTGCCCAGGATGTCCTGACATCCTTGAAAAACAAAATTGCTGAAGAAGAAAGCTTAGCTGCGATTCTTGCAGAGGAAAAGAGGAAGAAAAGAAGAAGAACTGAAGGATCCGAGAAGGTTGAAACAGTAAACAAGAAAAAGAAGGTTGGTTGCAAGGAGCCAAAAAAAGAGAAAAAGGAAAGAAGCATGTACAATCTAATAGAATGTTGCATGATGAGGATAGTGATGGGGAGGCAAATGAGGAGATGGTTGTCAAGGAAGTTAAGTCTGTTGCATGTCAGAAACTTGCCAAAAACGTGCCTTGTGTTGCCACTGACAATATATCATTTCACTCCATAGAGGCCGCCAATAAGTAGAAATTCATCGTCCACAAAGTTATCTTTCCTGAGAAGGAGCTGTCCCCTAAGGCACTTGGCCTGCCTGAAATCATAGAAATGCTGGAAAATGCAGAGCTCCTCAAGACTGTGACTAACATGGGTACCTACTATCTTCAACTTGTCAAGGAATTTGTTGTGAATCTTCCTATTGCGTTTAACTGCCCTGAAGACCGGGAGTACCAAAAGGTCTTTGTTCGAGGAAAGAAGTTCGATATCTCCTCTAACATTATAAATACCTTCATGGGAAGACAGCGTGTGCAGCCCGATCCTGCCCCTACACTTGATATGGTGGAAAAAGAAATCACGGGGAACAAGCACTAGGTCTGGCCAGCAAAGGGATCAATTGTTGCCACCAATTTGACTTCAAAGTACTCGGTGTTGTACCGAATTGGGCTGGAAAACTGGGCACCCTCCTCGAATGGTTCACTGGTGAAGGCCGAGCTCGCAAGGCTTATCTACCAAATAGGTATCGGTTCTTTTCTTGACTTCATTTAGTTTGTAATTGACCATTGTGCAAGACATGCTAGGTCATTTGCGGTGAAACGCCCTATTGGGTTCGCTTCTCTTATCTCTGGTATCCTCCTCCATCAATATCCATCCATCCTACTGGATTCTGACCGAGTGGGGAAGAAACTAAGGGCTATCACAATTAGCCACAAGCTCTTTGAAGGCAAGCATGTTGTGGATATTACCAGAAAAAACTGTGGTGTCTTCTATCAAGCAACCTGTCAAACCGAATGTGAAGAAGAATGTCATAGCACCTGGAGCAAGTTGCAGTCATACTGTAAACATTGGTCCCATATCTGTTGCCTTCTACAACGATGTCACCATGGAGATGACAAGCGATATCGCCACGATTAACATAAATATTGCTAACCTGCAGCAAGTGATCCAGAACCTGGGTGCAAGGAAGAAGATTTGTGAGGACATACTTGCCAAGATGTATGCTCTTATTGCAGAAGAAGTGGAAGATAACACTGGTTCCAGTGATGAAGAAACCTCAAGAAGTGATGAATCTGCTTGATTTTAGTCCTGATACTTTCTGAAACTCTCTATTCTCTTTTGATACTCTATTATGACATTGTTAACTCGCATGTATGAGTCTTTCTGTTGACGTTTATTTGGGGCCTGGGCCCAAATTAGATATTCTAATTTCCACCCATGCATCCATTTTTGTCTGCCTGATTTACTCTAGATCGGAAGGTTGTCTCTTTTTGAGGCAATCAGGAGGAGACACATGCCATAGTTGACAAAAAAGCAAGAATATTTCAAGTTTGTTTTGATGGCTAGGAGTGCGTGTGAGAGCTTGCCTAAAAATACCCAAATGGGGAGTTTGTTATTACAATGATTTGTTGGCTTATTTTTTAGTCAATAAGAATGTCGAGCGTATGATCAAGAAAGATGTCAAGATGTATGTTGCATCATCTTGCTCGAAATCTTGTCCGTCGAATCAGTGCATAGTTTCCTTAAATATGAAAATATTCGGCGATTGTGAATCTGGAAGATCTCCAGCTGTGTACAAGACTTTTGGGAAGTCTTGATTGTGTAATGATACCAGAAAGCTTCCTGTCGTGATAGATATTCTGCAAAGATATTCGGCGACAAGGGTTTGGGAAACCAATATCTCTAGGATTAAGGAAACCCTAACGCATTATGTGACTCATTTTGAAAGCTACTATAAAAGCAAAGGCTTCACCCCTAGTAGCGGTTGGCTTCTTCGAGAGAATATACAGAGCTCATAGACGTGAAAGACTTGCGGGTTGAGAGGTTGTGTATTCTTCGAATGACATCGTGTATCACTAACAAAATCGAAAGATTAAGAGTGAGTGATTGTGTTTTCTTTGTATGTGTGATTGAAGTGTCACGTGCAAGATAAACAACGACTTGTAATATCCGAGCAAGGAGAGTGCTCGTAGAGTGGAATCAAGACGGGGTCTTGGATTTATAGGGAGTCTCTGAGATAGGTTTGCACTTGTAATAGTAGCATAGGGTGGTGATATGTGTGATGATCAACGATACTTATATGTTGTGACTTATTACTTCATAGCAAAACTTTTTTACTGGTAAAGTGCTCTCAGACGTAGGTGAGTTAGCACCGAACTGGGTAAACAATCTGTGTGTCGTCGTTTACTGTTTTTGTTTTGTTATTATTCGCATATGCTCTAATTGTTAAGAATACTGTTTCGACAATGTTATTAACATCTTGTCTGGCGTAAGAAATCATAATTTCACTAAGAATAAAAATCCCAGAATTTCCTGCTTTGGATTTTCTCTCACTTCAAAGACTATCCAAAACATATGGACCTAGGTGTCCACATCTTTTTTCGCGTAACAAAGTCTAAAACATTATGCAAGCCGTTTATTATCATTTATACGCGTAGGTCCTAAACACACTGAAGTGTGGGATAGAAGAAATCACATATCCTAACATATAGTCGTCCTAAATTCTTTAATTATCACGTTAGGTTTAATTTACTTGGCCACACATTACATAAGGATTTAACTTCGTAATTAAAAGATTAATTCATTATTTGAGATTGAGATGAACTCCTATTTGTAGATGATAGCAAATATTTTGATAAAACCTATAATTCTCAACTTCTCTCTATAATCGATGTAGATTTGTTTTTATAAAATTTGTAATTTACATAGAAAATTCTTAATGAAAGGATAACGAAGAAAATTGGTACAAGGGTTAGGGACTATAGTATTATGTATAATAATAATTAAGGAGAAAATGAAAGGTTTTGATTAAAAAGTGTGAAAGGGAAAATGTTAACCACAAACTAAGGTCAAACGAGTAGTTTCATATGCAATAATTGTTAAGGTCAACGTCTCGCACATGCCGATGCTGGAATATATATATATGACAATTTCATTTTATTTTTCATTTCCTTTTTATCAGCTTTTTGTGATCACTAAAAAGTTCTTTTTCCTAATTTCTTTGGGCCTAAAAGATCTAAAATTCTCTAAAGGGATTAGCTTTTTCACAAAACATGGGACCAAAACTATAAAACAAAAGGTGAGAAACATATAAATGTTCATACTACGTGAGATTTTGGAAAAGAAAACTAAAATAATTAATAAATGTTCAATCTCCACTTATTAAGTGCGTGTAAACTTTTTCAACAAAGATGTGTGAACTTAAATTCTCTGATAACTAGCAACAAGACAAGGCAATTTATGTAAATTTTGAGAAAATGTCTACTTCTCTCACTTCATGCTGCACATTTGCGTAGCTTATTGGAAATTTGGAGAAGGTTTACAAGGCTCCAAAGTCAGCAAGCCTTAAAAGGATGTAGATGGGTATATGGAAGAATGCCTTGCACTTGGTTATGGTTGTTTTATACTTTGTTATTCTAACTAGAGTGGAGATAGTAAATGATAAAGTTGTTAGTACAATTTGAGTTTTAGTTGAAGTTGATTTTAATTTCCCTTTGTGTTTAAGATCTTTTGTATAGAGGATTGTGGATTTGCTTTGTGATTTGAGATCTAATTGTGAATTGTGAAATTAATTTACTGTTGATTTACTGTTGAGATTCAAGAATTGAAGGTGAAATTGAGATTTGGGTTGTTGATTTGGAATTTTGAGGTTTATGAGTTTATGATTCGTGTTGTGAACTCTCATAGTTGGTCGGGTAGTGACCACCCTAGACTCACTTAGGATTTAGCACCCTTCGTTGTTGATGTTAAGCCGAAAGGCGTCGCGCGAGCGACAGGAATCAACACAAGTAATATAGAGTAAGTAACGAAACCCTAATCATTTTTCACGGGGACTAACAAAGGGCTCGGTCTTGTTTGTCATGTGATTACGCGTTTCGGAATGTAAAGAATTATGAGTCTAAAGCTAATGTAAAGATGTTTGAATATTTTATCAATTACTTATCATGCAAGCTAATGAACAAAAGTTTCTCTCAAGTGACAAAAGGGCTTAGGAGGCTAAATCGTGCAATGCACTAATGAAATAAACATTTGAGGCAAACATTCTAACAAATTTACGTGTGAAGATTTTCAAGCGTATCGTGTCAATTTTGTCTCTCGACATTGAAACCAACTTAACAATGAGATGTTCACGACTCTCTCGAGATCGATCCTAACGCACTTGAACAAATACGCTCACGGTCGTGTGGTGTAGGACAATGCTAGACTTGGTGGTGGTTAGTCTATGTATTACGAAACTAGACTCGTCTCTCGACATCGAGTCTAGCCTAGTGCTCTAACGCTCTCGACTCTCTCGAGATCAAGAGCAACTCTCACCGCTTGAAGATCGACAATTGTAAACTACAAGTCCCTACTTGTGAGGAATGCTAGTTCGAGCAACCCCTATCCTCTCGGAATCGGTCCTTAACCTATGTACTCGCTCACGAGTAGCTAATTCATGGCAAGTTCACATTAAGCACATGCATTCCCATAATCTACACCAAACTACTTAGCACTCATACCTCACTCAACATTTGGGGATTCAAGATTCCAAACCTCTATCCCAGGGATTACCTAGGTACATCGACTCAATGGCTCTCTCGAGACTCTATGAATCGACTGAGGTCAAGAATCTTAGGGTCAACATAGAATATCTCTATCCTATACAATCAACCATAGACAATAACAATCAAGCTCAAGCAATCCGCATCAACTCACCAACTTTCCTAGAACTAATACCTCAAAATTAATGGATTCAAAGTGTTTTACACAAATTATCCTCTATAGCCAAGAAACTACTCCCTAGCCATGGATTCTAAAGCAACTATCATGAAATCAAACATAAAAATACAATCCATATCACAAATCAACAAGAAGAAGTGAAAAGATTAGAATGAAGCTTAGGAAATGATAGAGTTCTTCTCCAAGCTTGCTCCCTTTGATTTGGTGCTCCTAGCTCCTTGATTCCCCACCTTCAAGCTCCTTCCAATAGCTCTCCACCTCCAAGTTTCGAGCTCCAAGAGTCTCCCAAAAGTTTCCCCCCAAAAAGTCTCAAGTTCAAGTGAAATCCCCCTAAAAAATGGCCCTCAAATCTCTTTACACGTGCTGAAAAATGTCCTATCCGCTGGACTATCCGGTCCGGATAGTCCAAAGGATATGATGGTTGTTGGGCCATATCCGATGGACTATCTGGTCCGGATGTCGCACCGGATAGGCTCTCCTATTGGGACATCCTTTGGCATATCCAGTCCGGATAGGCCAAAGGATATGCCCTCTGGTTGGGCTTTCCGTTCCCATATCCAGTCCGGATATGGCAAAGGATATACCATTTTTCTCGTGTCTTTCCCTCCTAACAACCTCCTTCTTGACTCGCGTTTAAGCTCCTAATTCCCGCTTCTGCAATAAAGATTCCCAAAGCTCTCGCAGCATCAAAAGTTCCTACTAACACCGAAATCAAGCACAAAGACGAGCAATAAACCAATAAGTTAAGGGCGAAATGTGTTGGTACGGCGTCCTTTCGGGCCCATAACAGTTGATTATCGTGGGCGTTGGGATAAGTATAGAAAACCAATATCGCAATTGCATTCATAATCATCTCTCTTTTATTAAATATTACATGTGAAATGCATTACAATCCCATAAGTCTAATCACCTTTGTGAAACTGACATTCGTTTACGTGAGTTACATCTACGTTGATCATCTTCAGTAGACTGGCATCTCATACAAGCTCGAGACTAGAAAGCCGGAATGACTGTGACTCGTTCTCCATTATGACAATTTAGACGTTCAGGTGTGCATTCGTTTACATTTCCAATTTACTTTTTAAATTTTTTATACTAATTATTAACTAATCAATCAATTCTTGTACCGGGATCCGTTGCTTGGGGCATCCATCACGTCAACGGCATCCGGCTTGATGAGGCTCGGTCCGGGCGGCCCGCCGTTGGCCGCCGATTCCTTTGGTCATGTGTTACGATCGAATTTTATGACCTTAAGGTGCCCATGTTTTAGGGATGCGGCAGAAGCAAGAGAGGGAACAACCTGTCCCATCTGGATTACTAAGATTGTGGTAAGTTCATGGCGGTCTTGAACCAAACTCGGATACCAGTTGTTACGATTTGACAGGCACAAGATAGGATTTGTGGTTGTGTGATGTTTAACACAAGCGAGATTGAATAGTCTTGTGTGCTAGGAAAGCCTCTTTGTGGTATAGATAGAGGTTAATTGGAGTTATAGAAGAACTACAATCGAACTAAATAAGGTTGATCGGGTTGATAGAGCCAATCAGTTAAGAGAAGAAGAGAGAGAAGAAGATAGGTTTTAAGCGCAAAGAGTTACAGACTAGGTGCCCAAGGTGTTTTTATTTGTCAGGAAGTTCTTCCGACGTCGCAAGGGGAGACGAAGTGATCAAACAGGTACTCTTGGCTTTCTTTCAATGCTTACAATGGTTGGGAATACCCCTATTTATACTAGTCCCATACATAGAAATATAATACAATAAGGAAAGAAATATTCTCTGTTAGATCCTAAATTCTAGAGTCTTACTTGATGGGCAACTCGAAGACATTTCTCTTTCCAATAGACAAGTGTGGCAAAAAGGAAAGGGTGAGGTGGGAAACTTGGCCACCCAGCAAAGAGGGGCGGTGGCTCTTACGTTCGCAACTAGGGTTGTGCGCGCCCTAGGAGCCCTCTCTTAGGCCGCGCATGGGCCCTAGACGGGCCGACCTCTCTTGAGTCGTCTTGGGGTGTTTTGGGGTTGACTTTGACTTGAGGGTCATGGGGTTGATGGGTCGGGACGATGGTGACGGCTGAACGGCGTTGGGTGGTCGACAACGGAGGCGGTTGGCGGCAAGGTCTAGTCCAGTTTGAGCGGCTACCAGTAAAGAGTTTGGGATTGTTTAAGCAGATCACCAGATCCTCTCAGAGTATCGCAAGGGGAAGTCCGGGGTATCGTCTAGGTGATGGGATGAGGCATTTTGCTCGACGGGGCCCTGGGCCGGTTTAAGCAGCTTTCCGGGTTCTTCTCGTAGGAACTCTCTTGACAAGAGGCAAGGCGTGTTCTCGTAGAACCCTTCTCTATATGAGCCTAGGTTCTTGCTCATAAGAACTCTTTCTAGTAGGGTTGAGGCGTACTTATAGGAACTCGATCAAGGGAGCCGAGGAAACCTCTCGCATGGACCTTACTAGCGGAGTCAAGGCACTTGCCAGCCAGAACCCCTATTTGCAGGGTTGATCAGTGGCTCGTAGGAACTCGTATAGTAGGGCTGAGATGGGGTCGAGGTTTATATGGGAAGCCTTGGCCGAGCGGACGATCCAGTGCAACTTGACTCGATGTCGGGATAGAGCAAGCCGAGAGCTAACTTCTGTAGCCTCGGAGTTTGGAGTGTCTAATGATTCCTGGACAGATAACGTTCTTGACTTAGGGAGGCGTAGAGCAAGGGGCGCCACGAGCTTGGACAGGAGCTCGTGTGTCGCACTCGGAAGGATTTTTTGGCGAAAAATCTCCTGGGCATGACACATAATGCATGTGTGTATTCACTGTAAAGGCATAAGACGTAATATGTGTGATGCTCTTAAAGAAGCATCACGTGTTAGATGTGAGGTTAGTCCAGAAGCTTAAATCGTGAATCAAACAAACATGCACACATGATAGAGACAAATAAATTGCATAATACATACAGTTTCAAAATAAAACCTTAATTGTATTGATAAGAATCATACAATACGAACAATTGTAAAAAAAATATTATATAACCTGGAATCGGTACGGGACGATGGAGACGTAATTGGGTTTCATCGAGGCACGGTTAGATTGGTTCCCTTAAGACAATTACTAGCCCGTATAGGCAACTCGCTCTCAGAATACAACGACGAACGAAATCGAACTCGAACCGTGATATAGAGAATAATTGTAGATGAACGATTTTCACAGAGTTTCGACAAGTAGGGTTTTTGGTGTCTTTGACTCTATTAATTTTTCTCTACTTATAGAAAAAAAAAGTCTTTCGGGAAAGAAAACTCTTTTAGGGAAAGTAGGACTTTTCCATAATTAATTTCTTAATTAAAATTAATTATTAATCACTTTTCCACGTAATACAATTTTTGAATTTACAATTAAATTCAAATCATTTTTTGTTGGGTCATAGTTATGAGTCAACTAAATGTGGTGGGCTTCAGGTGCAATTTCTCATTCACTCATTTATTCATCTTGAGCGCTCCGATGTACCGTTGGAAAGATCTCATTATATAGAATATGTAAATATATTTCACATTATTATTTGTTGAGTCTAAACGTTTCAAAATCGAGAACCGCGTTGATGCAGTCAGCAGTTAATACACTTATTAACTTACCCATTTGTATTTAAGTGTACAATTTGACCAGCAAAGCACATGCAAATTGCGCTGCCACCATAAGAGCAGCGAATGTTATATGTGTGTTGCCCTTAATAACAGCAATGCATCATGTGAGACAACACGAGTTATGGGCAGGGAGGATCTAATGGGTTCAAGTATGTTGTTCACAATTTTTTTAAGCATTGTAGTAGTAGGCTTGGGCTATTTAATTTATATTATTTATTTTATTATTTAAATTAGATTTTTAGTATAAAATTGTTCTCTCTTTGAATTAAGGGAAAAGTACACCTAACCACACCCAAGTTTGGTCAAAAGACACCTAGCTACACTCAATTTTAAAAGTGGACATCCAGCCCACCAAATTATCGAAAACAGACAGATAGCAAAAAAACGTTAAAAAATTTATTAGTTTTGAAGTAAAAAGACAAAAATGTCCTTGATCTCTCTCAAAACTTCAAATAATTTATATAATTATTTGGATAATTGTGAAATGACTATTTTACCCTTAGTTGAATACCCAATTGAACTAATGAATTGAGGATAAATTTTTCTTTCAAATAATCAAATAAAAGAATTGACAATTTTAAAAATATATGTGAAATGTCTCTATTGCCCCTTTCTTCAACCTCTCTCTTTCTCTGGTTTGGCTCTCTAGCTTCGGTGATGGTGGTTTGGCTTCGGTGATGGAGACGGCGATGGCATCGTGGTGGCTGACGACACCAGTGGAGATGTTGTGGGTGGCCACAAATAAAAACCCCCATAGTAAGCTCTCTCTCTCTCTCTCCTTCTATCGGAACCGAGGACGATGCACTCGACAGTAAGCTCTCTCGATCGATTAGGTTTTGAATCGTTCAATTCGATTTGGATCAGAGTGAGTTCCGAGTCTTGATCTCAGGTTCTGGAGCAGCATGAGGGAGGAGTGGCCTCGGATGGTGCAGCACTCGGCGACAGTGTCGATGGTGTTCGGATCTAGGGTTTACAAGCAGTACAGGTCGGATCTGACGATCTTGGAGGCGACGAAGAGGAACGACGACGACGACAACGACGCCTTCACGAGGCTGTTGAACTAGGGGAACGTGACTCTCCTGAACGCGTATGTGGCGAGGGAAGGGTTCGCGTACACGTCGTGGGATGTCGTCGTCGTCTACGCCTTTGTCGTCGGCCACCACGATACCTTCGCCGTCTCTAAAAGATGCCGCCGTCTCCATCACTGAAGTCAGACCACCATCACCGAAGCCAGAGATCCAAATCATGGAAAGAGAGATGTTGAAGAAAGGGGCAATATGGTCATTTCATGTATATTTTTTATTTTGTTATTCGAAAAGACTCATATACCCTTAACCACAAAGTTGGTTATTTATTAAATTGAGGGTCATGTGGTAATTCCATAAATCTTGTATTTAAATTGTTAATTCTTTTATTTGATTATTTGAAAAGACAAATTTGTTCTCAATTCATTAGTTCAATTGGGTATTCAACTAGGGGTAAAATAGTCATTTCACAATTATCCCAATAATTATATAAATGGTTTATTTTGAGAGAGATCAAGGGCATTTTTGTTTTTTTACTTCAAAAACTAACAGAATTTTTAACGTTTTTTGCTATCTGTCTGTTTTCGATAGTTCGGTGGGCTGGATGTCCACTTTTAAAACTGGATGTAGTTAGGTGTTTTTTGACCAAATTTGGATGTAATTAGGTATATTTCTCCCTTGAATTAATTATAAAAAATTCGCCCTGATTATGACTTATGAGCATCATTTAAATGATGCGTCAACTGTGCCACCATTATCAATGGAATCACATATTTCCTTAAGGGCATCATTCAATGTGCTCTACGCTTTTGGGAAAAAATCAATTGTGAATCATTCCTTAAATGTGAAAGAAAATCGGTCAGCTAATTACTTTTAATCTTGAAAAAATTATAAAAAGGTGTTCTATCGTATGAAACTTTTACAAAAAAGTGTCTAATTGTTTGTTAATTGCAAAAAAGTATCATGTTGTTTATATTTTTTTGCAAAATGTGTGCATTGTTATAAAAATGACGAAACTATCCCCCGCAAATAATAATTCTATAACATAATTGAAAAAAATAATTTTTAACTTAGAATAATTTAACTAAAAGTTTAGTAGGGCTGGGCACGGGTTTGGAACCGTACCAACCGGTTCTCAATTTTAGAGACCCAAACCTGGACCCAATATGTGGGAAACAGTTTAGTTTTGAGTCGTTTCTTTAGTCTAATATCATTGTTCTGCCCAATTAGACCGAACTAATGTGATATTCATACAGTTTAATTTATGAACAAAATTATACGCAATTAAACCTGTTTGAATGCAAAAATTTAAACCACAAATACAACAATACTAATTAAAAACTTATGAATTGGTTAACCGACAGTTATGTACTCTCAAAACCGGACATGGACTGAATTGATTCGGCTCTCTATTTTCATACCCAAATCCGACTCAATATTGATGGTTCTCAATTTTTCGGTTTAGATACATATTCCATTTGAGTGAAAAATGGCTATCCTAAATTTTAGTTAGAAGATAAAAATAAGAAAATGTTATTTTTTAAAAAAATCTTAAACTCAAAGACAATTTCGTCATTTTTACAAAAAAATACACATTTTATAAAAAGTGTGTACATTTTTACGATTAACAAACAATAGGACACATTTTTAATGGCATTTTACAATTGTTCCTTCAATCTTTTAAACATAAAAGGGATCATTAAGTGATACAATTTGAAAATGCAAAGGCTACTATATAGAAAGCATTTTAATATTTTGGACAAATTTAAAAATCATACTTTTACGTGTTTTAATAATGTGAAAAGAAAATTGTTCTGATGGTACTCCTAATCAAAATTTAAGATGATTAAATGCGAAGTTTAAACCGTGGAATATTTTTGACTTTTCTGCTTTGTTTTCACCACCCATTGCCATTTACCTTTTTGACTTTTCTATATCTTGTTCTCAACTTCTCACCATCCATTTGACTTGTATCGACTCTCCAAGACTATCTCACTTTCCATAGTCAACACAATCAATACTGTAGTTGTCAATGCACTAAATAATTGTCCACAACCTTTCCCCTAGTATGGAACATGAACGGCCCAACCATTAAATAAGTAAACAAGACATTCTATGAGTCTAAGAAGACTTAGTTTTTTTTCTCTCTTTAACAGTGGGTTGCACTTCAATAAAAATCACCTCTTAGATAAGAAAATAGGATGGTAATAACTAATGATTCTTATTACTCAAAGAACTTCATTACAAAATAATTAAATAAATGCAAATATGGGTATTGTAGTAAAACTCAAACATACCAAAAATAAAATTCTAATACATTCTCACTATTTCAACACCACTTTCACTTTCATCTAGCCCTAGTTTTCATTTAGTATAACTCAAACATACCGATAAACCATAATGTTAAAGTTCTTTTATGAAACAAATTGGTCATTAGGGGTATAAATGAGCTGAGCCGAGCCTCATTTTGACAGGGCTCGACTCGGCTCGTGAAAAAAAGTGTTATACTTAAATTCGAGCTCGAACAAGTTTATATAACTAAACTCGAGTTCAGCTCAAAATAAAATAAACGAGCTCAAGCTCGACTTCGGCTCGATTCGGTCCGCTTAAATTTAAATACAAATATTCATCAAAAATGATAAATGAGCCAACTTGAGATTGGTTCGACTTGATTCGGCTTATCTAATTCTAATATATTATTTTATAAATATATACTTCAATAAATATTAAACGAGCCGGCTCACGAACCTATCGAGTCTTAAAAAGTTAGGCTCGAGCTCGGCTCGTTTATTAAACGAGCTCAATCTTGAGCTCGAATTCGATTCGAGCTCGATTATAACGAGTCCGAACAAAATATTAAACGAGCCAAATTCGAGTGGCTCGTTAAAAGCTCGGCTCGTTTACAACCCTAATGATCATACACTGAGTTTATTTCACATTTTGGACAACGTCCTTAGTAAAAATCATTTTCAAATTTTTATTTTCATTTTCATGAAGATAATGGTTAGTTCATGCAATGACTGTGAAACAAGTATAGAGGAATGAAACGTGTAATTCGGAACAAAAAAATAAACATGTGTAGAGGAATATGAGAAATGAATTTTGTGAAAATAATCACGATATCACGATAAAATAGTCATAATAAATTATGATTAATTAAATAAAAATCATAATTAATTAAATAAATTATGAAACCATACATATAAAATCATGAAACCAAATAAATAAAATAAAAAATTATTGAAATTGTTTTTTGATCGGCAAATTGTATTACAATCTTGATACAATTTGCTGATAAAACAAAAAAAGAAAGTTATCAACTAAATGAAATCTTATAATCGTGAAAATAAAACAAGAATAATGAAATCATAAAATGATAATTTATTATAAGGGCACTATAATTTGTCACAAGGACACTATAGAAATGATAACCATGAAATAATTGTGAACAAGGGCCCTATAATTTGTTCACCCACGATTCACAACTTTTCCCCTGGTATGGAAAATGAACAGCCCAGCCATTAAATAAACAAACAAGATACGTGAAAGTGAAATTAGAGCTGAATTGGAAGTGTTGAACAAGCTAATGTAAATTTGTATAATCTTCGACATGTCAGGATTACGTAAAAGAAGCTATCAAGTGGTGAATCTGATATGTGCTCGACACATAGTTATAATTTATTATATTTAATTTGTTAAAGCACATTTGTAACTTCTTGAAAAACTGAGAAATTTTTTGGTATTTTCATATGGAAGTTAACATAGTTGGTAATAGTGTAACAAAATGAAAGTTAGAAAAGATGGAATGTGTCGCAAAAGTTAAAGAGGCAAAAAATTGAATTAAGCAGCAAACTATTAGTCCCCATAAAATAAAGCTATCCCAAATTTAGGAAAAGAAAGTGAACAAGTCGGAAGCAACAAATCAGCATTACATTTATGTGTTACCGGGAAAATGTACTCAGCCAAATGAATACAACAAATTATACGAAATGGAGAAAAGGGAACAGACAGTGTCATTCTACAAGTACAAGGTATGAACAAATACAAACTCAAGTACAGCTTTTAGTTTCCCTCAGTTTCATCTGTGAAATGATAAATAACTCACCCTTTCCCACTCTTGATTTTCCACGGCCCGTGCAATGATCAAGGACCGGAGATACTAATGCTGATACAAGTTATTGAATCACTGGCTTCATTAATAGGTGCCATTGCGCTAGACGCAACTGAAAGCTTCATGCTAGTATTCTGTAATCAGATGACTTGATAAGAGTTCCAAAGTAATCGCCGAGCAGGGACTGGTGGTGCTAATCCCGGAATATCCTGGATGGCCTTGTTACTTGGGTTCACAAGCTGCAAAATAGAAATGAGCTAGTAAAAAAGATATGCACCAACATACATGGACTTGACTGATCACTTAACAGTAATTAGTAAACCTGCAATTGACTTTATCAGTTACTTACGAGTATGAAAAAATATCTGGCATTCTGGTTTAAACTAAAGAACAGATACAATAGGGCTATGGTTTCAATTTTCAGATCTTGCAACAAGGGAAGGTTCCATGCGCTACATCATGAATAAGCTGCGGGATGGTGAAAAGTTATGATGTGGAAGGACCTATTTAGATGATGAATAACCATACCCCACAACATTCCTTTTACTTGTATACTCATTCACTTCAGATTGCACCTGATGAGATCAGAACTTCCCCACTAGGGCTTGGCCTAGTGCCAAAAAGAACACTCATTTCTAAGAGGTCAAGTGTTCAATACCTAGTGTGGTCCCCTGCTTGGGAGTAGATGAGAGTTTGGATTTGTGTGTGGGGATGGGGAGGGCTATCCTTGTGTAGCTCATAATTTAATCAAAAAATGAGCACACATTCTATAGACAATGACTCTGGCATTCACATGCACGGTCTGCCAAACACTCAATTTTGGATGATCATCAAGCAACTCCGAAGTGATTGTAACCGGTTGAGTTCATTTTAAACCTATAAAGTACATTATTTCTTCAGCAAACATGTAATTGTAATATATAATGTGTCAATTTCAAATTTCTACTAAAACAGCACTGCAATTTCGCCAGCCTTTTAGTACACTTGGATTGAAGGGAAATTCTGGTCCACTAATCAATCAGGTGAAAATATGAGCCAATGCTAATCAATACAAGAAAATGAAGAAGCCACCTCATAAAATCAAACTTTACCCTCTGTTAGGGCTTGCATTACCATGCTTTTTATCCTGCTTATCTATTTAAATTTCAATTCAGGTTTCCTATATTTTTTAATTCTCCCAACACCAATTTCTCACTCTCTACAGAGGTCATTAACCATCCCTATGCTACCCAGGTCCAAACAGCTTACATTATGGATGACAAAACCCATAATTATAGAAGCATGAGGGCAGGTGATGAAGTTAAGCTAATACCTTCACAATTATGATGGCTACAACTCCAATAACAATGAGGAAGAGCAATGCCATAATGCATCTATCAGTTGCAACCTGATGAAAGAGTTTGAGTTAGTGATTCATCCAACTAGAAACAATTGTTTGGAAAGAAATGTATGTGGAAAATTCAGAGATTGACCTGCCTAGCCATTTCCTTAACCAGTTTAGAAGCTTTCTTCATTGAGAAATGGATGGAATCCAACTCATTAACAATCCTACTCATTTGGTCTGTCTGAACAAAACAGATAAACCTCAAGTTAAATCCTACGACCTTCAGAATTCTTTTAAATGAAAAAAAAAACAGAAAAGAAATTATGAGAAAAGCTCAAATTGAGCATGACTAGCAGTACATATCAAATTGAAAAATTATTCACCTGTGCCTTGAGGGCTGCTGCAGTGTCTGTACCAACACCAACAGTTTCTTGAACAACCTAGTAATATAAGGACAGAAATCCATTGCAGATTTATTAGTTTTCTTTCGTCTGATTGGCATCATATAGCTTATATTATACTAGCTACTAAGATGACAGACTTTTTCCAAGAAGGAAAATGTCAGGCAAAGATATAATGATGATGCGCATCAGTCTTAAAACAAATGTCCATCTTGGGAGCCTTACAAAAACCACACTGTTTCTAGTATCAAGGTTAATCTTAATAAACGAAGCCTTAAATCCTTCAAACTGTCCTATATTTCATATGAACCTGAAGCATCCAGCAGAATGGGGATAAACTCTGTTGCTCAATTCACACAAGTGCTTCTCCAGATATAAATTACCTTTTTTGATCTCTCAATAGCCTGATCAGTATCATCCATCATCCTATTTCCACTATCAATCAGTTGCTGATTTGACATAGCTGCAAAAATACATGACTTATAGAATAAAAAATCGCAATTGTTCAAACATTTAAAAACCCTAGAAAAGGTAGAAGATCCAATGAGAAAAGCACATGTCAAAGAAAAGTGATACGTGTACCTGATGCAAGGAAGACATTTTCTTCTTCAGCATCAGCCCCACCAAAGAGATCAACTCGCTTGTTGTTTTCAAGATTGGTTTGATATCTGATTCCATCAGTAAGTAAAAATATCACTCACAGTTGTTGTATATTAAATAATTTACAGCATTCAGTTATAAGCTTATAGTTATCACACATACTAATACATAACACATTTATACTCAAGTTTTAATAATCTTACAAGCTTCTTATGTAGTGTATCATCCATTCAAGGTCAATAATCTAATTGAGACAAGGTATACAACCTTAACATTAACCATATTTCTCCAGCACAACCAAGCAAATATTTTAAAATATCGACAAAATTCTATATGTAGAGCAATTTTAAAGATGGTGTGAAAATAAAGTTTTCAGAAGTTCAGGACACAAATCTCTCTATGCAACATTCAAATATTGCTTACAATGATAATTACTTGATTGCTTAATAAATTGAATGATGATAATGAAAAGGTAACTTACTGCTTTTTAAGAGCCACATAAGAATTCAGCTCTTTAATCTGTTAAAATACACGGCAAGCAATTAGTATGCCTGTGTATGTACACGGACATTAAACTGATTAGCCATATTGATGAAATAAAAGGTAAATGCAAACCATTGACTGCTTTTTCTCATTCAGCATCCTGCTAATGCTGGGATCCTTTCCACCCTCCACATCCCTCACTTCTCTGTCAAAATCTTTGATAAGCCTGAAATTACAAAGAAAATGCAATTGTTTGAGACAGCAGGAAAAAAAATACAAAGTACAAAAAACAGCATCAACAGTAATTCATTTGTATCATATGGCTAGTTATAAAACTCCATAAATCTAGATAAACTAAAACTAACCTTACTTTCAGTACAATAAGTCCTAGCTATGATATAAATGCAGTGTGTAGAACATACGGAGAAGTTCAAAGTCTCAAACTATAAAACTCGAACATTCAGCTCACATTTACACACTTTTGTGTTCTTATATTAGCAATACCAATGTACGGGACAACATTAAAAAATTTGAACATTTATTGATTCCCATACCCCTCCAGCACCCTTTGAAACGGTGTGACCATGGTTGAAATATTTCAAGTTAAAACACAGTAAGCAAAAACAACAATCTCCATGAGTAATAACTCAGACATGAACAAGTTCAGAAACGGTCAAATGAAAAAATAATAATAATAGTAATAATAATAATAATAATAATTGGTTCCGACGTTGTAAGAATCCTCGACTTGTCTGATTAATCCTCTATAATTCTGATTAGTCCTTTAACCTGATTTATTTTCCAATTAATCTCCGATTAGTCTCAAGAAGGTCTTCTCTGTCCGACTAGCGCCTAGGGTTTTTAATAATGATTGGTTCTAGAGTCTACATCTTAGGATTCGAACTAGGTTATATTTGTTATCAGTTTACTCGTCAAAAAAGCTAGCAAAAATACTTTATTACCTCAATTAGATTACAGAGAAAAGAAAAAATTTATTACTGACCTATAGCTTTGAATTTCTCCTGATACATTAAAAACTAGTAACAAATAGTAGGAATGTGGATTACTGTCTCAGTCTTTCAGCCTCCTAAAATGATGCTGGGAACAACCTATTCGGGTGGAAGGAAATCAAAAGTCAATGCTATGTTATTTGTTCCTAGTCACTAACTAAAACATATTAGGTGTGTAACTTCTTGCAATATCTATGTCTCAGCCTATTGTATTCCATCTAGTGGATAATAAATAAATTGGAATGTCAAACTTCATATGCATAAATTTAACTCGGTTGCTTCCAACAGCAAAATCTATTTTTAGCATAATTTTCGGCTTCCAACGTGAAATCAGAACAACACCAATTTTCTGCAGGAATGAAATATACCTCTTGCAGTCTCGCATCTTCTCAGTGAGATCTTCCAACTGCCTGCTCTGCCTATTAGCATCCTTGACCTTCTCCAACTTCTGGAACCCATTTCTGCAGGGACCAAAAAATACAAACTCAGAATTTAACCACCATTGCTGTAAAATGCAAATACTGCATCAATATTTTCACTGAACAAAATAAAAATTATCAAATAAACTTCACCCAACAACCTAAACCTACTGCAAATACAAATAATTAATGTCACTTCCACATCTAACAAGCCTGAGACTGTATTAGATCTCAGCTGACACATTAATTAAGATTTGATTTGAAATATAAATGCTGAACTATGCAAACAAGCACTCTACAAACAAATCAGTACACATGCAGCTGAAACAAACAGGGACAAGTAATTTTCTTACGATAGAGCACGAAAATGGTCGTTGATCTTTCCATCTATCTCTGCAAGTTCTTCACTGACTATAGATAAATCCATCCTGCTCAATCCAATAAAATCTTCCAAAATCCTCTAAATTTCTTCCTCAGCTCCCGAATTCCAAACGCACTCTCCCAGATTCAAACAAGCCACGAGACGGCGCAGCTCTCTCGGATCTTCACCCTCGCAGGTCGGGTTCACCCCCAAGATTCAAACAAAACCGAAGAACACGGCTCGTATCAGATCCGTGATCGAACTAGAACAAATCGGAAAAAACAATCAGCCAAACAAGTCGCGCATTGCAGAAAAGTTATTGACCGATGCGAAAGAGAACGACGAAGCGCGCGCGGGTTGAAATTGAAAAGGAATCGGAGGTAATGGAATCGAGGCAATGTGAGTCTTGAATTGCGGATTGAGAAGACGCAGTGTTGACAGCGTCTTCTGATCTGAGAAATCGGAATATTGAAATGAAATGGATACAAACAAGGAGCAGAGCAGGGGCTTTCTCGTCATTTAAATATATTTTGTTTAATTAAGTTAAGTTAATTTGTTTGAGCTGTTTTGGGTCTGAAATGTTGGAGTTTCAAATAAATGTAGCGCTAAATCAGCCGTTTAAACCGCGTGATTAGGACCCACAGCCCACGTAGTTTCTACTTCTGTCCTAGTGGAGGGTTACTCTACTCTGCATGTGGTTGTAGATACTTTACCGTGGGCTCGCCTCTGAACTAGAGAAGTAGTTGGTGGTGAACTGAGCAAGCTGTGTACAGAATTATATGGGCTGTCTGACGTGTAAGCAATGGGATTGAAATTAGCTATTTGGGCCCACGAGCATGGGCATTCGTCCTCAATAAGCATCCGTGCAATTATGGAACCGCCGGTCTAACTCAAAGTAAGCCCATTGTAAAGAAAATGAGCTAGAAACGTAGTTAAGATGTCACCAATATTAATTATTTGAGCAAGACTTTAAGTGAATAAAAAAATTGTGTAGGAGAAATTACTTAGTAAAAGGAGAGAAGAAATGAGAGTCTCCGATAAAACTTTTTTGATGTATATTGAAAATTTGCAATGTGACATTTTATATGGAAAAATGGTGGGGCTACACATTGACATATGTCTTCATGCAAATTATTAAGCCACTTTTACACTTCATGTTAGCACAAAACATGAAAGCTTAATTGTAGAGAATGACTGGATAGGACATGTGGTGGAGTCCACACATTAATTATAATACTTCCTCTTGAACACCACCACTTACAAAAATTATGTAAGCGAGGTTGGATGTGTTTAATGATGTCTCGTTAAGAATTTTTTCAAGGAAATCCAGTGAGAAAAAATCTGAATAAGGGAAAAATAGTGCAAGGCGCATAATTCTAGAGTGTGATCGTCTTCATATACTTGCGCCTCCTAATCGTTGCTCCCCCTGATGACCGCTAGAGTTACATAAGTTGCTTGCTAAATCGACGCATGCTAATTCGTCATACTAACTTCTTGAAGATGGATATAAGCAAGCTTTTAGTGAACAAATCTGCAAGATTTTCGCTAGAGCGAATCTGCTTGACATCAATCTCGTTACTCTTCTGGAGTTCATGAGTGTAGAAGAATGTTGGCGATATGTGCTTGATTCGATCTCCCTTGAAGTATTCGCCTCTGATTTGAGTTATGCACGATGTATTGTCTTCATATATCATGGAATGGGAGCTTTTAATTGACGGAGTTCCACATGCATCGCGTATATGTTGAATAATTGATCGTAAGAACACACATTCTCGGCTAGTTTCATGTAGTGCAAGAAATTCCAAATGGTTTGAGGATATTGCGGTCAAAGTCTACTTTGTAGAGCGCTAGGATATTGATGTACCATTACGAGTAAATACATAGTCGATTTGAGAGTGTGCTTTATGGGGGTTTGAGAGGTATCCAACATTCGAGTATCCGATCAAGCCAGCATTATTTGAGGATTTCGAGTACAATAATCCCAAATCTTTTGTCTCACTCAAGTAACGTAATATATGTTTGATTCTGTTCCACTGTCGTATTGTCGATTCTGAGCCAAATCTTGCGAGCATATTTACTGCAAGTGTTATATCTGGCCTTGTACATTACGTCAAATATAATAAAGATCATATTGCATTTAGATATGTTATTTCATGATCAAGTATCTTTTCATCTCTTTCTTTGGGCTAAATGAATTCTTTTTAGGATCAAGAGACCAACGATCATTGGAATACTTAGTGGATGAGCGTCTTGTATATTAAAGCGCTACAGAAGTTTCCCAACATACGAAGATTGATGATTTAAATTTCATCTAAAATATTCTTCATCTGCAAGCCAAGACAATATTTTGTTTTTCCCAAATATTTCATCTGAAACTCTTTCTTAAGATTTCGCAGTGTTAAGGATCTCTTTAGAAGTCCAAATTAAATTCATATCATCTACGTACCACTGCCACAATAACAAATTCGATATTTTTTTCTTGATAAATATGCACTGGCATATAACATTATTTTTATATCATTCTCTAGTAATGTATTCGTTTAGACGATTGTACCACATCTTACCAGATTGTTTCATTACATATAATGACTTGTGTAATTTTATCGAATACAAATTTCTTAAACTATTTTTAATCGTTTCAGACCATTGAACTTCTTCAGAGAGTCTTATCTAAATATCAATGTCCAACGTACCATATAAGTAAGCAGTGAAAACGTCCATCAGATACATATCTAGTCCTTCAGACACTATTAAACTGATCAAGTATCTTAACGTAATTATATCCATTATAGGTGAATATGTCTCATCAAAATCAACCCCAATTCGTTGAGAAAAACCATGGGCTACCATCCTAGCTTCATATCAAACAATTTCGTTTTTCTCATTTATTATCTTTGTGAATGCTCATTTCTATCTAATTGGTCGAACATCTACTGGTGTTTAAATTATGGGTCCAAAGACTTGTCGTTTTTTGCCAATGAAGCCAATTATGCTTGAATTGCTTTTTCCCATTTTGGCCAATCATGTCTTTGACGACATTCATCAATACTAAGTGGCTCAAAATCAAAGTCATTTATCATCTCACTTGCCACTATAAATGCAAAGAATTCATCTATATTATTTGATTTGTCATCCCAATTTTCATTGGTGTAGGAATAAGGGAAAATTGCAGGTCACTACCATGTACTATGCAACTTTGACATGTCACTATCCTCTACTTTTTTTAGTTGCATGTCACCACTGTAAGGTTTCATTTAATTGCACCGTTCATCACAGAGCTAAGTTTGATGTAAAAAGTCCATAATATCAGATAAATAATAAAACACTGATCTAAAAAAAATTAAAAAAAGGTTTTTTCAAAAAAAAATATTTAAAACAAAACCGCTTTTAACAACGTTTTTTTTAATATTTTTTTAAAAAATAATAATATTGAAAATAGTTTTTTATTATTTATTTCATAAGAAAATAAGTTAAACAAATGATTTTTTTTCTTTTTTTTAAATATAAGGGTATTTTAGTCATTTAACAAAATTTGAAATTGAAATATTTAAATGACTAAAATACCCTTGTATTTAAAAAATGAAAAAAATCAGTTGTTTAACTTATTTTTTAAAACAAACATTTATGGAAGAAATAAAAAAAAACTGATTTGGGGGTGCGGCGGCTTGTACCATTTTTTAGGGTTTGTTTCGTCACAATTGGGCGAAGTCTCGCGACGTCGATTTCCTATGGGTGTCGACGTCTGCGTGGTACTGGCGGCGACGTCAGCGTGGTGCGGCGATAGGAGCAGAGCTCTTGTGAAGGTAGATCTGGGTTTAATGAATGTGTGGTCGGGTAGTAGATCGGGTTTTGATGGAGGCGAGTTCGGATGGTTTGGGGATGGGCTGAGATGGGTGAGGCTGGAGTTGCAGATGGGTCACGCTTGGGTTGCGACGGCGGAGCATGGAGGGTCGGGGCGTTTTGCTTTTGGTTGGTTGGTAGGCCGGTACTGAGAGGGAACCGGATTTATCTAGCGTCGATGGGCAGACTTATGCAAGCATACCGAACTAGGGGGCTCGGCTTGCTCAAGATTCAATACGTGTCTTATTGGGATCGATATTGAAAGGAAACGGGGAGTTCCTAGTGTCGATGGGTTGATCCGGTTAAACCCAATAAGCTGGGAGGATATGAATTTCGCGATGGTCATATTGATTGTATGGTTAATCGAGGAGGCTGGTTTAAGTCGATCTGCAGCAAGATCACGGGGTTTCTCCATCTATATGAGTTGGAGGTCGTGGTTCTGCATGATTTTAACTGGTTTGAGACGATTAGTCTCTGGGGCTATCAGAGATGCCTGTGTAAAACATCCCGCAGCAAGATCACGGGGTTTCTCCATCCGTATGAGTTGGAGGTCGTGGCTCTACATGATGCTAAACGGGTCGAGCTGAACAACTTTGGAAGAATCATTAGCGAACGGTATTGCGTACTATCCATTATCGAAACTTTTGTAATTTGTTTTGCTCGTAATCAAATGGCTCACGAATTGGTCATATTTGTTTTAACTAACAGTAGCTGGGATTATGGTGAGGGGTCTGTCCCATCATCTGTACCTTCAGTTGTCCGGCTTGATGCCAGGTTAGTTGCAATTTAATTAATAAAATTTGATTTTTCCTTCAAAAAAATAAAAATAATAAAAAATAAATAAAAATTGATTTGAATATTATTTTTTAAAATAATAGCTTTAAAAATATATTTTTAAAAAACGTTGTTAAAAGTGGTTTTTTATTTTTAATATTTTTTTGAAAAGATCATTTTTTAAAAATAATTTTGGAATCAGTGTTTTACTATTTATCTGATAAAAAAATTATAAAAAAATTCAAAGATATTTTTCTTTAATTTTTGAATTTTTTTAATATAGGGGTATTATGGACTTTTTACATCAAACTTAACTATATGATGGACAGTGCAACTAAATGAAACTTTACAGTGGTGACATGCAACTAAACAAAGTAGAAAATAGTGACATGCAAAACTTGCATAGTACAGGGTAGTGACCCATAATTTCCCCTAGGAATAATTCATGTTTATTTACTTACCTTTTTGTTCTTGTAATTCTTCATGAATTTTAGAACTTTCATTTTCATTTGGAATCGATGGTTCTTCGGGAATCGACAGTTCTGCTGTAACTATTTGTCTATTTGCTTGATTTTTTTTACGACGAATAATATTTTTTGCCCCTAACTGACTCCCACACTTTTGACGTGTACTAGAGGAATCAACTTCTTTCGAATTATCATCATTAACTTTAATTCTCGCAAGGTATGTTGATAGCATTTATGTGTGATCTTGTTACCTTTGATGTATCTGCAAATGCATCAGACAGTTGATTTACAACATTTTGCAAATGTATTATTCTTTGTACTTCTTTATCACATTGTTGTGTATGTGGATCTAGATGATGTAAGAAATGTGTCTTAACCCAATCTATTTATATACAAACATTTTATATTCTGATAGCAATAAAACGACACTTTTATTATTCATTGTGTTATAATAATAAAGTTGAGAATTATTTCGTCTAAGGGCATCAAGTGTGTCATCACTGATAGTAGAACCCTTAGACAATGCAATCGATTTTGCGTGAAATCATGCTTGGCAAGTCCTTGGTCATAAAGCTATATATATATAGGGGATATCAGCTACAAACCAATAACAAATGTCAAAACGTCCAAACTGTAGAACATGGAGTGCAATATTGTAGAACATGTAGTGCAATGATGTAGAACATGATGGACCATGCCACATGTCACACGCTGAGACAATGCGCGTCTCAGATCCGAGGGTTTACATGGTTTGGACATTCTATATAAGTTTGTAGCCGAGTATATATATATATATATAAATATATATATATATATATATATATATATATATATATAGAGAGAGAGAGAGAGAGATATATATCAGCTACAAACCAAAATAATGTCCAAATTGTAGAACATGTAGTGCAATGTTGTTGAACCATGTATAACATGTAGTGCAATGTTATAAAACATGATGGACCCGTGCCAAATTGAACCCCGTGTAGATTATGTAGTGCAATGATGTAGAACATGATGGACCCTGCCACGTGTCGCACACTGAGATAACGTGTGTCTCAGATCCGACGGTTTTACATGGTTCGGACGTTCTATATAGGTCTGTAGCCGAGTGTGCCCCCCCCCCCCCCCCCCCCCCCC
Organism: Geranium rotundifolium; assembly: GCA_963920655.1. NCBI lineage: Eukaryota > Viridiplantae > Streptophyta > Magnoliopsida > Geraniales > Geraniaceae > Geranium > Geranium rotundifolium. The sequence continues at coordinate 32,957,824 of OY987313.1, read as the reverse complement.
ACACACATATATATAGAGGAGATATCAGCTACAAACTAATTAAAAATGTCAAAACATCCAAACTGTATAACATGTAGTGCAATGTTGTATAACCACGTAGAACATGTAGTGTAATGTTGTATAACCACGTAGAACATGTAGTGCAATGTTGTATAACATGTTGGATCTGTGCAAAATTGCAGTCATGTATAACGTGTAGTGCAATGTAGTATAACATGTTGATCCCTGCCACGTGTCACAATCTGAAATAACACGCGTCTCAGATTTGACGGTTTTACATGGTTTGGACGTTTTACATAGGTTTGTAGCCGAGTGTACCCACACATACACACACACACAACACACACACACACACACACACACACACACACACATACACACACACAACAACCAATATGAGGATGACTGATTATCACGCTCTACTGATCATAGGTAAAAATTTATCTAGTCAGATAATAGATATTATTTAGAGAAATGATATTGGACGGCCCGACCTAAGAAATGTGTTATAGATTAAGTCACGGGTATTCTCAATTGTCGTAGTATAATTGAATCCTTGTGGACTTTGAAGTTTTCGTGGATTCCTCTATGACAACTCTCATAGTTTGACATGCTCACCTGCGTTGCTTGGAACAGGCTACAAAAGAGGTATGATTGGCTATGCGACGGGTCATATGGGGGAGGCAGTTGACAGTCAAGCGGTTTGTTTCTCACGTACTAGCAGGAACGATATCTATTTAGGCCTCTTGATGAGAATGACTAAGAGAGAATGTGCGACCGCACTATTGATAAAGAGTTATCATGCTCAGTCATCTCGAGATCAAGAAACAAGTTTGAATAAATAAGGGTGATGACTATATGCCTTATGTTCAAACAAGATATCTAGTGACAAAGGGACTACAATAGTTACAACAAAAAAGTTAAGTCGAATCATTGATCATCATGATCAGTAAGTAATCATAATTTCTTACTAGAGACCACTTATGATGAATGGACCAAATAAAGATTTGGTTTACATGGTCACACAAAAAAGCAAACCCGAAGCATATGGACTTTGGAAGCCCATTGGAAGAAAATGTGAGAAAAGGGAAATCAGCGTACGTGACTCGAGTCACACAAAAATGTGAACCGAATCATACATGTGACGCGAGTCACAAGTTTTGTGAGTCACGCATATGTGACGCAAGTCACAAAAGTATGACGCGAGTCACATCTGTGCTAAAGCCAATTCTGTTTCAGATTTGGAATCTGAAACAAAAGAAAAAGTAGGGAATTTGAATTTCGTGTGGCTATTTTCTAAGTTTGGAATTCAGGAAATAGTAGGATTTTATTGAGGATAAAATCTCATACATGTGCCTATAAATATTGCAAGTTTTATTTATAAACCTAATGCGAATCTCGCAATATTAGCTCTCACTAAAAGTTCTTCTTTCTCTAATTAGTGATTAGATTTGAGAATGATTCAATTCTAGTAGATTGAATTCGTTATTGGTTCGATCAAGGCTTGATCATAAGGATACTGGTAGAGAGCGCATCTCGAAGGAGACACTTTTGTTTGACTCGCGAAGAACATGTTCACTCTCAAAGGTTTGGTAAAGTCGGATCTACAAGAGGTAATTAAAGGTTTCTAACCCTTTCATCTATTAAGCTTAAACATGCAGTAGATCCTTGCTAGCAACACGGTTGACAATTTTGTTATATTGCTTCCGCTGCTATGAATGAGATCCCGTGTTACCCAACAGATGAAGCATGAAATTTACTTTCCATTTAATTTCACGCCTAACTTCAGGAGGCTTTTTATTTTCACCCAAATGTGGGAACGATGTCTCATGAAAATGACAATCTGCAAGTCGTGTTGTAAATAGGTTACCCGTTAATGACTTAAGGTACTTGATAATACATGGTGAATCAAAACCAACATAAATCCCCGATCGTCGTTGGAGTCCTATTTTTGTGCGTTGAGGGGTGCAATATGTACTTGCACAACACAACCAAAAGTACGTAAATGAGATATATCGATTTGATGTCCACACACAAGTTGTATATGAGAATATTGATGATATGCACTAGGACTTAAAAGAATTAAAAAAAAACATCATGTAATACAACATGTCCGCAAGCAAAAATCGATAATTGTGATTGCAATAATCATGTGTGCGCAATTATATGTATACGTGTAATAATGATTCTGGTAAAACATTTTAGGTATGCACATGTGAACATGATGCTCAATATCAGTGTCTAGTGACATACAATAATCATCAAATGTCTTAAATGTGAATTCACCAGCATTATTAGGATGAATAGAATTTATTGGGTAGTCAGGAAAATGTGTCATTAAGTTAATGGTTTGTGCTAACAATTTTGCAAATGCAACAATACGAGTTGACAATAAGCATAAATGTGACAATCTGTTGGATGTGTCAATCAATACCATAAAATAATTAGATGGTCCACTAAATGGGTGAATAGGGACGCAAATGTCCCCCTGAATTCTTGGAGTTTCAATACTAATCAATATTTTATAGCCATGACACTAATTTTCCCTGTGAAAAAGTGGTACAAATGATTTCATTTGGCTGAAAAATCTTCTGGTTTTTTAATGAATGTCCACATGAATTTTCAATAAATCTGCGCATTATCGTTGATCTTTGGTGACCAATACGATTATAGTAAAGGATAAAAATATTCATATTATTGAACTACTGGGTCAATATAGCGTATATCTTAATGTTCTTATCGTTGTAAAATACAACTAACATGATAAACATGTAAATTTTCCAGTACACGCTTTTCACCACAATCATTAAAAATGATATATAGAAACCCAGTCTCAATTTCACTTGTGGTCTCAATATAACATCAATTACCGCGGATATCTTTGAAGCTAAGTCCATTTCTATTGGATCTACTAGCATATAACGCATTATATATTTCTAACCAATGTCATTTCTTAACAATATATAAGCTTTTCAATAGCCTTCTATAATATTTGCAGATTACATAGTAGTGTTAACATTTGCATCAACCAATGTTAGAGATGAAAAATATTTCTTTTCTGTAACAATTGTATGGGTAGTAGATGAATCAACGATACACACATCATTTCCGTTTTTGTCAACCAATAATTCATTTCTGAAATGCATATCCTTCTATAAAAGAAAAAAATAACATTAAATTAAAAACATCTAAAGGGGTTACATAAGACAAATGTATAATATATTACAATCTCATGATCATTCAACAACGATTCATGCTACATCATCTTTTCCGTTAAATTTACAATTTTTCCGTTAACATTAAATTTACGATTTTTCCGTTGTCATCTGCAAAGAAGTCTGAGACATTCAAATTTGTTAGATCTGCAGGATCCGAGTAATCCATAAAGTTTGTCTCTACGACCATATCTTTTCCTTTTATTTAAGCTTGATACAAGATCACCAAATACTTGAGAGTACGACATGTACGTGCCCAATGTCATTTTACACTGTACTTGAAACATTCATATTCACTACTTTTGGGAACCTGAGTTTGTGGGCCTTTTCCTTTATCACGCCTCTCAAATTTGTTCCACTTTTGGTGGAGCATTTTGTTATATCTCACACGAGTATGAAATTTACTGCGTCCACGGCCGCGATCACAACCTCGACTAGAGCTTTTTCCTCTCCCAAAAAGAGGATAATTATCATGATTTGTCATATTCACTTCATGGAATGATGAACTGCCAACGGGGCGAGTTTGATGGTTTTTCATCAACAACTCATTATTTTGTTCATCAAACAATAAACATGCAATCAAGTCCGTGACATTTTCAAATTTTCGCTCCCGATATTGCTACTGTAGGAGCATATTAGATGGGTGAAATGTGGAAAACGTTTTCTCAAGCATCATTTCATCAATTATTTTGTCTTCATACATAGGAAGCATGTATACAATTCTAAATACAATGTTATTGTATTCATTGATGGTCTTTAAATTTTGCAGTCTAAGATTAGACCACTAATGTAAAGCTGGAGGTAAGGCAATAACCTTTATCTGCTCGAATAATTCTTTTAACCTCTTCCACGAATCAAGTGGACCTTGAATATCCAAGTATTCGGCTCGTAGACCGAAGTCAATATGATGACGTATGAAAATGATGGACTTTGCTTTGTTCTGCACGGACTCTTGGTTGTCGTCTGCAGTAACTTCTTCGAGATTCATAGATATTAGATTGAGAGTAGTTTCTAGGGCACATTCAAATTAATTATTCTCATCGATATCGAGAGTTACATATTGGCACTTCACTAGGTTCGTTATCCTGAAAAAATTTTATCGCAGTAACACAATTAAAATATGTCCCAAAATATGACATATTTTGCGGATACTTAGAAAGGTTGGTTTTAACTTTTAAAACTTCAAGTTTACGGTTTCTCATAATTTAGTTTGAGATTTATATTTTGATTCGAAACTTCGGGTTTCGTAAATTTTAGAAATTGTAAACTTCTGGCTTACATAAACGTCCGATTCGACAAATTTCTTTCCCGGCAATTTTAGAACTCCGAGTTCAAAATGTCTTTAGTTTTGTAAATTTCGGGTTACAAAACATTATATAGAAATATAGAACAGATATAATAATAACATATAAACTTATGATGTGAAAGATTCAATTCAAGATTGACGACTACAGAGGATACTTAGAAATATTAATATAATAAGCAAAACAAATGTACGAAATAAACATAAATTTGTTAGTAGTTAGAAAGAAAGAAAAATAAGTTACGATAGTTATGTTAATCGTGTTGAAAACGTGTTGTAGAAATGATGTTAAATGTGGGTTAAGATGTCACCAATATTAATTATTATTTAGAAATATAAAACACATATAATAATAACATATAAATTTATGATCTGAAAGATCCAATTCAAGATTGACGATTACAGAGCATACTTAGAAATATAAATATAATGAGCATAAACAAATTTACGAAATAAATATAAATTTGTTAGTAGTTAGAAAGAAAGAAAAATAAGTTACGAAAGTTATGTTAATCGTGTTGAAAACGTGTGGTAGAAATGGTATTAAATGTGAGTTAAGATGTCACCAATATTAATTATTTGAGCAAGACTTTAAGTGAGTAAAGTAGAAGTGTATGGGAAATTATTTAGTAAAAGGGGAGGAGAAATGAGAGGCTCGGATGAAACCTTTTTGGTGTACATTGAAGACTTACAAGGTGCTATTTTACAGAGAAAAATAGTAGGGTCATGCATGTAAGTTAAGCCACTTCATGGTAGCACAAGAAATGAAAGTTTAATCGTAAGGAATGACTAGATAGGACATGTGGTTGAGTACACACATTAATTATAACACAAAAAATATATATACATTAAACTTGTTTTAGGGGTAATATTACTTCACTATCGTTGCTATGCGAGTTTTTCAATTCACTATTGTGTATTTTTTTATCGATTCAACAAAAAGTTTATTTTTGTATCATTTTACCCTAGCATCGTTAAAATAGATAGAAATATATTGTACGATGTAAAAAAATCATTAAAATATCAAAATTGTAAAATAAATTCTTTAAGAAAAAAAATGCACTCTAATGGGTGTGTACATGGCTCCCTACAATAGAGAGTTCCCCATATTCTATTTCCTATTGTTTTATTGTTTTTATTCCCCTTTATCTCACTTTACTCTCTTTCTCTCTCCTACAAAATTTTTATAATGAGAAAGTAAGAAATATTATTAAATGTAGCTTAAAATGAAAATCTGGCTCTCTACCCTAATATAAATCAAATCACTCTCTATATTGTCCTCTTTTACCACAACCTTGTTCAATCGTACGAGACTTAGATCTATATAGACAATTCATTGATTAGATAAAGCACACCAACCATTCATAAGAGATTGATCAATTGGAGTTGAGAATCTAGTACCAAAATTGTGTTCTTTGTGGGTTTATCAATATTGAATTAAGATCAGTTAGTTTTATAAGTTTTGCAACCGGATACATTTAATCAAAATTAAGTCAATATTAAAGTCAGTTAGTTTTGGTTTAGTGTCAAGTTAGACAAAATGATTAAGACTCAGTTAGTTTTGAGTGTAAAAAGACCAAAATGCGCTTGATAATCTATCAAATTTCAAATGTTTGTCATTATTCACCAAATTATTTAAAATTCATCAAATTATAATACTTATTAATAATAAATAATTTTTTATTATTATTTAATAATATTAATTTCATAAAAATTAAAAGTAAATCAATTCAATTATCGATTATTAATAATAAAAAGTAAAAGTAAACAAATTATTAATAATTAAAATAATACTAATTATTACAAATAATACTACTCATCAATAATAATATTTATTATTAATAATATATTGAAACTTTCAAATGACATAACTCTCTTATATGAACTCCGTTTCGGGCTTATACTATATCACATCGAAGAGAATCGAAAGATCAACAACTTCAAATAAATAATTTTTTTTATCAATAATGATTACTATTTTAACGATTAATAATTAAAATATTATAAATAATTAAAATAATATTAATGTTTTAGTGTCAAGTTACACAAAATGGTTAAGTTTCAGTTAGTTTTGAGTGTAAAAAGACCAAAAGGTCATTGATTATATATCAAATTTCCAAATGGCCAAAAGGCCATTGCTATTATTCACCAAATTATTCATAATTCAACAAATTATAATACTTGTTAATAATATTTATTAGCAAAAAATTATTTTTATTATTATTTAATAATTTTTATTGTTATTAATAATTATTTCATAAAAATTAAAAGTAATTCAATTTAATTATTGATTATTAATATTAAAAGTAATTAAAATATAACTAATTATCAATAATAATATTAATGATTAATAATATGTATCGAAACTTTCAAATGACATAACTCTCTCATACGAGCTCCGTTTCGGGCTCATAGTATATCAAATCGGAGAGAATCAGAAAATCAACAACTTTGAAGAAATAGGTTTTTGTCCAAAATTTCATCCAACGACAACAAATTTCTTACTCTTAAACAAAATCGTCCAAACTTTAACGGCGTTAAAGCCAAATGCAAAAAAAATGTTATCAATAATTAATTTTTTATATTATTAATAATTTTTGTAATAATTATTTACCAAGTAAAAGTAAATCAATTATTAATATATATAGACAAAAAATTCTTTCGTCAAAATTGTTGTCTTCCTATTTTCTTCGATTTGATATACTATGAGACCAAAACGAAATTCGTATGAGAGAGTTATGCTATTTTAAAGTTCAATATATTATTAATAATTAGTATTATTTTAATTAATAATAATAATAATTATTATTATTTTAATTATTAATAATTAATTTATTTTTAATATTAATAATTTATAATTGAATTGAATTACTTCTAATTTTTATGAAATAATTATTAATAAAAATAAAAATTAATTTTTTGTTAATAAATATAATTAATAAGTATTATAATTTGATGAATTATGAATAATTTGGTGAATAATAGCAAGCATTTGAAATTTTGATATACAATCGATGACCTTTTGGTTTTTTACACTCAAAATTAACTGAAACTTAACTATTTTGTGTAACTTGACACTAAACCAAAACTAACTGACCTGAAATAAAAAATTTGTCAGTTATTTGTATCCGAAAGTAAAACGTGTAAACCTAACTGTACTTTTATGACATTTAGCCTTAAATTAATTTTAGAGAAACCGACACTTTACTACACCTAACTATAGTCTTACATTTTGGTACCCTAACTATTTTTTTCTCTTTTAGTACCTAACTATTAGTTTTGGATATGTGTGTTAACATTGTTAACGGAAAATGAAAATTACCAAACTACCTCTATTTAAATAAGAATACCTAACATTAATTCTCTTTCTTTTTTTTCTTTTCTCACAACCTTCCTCTACTAGAAGCTCTCTAGCTGGACAAAGCCCTCCGACCACGGTGCCTCCTTTGTGCTTGGCCTAGACCCACTCGAGAAGGAGAATTGCTCGAGAACAAACCTAAGGGTCGTTTGCGAGGCTCTGGTGGTACAACTTAAGAACAGTGATAAGGTTATAGTGGTGCGACTCAAGGACCCTAAGGTTCGAGTCAACAAGTTTGATCTCAACCTAATTGATTAAGACGCAAATAGCTTGAATTCAATAATAAAGATAAACGAGAAGACAACAACTGATCAGCTTTATAATATATCAATGTATTAATATATTATATTGACTTTTCTTTCCTGACTTGGGAAGGCTAAGTAATTTTTCATCGATATAAAAAAATTGCTGATAAGAAAAATGCTAAAATTGGTCGTGGAAAAATAATAATTTTCTTACTTTATAATTGTTGATACTGATTTACATGAAATTGAAAATGAAAACAAAAATAAAAATTAGTTTGAGAGTTTAAGCATAGTAAAGTAATCACCGGAAAAATTGATGGGCCGGGTTGTATTTGGCCCGTAAATTGGGAGAAATGGGCTTGAAGAGCAAATGAAAGATGGAGTGGACCTGAAGAACAAATACGGAACCGTTGCTTGTCGTCTTTATAATAGAAGCGCCAACCATCTAATCTTATCTAGGGTTTCGCTGTTACCTTTATTCTTCGCGGCCGCTCTTCTCCAGAAACCCTCCGGAGCTTATCGTCATGGTACACACTCTCTCTCTAGAGATCTTCTGCTGATTTGCTTTAATCCTTGTTGATTTCTGTGTTATTTCCTTGCACTCGAATTGCTTCTAATGGCGATTCATTTGTTTTGGTGCAGACCAAGAGAACAAAGAAGGCCGGAATCGTCGGCAAGTACGGTATGTTCTGAGATCTGAAATCCAGCTCGTAGCTTCATGATGCGATGATTAGCCATGTCATTTTTATTGTTTCCGTTGTAACTCCTTTGTTGATGTTTTTGTTGAGGATAAATTTAGGACCTTTTCATGAGATGTATCATAAATCCCCTTTCTTTGTTGAGTAGATGATAAACATGTTGTTTTTGTGTGTGATACAAGTGCTTGATAAGTTATTTGTTGATGCAGTTGATATGAAGATATTTGTTTTGATAAACTGATAGCTGTTGGTGCTGTGTAGAAGATTTAGTGTTTAGCTGTACTTTGTATATGCTGAATTGTGATTCTTGAAGATGGCATATGACCAGTCTTGTTTTGCTGAGTTTGGGTTCTGTGTTATTGGTATTACATGGAATTGAGTTTTGACATGATTTTGTACTTATGCTGTTCATACCGGGTAACTGGAAACTGAGTAGTATGTGAACTTAGTTTTGTTTTTGTTGTTGTTGTCATGCTGTGATGTTACAATTTGTAGGCTAATCATGTTCTTTTTTGGTTTTAGTAGCATCTTTGAAGTATCTATCTATTTGGTTTTTGACGGCTACTTATCATTTGCAGGAACCCGTTATGGTGCTAGTCTGAGGAAGCAGATTAAGAAGATGGAGGTCAGCCAGCACAGCAAGTACTTCTGTGAGTTCTGTGGCAAGGTAATTATTGGGGCATGTCTTATTTTTCCACTTTCCTTGTAATAATATAAATTTATGTTGTTGGCTTATCATTTCATTATGACTGATGCAGTATGCAGTGAAGAGGAAGGCTGTTGGAATTTGGGGTTGCAAGGACTGTGGCAAGGTCAAAGCTGGTGGCGCCTACACTTTGAAGTAACATTCCTCCTAAACTTTTGATTCTCTTTTCTCCAATTCAACTTTGCTGGTATGTAACTCATTCCTTGTCTATGCTTACAGCACTGCCAGTGCAGTCACAGTGAGGAGCACCATCAGGAGGTTGAGGGAGCAAACTGAGAGTTGATCATCTTTTACCGTTCTTCATTTTTATGTTGGTAGGTCACCATGACAGACAATGTTTTGAATTTATATGTTTGTAGGTCACTATGACAGACAAAATTTTGAATTTATATGTTATGATTGAGTTGATATGGGTGCTCTGGGACGAACTGTCTGCATGTTGCCTTGGTGGAAATGAATGAATCAATTGCTATTTATATTTGTGGAATTTTTGTTAGATGTTATTGCTTTATGGTTGGGGATATTTTAATTTTGATTTAAACCTGGGAAAACTGGTGTACAATACTTGGTTTGATTTCGGTGGATTTAGTGATATTGTACTCTTCCCAGATTAAGGTCCTCCATCCTGTACTTGCCTTGAAACCCTCCCAATGGGATTTTTCAAATTCCTCAATTTGCTCCAAATGAGTTTGGGATTGAGTTCCAAATATGATTGAATTATTTTTTGTTGTAAATGTTTGAGCTAATTTAGTGAGATTAGACTTTATTATTCTTAATGGATTGATTTAACAAACATGGTGCTGGTCGGGGTGGTGTGTGATCACTGTATCTTCCTCAATCCTGATGGGGGTTTATTCCAACTCCGACCAAATCCCATAAATTCCTAGTACCGTCCTATCGGGACTGCGGACATCAAATTTCTATCGGGTTCGGGGAATTGTGTCATCCTTATGCACACATACAAGATCTAATGCACCATTCTTCCAATTCAGTCACTGGGTAATTTGGAGTTAATTTTAGGAGAATTGCAATTGAAAATGACATTGAGCTACTTTTCTTTTGCAATTTACAATGGTAAGTGTGTCAATTTACAGCGTTTTTTTTATTCATAGTAATATTTGTTGATTTAGACTGAAAGCACGATTGTGGTGTCATTTGCTTCTCCTGTGATGTAATATTTTCAATAAATTCCTAAATTACTCTTTTGCAAGTTACTTATATTTTACTTCTTGTTAACGCTGAACTTTGTATGAGTTTTGTGGCTCTTTGGACCGAGATTTTTTTGCCGGCCTTGAGATTTGCAGCTCTAATCTTTTTTTGAAATTACAGTCCAAAGCTCAATCCATTATTTGTTTCAATATGGTTTGAGATGAAAAACAATTTTTTTATTTATTAGAATTTGGATTCTAGCATCCCATAATTTTGGACGCAAAAGAAAATAATGTGGATGTGTAAATTTTGCTAGGCAGCTAATAAAAAATCATGCATGTTATAATATTTTAAGTATGAATTTATATTGCAATTTGAAATGTGGTTTGGGGGAAAGTGGATGTGAGATACACAGGAAATGATTTGGTTGTATGATGATCAAATTAAAGATTGTTTGGTTTGTTGAATCTTGATATATGGAATATATGATATCCATGTGATTCTGCATAAAGGTTTCAAATGCAAGTTTTATGTGATGCGCTTAAGTTACAATTCATGACTCAATTGTAATTGTTACACCAAAATGGAATTATTTGGGCAACTTTTTTACTGCCATGGTTTCGCTATAATGGATCAACATAATCTTGATGTATTATTATTGCTACAACAGAAAAAAGAAAGTGGAACAAACACTACTTGGGGGAGGGAGCAACTTGTTTGTATACATACAATACAACACTTACACAACACTGCTTGATAGGGCACAAATATACATTTACATGGGAGCGCCATATAGATAAGAAACAAAAATAGGGCTAGAAAAGCTGATAATATTGGATTTGGTGTCAACCACAACCTACTCTGCTATGCTATCTCAACACATAAAAGGAGGAACCATACCATCTTGCTCCTCGTCAAGCCATTTATAAAGAAACGGCATGTGGGGTTCCAATCTGGTATCACCTCCCTACTTCTTGAGGAGACAAGACATATAGAAATACAAAAAAGCAACATAACTGCATCTGCATCAGAGAGATAGAAAAAGCTCACTTTATGGTTTCCCTCTAATTTCGTGGGAAAAACTCAAACTCAAATGCCGGTAAAGCAATACGTTGAGTTGATTGATCAGACTGAAATCGGTGTGCCATCATCGTAATTCCTGTTATGCATTTGTTTCTGGACAGCCTTGACAGCTGCAACTCTTGCTGCAGTTGCAGCTTTATTGGCAGCTGCCACTGCTCTATTCACCCTTTCGTCAATCCCTCCCAGATTGCGAGCTCTGTCAGCAACTCGTTGTGCCTCCTGCAGTAACACACTACTCAATAAGAACCATATCTAATAGGTCCAATAATATTATGGTCTAGTGTGATGCTTCCAGTGAACAAAATGCACGTACTATCAACCGGTATACATATACAGAAAACATCATATTGACTATGATAAATAACCAGATGGCGCCATATCATATCTCTGCAACCACATCATACTGACATATATCCCAGTAGTAGCAGCAAAATTGTAATCATACGAGGAGATATTACCCACTTTAACCAAATCTCAAAACCAGAAGTCTCTAAGTTGAGGCGATTTACCAAAAGCAAGAGTGTGTTCAACCTCACAAATAACTAGGGTGAGACAATTGTGTACGGTTTAGTATGCTAAGAAGTAGGCCCTGCATCTTGACCCCATAATGGACGGCCATGGCCAAGAGCAAAAACATTTGTGTACTGCTCTAGTTTCTTGTGATGACAAAATCCAATTAGCAATTACACACAATATTCTTGTAACTGTTGTATTTATTGATACTCTAATTTGTTCTGCATAATTTCATTGTTTAGAGGTAATGGACAGTAAATGCATTTCCATCACGAAGACACGAATACAGTTACCTGAACCACATTGAGTACTTTCGAATGATCCACCGCATAAGGAGATCCTGGATTTAGTGTGCCGAGAGCACTGAGAACACCGTTTTGCCAATGGCCAGATTGTGTTTCCCCAGTCCTGAAAGTATACATGCCAAGTCCTTGCCTTCTTCCTTCATGCCAAGCTCCCTCATACTGGTGCCCATTGCTAAACCGGTAGATTCCAAAACCGTGCATCTTATCAGCAAAATATTCCCCACAGTACGTGTCTCCATTTCTGTATAGTAACAGCATATTAAGTTACAGAATTGAACTCTACATGTAGCCAGTGATTAAATGTTAGAATCAGAAAATAAGACAATATGCAGAGAGAAAAAGAACGAGGGAAGGAGGGACTAGTTCTTTGGTTCGCTAAAAGCGGCAATTTCACAATCAGAACTATTAAGCCTTACAAAGCCTGAGCAACGGCTCTATATTTTAGGTCAGTCTAAAGCTTAATGAACATTAAAGTTGAAGCAAATAGGGAAGAACTTTATATTTCGGGATGAAATGCAAGTCAATATCTCAACTAGTAATGCGGCTACAGAAAGGCCACAACAACCATTCCTGTTTGAAGTGATTTTCTCCAAAACAAACCATCCATAAAACTCATGGCTGAAACACATGTTTTCTAAGATAAGGCCACGAAGAGTCTTGATTCTTGAGGCTGCACATTTGGCATGTGCTTGACAAGACAAGAAAGACGATCAAATATCTCCCAATTACTCTAAAATACCTAAACCAGATACAGAAGTGCTCACTTAAACACTTCTAACTTTAGGAGCTGTAGTGAAGTATTGGAGTTAAATAATATAAGCTGAAACCTTAAGAAGATAAGATACACAGACTTATCAAATAGTATGAACAAACACAAGCAAGAACCCAAGAAACAAATGAATGATCAACGATTACAAAAATGAATCTTTAAATTCATGATACCATTGTTTCATACTGTCAAGAAACTACCTTCAATTCAATTCAATCCAATCCCAAAAGACAGATACACACAGTAGCAAATAGAACAGCAAGACAATCCGATACCAGGATCAAGTGTGATAAAATTAAACCTGAAATGGTAATGACCAAGGCCGTGCTTGACGCCCCACTTGAACTCCCCAACATAGCGGCTACCGTCCTCGCAGGTATGTACTCCAAAGCCATGGCACTGGCCATTAGACCACTCCCCAGCATAAACATCACCAGTGTAAAACCTGTAAACCCCAATCCCATGCCTGAGGCCCTGCCTATACTGTCCCCTATATCTGCTCCCTCTTGCCCATGTCTCCACTCCATACCCATCATACTTCTCATCCACCCAATCTCCCTCATACCGGCCCTTCATGTTGTAGTAGTAAACCCCACTTCCAGAACACTTCCCCTTGTGAAACTCTCCCTCATACACATCCCCGTTGCTGTAAACCTGCACCCACGACCCCGAATTCGCGTGCCTCTCGGATTTGGGCTTCGACCCAATCGACCAAAGCACAGGCTTGGCGGGTTTGGAGGGAGGGGCGGGGCTGAAACTGAGGGGGAGGGAGCGGGCGAGGAGGAGGCGGATGGAGGGGAGGCGGGGGAGGGCGGCGTTGAGGGAGATGAGAATCACGGAGGCGAAGGCGAGCAAGGAGAGGGCGTCGAGCGCCAAGGAGCGGCGAGGGTTGGAGAAGAGAAGGTAGAGGGAGGGGAGCGAGAGGAGGATCAGGAAGCGGAGGTGGAATCGGGCGCAGCACAAGTGTCGACAGCAATTGAGGAGCAGAGAGTTCCTGGCCAGGGAGATGGCGAGAAGCGGAGAAGGAGGGGTCGAAGGGTAGCGAGAGAGGAGAGAGGAGGATTGGGCCATGACAGGCCTCTTGTGGGGCGTGGAGGGGAGGGTCTGGGTCGTCGGGGAGTTGTGGGAGATGGGTTCATACTCGTAGTCGGGATCGAAGTCGGTCTGGATTCGCAGCGGCGGCGATGGGGAAGAGATGGGTTCTTCGCCGATCTGGAAAAGACCTTTCTGAAGATGCATTTACAGATTGAGGGGGCTGGGTGGGTTGCTTCTTCTTCGTAGAATCAAATCAATCTGTTTCTAATTTGGATTGTTGTTGATGATGAAGCAATTTGCAATTGCAATTGCAATATTGGTGGCTTCTGCTTCTGGTTATTTGCGTTTTAAGTATGCCCCTCAATTTAGCAGGATTCCCAAAACTGCCACTCTCTCTTCTTAGCATTTTGCGGAACAATTCCAAATTTACTTCTCTTTTTTATTCTAAAACAAACAAGACTGCTACAATTATTTAGCAAAAGTATAATTAGTATTTTTTTAATCTTAGGATAATTAGTTTCTTTTATCTTCTTTTATTTACATAAATTTTATTTTATCTTAGTTGACCTTGGATGAATTTAGTTGATAAAACTACTCCATTATAAATACAAATACAACGTTAATGATTGTGACCTTGTGGTCTACTTTTCAAAGATGGGGTTCTATTTTAAATAAGCAATACTTATTATAATGTAAAAAAGATTGATGATATCTCTTAAAATTAATATTAAAATATTTTCTTTCATCACATTATTCTTTTCACGATAGTCAGTCGTGTTATATAATATATTAATTAATTGTTTATGCTACGAAGAATATTTTTTTCTTCAATTTATCATCATAATTTTTTGTATTTTTTTTTGAATATGGCATTTAAACAAGTTTAATAGGGCATAAAATATCATGCACAGTTTGTTACATTCAATGTGTATGAATGTATGTACAAGTTGGAATAAAATATCTGAACAACATGACATTGATATTAAGAATAAAATAGAGATAAAGGGTATTTATGTAAGTTGAGTTGGGAATGGAAGATGTGAGTGCCAAGTCAGAGGTGGCTTTTGCCCGCGGAACTGGGCTGTACATAAGAGACAGATCGAAATCGTTCAAAACTGAAACTAACGGATAGCCATCAATTTTGCTACACGGCAACTCGCAAGAGTTTTAGTTTCTGTTATCCATTTAGGATGAGCAGTCTATTTCTTTAAGAAAGAGAAAGAGTACATTTGCCGAATTTCGTACTTCATTTACGGATACGCCCACTTGGGTCACTACCTCCTCCCTTTAACTTAAAAGATTGTAAAGGGCTTTAAAGTCAATTCGTATACGTTTTTTCGAACATTTTTGTTACTCCTTCATAAAGATAGGTGCCCAAAATAACTCACTTGAAAGAAAATGTTAAGGTACAAATCATAATTAAAAAAAATATTTGAGATAATTATAACAATGCATTCGTCGAAACCTTATTCTATAATCAATCACATAAGTTTGAAAACTTATTTCTCGGCCCCCAAGTTTTATTACATTACACTTACGTTCAATTTCGTTAGATTTAACTAATTTGATTTGTAAAAAGTCTAAAATACTCTCAATGATAATACTTTAAAATGTTACTATTAATTGGTATAGACAAAGTGATCATTTCACCCCTTATCAAATAACATGTTAGTCTTTTCAAATAAACAAACAAAAAAAGTAAAGTAATTAAAAATAATTTAGTAAATGATAAATTTGACCCTCTTCTTTAAACATTTTCTTATCCGTCTTTCTGTCTTCGTCTCTTTATCAAGACCTCCCACTCTAAATGTTCCCACATGAAGGTGACAGTTGCCTCCAACTCTTTCGGTAGCGTTGCCGATGAAGGCGATGACTGTGTGGCGGTCGAAGCTGCAATAAACCTTGAGGGGAGGGAGGGGTGGGTGAGTCGGAGCAAGCGGCATGGAGGATGAAAACACATTCATTGCTCATAAAAAGGTACAATTCGTAAATCTAGTTTGGGGGTGTGAACATGTTTTATCCTTTGAATAAAACTCGTTCATATTTGGATGAAAACACGTGTACGGTTTATTGAAACTTGATTACAATTCATTCAAAACACGTTTGTTTATAGCTGAAACCTTGTTTATTTAAAAAATTTCAGGATGTAAACATGTGTCATATCAATTTGCAAGAGAACATGCTTACGTAAAATGACATTAATTCTCATATTTTTTTGATCGGCAACGTTAATTCCTATATGTCTGTGTGAAATGACGTGATACCATAAAAATTTGATGAAAATACATAATTGTTATTAATGATGTATGTAATCTCATACGTCCATTAAATGCATCCAACAAATGTGGAAGTTCTTAAGTTTGTAGTATAAAAAATAGTTTATACTTGATTATACATTTTCGCATTTAACTACATTTAACGCAAAATGTAACTTTTCTCACGGTATTCCGTAGTGAATTGAAAATTTTGCATAGTATTCTGTATTGTTCTAAAATCTTCCATTGGTTTTAAATGAGACTGAGTGTTTGTTATTTTTTTTTTTGAAAAAGAAAGAGCAAGATGGGATGGGATGGGATGAGTAAGGATAGTGGAAGTAGATAGGGGTTGATCATAGTTTGTTGTTATCAAACCAAAGAAAGCCCATGTTTGTTTGTGTTGAGAACAAAGTCATTGTCATATGGTGAGAAGATGAGCTCAATGAGTCACCAAACTATCTTATCATACATTTCCGTAGGTATTGATATTGGTATTGGTATGGGCCACATTCTCAAATCAATACATGGAACACCTTCCTTCCTTGTTGCCTGTTTACTTCCACTTCCTTGCATCTGCCATTTCACATTTCTCTCTTTATGTATCATATATAACTGTAAAATTACTTTATATTATAATTACAATAAAATGGAGAGTATAATTAGGGAATTCACAAAACAAACTAAAATCCCCAGAATGACTCAAATATCTCTATGACATTCAAGGAAGCGAGCGTGGTGCTTGGGCAATCGAGACTCAGATGACAAAAAAGAACATAGATGACGGACCATTGGAGGCTCTCATGAAACTCTTTGGAGCTCGAAGCCTACAACTCTTGGGCCGCCACCGAGCTCCATCTGCACCGTGAAATGGAGGAATCAGAGTACTCCATGGAAGAGGAAGAGCTCGAGCCGGAGTTTGATGCATTTTGTTTAGATTAGACATGGAGGGGGGATTTCAAATTAGGCATTTGAGATTTTCAAGTGCGGAGAATGAAAAAATAGAGTGAAATTTAATTGATGACATAATTTTGAAAATTTGATGGTTAGTTGAGGACAGTTTCAACATTTTACATTTTAAGAGAAAAAATCCGTCCAAATTTTAACAGAATTAGAGCAAATTGTAAAAATTGAAATTTAGGTGAGCTGATTTTTTTTTAAAAATTAGGTGTAGTTAGTTGCGAAACAGATTATAATATATACAATAAAGTGTAATTATCCCTAGATTATGTTATTGACACATATCAACACCAAATCATTTTCATGTAAGACTAAATTCATGAACCAAATGCTTACGAAACCAACTCTTCTGTTTCATTGGGGTTTGTTGCAATAAAAATATCATGAAGATTTTATGTGAGGACAGACGTTGATCTTTCTATATTTATTTATTGAGAAAAATGACACTTACACTTAAATTTTTCTTCTTACCCATTTAAATACCTCAAATCGTGATTAAATATATAAGAAAAATAGTTTGGATACCAAGAAAAGTTAAATTAATTCTTGTGTCCATTAGAATTTGAAACATGTTCTGTCTCCCCATTATAAATTTGCAACTCCCGTATTTCCTACACAACCCCCATTATCTACTCTTATCTATTATATTCTCTTTGCATGTATGCATATACAATAGCCACCCTACAAGAGATAAAAGATCTCAACAAAATGGCAAGAACTTCACTATTATAACTATTACATTAGCCTAACATCAAATCCATTGTCTACATGCATGTGCCTATAAACAGCTTCTCTTGTAGATAAATCAAATGTTTGAATGTCGCCAAAAGTCCACAAATTATTCATGCTATATTAACTCGTATTTGGAACCAGCTCGTTTGAAAGAGATTTTGTACTGAAATAAAATCTAACACAACATTCAAAAAACAATTGCCACAAACTTTCTGTGAAGTACCAGAAAACACATCGTTATTTAATACTACACCATGAATCCTTTAATCTACTTCTAGAAACAGAATAAAACATAACGAAAAATGGATCAAACTGCAACATAATCCTTTCGATCCACCGGGAAAAAAGAGCAAAGTCATAAAAGACTTGGCAGCCAAAATTGAAAGTAGATAACTGCTTCACATGTCTACACATTTGCTTTATGGCATATACTTCTCGTAGCCATGTGAGGAGAAGGGAACATAGACAACACTGAAAATTCAGAAGACTACACAGTTCAACCTGAATTCTTGATGTTACTTCCAGACAGAAACTAGAGTGTATAATACTTGAATCATGAACTTTCTCCCAAGGGAAAACTTGCATCCCCTGCATCATGGTTTGTGGACCTTGAAGCCAAACACTCTTGGGACATAGCTCTGCGACGCCCTTTGTGGCTTCAGGTGCCCGTATGTCATCAGGAACAAGTGAGGGAATGTGGTCCCAAAATATGCTCCATCAATGTCTATAGAGAGTTAAAGGAACTCAGAAAGGATATATTGCAGTTTATTGCATATAGATGATTGTGTAGATCAAGAAATGAATCATGCCATATATCATGACATGCAGTAATAATCAAAACTTTATAGATACTTTGCAACTGACACGTTTGAACATGAATTGGACCTCTTGACCATATAATGCGTACTAAACAGGCCGATCAAAAACTAATGCATGCTAAACAGTGAAAAAAGCTTACCTATTACTTTTGAAGTCTCAATTATCTGAAATTATTTATATATAAATGAAAGTACAACACTTAGATTGTATAAGGGATCACAAAATACATTGAGATGTATACTGAGTCCTGCATCAGAAGGTTACAATTTATGGGGAAAATTCCACCTCTTTAGGACTAGACTCTGATGCCAAAAATATTTGGAAATGATATGATACGAAGATTAATGGGTTTCAGGTATTTTTAAGGCATTGTGATCCCATAAGATTGATATCTAAAGCCAACAAGCAACATTTAAGTTATAAATCTATTCATCAAGCATTATTTCACCAATAACAACAAAAGAACATGCCAGCCTACATGCAAAAGTATTAGCAGGTAAGAGGATATATGAACACAAGTAGCAAAAGGGCTATTTATGTGTGCGCGCACTAACAACCGGATCAATATGATGGTATATATAACAGTCAAAATAGGGTTATCACTCGACATAATAAAGGATACTACCTTGATACTTCGACCGAGGGTAATATACATCATCACATCTTGGGCAGTAAATCTTCACAGTGCTAGACCGAGGAACGTCAGCTTGGCCAACTGGAAGACATGGTTGCCCGCAGCAGTACACCCTTGGGCATCTTCCAAAGTCGTAGTTCTTGTACTTATCCAGCTGCAGACATTAAACAATATTAATGAGCCAGTGTCCAAGCCATATAAAGATAATATAGAACAACCAATTTGGAAATCAAGATAAATATATCACCATCGCCGCCATTCCCTTGCTAGTCAATATGTAGCGGGCATGAATCAAACCATAAAGCATCTCTGCTGCTGATTCAACAAGCTCATTTTGTTCCTCTGTAAACATATCACCTACCATCCAAACCAATCAACATTTACAAAAATACAAACCTAACCTAACACAAATCCCTAAGTTTCTTAAGACTTAGGATGTGAAGCATATGTCAAAAATATAAGATGTTGTCAAAAAGGCATACAGCTAAATCATGGAAGTAGCAGCATCAAAGTACACGATGATGAAGCGGAAAAGGCACAACATTCGGAAATCAGAACATAGCATAAAGAACATAAACTTACCGTGAGAGGACTCGACATCCAAAATTAAATCAAGTGCATAATCATAATAGGGAACTTGGCTGCTTAATCCACATAGGTTAAAGTCATCTTGTATGTAGTCATCATCAACTTCACAAAAGAACTCATTCCCTCGCAGATTGCAGAACCATGAAATCCAAGAAGTGTCGTCCCCATCAGAACCACTCACCTCTGACTCTTCACTATCTGTTTCCGATTCTTCTATGTTGAAAAAAGAATCATCAGTATGGGTAAAAGAAAGTTCGGAAACACACAAGTAGGTAGAGAACTAGAAAGAGAAACCAAACAACACAAACTCATAAGAGAGGGAAAAGTGCAGTCATCAAAGATTACCAATGCAGAACAAATGGTGACCATTCACAAGACAATCTAGACTATGCTGGTGGAAAGTTTGGTTTTTTTACTTGGGAGGTATATTGCTATAGACCATATTTTCAGTACATACGAAATGTCAATATAATCTAATAACAAAGAAAAACAAAACCCATTTCACAATGTCAAATGGAAAAGAGAATGCCATGCATATATCAGTTACTGTGCTGTTATAATCAGGCAGCTAACACCATTTCCCATAAGAACATGACACACAAGCAACAGATTTTACCAACAAACACACAGAATCTGACTACTTCCCCTGAATTTAAAAAGAAAAAGTTGAAATAAAGAAAACATTAAAACGTGAAATCCAGATCTGAATAAGAAATAGTAATAGAAATGAGAAAGGGAAGCGATGGGGACGGACCATCGGAGCGGGTGGGGTTGGAGAGGGAGGCGTGCTGGTCGTTGGGCGGAGGTTTGGGGATGAGATTGGACCTGTCCTTGGTGGCGCCGTTGATGGCCCTGGAGGTGGAAGGGGAGGATCGCTCGAGGCGCTTGTCGAGGGCGTCGTTGATCCGCTTGCGATCGGCCGGTCCGGCGTCGGCCTTGGAGCCTCCTCTGTACATGTTACCCCTCTTCCTCTTCCCTTTCCCTTTCCCTTTCCCTCTGGTATCCAGTGTATGTATCACAATACCATACCCCAACCCAACCCGATTGATTCACAAGATCGATATCGAAATCAAACCCTAGCCTAGCCTAACCTTGTTCTCAAGCTCAAGAGAAAGAGATAGTGGAGCTGCTTCTAGGTCATTTCCTCTCCTCCATCATTTTTTTCTTGTTTTGGATCTTCGGTTTCTCTCTAGATTTCTCTCACGATATTTATTCTCTCTCCCTCCTCTTTTTATTTTCCCCATTCGTCCACGTGGCATTAGATCGGTACAAGGTCTGTATTGTTCGCTCCTATGGTAAATTTCACTTGTGTACACCTCCACATACCCTCTTATCACATAAATTTTTGTTAACTTTATAAGTCACAAACGGAATCCATTATCCTTTTTTAAAGTCTGTGACAGTTTTTCTGAAATGGCAATTTTATCCAACCATTTGAATAATTGATTATGTTAAGGGCTAGAGGCATATTAGTTTGTTGGAAAAACTACACATAGCCACACACAACTAAAGTCAAAAGACACATAGATATCCTCATCTTTCAAACTGGACATCTAGCTACACCCAGAGATTAAAAAATAGACACTTATATTTCAAACGGGCTCCGGCGAGCCTCCAGTCAGCGGCTAGGAGGCGAGGACGACCGGAGAAGTCGGTCGGAGGTCAAAGACGAGGCCGGCGAGGAACACGGTGGTCGTGGACAAGCTTGATCGGAAAAACACGCATAAACTCAGAAATGGCATGATTTGAAAATTTGAAGTCTGCCCAAGGGCATTTTCGTCTTTTTATTTAAAATTTTAATGGAAAATCTAACGTTAAGTGTCCATTTTTCAATCTCTAGGGGTAGCTAGATGTCCAGTTTGAAAGATGAAGATAATTATGTGTCTTTTGGCTTTAGTTGGGTGTGGCTACGTGTAGTTTTCCTTGTTTTTTTAACATAAAGAAATGTCAAATGACCATTTTGTAATGTATCAGTTGGTTTGACTCAATTTTCAATCCGTACTGGATCAAATTCCTAATGTCCGGTCGGAAATGAGTTATGGGAGGAATTATCAAACCTAGTCATTTAACGCAACTCTGATGGCCTCGTCGAAGGCCAGCTGGAGCAAATAGACGAATTAGCACCGTCAGTTCCTCCTCTGAAGAGGGACGACTAGATCTTCAAGTTCTCGATGAGCTTCAAATCGCGAGCCATCATGGTAGCGATAGGGATGGCAAAAAAATCTGAACCGGACGGGTACCCGATCAATCCGCCCCGATCAGAATGGGTGAAACCCGGATTTCTGCGGGTTTAGGTTTTTTGTACGGATTTCTACGGGTTCGGGTTTTTTGTACGGGTTTTTGAGCGTGTTCGGGTCGGGTGCGGGTTGACTTATACCCCATCCGGTTTCGACCTGCACCCGTTTGAATTTAAAAAAAAATTAATTTATATAGTAATATTATATAATATAATCTATATTCTCAATCATTTTTTAACAAAAAATGTTAAAACCTAAATTATAATTACCCAATCACGCACAAAACCTAAAATAATATAATATAACATCTATTTATATTATTATTTTTGCTTGTATTGTAAAAAAATTGTTAATTAAGTTCATATTTGAATATTCGGGTTGAGTTTCGGGTTTAGGAGAAAACCCGTACCCGACGGGTTTTTTACGGGTCGGGCACCCGCTCAAATTGATCGGGTTTCTTGCGGGTCGGGGCCCGTTGGAAGTGAGCGGGTCCGGGTGCAGGTTGGGCCGAATCTGACCTAAACCCGGCCCGTTGCCATCCCTAGGTAGCGACTGACCAACGACGCCAACTCATACTTGTTTGAGATCAAGAGCTTCTCAACCCAAACAACTTCCACCACAACGTACCCGATGATGGTTCCCCGTCAAGAGTCTTTGAACAAAGCCGCAAAATTCAATGCCAAACGGTTAGGCGGCGACGGTCCTTGCTGTGGTCACAACTCATTTGGTCGTGGTGTTGTGACCCTGCAAATCTCAATATGGCTCATTTGGCTAAACCGGATTGGATTAGGGATTAACTAATTGGATTGATTCAATTCATGTTAGGTTAAATTGTGATTTATTTTCAACAGGTGCAGATATTTGAAAATTAAAAAGAAGTGAAAAATCGTCATTTCGCAAAAACTATAATAGAGTTTATAACAACGATAATAGCTTTCATTTAGGTGACTTACAAAATTTTTAAAAAACCTGTAAATGTACCTGCGTGATAATGAGGTTTCTCCAGGTATACCTACGTGAAATTTACCTTTACTTAAATATGTGATAATCTCAGATAATACATTTATACGTTTTCCTATCCAACATTCTCACATAACTACACAACAAAATTTCAATCTTTGTGAGTTCAGTTCAGTTTGTTTTAAATCCACTTTACTCATATCTTTTTTATTTCAAGTTAACACCGTTAGTTTCCAATGTGTAATGATCAAAATACTTCTATTTCTTCTTCAAATTTCTAAATTGATGTCATTAACCACTTTTCTTTTCTCCTTCTCTCACCCTATTTTTTTTTTCATACACTAGATTACAACTTTCCAAGCATTTAAAATCATATGTGAGATTGCGGCTTATTCCTAAAAAAAATTCATTATTAGAGGATGAACTCAACTAAAAGTTTAACCTAGTAGTTGAAGGACCAATTATAGTTTTATACTCTAACACACGCCCTCACAGAGAATCTCGTTTTTAGGTTTTGATGTGCACTTGTTAGAATAGAAGATTGAGTAGCCCATTCGAAGTTAAAGAGCATTTGGAAGAGAAGATTGAGAGAAGCCCAATATTGAATAGAGTTGGGTTCTTTTTTTTTTATGAGAATAAGAGATAAGACAGAATGAAATGAAATATAATTTGCACGTCCTGAGATTCAAACACGTGTCCGCGAGGTAGACCCAAGCTCTGATACCAAATTAGCATCTTCAATGGTGCTCCCCATATTTAAAATAATATACGGAATGATTTGCATTAGAATTAGGGTAGAGCAAGGTTCTAAAAACGCTAGGCATTAATCGGGCGGACAACACCCCATAAAAATTAATCGGGGATTAATCGGATTAGGCGGAGATTAATCGGATTTGCATTTTTATTTAATTATTTTTAATATAAAAATAAAAATAAAAAATAAACAAGCTCAAAATTTTAAACAAGCTTAAATTTAAATAAGGTAAAAAATCAAAATTTAACAACTAAATTTCAAATTCAACAACCACAAAATTCTTCAACTACATAGTCTCTAATATTAAAAGTGTCAACAATATCTCAAATTTCAACAATCACGATTTCCAGTTTCAACAATCACAAAATTCATCAAGCCCATGGTTTTAGAACTCAAAAGTGTCTAGAAATCATGTAAGAGTGTTTCTTATCCATAATTTTCAACTACTTGATCATTTTCTTCCTCTTCCTCTTCCTCTTCCTCAAATTCATAATTTGGATTTTCTTCTTCATCATCCGAAACAAAATCTTCTTCAAGTTGTTGAATTTCTTCGCCGGACAAGATAGCCTCATCTCCACTCTCAACGATCCAAACTTGAGCATTAGTGGCTTCATCGGAAAAAAAGAACGTCCACTTGTTCTTGTAATAATCTTGTCCTCTTGTTCAAAAGCTTTGCATTGAATTGAACATAGACTAAATTGTTCAACTTCTCGATATCAAGTCTATTTCTTTTCTTTGTATGAATCTGAGTTCATTATAAAAAAACATAAATTAATTTTAATTATAAAAAAACATAAATTAATGAATCTAAATTCATAATAAAAAAAATTAAATTAATATTGATTTAAAAAAAAGTAAATTAATTAATCTAACTTCATAAAACAAATTCAATTAATACTTACCCCCTCAAAAGTGTTCCAAGCCCTTTCACAACCGGACGAGCTTGTTGTCAAACTAAGCACTCTTTTAGCAAATCTTTGTAAATTTGGAACTTGATTTCTGTATGCATTCCACCAGCCAACTACAAAACACAGTAAAATTTAAACCAATAATATTAGTGCTTGTCAAATGTTTTCAAAATGAAATGAAATGAAATAAATAAGTTGTAGTAAAGACAATCAAGAATTGGGAACAAATCTTTTTTGTATGGTTGTTGTTGTTAGGGTACGAATCATATATTCAAGTCAGAGAGGATAGAGACAAACCATAACGGTGGTCGACGGTGATGGTGGTCGGCGGTTGACGGCGATGGTGGACAGCGGCGGTTCACGGCGATGGCGGCCATCGGCGGCCGACGACGATGGTAGACAGAGGTCACGGCTCGTGAGAACGAAGGTCTGACTCTGAACTCTGAAGACACGAAGTGAAGAATAGCTGAAGAGTTTAGACTTTTAGGTCTAAATGTGTAAACATGTAAATAATATATTTCCAATTTTTTTTAATAATTGGGCCTCCCAGCCCAGCCCGTTCAGCCCGCCTAATGGCCTGAATGTCATCTCCGTTTCAGACCGCCTGATCACTGGAAAACGCGACGGAGAATCCTTCAAAAGGGCCTAAGCAGGCCTAGGCCGTTTTTTGAAACACTAGGGTAGAGAGACACTTTTTCATGTTTAACTTCAACCATGTTTTCTACATTTAAGCCACATATATTAATTTAATAATATTTCTTACTTTTTAATAATAAAAAGTTGGTAGAAGAGAAAATAATGTAAGAAAAATAAAAAGGGCAATATGAAAGAGAATATAGGGAGTTCCCCACATTTTCACCAAATGTGGGGAGCTCCCTATGGTAGGGAGTCAAATAAGAAACCACATTGGAGTGCAATTTTTACATTTTCACTCCCTAAAGTAGATTTTTAGCTATTATAGAAAGTCACATTCAACAAATACATAGACCGGAGATGATAGTGTGAGAATAAGAGAGGGGAAACGAAAAGAAAAGTAATTAATAACATCAATTTGAAACTTTAAAAGACAAACGTGAGTATTTTGATCATTTTGCACTGAAAATTAACAGTGTTAACTTGAAATAAAACAAAAATGAAAAAATTGAATCCCGTAAGAAATATAAACTATGTGCAATTATGTAGAAAATCGGATAAAAAGTATAGTTTTAAGAGGTTATCTTAGGAATCGCAACATATCAGATTTTGCCTAATCCGGACTCGCTCACGCTCATATTAAACGGGTGCCTGACCCATTCAAAATCCACTAGGTATAAGAATTTTCAGAAACCCAAAATTAACCTTTGATGCATCCGTCGGATTCAGTTTATTTTCCCATCCCCAAGTAATCCCTTCAAATATTTATTTCATTTAAGAAAACAATCTTCTGAAAATCAAAATTAAAATCAGAAAACCCGTAAAAAGAAGGGGGTTGAGTCGAGGGTATCGGTGGGGTTATCTAGTTGGTGGTGGTGTTGATATTCTCATGGTGGAGGTATGGGACCTTACTTGCCACGTCACCCAACATCTATCACGTGCACTATCAATTAATTCCGGTCAATGCTGTTGACCATATGTATCAATCAATACTATTGATTCAATAGTGTGTGCACGTGCACAGCACGTGTACCAGATGGCTTCTAATATTCTCCATAACATGAAATATCAGCCTATATGGACCGTAGCTTCCTCTGTGATTGGGAAGGTTACTCAGATAACAGCTGCTAAAACTCCACAACATTTACACGGCATAGAAGGGTTTAAATACATAAGTAAAATCTGTATAAAAAAACAAAAGGCTAATTCATAATTCAGTTACCATTGCTCTTAATCTTAATCTCCGTCAAAGTACTTCTCCTCTGCATCCTGGTTGGCCTCCTTGAGCCAGTGATCATCCAATGTTTCATCTTCGTCTATTTTCGAGTAATCTAAATGCTCGTGATCTTCCCCGGACAGGAACTTCTGTTGCATGATGTTGGTAAACTGCTCCATCAGATCTTGCTGCTCCTCTATCGATACACTTGCTGCCCATCGATTTCTCACTGCTGTGGATTGCACGCCATTGGTTGGATCAGGGTTATTTCCGACTTCCTATCATGACAGGATTTTTTTTTTCAAATTATCAGTTACTATGACCCACTACATTTATCATCACAATGTGAATCAAACTGAAAATTGATATCAAACAAAATCCCAAAACAAGTTCAATCAGAGTATAACACATTAGACAACCCAAAATTAAGTAGATGAGAGATGACTCGTACACTAAGCACATTTTAAAGCCAAATCACAAATGAAGATCATAGTATACACATCAAAGACAGCTAGCAACATTGTAATCATCTACTTTCTCTTCAATTTTCTTTGCTTTTAATATTTGTGATCCACAATATGCTGTATCCTATTCCTACAGCTATTAATAAGATAAGTACTGCTGAACCAGGCACATATGTAGGAAAACACTGAAACCTTGTTCACTACAATAATAGTAATCGTGCCTATGTGGCTTAGACCAGACCACTTATCCCTTCCTAAGATCAGGCAGTTTTAACTATAACATTTATTTCATCACATTGCCCTTATTGAAGAGCTAGTAAGGGAAAGATTCATACCCTTACTAAAAATACAGGAGGTTAACCACAATACATTAAGCTTGCACAATGAGTAAAAAAAAGAAATGCTTATTCCTGTGAGACCCAACTCACCTTAAACTAATTTATTCTGACCATTTAACATGAATTTCTATGAGCAGGTTGGTTTAGACCAATAAGATCATTTGTGATATTTGGATTACAGGGATCTGAGACCAATGATCGCTCTGTCATCACAAGAGATAAAGCAACCAGACCATTTACTTCTCATAGATGTAGGGAAGAGTTGGAGAAATCTACAAACAAAGTCAGCTGAGTTAAGCCTTCCGCGACTGCCATATTTTGGTGGAGAAGAAGGTCTCCAACATATTTTTTATGATGGCAGATAAACCCTTACACCGTGCGTTCTTCTAACATATATGTTTGATGTCCTGTCCTGAAATTTTAAGAACCTTTAGACAGGAACTTCCTTCGGCCCCCATTAATGACAGTAGTTTTATACTCAAACATGCAATTGAGTGCATCACAGCAGATAATTGTTAGGTTCCTTGAGATGCTTAAGGTTCATTGCTTTAATGGGCATTAAACTACTGTTGTCTGGCTTTCAGATAATCTATAATGTAGCTAGACACATTTTGCTTACACTGAAACTTACATATCAGGTACCTATTTCACGGTTTTCCAATTCTTTCTTTGGCTGTTCTGGTTTTCGTATAGTGCTAAACATATTAATGACAGTAGTTTTATACTCAAACATGCAATTGAGTGCATCACAGCAGATAATTGTTAGGTTCCTTGAGATGCTTAAGGTTCATTGCTTTAATGGGCATTAAACTACTGTTGTCTGGCTTTCAGATAATCTATAATGTAGCTAGACACATTTTGCTTACACTGAAACTTACATATCAGGTACCTATTTCACGGTTTTCCAATTCTTTCTTTGGCTGTTCTGGTTTTCGTATAGTGCTAAACATATTAATGTATTTATTCTAGAAGAATTCCCCACCGTGTACCACTATCACTATGTCCCTCCTCAAGCAATATCCTTCTCCCTACCAAACAAAAGTTCAAGCTAAACTCTTACAGGGAAATAGCAACTTTCGAAGCTACAGAATGAATGAAAATAGTACCTCCACTCATAAAAATGCAGTCTACGTAATAGTTGAAGTGAAAACTCTATTATACTAAATTCACCATTACTGTTCCTCGCTCCTACAGAAAATTCATTATTTGGTTGCTTTCTGTCAATTTACTTAACTACACGTGATTCTCCACTATTCCTCTTCTCGTGTATCCTCATATGACACACACTCCATAAGCACAACACGTATATGTGGGATGTGTTCAAACATAACAATGGTATGTATGACTCCATCGGCCAAGGTAAATACACAAGTTCTCGAAGAAAATGCAACTGAACAATAATTTAAACCATGAAAGGAAAAAAGGAATGTGGGTAAGAGATTTACAAAACATAAATATCAACAGGTAAGGGACAATCTCCAGTAAAACAATGCAGACAGGCAAAACACAATTGGCAACTAGTTCTATAAGGGCAACAAGATATTCACATATAGAACAAGGCAGAGAAGAAACTAGTAAAAGGGTTACCTGTGCGCTTCCATTAGCTTTTGCTGCTGCTTCTTCCTCTTCCTCTTCTTCTTCTTCTTCTTCTTGCTCCTCCTCCTCCTCCTCTTCTTCATTAACTTCATTCCCAATCCAGTCAGCCTCAGGCACACCCAACCTCTGTTGCTCCACCCTAATCTTGGCAACCAGAATTGCTTCCTCAGACCTCCTCATGAGCGTCTCCGACCACCGCTCTCCGGGGCGAGGCATGCTCCTCTCGATGGGATCCTGAAACTTGCCCACATACTCGTGGTGCAAATACGGTTGTCTCTCCCTCATAGCATCGTCGGAGAAGTACTTGCCGTCAAAAACCATCTGATTGAGATAGGCGAGCCTCCGATTCTTGACCGTGACCGATCTAGAGCGCAGCTCCTCCGTGGTTGGACTGATGAGGCTGGTGAGGTGCTTGAGGTGCCAGTTGATCTCGTAATCGGCCTTGAGCTCGTCGAACTCGCGGAGCTCGTCGGAGGTGAGCTTGGATCCGTAACGTTCGAGGAAGACGGCGGCGTCGCGGGAGAGGAGGTCGGCGAGGAGAGCCTTGCGCTGGGAAGGGTTTAGGGCAGAAGGCGCGTGAACGCGAGGGAAGTAGAGGCCTTCAAGGGCTGAAAGCCTCTCCGATATGCTCTCCGCCGCCGCCTTCTTCATCTTCGTCGTCGTCTCCATGTATCACTCGCACGCTTCAGTCGGTTCGTTTCTTGACATCGTCGGTCACTTATAGAGGGGATGTTAATTTGGTGTTTGTTTTACATAAAATCACGAAAAATAAAGAGAAAAACTCACTCCCCTCTCTATTTCTCATGTCACGCCTTGACATTGGACCGTGACATGGGTCCATCAACCTATCAATAAATCGCAGAATTGCCAAAAAATTAAGTTTCGATTATTAAGGTTTTTTTTATAGAGAGTCGTCGCGAACAGAGACGTTCAATAAGGGTTTGGGATTTCGAGAAGAGGTTGAACATTTGTTGAAGGCAGATTGTGAGCATAAGGATCGAAGGCATTAAAGATCGGGTCACGAATCGAAAAGATTTCGCCCGAATCGACGGAATCCAACTCCACTAGATTAGGATTTCGTTGTTGTTACCTATTCTCTTTTAATTCTAAATGCTATTTGATTTTTGCACGGTAATTCTTGGTTACACAGTTTGATGCATGAATATTTATATTCATCGTTAAAGTTTGGACTTTTATGCATTTATGCTTATGATTATGACTTTATCATGATTGTTGATTGCATAGAGGTAGTTTATAACCATTATGATTTTATAATGTCGAGTCGAAGAGAATCGTTGGATAACTGACAAGTAGAATTATAGATGGTTCGAGAGGACTCTTATCCCGTAATTGTTGTGCGATTGCAGAGTTGGCTTGCCACTAGTTCGAGAGAATAGTTGGCTAGTCGACTCTAGATTTGTTCGCGTCGAGAGGCAGAACCAATATATTTGTGGACACATGAAGCACTGTATTACATGAATTTCCTTGCTTTAATTGACCGATTGATTGATAATGACATGTATTGCCTAGCACCTATGCTACCTCTCTTTATCTGGTTACTCCTTTGATCGTTCGCTCCTTGCTTTATTCACATACTTCACATAATCATTTCAATCACCATATTTATATTTTTTCAGAGATAATTGGAACTAAATTTTGCGTTGACCCATTATTGATCCTTGGGGATTCGACCATGTACTTATCATGTTTATTATTACTTGTGACGACTGCGTGCACTTGCGCGTAATCGTGAGCATGTGGACCACTGTCTACGGGCCCAACACACTTTGAGAATTAGTGCAAGCAGAGTTGATTATAACCCTTGTAACTCACAAATTTATAGGGCATTGAAGAAAGCAAATGCGATTATCTAAGGAGAATTTGACTGAACAATATGCCGATCTACTAATTTATTGTGAGATGATCAAGAAGAGAAACATATGGAGTAAGACAAGAGTTCAATACGACGATTATGGCGAGGCAAGGTTCCACCGAATGTATGTCAGATATGCGTCTCAGAAGCAAGATTTAATGGAAGAAATGAGGTCATACGTGGGGCTGGACGGGTGTCACTTGAAGGGCCGATTTTGAGGGCATTTATTATCAACTGTAGAAAAGGATGGGAACGATGAGATGTACACATTGCTATTGCTATAGTTGGTCAAGAAACAAGGAATCACGGAGATGGTTTCTAACAGAGTTCTTCCAGGACTACGAATCACATATAGATCGAGAATGGGTTTTCATCTCGGACAAACAGAATGTCATATTTTTGTATTATTTTTTGTTTCTAAGCTAATTTTGTGTTTAAGTAATTTATGTTTTGAATTTGTTTGTGTTTTAATTTGTGTAAATTTGATATTTTAAATTTACGTGGTCCATATATGACATGTAGGATTAGTTAAGGAATGGTTGCCAAATGTCGAGCACTGTTTCTGCATGCGACATATGGCATATAACTTCTATGCTAAGTTTAGAGATGAAGAACTGAAATTTAAGTTGTGGGATTGTGCGAAATCGACTTCAAAAATCATGTTCAAAGAGAATATACAATCCAGAAGGCTAGAAATTCGAAGGCATATGAATGGGTAGAGGATAAGGGTTAAGAGGAATGGTGTAAGGCCTACTACACGGAAGTAGCAAGGTCTTCAGAGCAGACGAATAACTTGAGCGAGACATTCAATCGATCGTTAATGGACGATAGGGAGAAGCCAATTTACAAGCCGTTGGAGGACTATAGGAGGCAGCTCATGAAACTCTATACAAAAAATCAGAGGCCAGAAAAGGGAAGGGGAGGCCCTCAGATAAAGGAGATCCTGGAAAAAAACAAAGTAGCGAGAAATTTTGTAAATGTATTTCTTGTGGGGACAATGTATTTGAAGTCAAAAGTTTGGATCAATTTGGACGGTAAACGTGGCTGAGAAGTCTTGCGAGTGTTTAAAGTGGCAGTTAAACTGGATTCCTTGCCACTGTTGCCAGCATAGTGTAACCGTCATGAGGTTGTTGAGGCATAAACTAGAGGACTACGCCCGCAATATTATTTGGTGGATACGTATAAGACAGTGTACTCACACTTCATCAAACCCGTTGACAAAAACGATAAATGACCTCAAGATCTTGGCCTTTAGATAATAGCATCTTCAAATGTTCGGAGACCACCTGGCCTACCGAGGATCAAAAGAAAGACAAGCGCTGGCGAGAAACTACGACAAATGGACCACGCTGATAGGGGAACTACTGGTGTAAGATACTCGGGATGTAACTAGCTAGGACATAATAGCCGCATTTGTTCAGTAAAAGATCATAGTTAGACTTCCTCAACTAAAAAGGCAAGGAAAAGACCTGCTTTTAGCGAGACATGTTCCTACAGAAGAATAGGTGACTGAAATATTCAGGAAGAGGAAAGGTAGAGTAGATAAAAGACTAACCTCCTGGCGGGTTCTGCCAAAGACTTGCACATATGAGAAAATTCAGCACAAATGTAAGGTTGCACTTACAAGGAAGGCCCAACACCAAACTTCACAACAAGTCCACAAGCTTCATAGCAAGTCCACCTAACCGGCACACTGTCACAAGACATGCTTATACCCTCACAGGTATAACTATGAGATTTGTAAATTTTTAGTTTTCATAATATTTGAGATTTACTCTCTGCATATTGAATTTTAGGATTGATGAGATTTTTTAAGTGTTCATGAAAATTTTGTCTGATAATCTTGTGGTAATTTGTGTCTTAAAATCTTGTGTTAATTCGTGTGCTAAAATTTGTGGTCATTTTGATGCTAAAATTTGAAGGAAGAAGATTTTGTTGTTGTATCAGTATAGTTAGTCAAATAGATATGAAATTTGGGTGAGAACTTGTAATGTTGTTGTCGTATCAAATATATATATATATATATATGAAGATTTTGTTGCTATAATTTTGATAAATATATATCAAATGGATATGAAGATTTTGTTGTTGTAAATATGTTACTTGTATGTTGTTGATGGACTTTGTTGCTAAAATTGCTTGCTAAATTTTGTAGGAAAATTGAGGATGGAATGTATGAAGAGATGATAGAGATAATGCCATTAGAAGAGGAAGGAAAAAGGCATGGAGAAAAAGATGATGGAGATAATGCCATTGTGATAATGCTATTGGAAGAGGATGAGGAGCAAGGACATGAAAAGGATGAATGCAAGAAGAAGGCACGGAGGAAAAGATGATGGAGCTTATGGAATTGTTTTCCAACCAGCAAATGATGATAGTTGTTGAAAGTTTTTTACTGCACATATCTTGGAATTATAAGAAGGGAAAATGACACTTTTGTACACCTAAATATACAATTTTGACACTTTCATACCTTAACTTTTTTTTTCTCTTTTTTTTATACCTGAATTTTATTTTGGACAACTTACCCCTAAAATTTCAAAAATACCGAAATTACCCCTGAATTGAACCAAAATTAAATCTGGTCTAATGGAGAAAATCGGCCCAATTTTTAAAGAGTGTAAAAAGACGACATTACCCTTAATTATTCATCAAATTATCAATTGAATGTCACCCTCCCTCCTTTCTCCATTTCTCTGCCCTCTTCTCCTCCGCCGCCCCCTCCTCGTCGACATGCTCGTCCTCATTGTCTCCCTCAACCTTGAAGCCATCGTTCTTTCGCGCTCTGTCATGCCACCGCCAACCTCCTCCGCCGACCAATTCATGGAATCCTCCGGCCAGCACCACCTCCTCCTCGAACCCCACACCCAAACCCTCTCCACCACTCCGCCGTTCTCGCCGGAACCCTAACCCGCCCAGAACCATCCTCCGCTGACACCTGCCTCCGCTTCTCCGGCTCCGCCACCGTCTGGGTGTTTCCTGATTTGGGTCGTGGAGAGCCCAATTTGGGTTCGATTCGGTTGGGTTTGGGTTTGGGGGAGTGCCCAATTCTAAGGCTAAGAATCGTGTTTGTGGAGCTCTGGAGTGTATCAACCTAGTCTCGGTGGTTGCCGAAGGAGGTCGCCTCTGTCCCCGACTGGTCCTCCGCCCGCCTCGCCCTCTGTCCCCGGAAGGGCATGAAGAAGATGATGAACAGTGAGGAGAGAGGGGCATAATTGTAATTTAATAATTTATTTTCAGTTTTTAATTTATTATTTAAAAATACCAATATACCCTTAAATTGTGTGATAAATTTGTTATTCAATGGAGGGTAAAAAAGTAATTTCATATTAATTAAGTTATGGTTGGATCTGGTTGAAATTGAACCGGTTCAATTCAGGGGTAGTTTCAGTATTTTGAAATTTCTAAAGAAAATTGTCGCAAAATGAAATTAAGGTATGAAAAAAAAAGTTAGAGTATGAAACTGTCAAAAGTGTATATTTAGGTGCACAAAAGTGTCTTTTTCCCTTATGAGAATGAATTTTGTCCATCAAAAATTTGTCGTGATGGTTTGTGTTTCAATATTGTTGCTGCTTATGTGCAGGGTTGTAAACATGTTATTGAAATTTTGGCCAATTATGACCGGCTTTTCCCAAATTATGGTCAATTTTGCACAACAGTTTGGCCAATTCTGACAAGTTTTTTTTTTTTTTTTCAATTTTGGCCAAATTACACAACAGTGACTTCTTTACTTCACTGTTGTGGGCAATTTTTACACAACATTTAGCAAGGGTCTTACACAACAAAATACAGTCTCGGTACCCCATTCATCAATAGAAACAATATAAATCACTTACTACTAATCATACTAAAATTTCAACTACTGTTTCGAATCTGACATTGGTTTTCTTCAAAAAATTTACTTCTACCTTGTACTATCTTTCTTGCTCCTCGAATTTCAAATTCACGGCTAGCGAATTTTGTTTCAATCGAAGGTCTGGCGCAGAACACGCCCAATCTCTTCATCCACAATTTTCACCGTGTTTTCTAGACTTGTAATCCTTCGCAACAAAACCGGCATCGCCCTTTTGCCAAAAGGGCAAGTTTCTGATTTCATTTCATTACCAAATTAATGTAATTATATAGTTCTCATACTCTGAACTATACATTCATTTCAATCAATTATAAAACAAGTTCATAACCATAATTAGAACCATAAACAAATCAATTACTGTAATTACTGATTAATCTTCAATCAATAAGCTACAAACCTTAATTTACCGGAAAACACTAAACCTTACCAAATTAGGGAATTCTAAACCCAAAATTCTCTGAACTGGACATAACCCTAAATTCTCCGAACGGGAAACAAACCATAAATAAAAAAATTGCAGATCCTTATCGAGAATCTACCGCAACCACAAAATCTTTGATCTGGGTTTTCACTAGTTTAAGAAGTTCGAATTGGTGCTTTAACTCCACAGAATCACTCTACCCTTTTTTTCGTCATCTCCTCCCTCGATTACGAAACTCGGGCACGCGTCTTCTACCTCGGTAGCTCCATGCGAATCTCGTTCTGTAGTCGTCTTTTACCTTAGCTCCCTTCGATTCCTTCCGTCCCCGTCTTCGTCAGTGAGGAGCTCGATTTGGTTCTCCACGTTAATGTAGACTATGAGTCAAACCAATTTCTTTGTTTGTCAGTATATAAAAGGGCAATTCTGCCATTTTTTAAAACATTACCCCTCATGTGATGGTCACATGTTCGCATATTTCCATAAGATTAACGTCGTTGGGGTGAAGTGAAAAATTTGGCAATTTCAAGGACGCCACAAACCGTTTTCATCTTTCGGGGGAGTTTAGTGAAAATCGTGTAAAGTACAGGGAAGATAAGTGAAATTTTTTCTGAATAAATAAATATTTGTAAACACTAATTAATATATTTTTTTGTAATATTATTGTTATCTTCGTCAAATTTGAAGTTAAGATTCAAACTTAATTTTATTTTTCAAACAAATAAACTAGATTTAAATCAGGGAAAATTGTAGATGGATATTTAAATAATATTTTTACAAACAAAAAGGGATAGATGAAAATATGATTGTCATCGCAAGTGTGCCGTTTTATGATTTTTAAGTTTTTCATAATGTCCAAAATAGCCTCATCATTTTTTGTAATGAAATCTTATAATTATATTGGTGTCATCTTTAACCAAAATTCTTATCAAAATAAAATGGGATAGATTTAAAATGTTTAGTCAACTGAAATAGAAAGCAAAAGTCAATATTTATATTATCGGGAAAATTTCACTTAACACCTCTTAACTATAGTCGAGTTTCACTTAATCTCATTTAAGTTCAAAAACGATTTATGAAGTCCCTTAAGTTTGAAAAGGTTTTACTTTACCTTTTTCTGTTAATTTTTTGTAAAAATAATAATGAATTTGAACTTTTTTTTCCTTCTAATTTCAGCACGATGAACTATTTTTAAATTTCACCATTCCTAGCACAGTTAAATTTCATGTAAAATGTCCACATTTCCCTTGTATTAATTTTTTTATAAAAAATATCTTTTGAATTTTTTATAAAAAAGTTTTCACATAAATAATATAAAACTGATATTAATATTATTTTTTATAAAAATATTTTAAGAAAATTTAAAAGTAAAAAAATTTAACAACGTTTTTTATTTTTGATTTTTTTATAAAATGTTCAAATCAGATTTTTATTATTTATTTCATAAAAATTATTTTAAAAAAGGTTCAAAGATGATTCTTAGTTTTGTTAATACAAGGGTATTTCAGACATTTAATTAAATTTGGGAGTCAAACTATATCTTCTTCATTTATTTTAACGGCGTTAGGGGTAAAATGACATAAGTTTCCCATTAACACAGTTGTAGTTGACCGTAGTAAAGTGAAAAATGAACAAAGTTGAGGGTTGTAAACTGAAATTTTTCCTTAATTTTAAACAAAATCAACTAAAAGCAAATGAAACGAAGGAAACTGGTGAGATGAAAGGTCATTAACTTCACAAGTATACTTTTAATATGAATGTATATAAATTTAATTGAGAATGAAGCAAATGTTTGTGTATGTTTACGTGAATTTTTCTTAAATTTGTTTTCGGGGGTATGACTTCGGGCCATTCTAGTCCATTGGAGCGATGGGTGTGGTGTTTTTTGGGTGGCTCCGAGCGGAAGTGGGTGGAGACCGTGTATTGAGATCAAGAGAGGAGTCGGTCTTAGGTGTAAAGGACTCTGGATCTCGGTAAGAGATCAATTTGACATTAGGGGTTTCTGGACGAAGATCGAGTTCTACTCTTGGTACAATTATGTAGGAGTGCAAATATTTGTTTTCTCATCATTATTATGTTTGTATTCAGTGTAGTGTACCAGTCATGTCATAGAATGTCATTTGTTCTTGTCATCTTCCCTCTCCAAGGTCTGCAGATATTTCATAATGAAATAATTTCTGTTGTACTTGTTACAAATATTTCATAGTGAAATAATTTTTATATGATTTTTTTTAAAAAGAGTAGTCAATTCAGCCAATAATAACATCAATCACTAGTTTTGACCAATAGAGCAATTACTAAATAAACCTTGATGGTCTTGGTGCAAAATTAAAGTTAATGATAATAGGAGATTTGAGGAACCTGGTAGTTAAAAAACTTTTAAGACAAGCTCAATAGAGAGAGTATGTCCCTTATAGAAAGAGAATGAAAAAGAGAATTATATGAAAAATTACTTACTCAACTAAAGGTATGAAATTTGATAGTTGAAAAACCAATTATAATTGTACA
The DNA here is from genome assembly GCA_963920655.1 of Geranium rotundifolium. Taxonomy (NCBI): domain Eukaryota; kingdom Viridiplantae; phylum Streptophyta; class Magnoliopsida; order Geraniales; family Geraniaceae; genus Geranium; species Geranium rotundifolium. The sequence goes on along the minus strand of OY987313.1, from coordinate 32,919,702 downwards.
TTCTAATAATTTCTATATATGAAACCTTAAAAGCCCGTTTGATTCAGATATATAAAGTACTTGAATCCAACTGATACACAGAACCTTCTTAACATTACTCATACAACATCCTCTCAAACCTCCCTAGAATTTAATGGGCAAACATCACCACATTCAACAAGGCTAATTTTCCTGTCACACATCCATTTTATTCACAACTGGTCACAGGCGAGCTGGACTGTATATGGTGGTACAAAAGCAAATGAGTCGAAGTTATAGATTACAGTAATAGTGCTTAAAGTTGAGAATAGTCCAGAAAACAAGGGAGCAGCTTTGGGAAAACATGCCAGCAAACATACCAACAAACACTCTAAAATAGAGCTGCGTGACTTGCGGTGCTACAACCACAATGCAGGCTAAAAGAGATAAGACGCCCGGTTCCAAATCGTCGCCTAACACTGCAAACACGCCGCAGAAGAAGGCAGCTACCATAGCTACCATTGCTTCCATGGTGAGCCTTGCTGCCAATTCATGCATAGCTAGACGAGTGTGCCGGTTTACCACCATTGGCAAGAAAATGTGCAGAAAGACAGCTACGCATGACAGTACCATGGCCAATGTATCTAACACCACAAATGCTTGGAAAGCTCTACTATTTGACAGAACTGCAAGACCCTGGTTTGCCCCCTTTTCACTAATGTACCCACCGGGCAACGTAAAACCTGCTGCAAAGGTTACAGTTGCTATGAGTGCTGCTACTACCAAATGGGCCGTTCTCGCTTCCTGGAGGAGGTCCTTGTTTCCATAAATGTTGTCAACATCCCCTCCCACCAATCCTCCACCACTCTCACCAACGTTTATGTTCTTATCTATTCCCAATACCCTCCCACCAGGTTTGAAACCCAGGCGATGAAGTTGATCCCGAGCACCTATCTGCAAAAGTCATGGTCAAGTTAACCTCTTAGCTTAACAGAAAATTAAAAAGAAATCTCCAAACTCATGAGTGAGGGGCAATTACCTCTAGCCTCAATAAAGTAGCAGTGGGTGCCATGTCCATAACATTCATATTTTGGTTGTTGCAGGCCATCTTATCAACTCTAGAGTCTCTTTTGAGAAGAGGGGCGGCCAAAGGCATCAAGGAAGAAGCAACAAACAAATGGAGTGCTGTGTTCCCATTCTCGTCCCTTTTATCTATAAGGTAACCAAGAGCTTTGTTAAGGATCAAACCATTTATCACTACTCTGGCATCGCTCTCCACAGCCAGGTGAAGGACATTCCGTCCTCTTTCATCCATTATCTCAAAACAATCTGGACACTTGGAAAAAAACTGCATCACAACTCTTGCATGGTCTCTTTTCGCTGCAATGTGAAGAGCTATCTCCTTTCCATCCATGGTGGCAATATATGCACATTCTCTGTCGTGGTCTAATAAATCACCCACTATTTTGTAGTGACCAAAATATGCAGCATAATGAAGAGGAGTCCATCCTTGTTGGTCTACGTCTTTACCCAGATACTTAAATCCTTCATTTGCTACTATTATCTTTGTCATATCTATATGTGAAATACACAAATTTAGTTATACTTGCCAGCAAAATAAAATATGTTAGCAAACTAAGCACTTCTGACTCCTACATCAACCTTCTATCATGTGAGGATAGAGTTGATCTATATGTGTGTACTAGTTATAACTTATATTCAAAAATCAAGAAAAGTATTAACTTTACATGGTATCAGAGTTGGTTTGAGCTTGTTATTATACCTGGTGTGATTTCTCTCCCCGTTTATTCGTCAACATAAAAGGCTCGCAAGTGAGTACACGAGTGTTGAAATATCTAACATGAAAAGATTTAATGACTACTTAATAGTCATCTTGAGGTCTCCACTTATCGTTTTGAGATTCTAAGTAAATCGAGACTTAACATTGAAAAATAAATAAATTTAATTGTTAGGAAACTAAATACTTGTTATATGTTAGTGGGAGTATGATGATTTGTTGCTTTTACACATTTCCTATCAGTCACTTGTTGTCGCTACATCACCACCTACTTATACCCATATTGATACTTCTACTCTACTACTACTACCCCCACCACCACTCATCCCTAGTTGTTATGTATGCCCAATCACAATGTCTCCCTATTCACGCTATTTATGGTAAACGACAGTGTATTTATCCTACTTTATTATGTGTTTTCTCCAATTATTTATCTCATTCATCTTGTTCTTTTGTTTCCTTTCTTGATTCAATGTCTATTCCTAAAACTCTTAATTCATTGGTTGTTAAAGGCTATACCCAAATTCTGGACTTCATTACGGTGATGCCTTTTATTAAATTGCCAAATTTTCTTTTGTTTTTTCTAGTTCACCTCTACTGTTATCATTCATTGTTGGACTCCAAGCCTAATATTAAGGTATTTCTTCATGGTTAACTTAAAAAAAAATTACAATCTCAAACAATCACTGCGAGTATCGTTTAACAGGCTTTGTAATGCTGCCCAACAATTAGGCAGAGTCTGTAATGAGACTGATCATTTTGTGTTTATCATCACACTTTCCAAGAGAAGTTATCGACGTAGGTTAAAGGGACATATATTCAGTCAACAAAGGGTTATGAGAGCAATGACAGAGACTTCATGTAATAACTATCATCTGTTCCTATCTCTGTACCTACAGTTATTGTTGATATAAAATAATCTATTCAGCCACTTTCAAACTAATGATCAGGGCGCAACAAGTTATTCACCCATTGAGATTACCTAATATGGTAATGAGATAGTCATAATCTAAAATATGATTACACGTGCGTGAAGAAACTAAGATGCTCGATTATTGACCTCTAGATACCCCTACATACCGAATTCCAAATTCCAAATTCCTTCTAGGATGGATAGAATCTTTAGAAGATCCTTAAAAGTTTTACAGACTTGTTGGAAAATTGAACTACCTCTCTATCATTTGACCAAACATCTTATTTGTCGTAACTGTTGTAAGTTAGTCCCTTTAATCTCCATGCAATAATGTGTGCATGTTTAGATATAATAAGGGAACCATGATCTCCTTCAGATAGGCTACTGCATAATGATGGGTGTAATGTAATCTAATCTCTTTAGAAGCGTAAAAAGCAAAGTGTTGTAGCTAGTCTAGAGCAGAAGCTACATATCCAGTTATGACTTTGGCAACATGTGAACTCATATGGTTGACACAACTACTTCAAAAAAAATCAACTCTATAGAATTTATTCTGATGAAATTAATGTAGCAGTAAAACAGCACTAAATAAATACCGAGTCCAATCTAGTGGTGCATAACAATACCAAGTACCTAGAATTTGATTCATTTTATGAGGGAGAAGATTATGTCAAATTACATCACAACTAATTTTGTTAATTCTAGTGGCCAACTAGCATATTTCACTTCTAAATCCCTACCTCGCATAACTTACATTTATAGCAAGTTTGGTGCATATACCTATATGCTCCAACCTGAGAGGCGTTAGAGTAATCCAAGTAAGCTTAATGACTTAGTCTGTTTCTTACTCATTGTTTAGTATTTTTTTGTTTCATATTTTAGCATAGTCAATTCCTGTATTTTGCACTTATATACTGAACCCTCTATGACAGAAAAGTCAAGAACAAACATTATTAAGCAGATATTTGCACCATGTATTAGAATATGAAGGGACAATTCTACTGAAATGAGAAATTAAGTTTGTACTAAAATATGGAAATTAAATCAACTGACCTCTATCACCGCGGATAGCCGCAGCATGCAAAGCATTTCTGCCCATGGGACCACCATAAGCAGGTGATTGACATTCTTGTACAATTATTTTCACCAATTCACAGTATCCCCTCTCAGCAGCCAGGTAAAGTGGAGTTTCATCGGGTTCATTTGCACGATACGGGAAATCAGGATCTTGATCAACCAGAAGTTGCACCAAATGAGAGTGATTAAAGCGCACTGCTTGGTGCAAAGCAGTTTCTTTATTCATGTCTACCATCCCTAGCATTGCTTTGACTTTACTCACACTGCCTTCGGAACCCGTTTCATTGCCATATTCAAGGAGTAGTTTTGCCATATGAACAAGCCCGTACCTTGCAGCCATGTGCAAGGGAGTCTCACCCATAGCATTGGCATGTACTTGTAGTGCTGGACATGTGTTAAGAATTTCTCTTGCCGTGTTAGTTGATGACTGTAATTGGACAACGGACATTTTCAGCTTAGAATATTGTGAAATGATATAGATATGCAAGACCGTGTTCCCTGTGGGAGTAAGGAAGCAGCTGAGCTCCGACTCTAAACTATAGATCCTGATAATTTCAGTATTTCCTTTTCTCGCAGCATGATAAAGATGAGCTTCCATGCACCCGGTGACTGCTGGGAGGCTTTCTCTCTGAGTAGCTGACTCTGCAAAAGTTCTTTCCAGGAAATGCCAAACTTGTTTGGCCGTGTCAAGCCCGAGAACCGAACTGTGCACTTGCTCAGACAATGTTGCCACGATAAAAGTTCTCAACACTTGGTCGGTTCTTTTCCAAGCAAGATTAGACTCAAGTTGGGTGGCATCAGCAGTAACATGATTCAGAAGATCTAGAGCCTCGATAAGTGGATAAATCTGACCCTTCCATAACATATAATTTTGTTTGGAGCTTAGCTTTGTTGGAACCAATGCCGTCATTTGGGCCAATACAGAGATCATATGTGTGGTAGCGGCCATACAAGCTACACACACAAAAATAGAGACAATTCAACTTTAATTGGTTTCACTTTCAAGCCGTGATTGAATTTGATAAGTTTGTTTGGTGTCCCAACATCAACAAAACCCTAAACTGGGAACACTAAAATGTTATGATTAATTTTGCACAGCAAAAACGAGTAGAACATGGACCCATCAAAATGTGCCAAAATCTGGAATGAAGATAGAGGAGATAATCAAATTAAAATTGACGTACCAGAACAAGAAATGGGGTTGAAAGCAAAGAGGAGATGAAGGTGAGCAGTTCCGAGTTGAAAATTGAGCGGTTGACATTTCGTACAGACTGTGACTTGATTTCATTGACTCACACACACAGAGGACCCAGAGGTTTAATTTGACTCTCATCTCTCACTCGTGTACTGATGAGCTCATTTCTTACCATTACTTCTGGTTTCGCATCAAACTTCCTTTTATCCTTTTTCTCTGTTAATGAATTCAACTTCTCTTGTACAAGGGATAATACCAGATAGGTCACCCAAAGATTTAAATTTTATATTGGTCATAAAGTTGGTATTTTAATTTTTGAGGTTACTCAATAGAATTTTTGTAAACCTTCGTTATTTTTTAAATGAAAAGATTAAATTGTCTCTCATTTTGTTTCAAACTTTCAAAATGTGTTATTAGTCTTTAACTTAATTTTCTCTCTCCATTTTTTTTATTTCTAATCTTCTCTCTTATTACATTTCATTTCCACAAAAATGGACATGGACACCTAATCGATTCACTCGCAAATCTTTTTTTTCAAACCTCTCTGATATCTACATTTCCAAGCCGTTTTATGATGTTTTCATAATTTTTTTTGAAATGCTCAGTTAATTGGGAGTTCTTGACCCTCACATAGCAACCGGGAGTTGGGACAACATGAGTGTTGGGATATGGGGTTCACAATCGACATCGCCGATTTATGATTCCTCGTTGTCATCGAAACTCTCCCTTTGAACTTCACCACCTTCTTCTCCGCCGTCTGCGGCAGCACCAACCTCACCAAGTCCTCACAGATCGCCACCACATGACCCCCAAAACGCCTCCTCAAAACCACTCTTTGACCCAAATCTAGACTGACCCAAAATTACTCCTTCCTCTGAAAATAAAAAATAAAACCAAAACCCAATTTCGAAGATGTCCCAAACAATGATCTTTCGACCAGAGAAGAACCCATTATTTTTATTGATATTTCCATCTAAACAAAATAAAAGTCTCGCCTTTTTTTCTTTCCCATGAAAAAAAGTAGAGATGGTGTGAGATTTGGGAGAGATGGTGATAGCATTTTTATACCCTAGTCCAATTGCTAGTAGTTTATAAATGTCTATATATATTAATCATCGTTTGTAATAAATAAAACGGTTTTGTATTACTTATGTGTTGAAGTAATATGTTGAGCATTATCTGATTTATGACTACTAAAGTAGTAGAACCATAAATCTGTACGGATCACACTTAACAAGTCCCTGGTCAAAATACGCTTCAATTGAAGCGACCAGTATGAGGATGGTTCTCAATGATGTAGTTCTGCTTATCATAGGGATGTGGGATCCCAGAATCATATCATAGATATCATGAGGTGATTGGTATCGGACGACCCGCTTTGAATAGTGTTTCATAGATTAAGCCATGAACATATTCAAATGCGATAGCTTGTCACAATATCCTTAGACCAAAGAGTCTTTGTGATCGCTATGCGGTCGACGTACGGTTTTGACTTGCGCCTAACGCTTTCCGTAACTGGATTGCAATAACGGGCATGATTGGGTGGCGGAACGGATTGCATGAGTGACACGAAAGACGGCTAAGGGATTTATCCCTCGTACTACGGCATGGGAAATATATCCGTTTAGGCCACTTGATCGAGAGTGACTGAGAGGAAGTGCATGACCATGCTAGTGATACGAGTTATCAGTTCTCAGTCGTCTCGCATATCAAGTAACGATGATTGATTAAACAAGGATGAAGACTCTATGCCTTGTTATCAATCAGGATGTCTAAAGATAATAGGATAGTGACTTGTACGCACAAGGTTAAATCGAATCATCGATCATCATGCACCTTGGGTAATCATAATGTCTTACTAGAGGCCACTTATGATGGATCGGGCAAGAGAGATCTCTTCACCGATCTACCAACGCTGGCATGAGCCTAGACGGCACACACATACAATATGGGTAACTTGAGACAAGGAAAGATTGGCGTTTCTTGAGGAGCAAGACATGGCCAAAACTGAGGGTTTTAGGCCATGGGTTCGGTTTTGTGAGAATGATTAGCGAATCGAGAAAACTGAGTCTGTCGTCGATATCGTGTCAGACTTTGTTTGATAAGTGACGACAAGAGTCGGATAATTTTTAGACACGGCACGCGACCGCATGGACGAGCCCATTGGGCTCGGCCCATGAGGCCACTAGGCCGGCCCATTAAAGGCCTAACAAATGCCCAATAGGCATGGCTTGGCCGGCCCACTTGGTGGAGCCAAGTGTGGGGGCCACACACCATGCTTAGTAGGGGTGTGCATCCCCGGGTAACCGGAACCGGTGCCGGAAACCGAGAACCGACCGGAGTATGGTCGGTTTCCAGAAACTGGAACCGAGACCGACCGAAAAATGGCCGGTAACCGGTAGGCCGGTTAACCGGAAAATTACACCGGTTTTCCGGTGAACCTGAAACCGGTACTACGGCGTGGAGAATCCCGACGAAGACGACGGCGGAGACAAGGGCGAAGGAGAGGCTGTGGAGGGCGGGGATGGCGCACAGGGCGGACGGGGCGGCGCCGACGGAACAGGGACAACACCAGGTGGAGGAGCACGACAGAGGCTCCACCAAAATTTGCATATTAGATCAAAAATCAGGCGAGTTCAGCGGCTCGGAACGGTGGTGGCTTTCCGGCGAGTTCGGCTCCGGTGACTTGTGAGGGTAAGCAGTAGATAAAACCCAGCAAATAGAAATATAACACAAATTATTAAGAGAGGTGGAAGAGAAAAGATAAGTGTTGGGAAGTAGAGAGATGAGATATGGTGTTGGGAAGTGGGAAAAACAAGAGAGAGAGGGTGAATAGAAACGTTTCTGTTTCTATGGTGATAAAGAGAGAGAGAGGTGGGGTAGAGTAGAGTACCTTTACTCATTACTTATCATCATTTTCATTGGGATGATAACACACGTGGAAGGAGATCATAATCAATGGCTACAAATAATTATAAATTAAATGGTTAAATCAATACCGGTTTAACCGGTTAATCGAAATTTTAAAGAATAAAAACCGAAAACCGACCGGCTTTATCCCGGTTTTCTAAAATTGAAACCGATCTTCCACCGGTTTGTCCCGGTTCCGGTTTTGCTTGGTCCGGTTCTGCCCGGTTTCGGTCGGTTTCTCGGTTTCCGGTTCAATTTGAACAGCCCTAATGCTTAGTTGGTGTTGTTGATTATGATGAAGAGTGAATTGTGGGATTAGGTGGTGACATGACTTTTAACCCATGCTTTCATCATTTGTTACTTTATCAATCAACTTATAATATATGATTAAGTACTCAAAATATCACAACACAAGAAGTGGCTCTCATCTCTCTCTCTCTCTCTCTCTCTCATAGTGGCCGGCCAAGACCTCCCCTCCCTCTTCCTTCCTTTGCTCTCTTGTTCTTCACACTCTAGTTCTGGTAGGCTAGGTGTGTTGGATCAAAAGTATCATCCTATTGAGTGGACTTGCTCTAGAGAAGGAGATCATCTTGTTCTTCTTTCTTGATTCAATAAAACCAAAAGGTAAACTCTTGTGAAATAGTTTTTGCCTTGAGATTTAATGGTTTATGTTCTTGGACAGATTTTGGAGTTTATATTGTTGTTGCTTCCACTATTTTGATCATCTTGATAGCTCCAAATCCCTAAAGATGGTGATGATGAATTTAAAATATTGACGTTTAATTTTGGCTTGACTTGCTTTTTGTATGGTGCAGAAGGGTAATGCCTCATTTACTCCAGATTTTTTTTCTTCTTTTGATACTTCATAGACATCTTCTTTTGCTTCTGCAAGCTATGTAATAAGCACAACTAAAATGTTTTTTTTGAAGATCCAAACATTATTTATTTTTTAGCCTTTTCTATTTTCTATTATGGTCTAAAAAACACAGATGTTTTAACCCACACTCACGAAACAATTAAGTCATGGTGCAAGATTAGAAAGGAGAATATAAGTATAGAAAAAGGGGCCTATACTGTTCAGGGTTTTTCAGAAAAATGCTATTTGGCTCAAAAAGGTGACTAAAAATAAAATTTGAGGGTATGCTTTTTGGCTCAAACTCAACAAAAATAGCATACGAATTCTTCTCCTAATATATTTTTATCTCTTATTCTTTTTTGTCTCGAGGAGATTTCTTATTAGTTATAGATTCAAGTTTCTCCATATAGTAATTCTGGTGACCTCCACTATATAGTTAATTCAGGGGGACATATCATGCAATTATAAGTTGTAACTCAAGATAAAACATTAAGTGACTAATTCATGTAAAGACCCATGAATTAACATGAAGTATTCAACCCTAGCAATCAAGCAATAATAGCTACTTCATTGAAAATTTTCAAGTCCATATGATATATCACTTTAATTTTCAAAAATAAGAGAGGACTCCCCCATACTTTAAATAAGTATTGTCTCCAGTGTAACTCACTAAAAAGAAGGAAATAAAGTACCTTGGGGTGGGTTGCCTCCCACCTAGTGCTTTAGTGCTTTTGTTTACCGTCGTTTGCTCGACGTCTTTTAACCCTAAAAAAGGGTCGAATGGGAATGTCAGCGTCCTAGGTCTCCAAGCATCACTGTAGTCATGCTTGAGTCTCTCAAGATTGTAGTGCTTCTGGTGTAGTTCACATGTGCATCAATTTTAAGATTTTTTTATTTCAAATCTCTGATTTGGTTCATAGATCTACTCGAATGATAGATAATGGAGTTTCAAATTTTTGTACCTTTGTACTTGTTCGGGTTTCATCTTACTCTTATCATTGGTTCCGTTTCAGATTAAAAATTTGTAGGTTCCATTTTTTTGATGTGATTGTGTTAGATTATATGGTTAAGTTTTATTTTCTACTTGAAGTTCTTGGTGACCTAAAGGCCGATTTTGGTAGACTGTTGATTTTTTTTTTGACATCTTTTAAATTTATTTTTTTCATTGTTGATTTCCATTAAATATATTGATTTTCAAAATTGATTAAAGATAGGGATGGTGATCTGTAAAGTGAAAAGGGCATTTGTTGGAAAATTCAAACACTTATAAAGGACATGTATACCTTTTTATGTAAAAATTGACGAAGTAAAAACATTAATTTGAAATTGAGTTATATGTTATTTTTTTACTTTACATTTAATTGTAAGTGGAAAATTTACATACGTAGTCATACGCAATCAACCCTTTAATATATGCATATGTTTGATCTTTGGATTTGTGAGTTTGATATTAGTTTTTACGCACATCACTCAACTTTATTTTCTGTATAAACCTGAAGTATCAATCTAGTACCCCTAATGTCCACATAAATCTAGAATGTACACTCCTCGGGTGATCAATATTCCAGGCCTTAAAAAATTATATTAATATTTGGCGACCAGTGCACTTATCATGTACATGGGACGAGTGAAAATATACTTGCGAGATTTTCTTCCCGTCAAATAAGTTAGTATGGGTTTTTTCCATCATTGTCATGCGAAATACTGAGGAATTTGATTACTCTCTCTTTTACGTGCTATGAATGAGAAAACATATGATGAATAATGTTAAATGTATGATATGCCTTGAAAACATCTTGGTTCAACTCAATTTGGTGGCTTGCAACCCAAAGACTGAAATTGATGTCTCACAATCTATGTATTTCACTTGTAGGCTAAAAATAAGCCCAACAACCGATCATTTTGGGCAGATTAACCAACCCGACCCATCGGCCATGTAAAACAAAACCATATGTCTACTTGATTTTAGTTTCAGGTCTCATTTTTGAAAAATCAAACGGGTCTATTTGTTTCAATTTTTATTGGTTGATTCGTCTAATCAACTCATGAATAGTCCTAGGTGAATCTAGTAACAATCAAGTAACATCTCGAGTACAAATTTGTATTTTCACTCTTTAAAGATCCATGGTTACCCTTTTATTTGTCTAGATTTCTAAACACTATTCAATTAAACTAAATACAAGTGATGATAAATCTTTTTCCATATGGAAGCATGTCATGTACAAGTTGCAAAGTATGAAATCAACAAAATGTAATAACATGATTAGTTATGTATCCTTCAATAATTTAAAATTATATGTGGATGCTTAGAAAGTTTTAGTGCATGTTACATTTATTGTAGATCCTAATGTGTTGAGATTTATGTTTAGTGAGTATGTTATGATGTTATGCTCATTCCACTTCCATCATCTGTTGTGAATCCTATTTGTCTTTAACTCAATTTTAACACTTCATATACTTTCCTTGATCATACTTTATTAGAGAAAAGTTTACTATACCTAACTATAGTCAATTCGCACTTCAGTATCTTGTTATTTTTTTGTTTTGGGAAAAGACAAATAGTCATCCTCAACTAAGGACAAATTCCACTTACTTATCCCCAACTTCAAAATTGGACACTCAACTACAATGGGAGATTCGAAATGAACACATGTTAAATATTGGATGAAATATGTTAATTTTTAAAGTAAAAAGATGAAAATGCTCTTAATCATACTTCAAATTTTCAAATCATGCTATTTTTGGGTTTTATGTGTTTCTCCGGCTTCTCTTCCATTTTACGGCAAGTTCCCATGACTTACACACACAATTAAAGGATTGCAAGACCTTCCTGAGAACAATAAAATAGGAACTCGCCGGAAAGTGGAAGAGAAGTCGGAGAAACACTCAGTGGCATAATTTGAAATTTTAGAGTATAACTAAGGACATGTTTGCCTTTTTACTTTAAAAATTAACATATTTCATTCAGTTATTTAACATGTGTTCATTTAGACACTCTCGGTGTAGCTGAGTGTCCACTTTCAAGTTGGTGATTTTTTTTTTTAAAATTCATGTTGGTGATAGTTAAGTAGAATTGGTCTCTACTTGGGGATGACTATGTGTACTTTTCCAGTTTTTTTGGTACCTTAACTTTCATTTTTTTTTTCATTTTGTTAGTTTCGTTAAATCATACCGTTAAAATCACATAAAACGACAATTTTATCCCTAAATTTTCATTGAACTTATAAATTTTTGTTGTTGGGGCAAGTGGATTGTCCCCGATGATGCATTCCAACGAGACTCCCAATCTACACATATACCCTCATCTCTCCGATTATTGTTGGTTCTAAAATTTTGGGGTTTGGGTTTGTGATCTTGTTTTTTTGTTTGTTTTAGTAAATCAATATACATAATTATTGTCATTGATAAATTAATCGTGATTTTAACTAGCCACTCGAACTCTTGATACATTAAAAAATTGATATTTACTAGTTTTAATCTAACTTGAACCGAATTTGAGCGCAAGGTTTGGGTAGTTTGATAAACGAGTCAAGCTCTAACCTATAAAGGTTTGTAAGGCTCACAAATCAACTTGTTCATATTGGAAAATGTCACTTACCTCCCTCGTAGTATACTCGATTTTCACTTACCTCCCTCGTTTCATGAATATGTTCTGACATGTTCTTGAAGTATACGACTTTCTCACTGAGACTCAACAATGTTAGTTTTTGGTCAAAATGACGAAAATGTCATTGTATTAAAAACAATTTAAAAACATTTTCTTAAAAACATCTTTTTATAAAATAAATAATAAAAATGATTCTAATATATTTTTTTAAAGAAGAAAAATATTTAAAATGAAAAATAGATTTTAGACATTGTCTTTTATGTTTTATAATTTTTTTAAAAACATAATATTTTTAATACTAAAGTCATTTTTTTATTATTGATTTTATAGAATAATATATATTTTTTAAAGTTCGAAAAAATAATTTTTAAGTAATTTTTATTTTTTTTTAAATACAAGGGAATTTTTGTCATTTTTGAAAAAAAAAGTTAACAGAATTTTCATAAAACTAACACCGTTGTGGCTCAGTGAGAAATTCGTATACCTCAAAGACATGTCAGAACATATTCGTGAAACGAGAGAGGTAAGTAAAAATCGAGTATATTATGAGGGGGGTGAGTGACATTTTCCCTTATATGGAAGTTAAATTTGAACTCAAATAAAATTTAAATAATCAAGTTCAAATTATTTTTTTATTTTTTTATCTTCATTTAGTAATTTAATACGCTACTATAGGGTATAATTAAGTTTAGTAAATTGTCATTTAATTATAATTAAGTGCGACAAACTGTCATTTTCTAAATAATTTTTATACTGATATTTGAAAGGTTAAAAATGACATATTTGGTTTATAGTTCTAATAAAATGTAGTTAATAGTTTAAAATGCTTTTGAAATACATATTTTTTGTATAATGTTAATGTAACCAGAAACATTTGAAGTTCATTCTTTATTAATTTCATTGATTTTCATTTCTCATTCTCTATAATTTTCATATCATGTTCCTTCTTTAATTAACCTTGCTTATGGACCAAGCAATTCATCATGCAATTTTGCATTCTCAACTATAATATTTATCTTCTTCTCCACTGCACTTGATGATAAAGCCTCCAACCTTCGAATCTTTTCAAGTCAAGTGATATTCTTCTTCCGTACACACAATGTTCTAGATCAATTCATTAGGGAAAGTTGTCTTTATATCTCTTCTCTAAACAGAAACTCATTCACTTAACAAAAACCTTTATAAATTTTTCAAAAAATGTGTCACAAGAATATTATAAATGAAATAATATATCATAAACACAAAGTATATGTACGGATACAGTCATTCATATCTGACAACATTTTTTCTACTTTCAAATATATAGTATTGCTGTGCACGTAACGAACACTTTACCACACTTAAATATGACAGTTCCACGCGATGCTATCTTAACTATTTTTTTTTGCATTTTACTACCTCTAACTTTGTATTTTGAAAAATTTTTAGGCTAAACTTTGTCCAAAATAACATAGTTAGTTCATAGGTGTATTATAATTCTAGGGGAACCTCTCGAGTCGTTACAACACAAGTTGCTCAGTTTATTACCCAATAATCACCAACTACACTATAAAACAAGCAATGTCGTCGCCCTAAGAAATACACAACCTTCCACCTCTCGATTTTACAGCCGCCGTCCAAAATAGTGAACTATAGATCTAAAATTACAAATTGCCCTCAAAATCAACTTCATCGCTCATTGCCTCAATAGAGCAACGACAGAACTGTGAGAATTCTCTGGCATAGGTGGAGATGACGGTGCGATGACAATTGTTTTTTTTTCCCGATTTTATCGTAAGCTATCAATGGAGAGGAGATCGGAGAGCATGAGTGTCCCAAGATTGCATTTTAGGAAAATCCCTGACCACACCGCCTCGCTCTGACCATGTTTCGACACGTCCTCTCTGTTTTTGCCACTGCTCTGTCGATCAACCCAAGCCACCCGATTCAGATTAGCCGGCGACCAACGGTTGAAACGCCCAAAACGAGAGAGAACTTTCCCTCGCGAACAGCAAACACCCAAAACGTGAGAGAAATTAGTTTTCTTCAACAAATGGGTCTTTAAAATAACTTCTTTTATTGATTTGTGTTATTTTGAAGTTCACTAGTGTGTAGATTTTTGTTTAATCATGGGAAGAAGATTATGATTATTATTGGAGGATGCGGACGAGGAGGAGAGAAGGAGAAATGGAAAAGGAGAGATTAATGGCCTGATTTTTAAATTTTGAATAATAATAAGGAGCATTTTGACCATTTTGTGATTAAATGATGGTGTTAACTCCAAATAAATAGAAGAGATAATGACATATGGTTACACCCAACTATGTCACGTTTCAAATTTAATACCACAACTTTCAATTTTTCGGATAGGCTACCTTGAGTTCAAATAAGCGACATATAACTCAACTTCTGTTAAATCTAATGGAATTGATTTGGTAAAAAATCTAAAATGCCCTCAACGATTTTGATTTAAAATCAGACTAGTCAGACCGGTTTGATGATATAATTATGAAATTATCATTTTACCCCTAATTGAATAATAAACTTAACTAATACATTGAGAGCAAGATGGTCTTTACAAGTAAACAAATAAAAGAATTAATTCATTTAAATAAACTATGAAATACCAAATATACCCCTCTCTTTTAACCCTACATACACTCTTCTCTAACTCTAACCTAAGTCTCACATACGTTCTCATCGTCGCCTCCATCTCAACACAACGTCCTCGATCGCCTCCATCTCCATCCAGTATGGTCATTGCCACCGCACCTACCCTATCTCTGCTGGTCGTCGACGCCGCTCCTATCCTCTTTCCGCTGGTCGTCATCGCCGCTGGTTGTGGTAGAGGGTGTCCATGATGATGATCTCGTTGTGGATGCCAAGGAAGGAGTCGGAGGAGGAGGTGTCAATGGTGAGCTCAGAGACAGCCTGGAGCATTGAGATGCAGTTGTAGAGGCGGGCGATGGCGTCGGGGCATTGAAGACAACGGAGTTAGGGTTTCAGGCCTTGAAATCGAGGAGCCGGTTGTTCCAATCGTCGCCATAGAGCTTGTGGAAGACGCAATCAAAGGGTCCCTGGTCGGCGAGATGGCGGGTTTGGTCAATCCGGACCAAATCGAGCCCTCGCTCCCTCACCATGCTCAACAGAGACTCCTGGATGAAGATGTTGCGCTTCTGCGGTGCCAGGGCATACCTAATGCCGAATCTGATGTTGCGCTTCTGGTAATAATTTCAATTACCAAAAATTGTATTTAATTTGAACCGGTTAGACCGATTTTGAATTGGTCAGACCAGTTAAATTTTAAATCAGAACTATTGAGGACATTTTAGACTTTTCAACAAAGCAATTCAGTTAGATTTAACAGAAGTTTGGTGAAATGTCGCTTATTGAATCTTCTGGTACACCAAATAAAATTTTGAAATTTAAGGTATTTATTTTGAAACGTGACATAGTTGGGTGCAGTCAATTGTCATTTCCTCTAAATAGAATATGTAATTGAGTGAAAGAAAAACTCTCTACCACAACTATAGCAAAAATAGATCAAATGTAATTTCAGTGACCACCAGAGCGAAAGGGTAGTGTGAACATTTTTAAAAAGTAAAACATGGTATGCCTTTATGCGACTAATTTACAATAATTTCCATCTCTTTTAACGATGAATGAAATTGCATATTAATTCTTCATAGTAACATGATCACATCAACAATGCGAAATCAGCCTTATAATTATCCTCGTTCATATATGCATAGGCTCAGCGGTTGTCACGTTTAACCTGGCCCGACAAGAAGCGCACAACTAGAATAGCCTCAACTTTCATATGAGGCCCATTTTCCTTATAAGAAACTCATCTCGAATGAATCTTTAGATATATATTATAGTTAATATGTATGTATGTTGAACATAGAAAGGATATTAGTCAAATTCGGCTCATTTCTTTTAATCAAAGTGATAGAAAAATCAGATTATGGAGCCAATCAAAGGAAATAATGTTGCCACTTTATTAGAACAAAGCACATGTTTTATGTTAATTTGTTCAATTCTGACATAGAATGTTTGCAAATAATAGATACAAGAGGCCACTTTTGTACACAAGAAAACAAATTTGGCAAAAAACACCAAAGGTTGTGCATGAATTGCCACTAACCTTAAATAGCACATTCAACTAAGAATTATCAACAACAAAAATGATTCAAAAAATTTGCAACTAAGAACAATGGGTGCTTTTACACTCTCGGCCGGGACACACAAATAGCAACTCTTCACTCTCAAGAGCTTTTAATTATTCTCTCCTGAGAGTCAAAAGTTAGGGGCCTCCCTCCTCTACTAATTGCATAAATCTCCAAAGCTATTTTCCACCTCTCTCCTTATGTCGCCATCTCATCTACCTCAGAATTGAACACAAAACTCGGAAATGTGGTTGTTATGTCCCTGAAACAAGTTTGTATATGTTCGGTAAGCAAGCAAATTACTCAACCCTTTGGAAATCTAAGGGATAGGTAGCATACCTCAGATAAGGGAGGGTCATAATCTTCAACAATTGTGGATTCTTCGAAACAAAATTCTGCCATTCTGTTATGTCTATCCTCCCGTCCTGGTTGACATCAGCTTCCAAGAAAGTCTTTTCGACAAAAATAACAATTTCAGCTTATGCACACAATAAATGACTTCCATATGTAGTAATATGTGAAATCCCAATAAACTAGCCATGAAAAAAGCATAACCCAAATTGGAGACTTCATATAACTAGATATGTCTAGATATCTTTATTTGGATTATATGCGCCTTCATATAACTAGATACTTGCATTTTTGGAACTCCATAACAGAAAATATTACATAAACTCTACCTGCCCACTATAAATGTTGCACTTGACTCTTTTGGAAAAATTAAAGGTTTGTGTACTTTACCATTATGTCCCCATTAACTCTCATGTGTCAAACCATAGTGGTTATAAATTATAAATTTATGATTAACTAATTCATTAGAGATCATTGGTATTTTATGCATCACCAGTCTATATTCCTAAAAAGAGAAAGTTGACACTTTTTTGGAATATACAAACAGATATCATAGGACGTCATACAAATTCTTTTGGTTCTATGTTAAGAGAATGTGATTCACCCATAAACATTACTGGTTCTTCAAACAGCAGCACTACACAATTGTTTACATACTTTATATGTTACTTGTTAGACCATGCACATCCCTAATTGAATATGATATTGTATAAAAAGCATATGAATCAGTGACAGCACAGGTTTAATATAACTTTATTTAGATTCTCTTGCACATTACTCTCAACAATAAGTGCTCAAGATTGTCCATATTAGCAGTAGCTCACCTTATCAAGTATCACCTCAATAGTCTCATCAGCCAACTTCAATTCAGATTCACAAAGTAGCGCAATCAACATCTGCTTAACCTGGCAAAAATGAATACAATGATGGTAAGATTAGAAGAAAAGAGATATAGAAACTTTATCTTTGCTGCACTGAATTATTCTTGCTGGATATTGCACAAATTTCACTTGAAAAACACGTACTGATATGTAAAAACACAAAGCAATATTGAGGTCCAAACCTCATGACGCTCAATGAATCCCGTGTTATCCAAATCATACAGCTTAAACGAAACTGCATCGCAATACAAGAAAATGAAGCTATTAGAGAAGTAAACACAAAACGTGATGAAAGAAGAAACACTATAATGCACAACGAAATGGACCACAACAGCACTTAAACTCGTGAAGTTTAAAATCTAAAAACATAGAAATGTGATCATACAGTCTATCTTTGCTTCTTTGGGGGCATTGGGGTGGAAGACGTTGAGTGCTCTTACGAAGTCACCAAAATCAATGACGCCCTTCTTATTCACATCAAAAAGATCAAAAATCTGCAAACATCATTTGTCAAATGTCAAAAAATCTAATTGATCCAACTTCAGATATCCAAATAACTGTTCAAAATTCAAATACAGTTTGAATTCAACTGGTCGAATAAAAAAATATTCCATTTGACCATTTATTTCGTACAAAGTTTGGAATGCGCTATTCTGCGGAGTTCTTGTGCTTTTATGTATATTCCATTTCTCCTACCCATTTTTATTATAGAATCATCACTGAAAGAACTGTTGTGTAAGATCAACAAAATGTGAATCCTGTAACTAAACTCCCTCATGTAAGAACTAGAAAAGTACATACTATACAAAAAAAATATCGATACAGGATTACTGTATCAAACCATCAAAGATTCATATTAAAGACTAAGCAATAGGTTAATGGCATCATAATGTGTTAATACAATAAACAACCATAAAGGAAAATTGCACATGTATACAAACTGAATAAATGCAGTACCCTATTAGCAAAGAGATTCTCTTTCTTTTTGCTTTTGAATAGCGCCAAGAGAAACTCGTCCTGCAAACAAATGAAATATGTTTTTACATTGGGCAAAGTTCATGGTGAAGTTGACAAGGATATAAGTGGCAATTAAGTATGGCATCTTCACAATATAGCTTATACAAGTAACAACACAAACATGGTTGTTGTTAGTTCAGAAGATTAAGGAGTGCAAATTTTCAAATGGCAAGCATAGAACATCATATCAGGTAAAAATTAAAACTGAGGAACCTTCAGACAGAAGGGAAAGTAATACATGCATCAAATCAAAGTGGTTAATACTCAATCGAAAGTATGGCCTCATTAGAAGGACTCTAACCTTGCTTATCAACCCATCATCGACCACAGAACTGCTGATGCTCTTGTATAGCTCATACAATGCTTCAACTTCACTAACGCTGACTGGGGAATTAAATAGGGCACATAATTAGGTCAGCATCATAATTAAAGCATTTAAATTACAATAATAATAAGATAGAGCAGGAAAAAAAAAACAGCTCAGCTCTGTTGGATTTTTTAATTAGGTCAGCATCATAATTAAAGCATTTAAATTACAATAATAATAAGATAGAGCAGGAAAAAAAAAACAGCTCAGCTCTGTTGGATTTTTTTCTAACTTTTATACTTTTTCCCTAAATGTAAGTACTATGATAAATACACAAGTACAAAACTCACATGATGTTTGTGAGGCAAGAAGCACCGGGTTCTCGTGTCCAGGAGATTGCTTTTTAACTTTGGACTGAAAACAACCCATTTGCTGAACAAGAAGATTCGTATAAGGGCTCTACTAGGGTATAGTACAATCTTCATAACAATATATCATCGTGAAAACCATCTCAACCTTGCATTTACAAACCCAAATTGAAACATCAAAACACAAAGCAAAAGGCTACTCATTAAAAAATTCTTACATTCACAAGAGAACCTGTATAATCAAACCCACTTTTTACAAAAACAAAAGGGAAATCTTCCCATACCAAATCAAATCATGATTCAGATCAAAGAGAACCAAAACATGTTCAGTCATGCATGCATTAATATGAAAATATTCATGGAAACGCATTATTGATATCAACCAGAACAAATTTATATGATAAAAAAACAACCCTTTATCTATAAAAAAAAAACTCAAACAAACCCATAAAAAGTTTCCAGAAAGAGTCCTATAAGAACAACCAAAATTACCCAGCTCGATAATTCACAAAAATATCTCCCCATTTCCTTCAATTTCCCAGCAACCAAAGACATGATCAAGAAACCCCACCTAATAAAACAATTTTCCAAATCAACAAAAACAACCCAACAACCCAAACAGCAAAAGCTTGAAAAACGCAAATCAAATCACAGAATTCCCTAAACCGCGTCCACGATGCAAACAAGTTTGTTTCCAAAGGAAGAATTTGGCAAGAACTCACCGAGTACCGACCAAAAATGGTCGGGAAGCTGAAATCTCCGAGCACCGATAAACCGAGGAGAGAGAGAATCGTGGCTTGGAGGAGGAGAAAATAACTCAGAGCGCGATTGAGAGATCGAAATGGGTTTTGTAGAAGAGCAGAGAAAATAGCGGAGAGAGTGTTGATGGCTGCGGAATCGAACGGCAACAACTCACAAGCCTCTGCTTCTCTACGGAAATCACGAGACTATTTTATACACACACAACACAATCATTAATTAATTAATTAATTAATAAATAAAGATATGAAATTCTTATTTTTCTGGGAACTCGGTATTCATTAAGAAAGTGAATCATCCAGACGGAACGCTTTGGATATACGGAATATTCCTTAAGGTAAGGTTTGATGTAATTTCCAGAAGAAAATAATCAAATATATATTTATATATGTATATATGTGCAATTATATATAAAACGGGGTAATTTCATTAAGGTCCCACAAAAATTTGTAGTTTCACTTAGATCACTATAATTTTAATTTAATTTATGAAGTCACCACAAAAGTTTGTTGTCTCACTTAGGTCACCAAACTTCTAATTTAATTTCTGAAGTCACCACAATGAACTTTTGTCTCACTGTTGGTCTATTTTTATTTTGAAAATACCAAAATGCCCATCACCTCCTATCCCGTCTCGACCTCGCTGGCGCCGACCACGTCTCCACCGCCTCCCTCCAGTGGCGCCGCTACCCCTTCCTCCACCTCACCCGCGTCGGCACCTTAGACGACGATTTCTTCTCTGGCGACGACGATGACCGCTCTGTCTTCGGATCGAGTCGAAAACAACCACCCAATGGCACTTTCCCCTCCATCTTCCTCTTCTTTCCCGCCGGTGATGTGGGTCGAGTTTCTATAAATTGTCTCAGCTAGAGACGGACATGCCCACCACGTTGAAGCGAGAAAAAGAGAGGGCAGTTAGGTGGAGAACGTGGGTGAAGGGAACGACGTCGTAGGTGGTAGTCGGGGGAGGAGTAGAAGGTGGTGGCCGGCGGAGGAATGGAGGGAAATAACATTTTTAAAGAAAAATGACATATTTTGAAAATTTGAAAACAAATGAGGGGCATTTTAGCCTTGTTCAAAATAAAAATAGACCAAAAGGGAGATAAAAGTTCATTGTAGTGACTTCAAAAATTAAATTTGAATTACGGTGACCAAAGTGAGACTACAAACTTTTGTGATGATCTCACGAATTGAATTAGATTTATGGTGACCTTAGTGAGACTACAAACTTTATTGGTAACCTAAGTGGAATTACCCCTATATACACCACCATGAATTATATTATTAAAAATCAACCACAATAATAATAATAATAATAATAATAATAATAATATTATTATTATTATTATTATTATTATCATTATTTATGCTGCTACTAACCAAGTTGGCAATTGTCATTGTCGATCACATATCTCAAGACGATGGCCAATTTTCATTAAAACTATCCACCTATTTGAATGCAAGTAGGGAATATACTATATTATTAATATTTGGATAACAAATATAATACTTTCATTTTCTTTTAGATTTATAAAAATATTTTTTGTAATATAGATTTTTAAATTATAAATGGTAATTAACGAAATTAATAATTTTAGTATTCTAGAAACCAAAAGTAATTTTAGTAGAGTTTAATGAATTTTGTGAAGTACAGAAATTATTACAATTAGAAATATTAAATATGAGATGACAATAATGGATAAATATATATAAATTTAGTTATAATTTTTATATAATTTTTTAAATATATGGACTTTTCATATACAACCAAACTTATTAACAGTGTGATCTAATACTTATATTTGACGTTTTCTTTGTATACTCATTTTCACGTGACTTTGCATCACGCATCTAATGCATCAACTCGTGAATTTTACTTTATCGCATTTTCCTGAACTTGTTACAACATATACTTTTGGAACATTTGAGTTTATTAAATGTAATTTATCTTACATAGATAGATTATAGAGAAAATGTAATGTATATATAAATATAAGTTACAGGTTCACTAGTAGGTTGATCCTAATTATTAATAATCAAGAATTTGTCACTTATACATTCATTTATCTTGATTCACATACAATGTACATATATTATGTGAAGAGACACGGTTGTTCTAACGCAATATAACTTTTCATGAAACGTCACCTTGTCATGTTTTATATATATATATACAAACTAGGGGTTTTGTCCAAACCCCCCATATCCATTCTACGCTAAGTTCCCATCGCGCGACACGTGTTTGAACACGTCTGTGGGAAGAGAAAACGTCAACTGATGGAGTTGTGAGGGTATTTGCGTAATTTTCTTGACTCGACGGTTGATCTAACCAAGGAAATCGAATTAGAGCTCGATTATGTGGATTATTGTGTTGCTTTATACCACTCTTGCTCTCGAGCTCTCTTATGTGCTGCATTGATTCTAGATATTCAGTTTGTTTTAGCTAGAAACAATATACATGTGTGTGTTCTTCGTTTTTCCTCTCGAGATCTCTTCCATGTAGCTTTTTTGGTATTCCATATTAGAATGACTCGCTTGGAGGAGATAAGAGAAAGTGAGGACATAGCTCAGTTTGATGTTATGTTATACGTTGAATTGCGGAAGAGGGTCGAGAGTTTGATGTTATGTTCTTATGTATTACACTTCTTTTTTGTAGAGTTTCTTTAAAATCATGTGTAGTACACTTTAAATCAATGAATGAGAAAGCATAATGTTTTTAACATTGTGTAGTGTGGAATGTTTAAACATACGAGTGAAATATTTCACTATCACTATGGAACACTTATTAAAACCCTAAAAAACCTCACATATGGAATATTTATAGTGTGGAATGTTTAACCATGCGAGTGGAATATTACACTATCATTGTGGAACACTTGTTGAAACCCTAAAAATACCTCGCATATGGAATATGTGTAGTGTGGAATGTTTAACCATACGAGCGGAATATTTCACTATCAATGTTGAACACTTACTGGAACCTACATAAAACCTCGAAGGTACCAATATTTTAACACATGAATGGAACAATATTCAGAAGAAACAGTAGATTCATTCAATATAATTAAGTTCCAAACATAAACAACATAAATATTCATAAGAAACAGAACATTTATACCATTTTTGTTTTCGCGAGCAGTAGATCTTGCGACTTTATCGGGATCAGTTTATATGGAAACGTAACGACACAAAAATAAACATGAATCGCGTTAAAATAGATTGAAATTCCAAAAATACTCACACGACGCAACCATCCTTGCTTTTCCCTTATTTTTCTCCTGCGCATATTGTATTAGATTAGAAGGTTGGGGTGGGTTCGGACCGTTTGGACAAATTCCTTGGGTTTGTAGTGGAATGCATCCCTATATATATAGGGTTATGAGGTCTTGTACGAACCTATGAGAACCGTGTTTCCATTATTATGTCATGTATTTCTATTATCATATCATGTATTTTCATAATCGTGTTTCGTCAATTCTTCAGTCCAATGGAATTCGCGATTGCTCGATCTCTCAGTTTTGCACGACCTGTGTCTTCTCTATTTTTGGGTGCATCGCTCGTCTAGGATCTAGTCTTCCATAATTAGTTTCACGTCTGGTTGTGTTATGTGATCGGTGGTTATACGTTGTCGATTGGTTCTACGTCGACGTCAATGATTCTTTAGTCTTCAAAAGAAGTTTCTTCGTGATCGCGGTCTCTCCATTTTTCACTCTCTAGATCTAGCCTATTTTTGGTGTGAATCGCTGAAAGATCGCGCCACAAATGCGTAATCGCGCCTCATGGTCCAATGACTATTTTGGCCAAACGACAATAACATAATGGATTAAAGCTAGTGTTTATTTTTAGGAGGCGCGATCTCCATCGTGGCAGATTTGACGGTTCTACATGGTTTGAACGTTAGACGTTCTACATGAGTTTGTAGCTGAAGACGCCTTTATATATATCACATACAAACTTTAGGTTTTGTCCAAACTGTCCAAACCCACGAGATCTACGTCCATTTTTCGATGGCCCATTCTTCGATCTGAGATCTTATTGTGCGTCGAATTTTTGTTGTTGAAGCCGAGTTGGATTTCATTCTTTACATAATTTTAGTTTTTTCAGTCGAAAACCATCTACAGGTGTGTTTTCTTCTCGATCGTGAATATGTTTTTCATTTTCTGCACATTCTTGTTCTAAACATATTTGATACCCCAGATTATTATTGCTCCGTTGAATGAGATTAGAGGAAGTGGCGATGCACCTCATTCTGGGAACTCGTCGGCCGGTAGTGTTGCTAGCGGTAAGTCCACCTTAAAACCAAATAAGTTCATAGGGTTAATGTTGGTGAAATTTTTTTTGGGTGTATTTTCAATTCTTTTTGTGTCGTTGAATCGATTATAGTTATTCAAAACATGGGTTCTGAACAACGATATGATGTAATTAGTATTCTGAATGTTCCACGCATATATATATATAGTTCCACACACATATTTCAATATTTATTATGTGATAAATTGATTGTATTAACCATTCTTTCATTTAGTAGAGACGCAATCTGCATACACTGCAATTGCAAGTGATGCACCTCTTGCTGACTTTAGGGCGAGGGTGAAGGCCATGGCTGAGGATGCGTTGAAGAGGAAGAGGCATGTACTTGTCAAGTGTTCCACTATTATTGTCAAATGTTCCACCATCATTACCAACTATTCAACTAGAAGGATCAAGTATTCCACAATAGTCAGCATTATTGTACATGGTTTCCAAGTACGTTGTGAAATTATGCAACGATATCGATTCTGGGCAATGGAAGACCACATGCAAGAATCACGCAAGATTCGTTGGACGGATATGAGTGGGAATTCGAAACTTCTGAACTACTTTACACTTAACGTTTCACACACCTGATCCGTTGAGAGTGAAACCTCCTGCCTCAACGTTGTCTGGTTTCATTGTGGATTTTTTCTGCATTCTGGCTTTCAAGTTCGACTACGCTTTTGAGAAATAGTTCTGGTTTTCGATGTCGACAGAAGTTTTCAACTAGTTCTCTTGCATGGCAGTACATTTTGTGACATTTATTAGATTGATTATAGTTGGAAAATGTATCGTCGCTGAAATCCGTCATCATCTTTTCACCTTTTTATTGTTAAAATAGCTACACGCCGTGTGCGCTAGCTAACATCCGATGGTTGGCGTGAGTTCGAACGGTTTGGACAAATGCCTTGATTTGTAATGGAATGCATCATATATATATATATATTATTGTTCATCCCTATCTCATGTGAAGCCTAATTAGAGTAGCAGATCTTTGAATCTCCAATCGATTTCGGAGATCTTCTAATATTCCTGCAACATTAATGGCAAGAATCAGACTGAGGAAATAGTGCATCTTTGGTGGTCCTTATGGAGGATGAGAAACGATATTATGTGGAAGAATAGGAACCTAAATACGATCTTGATTTCCTCTCTGGCGACTCGCTCCAGATCTGACTTGCTAGGGTTGCATGCAAGACCTCTGGGGCGACCCAGAATCTCCACACCTCAGAAATGGACGAAACCTCCTCCTAGATGGGTCAAAGTCAATACCGATGTAGCCCTAGATCTGACTGGAAACAAAGGGGGAGGAGTGTTAGTCTGTCGTGACGCCGACGGTCGACTCAGGTAAGCGCGGTGTTTCACTCGTCCGAGAAGGCATGGTTTTGGCAGCTCAAAAAGGTGAGACCAAAATTATTTTTAAGATTGATTCTCAGACTCTTTGGACTCTTATTTTTTACTCTCATTGGTTCTTTGATCATAGATTGTAAAATTTATTTTTGTAATTCTGTGAATATCATGGTCTCTTTTACCCCAAGATAAGGTAATCATGTGATACATTGCTGCTAATGTTCTTTCGAGCCCTGATCTCGAGTATAATAGTGCTGATGTATCAGACATTTTAGCTAGTATTGTATTGACGGACGTTCTTTAATCTAATGAGCTCGTATTCTTTTTTCAAAAAAAATGTAGTTATACATTATAGTTAAGGGATAATTTCACCTAGCACCCCTAGAATAAGCTAAATTTCACCTAACACACTCTATAATTATTTTTCTTAAATGCATCCCCTACTTTGGCAATTCATCTCACTTCTCATTTTCCGTTCCCTGTTAAAAAACTAAAAAAATTCTTGATTTGGATTGGAAGTTGGTAGAAAATGTGAGAATTGAGGAACCAAGACATGAAAATTAAGGAGAGAGGTAGCTTTTAATTGATGGATGCACATGAGAGAGAAAATGGTAAAGGATGAGAGAGGATAGAGGTTTAAGAGAGATATGGTTAAACAGAACATAATTTGAAAATTTAAATCACATTTGAGACAGTTTAGTCTTTTTAATAGATTTTAACAGAAAATGAGAAGTGTGATAAATTGTGAAAATGAGAAGTGTGACAGGGTCTCGTTCATCCAAGTCAAATTCGGCTCATTTCTAGGTGATAGGAAAATTTGGATTATGGAGCCAACCTTGTACTTGTCAAAGGAAATAATGTTCCCACTTTATTAGAACAAAGCACATATTTTATGCTAATTTGTTCAATTATGGCAGACTGTTTTTTGTACACAAGAAAACAAATTTGGTGAAAAACACCAACGGTCGGTTGCCACTAACCTTAAATGGCACATTCAACTAAGAACTATCAACAACAAAAATGATTCAAAAAATCTGCAACTAAGAACAATGGGTGCTTTTACACTCTTGGTCGGGGCACACAAATAGCGACTCTCAAGAGATTTTAATTAATATCTCCAGAGTCAAAAGTTAGGGGCCTCCCTCCTCTACTAATTGCATAAATCTCCAAAGCTATTTTCCACCTCTCTCCTTATGTTGCCATCTCATCTACCTCAGAATTGAACACAAAACTCGGAAATGTGGTTGTTATGTCCCTGCAACAAGTTTGTGTACGTTCAGTAAGCAAGCAAATTACTCAACCCTTTGGAAATCTAGGGATAGGTAGCATACCTCAGATAAGGGAGGGTCATAATCTTCAACAATTGTGGATTCTTCGAAACAAAGTTCTGCCATTCTGTTATGTCTATCCTCCCGTCCTCGTTGACATCAGCTTCCAAGAAAGTCTTTTCGACAAAAAAAAAAACAATTTCAGCCTATGCACACAATAAATGACTTCCATATGTAGTAATATGTGAAATCCCAGTAAACTAGCCATGAAAAAAGCATAACCCAAATCGGAGACTAGATATCTTTATTTGGATTATATGTGCCTTCATATAACTAGATACTTGCATTTTTTAAACTCCATAATAGAAAATATAACATAAACTCTACCTGCCCACTATAAATGTTGTACTTGACTCTTGTGGAAAAATTAAGGGTTTGTGTACTTTACTATTATGTCCCCATTAACTCTCATGTGCCAAACCATAGTGGTTATAAATTATAAATTTATAATTATCTAATTCATTAGAGATCATTGATATTTTATGCATAACTAGTCTATCTTCCTAAAAAGAGAAAGTTGACACTTTCTTGGAATATACAAACAGATATCATAGGACGTCATAAAAATTCTTTTGGTTCTATGTTAAGAGAACGTGATTCACCTCATAAACATAACTGATTATTCGAACAGCAGCAGTACACAATTGTTTACATACTTTATATGTTACATGTTAGACCGTGCACATCCCTAATTGAATATGATATTGTACAAAAAGTATATGAATCAGTGACAGCACAGGTCTAATATAACATTATTTAGATTCTCGGGCACATTACCCTCAACAATTAAGTGCTCAAGATTGTGCATATTAACAGTAGCTCACCTTATCAAGTATGACCTCAATAGTCTCATCAGCCAACTTCAATTCAGATTCACAAAGTAGCGCAATCAACATCTGCTTAACCTGGGAAAAATAAATACAATGATGGTAAGATTATAAGAAAAGAGATATAGAAACTTTATATTTGCTACATTGTGTGAATTATTCTTGCTGGATGTCACACAAAATTCATTTGAAAAACACATACTAATATGAAACAAACCAAAGCAATATTGAGGTCCAAACCTCATGACGCTCAATGAATCCTGTGTTATCCAAATCATAAAGCTTAAACGAAACTGCATTGTAGTACAAGAAAATGAAATTAATAGAGAAGTAAACACAAAATATGATGACAGAAGAAACATTATGATGCACAACGTAATGGAACACAACAGCACTTAACTCATGAAATTTAAAATCTGAAAACATAGAAATGTGATCATACAGTCTATCTTTGCCTCTTTGGGGGCATTGGGGTGGAAGACGTTGAGTGCTCTTACGAAGTCACCAAAATCAATAACGCCCTTCTTATTGACATCAAAAAGATCAAAAATCTGCAAACATCATTTCTCAAATGTCAGAAAAATATAATTGATCCAACTTCTTCAGATACCCAAATAACTGTTCAAATACAGTTAGAATTCAAGTGCTCAAATAAAAAAAGATTCCATTTATTTTGTTCAAAGTTTGGAATACGCTATTCTGCGGAGTTCTTGTGCTTTCATATAAATTCCATCTCACCTACCCATTTTTATTATAAAATCATCATTGAAAGAACTGTTGTGTAAGATCAATAAAATGTGAATCCCATAACTAAATTCCCATATGTGAGAACTAGAAAAATAACATACAAATATAATAGGCTTAATACAAGAAAATATCAATGTAGGATTACTATATCAAACCATCAAAGATTTATGAAGGAGACTAAGCAATAGGTTAATGGCACCATACTGTGTTAATACTATAAACCACCGTAAAGGAAAACTGCACATATATACAAACTGAATAAATGCATACCCGATTAGCAAATAGATTCTCTTTCTTTTTGTTTTTGAATAGCGCCAAGAGAAACTCGTCCTGCAAACAGATGAAATATGTTTTTATATTGGGAAAAGTTCATGGTGAAGTTGACAAGTATATAAGTGGCAATAAAGTATAGCATCTTCACAAGATAGCTTATACAAGTAACAAAATAAGCATGGTGTTGTTCTTCCCAAGATGGCTTCAATAACAGATAACATGATAATAAACCATTTCAAGTATATGCAAGCATAACATGCGACTCAATGTTATCCAAAACTGCAGATGATTTTCAAATATCACTGAGTATGTTTAGACAAACATAAACATAATGCATAGTCTACAAACATAATATGAGTTCAGAGATCCAAGACAATGATAAGGGTGTAGAGATCCAAATCACTATTTAAAAGTTTTAACCAACTAGGGTTAGTTCAAAAAGTTTAAGGGCTGCAAAATTTCAAATGGCAAGCATAGAACATCACATCAGGTAAAATTGAGGAACCTTCAGATAGAAAGGAAAGCAATGCATGCATCAAATCGAAGTGGTTAATACTCAAACGAAAGTATGGCCTCATTAGAAGGACTCTAACCTTGCTTATCAACCCATCATCGACCACAGAACTGCTGATGCTCTTGTATAGCTCATACAATGCTTCAACTTCACTAACGCTGACTGGGGAATTAAATAGGGCACATAATTAGGTCAGCATCATAATTAAAGCATTTAAATTACAATAATAATAAGATAGAGCAGGAAAAGAAAACAGCTCAACTCTGTTGGATTTTTTTCAAACTTATATGCTTTTTCCATAAATGTAAGTACTATGGTAAATACACAAGTACAAAACTCACATGATGTTTGCGAGGCAAGAAGCACCGGGTTCTCGTGTCCAGGAGATTGTTTTTTAACTTTAGACGGAAAACAACCCATTTGCTGAACAAGAAGATTTGTATAAGGGCTCTACTAGTGTATAGTACAATCTTCATAACAATATATCATTGTGAAAACCATCTCAACCTTGCATTTACAAACCCAAATTGAAACATCAAAACAGAAGGCAAAGGGCTACTAATTCAAAAAAATTCGTACATTCACAATAGAACCAGGATTATCAAATCCATTTTTCACAAAAACAAAAGGGAAACCTTCCCATGTCAAATCAAATCATGATTCAGATTAAAGCGAACCAAAAGATATTCAGTCATGCACGAATTAAAATGAAAATATTCATGGAAACGCATTATTGATATCAACCAGAACAAATTTATCTAATACATAACAACCCTTTTATTTATAAAAAAAACTCAAACAAACCCATCAAAATTCCAGAAAGAGTCCTATAAAAACAACCAAAATCACCCAGCTCAATAATTCACAAAATTCTCTCCCCCAGCAACCAAAGACATATTCAAGAAACCCCACCAGGTAAAACCAATTCCCAAACAGCAAGAGCTTGAAAAAACGCAAATCAAATCACACAATTCTCTGAACTGCGTCCACGATCCAAATCAACCTAGCACAAAAAGTAAGTTTGTTTCCAAACGAACAATTTGAGATAAGCGAACAAATGTTTGTAGTGAAATTCTGAGATATGAGATATCTGCAATCACTGTATGAGTATGAATTTAAGAACCCTATATTCATATCAACTCCCATCTCCCTCTTCCTTCTCACCCAACAAAAGGAGATAGGAATCAGAAGGCCTGAAATTGAACGTACCTTCAAGTGTCTGGAAGCAAAACCAGTCGAGAGAGGAGGAATAGAAACGGAGAGGGACGCGGCGAAGGAGAGCGAGGAGCAATTCGTGTCTGGAGGAGTGATATATATTAGTTTGGAAATAATTTCACTGTTTTTTTAGAGAATTTTACACTGTTTTAAACGCGTATTCTTTAGATTAATAGATTTACTCTCCATGCAGAGTCAGCAAAAATAGTGTTAAGCTACCCACTTTATAATTTAACAATTACGGTGGCAGTTTTAAACTTTACTAGAATTACAATAAAATATTTAATTCCAGCCAATTAATTGTGTTTTTACACTTTACTTTATGTTAGAATTTAGACGAAAAATAAAATTTTTCAAAAATAAAAACAAAAATATCCATAAGTTAATTTGAAATCAATTAATAATGGTTTAGCTTGGACCAATAAAAATCAGAATTGAGACATGGTCTGAGAAATTGGCCCGGTTCAACTGGTCCAATGTCTCCTCCCTCGTTTCTCTAACACTTCTCCGACACTACTTTGGCATTTTTCAGGCGAGGAGGCTCAACCCTCCTAGACCTCCTCTAGTCACCATCCGCAAAACTCCTTCAATTCGGGTCGCACAAGCTCCCCATACCCGTTCTTTGCGACGGAAAAGGATCGTCCTTATCGACGCCAGGTTAGGGTTGGTGGACCTCGACAAACCCGAGGCAATGGAAACTGACGGTGTGGGAGGTGTGAACGGAGGCGAAGTGGGTGTTGATATCAAACCAATCGAGATGGAAGGAGAAGATGAGAGATAAGTGGGATTGAATGTCTTCGAGGGCCTTCTTGAAGTTCTCCTTCTTCGAGTCCACCAGTTTTAGAGTCGTCTCGATCGTTTTCATTGACGCCATCGCCAACATTTTTCGTCGATGGGGATTAACATAATCAAAACCCTAGAAAAATTTTGCAAGTCGCATTCACAAAAGTTGGATATGAGAAATCGAGATTTGGCTTCGACTCTCGGCATGACTTCCGCCTCTCCGGACAGTAACCAGAAGAGGTTCGGGAGGGTTAAGCCTTCTCGTCGGACGATGGACGCTCGCCAGAGAAGCGTTGGAGAAACGAGGAAGGAGACCTCGGACTGATCGAACCGGTCCAATTTCTTATACAATTTTCTATTTTTGGTTTATTATTGGTCTGAGCCCAACCAAGCTTGATTGATTTCAAATCAACTCAAGGGTATTTTTGTCTTTTTTGAAAAAATTATGTTTTTCGTTCAAATTCTAACACTGTTAGAGAAGAGTGTAAAAAATGCAACTAATTGACTCGAAATTAAACTCTTTATTATAGATATAGATATAGTAAAGTGTAAAATCGGCCACTATAATATGGGTAAAGTTCTTTAACAAAATTTCTTCCATCCTACTCAAATATGATGATGAGCCTCAAACCCTAGTCTGAGGCCAGAAAGCGAGCAATGTCATACTGGTATTCGATTAGTTCATTAACCTTTTCATATTATAAAAAGTATATTGAATATTTGAATTTCGTAAAAGTTTATAGTTTACACACGTGGGTAACATAAAGCGATATATATATAAATCAGGTACAAACTGAATGGAGTGTTCAAACGATCCGAACCAATGGAATGTTAGTGCAAATAGTGAAATGTTTAGGACCATGTGAAAAATGTTTGCACAAAATGGTCCGAACCGGTGGAATATTTGTACAAAATGGTGGAATGTTTGGGACCCGGAAAAACACTGCGAGTCAACTTTCTAGCCACATATCGCGTGTTGAGACAATGTGCACGCAGATTTACACCGATCCAATGCTTGAGATTGGTTCAGACGGTTTAGACGTTTGAGTTGGTTTGTACTGGAGTGT
The DNA here is from genome assembly GCA_963920655.1 of Geranium rotundifolium. NCBI lineage: Eukaryota > Viridiplantae > Streptophyta > Magnoliopsida > Geraniales > Geraniaceae > Geranium > Geranium rotundifolium. The sequence goes on along the minus strand of OY987313.1, from coordinate 32,887,161 downwards.
ATATATATATATATATATATATATATATATATATATATATATATATATGGATGCATTCAAGTGAGAACTCGTGAGAACCACCAAATGTAACTAGAGGGGCGTGTATTTTTCTATAATATAGAGGGAAAATGTTACACGTCAAAGTAAGAGGTGTTGCGAGGGAATGGAAGAAATTTTTATTTTTACTTTTTTATGTTCTGTCATAATAATGTTATGAAAATAAATGACATAATAATGGAAACACGGCTATGGTTTTACATGGAATAATAATGGAAAAACATGGCTTAATAATGGAAAAACATGACATAATAATGGAAACACGATTCTCACATGTTCGCACGAGATCATGACTCTGTAGATATACATTCCAATACAAACCAGCCAAAATGTCTAAACCGTCCAAACTAATCTCAGTCATTAGATCAGTGGAAATATGCTCGCGTGTTGTCCCAGCACGTGGTCAGGAAGGCTGACCTGCGATGTTTTTCCGGGTCGCAAAAGTTCCATCCTCATCGCAAAAGTTCCACTTGAACCCAAACGTTCCACTCCCTGCACAAAAGTTTCACTTGTTCGAACAGTTTAAACACTTCACTCAGTTTGTACGTGATTGTTACCCTATATTTATATAATGTTGGGTAATTTTTACATTATGAATTAAATAATAGTTACTACATCATAATCATATATTGGCGCATAATTGAAACACTCCATCTAACTCAACTATAGCCTCGCCTTAATTTGTTATAAAAAGAATTCATGTAAACAATGGCACTCTATTCTTGATATTATGAATAATAACTTGTATTTAACCTTTCGAATTAAAAGTGTCACTTCAACAAAAAAAAACCTATATATATTTCGATGTGTTATCACCAAATATTACAGTGAGAATATGCAAGCAAAAATTCTTAAAAGCGAGCCTACCGATGTGAACATAGATATTGAGTTTGCAAAATGCCTATAAGTTGCATGACTATTCATATGCTCGTTATATGTTATTAGTGACTCGGTTTATTAAATAATCGGTCTATAAAATGTTTGGCGTGCTAACGGTCAATCAATTGGTGGTCCAATTTGCGAAGCGACGATGTGTGGAGGAGAATGAGCGATGGAACCTTTTTATAGTAGCGGATTAGTGAAGGGTGGTCCAAGCAAGCACATGGACATGGAGATTATTGAATGAAAATGGAACCACTCTACATGCAAATTTGGATACATAGAAGCTACATGTGAATAAAGTCTTTGAAATTATGTTGGATCATATCTAGGCCAACTTTATTGCCATTTGCAATTTTCATTGTCGTCCACGAATCTCATGACAACGACCAATATTCATTAAAACCATTCACTTATTTTAGTGCAAGTAAGGAATATACCATATTATCAACATTTGGATAACATAATTTACTTTTAGATTCAGAAAAGAAAAATAATTAAATTATTTTATTTTATTTACTCCATGCGTAAAATACGCATATTTTTTCTCCACGTAGTTGTCTTTAATATAATTATCTTAAATATATATGGATTTTTTCTCTAAATTTAAACTTATCAATGGTGTGATTTGATACTTATATTTCACGTTTTCTTTTTATACTGATTTTCACGTGAGTTTTATTTCACGCGTCTCATGCATCAACTCGTGAATTTTACTTCGTCAGGTTTTGTTGAACTTGTTACATCTCATACATGCATTAACAAAGAGAGATAGTTTCTAAATTGATTTTCTTTGCTTGAGGAACAACCCTACCATCCTACTAACCAAACCGAATTGATTAACAATTTTATTTACATATTAAAATATTATTTGACCACCATAAATGCTCAACCAATAACAAATTTGTACCATAAATCTGACGATAAGGAACAATTATGAGGAATGTGAATTATTGTGGATACTCAATAAATTCCCTCAAGTCTTCGTTTGCTTCTTCATGAGGTTTTTAATTTTATGCAATTCCAAGCCAGAAGTATAATAGGCCAACTCTTTGACATTTCACTAAATTAATATTTTATTTCAATAATAAATCATGTATTTTGACTTTGATGTGTTGACTTATGTGTCGTCACTACCCACTAGGAGCCGTCGGATTTTAGAGTGTCCCCGATCATGGTCATTATTGCATCACATGTGTTAGCTAGGTTGACATTTTAGACTACATACACGTGTTTCTGTTTTTCAATAATGTTTTATAATGCTTTAAATAATGAGTAATTTCAACCCTAAATATTAGTATAAATTCTGATAATTTGACTTAACTACATTTTATTTAACATAGAAGTTTTTCTTTCCGTATAACTATATTTTCCATTTATTTGCAATTAATGTCTTGTTTTATGTCATCTTAAGTCAAGATGTAATCGTGAGCCTCTTTTACCTTAACATGTTGTCCTCATTCATCATAAAAAAATTTATTAAAAAAAATTGCAAATCCAATATAAATTAAAAGAATTGAAATTCATCTTGTTTCATCTATTTTTTTCAGTAATTTATGTATCATGTTGTGGGATTAGCCGAGGGTCACGATTCACCAATATTCGTTGATGCTCAAGAGGCCTGGAAGCAAAAGCCACTTGGTTTTTTGATGCCGGAATTGCACATAAATCGACAATAGAGTCGGAAAATACAAGTGCATTTATTTAGGTAGGGTTCGAGGGGGAGGAGACATAGTGATGTCACAACGATGATATGTTGACATCATCAGTTTATTTATTTATTTTTATGCACAAGAGGTTTTATATTTTCATCCCATTTTTAATACCGGTTAGGGTAACGTCAAATAAAAATTATTAATTACTAATTTGGTATAATTTTTGTTTATAGAGTGAGTTTTCTAAAGTTGCTTAGTTCGCGTGTTTTTCTTCTATATAATTGTCCTCTATTAGTCAATAGTAGTGTTATTTAAATTATCTAAATAATGTTTACCGTACAAAATGATGAGTCAAACATTGAATATTCGATTTGATGGATTTGATGGTTAAAGTGTTAAATTTAGGTTTACCACTATAATTAACTTGTCGATTCAAATTTATTTTCTTCGTATAATTTAAAATAGGGATAATTTCAGGTGGTTATGCCTAGATTTTGCTATTTTTCACCTGGGTACATTTAGAATTTTTTTTTTCCAGCCGACTACGCCTAGAATGTGCAAAATTTTCACTTTACATTTTCCGTCCAATTCTGTTAGTTTTTAACGTTTTTTTCATGTGAAATGACTAATTTTCACTTCTAATTTTCAAAAACTTGCCACTCTTCTCTTCCTTTCTCTTTTGTCTCTGCAAGACTACCCTCTTCCTTTCAGGTCCAGTTTAAAAGTCACGACTGATCATATCAATTAGCTCAGTTGGATCACTCAGAAGACAACCCTCAACCCATTTCTCACCAGCCAAACAGAAATTAAGAACACAATAATATTTCCCTCGCGCCCAATTACTTAATAAAACTATATTCACAATCAAAACCCTAATTTTGAATCCATTTTTAGTTCCCAGAAAAAAACAAAAAAGCAAAATATCAAAATTGTCTTCAATCCAAAAAAATTCTGAGTCCAAACAAGCACCATACCTTGGCGCCACCATCAAGGTTGTTGGTCTGACAAAGCTTCTCATAAATCTCTCTTTTACCCAGATTTTCCGGCGAACCGCCGAGCACTTGGTGCACAAGAGCTGGGTAATTCGACGGAAGCTTCGGTTCCCAGACGCAATCGGACAGAAAAGCTCCACGAAAAGCACGATTCAATTTGGCCAATCTAGAGATCTCCAGAGGGTCCAAATACGCGAGGACCTCCGCTACGCATCCCTCAGGCAAGTCCCTAAGACACGGGATCGGCGGCGAAGCCTCGAAGTTGTGGTGGTTCAGAGAAAACCCAGCACCCATGTCGATCTACGAACCAGAACAAGCGAAACGGAGCGAGACCCAGATTTTTTTTTCTACGACGAGCTCGATCCTGAAAGGAAGAGGAGAGTGGCAAGTTTTTGAAAATTAGAAGGATATGTGAGGGCATTTTAGTCTTTTCAATCAAATTATAATAACTCTTTTAACCTTAAGGGCATTTTAGTCATTTCACATGAAAAACGTTAAAAACTAACAGAATTGGACGGAAAGTGTAAAGTCAAAATTTTGCACATGCTAGGCGTAGTCAGCTGAAAAAAAAATTTTAGGTGTACCCAGGTGATAAACAGCAAAATCTAGTCGTAGCCACCTGAAATTATCCCTTTAAAATATTATTATGGCATTGTCGAAATATTATAACAATAAAAGTTTGCATAAAGGAGTTAGATTCTTCATACATGTTTCCTCTAAATAATTTACAAAAAATTCATAATAATTTTAGTTAATTATAAAGATGAATGATTAGTTTATAATATTGGTGATATATGTGTTTGTCTTAGTAATAATTGTTAACGGTATTTCTTAATTCTAATAGCTTAGTAATATACGTTGCATTTTTAAGTTCATAAGAGTCGTTATTATTTATTTTAGGGTAAATTCCACATGACCCCCCTTAATTATAATCGTGTCTCACATGCCCCCCTTAACTACAAAATCAATCTGTGAGGTGCCTTAACTATCCAAAAATCTCACTTTACCTTTTTTTGTTGACTTTTTTCAAAATTCTGTTAAGTTTTTTTTGAAATGACGAAAATACCCTTGTATCTGAAAAATTAAAATAAATAAATAAAAATGATTTTGAACTTTTTTTTTCTAATTTTCTCGTTCTACAAAATAAAGAATAAATTTCGTTAATAGTAAAAATAATTTTTATAAAGTTTTTTTTATAAAAAAAAATTAAAAATAAAAATTTACTTTTAAACATCGTTTTTTATTTTTATTAATTTTTACAAATATTTTTTTTAAATAAAAAATTAATACTGAAATATTATTTTTATTCTTTATTTTTTACAACGAGAAAATAGAAAAATAAAAATTCAAAATCATTTTTATTTATTTATTTTAATTTTTCAGATACAAGGGTATTTTCGTCATTTCACAAAAAACTTAACAGAGTTTTGAAAAAAGTCAGCAGAAAAAGGTAAAGTGGGATTTTTGGATAGTTAAGACACCTCACAGATTGATTTTGTAGTTAAGGGGGGCATGTGAGACACGCTTATAGTTAAGAGGGGTCATGTGAAATTTACCCTTTATTTTATTTTAGGGGTAATTACAGATCAGTACACCCGTCGAAACCTCATTTCAGGATCAGTTCCCCAAGTTTGAAATTTTTTCTCTCGGTCCCCCAAGTTTAAATCGTTAACACTTAAGTCAAGATTCTGTTAAATCTAATAGAAGTGTTTGTAAAAAGTCCAAAATATCCCTGTTATATAATTTGCATTTTGATGTAATTATTGAGATAATTATGAAATTACAATTATACCCCTAATTGATTGATAAACTTAATTGAATCATTAAGGGCATGATGGTCTTTGCAGGTAAACAAATAAAAGAATTAATTTATTTAAATAACTTATGAAATACCAATATTACCCCTCTCTTTTAATCCTAAATAAACTCTTCTGACTTCTCTATCTCTAACCTAATGAAATAGATGCGCCTCCATCTCTATCTCAACACAAAATCCTTGCCGGCCGTCGCTGCAGTTGTTCGTCGTTGCCGCTGGACGTCTCCGCCGATGGTCGTCACTGCCACTGTTCGTCGTCGCCGATGGTCGTCTCCGCTGCTACTCGTCGCAGCCGCTATTCATCGCAGCCACTGCGCCGCCGTTGGTCGTCGTCGCCACGCCTACCCGCTCTAGATCTGGGCGTTTTGGTCGTCACCGTTGGTCGTGCCGCCTGTCATCGCCGATAAAGGTGAAGGTCGTGTGAAAGTCGAAACTGCAGTAGATATTGAGGGGAGGGAGGGACTCGCTAATGGTGGATTCGAGGAGGCCGGACTGTTTGAGGTTGTTGACGACGTTGGGGCAACGAGAGATGGTCTGGATTGGAGCGGCGGCAAACAAGTTCTCCTCCATCGCCGCCTCTCTTCTCAGCGGCGGTTTGTTTCTTCACCGACGGCGAGGACCAGATCAGTGGTGTGTGGGTTTCAATCTCCGCCGACCTCCACCGCGAGATCTAGGTTGGAGGTCGTTGTGACCATGGCTGGGCTCCGCCATCGTTAGGGCAGATTGGCTTGAGGATTGAGATGGCTCGTGGTTAAGGATTGAGAAAAAATTGAACGTTTGTGTGATGGATATGTAAAAATTTCTTTGATCAAATTTGTTTTATTTGTTCTAATAAATATGAAATGAACTGCAATTTGGGTTTTGATAGGAATTGATAAAACTGAATATGTTTGTTGGACCAAAGAATGAAGAATGAGAGAACAAGAGAAAGTGAGAGATGTGAGGTTGAAGAAGGGGGCATAATAGTCATTTCAATTGCATTTATTTAAAATAAACTGTTTTGTTCCTCAAAAATACTAATTTACCCTTAAACATAAATTTATTTTTCATGCAAATAAGGGGTACGATGATAATTTCATATTTATAAAATAAGTATATTCAACTTAAATTATAATGGGCATTTTGGGTATTAAAAAAATATGAACAGTATTGTTGTTAGATTTAACTGAATTGAGACTAAAGTGTTAACGGTTTAAACTTGGGGGACCGAGAAAAAAAATTTCAAATTTGGGGGACTGATCCTGAAATGAGGTTTCGGCGGGTGTACTGATCTGTAATTACCCATTTATTTTATTTGTGGGGTTGAAAAATCAAGAATAAATAAATATTATAATAGACGTGTTGCTGCTACTTGTCGTGGTTTCTATCGACACTTTTAATTTTTAATCATACTCTTCGCGGTTGTGACCTTTTATTGATTTAGATTTGTCAAACAGAAACAAAAAGAATTGTTAATTTATTCATTGTGGGTCTCTCATGCTTTTGTTTCTGTTTGCTAATCTATATTACTTTAACTTACTTTAATTATTATATGCCTAATGCTGCTTTTATTTGTTTTACTAAACTACAAAGTTGTATGACGCTGAAATGCGAAATTAAACCATTTTTTTTATAATTCTAAATTTAGTATTACATGATCCGGTGAGTAAAATATGTACTATCTAAATAAAATTATTATTTTATTAAAATAAAATTATTTCTTACCATCTAACTTTTATTCAAAAATATTAGTACTCCACGTATAAAATGATATGTTAAATAAAAGAATTTAGGGGTAATTCAATTTAGTTCACCACAAAAGTTGTATTCTCACTTAACTCACTGTAATTCTAATTTAATTTCTGAGGTCACTACAAAAGTTTGTAGTTTCACTTAAGTCACCAAAATTCTAATTTAATTTCTGAGGTCACTACAATGAACTTTTATCTCACTGTTGGTCTATCTTTATTTTGAAAAGATCAAAATGCCCCTCACCTCCTTTTCTTCTTCACGACCCCTTCCTCACCTCCTTCATCGACCACGACCCTCCCTCCGCCACCTCCTCTCCCGCGGCCCGCCTAGACCTCGCCGGCGCCGACCACCTCTCCCCCGCCTCCCTCCGGTGGCGCAGCCGCCCCTTCCTCCACCTCATCCGCGTCGACACCTTAGACGACGATTTCTTCTTCGACGACGACGAAGATGACCCTCCGTCTTCAGATCGAGTCGGAAACAACCACCCGATGACACTTTCCCCTCCATCTTCCTCCTTCTTCTCGTCGGTGATGTGGGTCGGTTTTCTAGAAATTGCCTCGACCGGAGAAGGACATGCCCACCATATCGAAGCGTGAAAAAGAGAGGGCAGCTAGGTGCAGGATGTGGGTGAAGGGAACGACGTCGTAGGTGGTGGTCGGGAGAGGAGTGGAAGGTGGTGGTCGGCGGTGGAGTGGAGGGAAATGACATTTTTGAAGAGAAATGACATATTTAAAAAAATTGAAAACAAATGAGAGGCATTTTGGTCTTTTTAAAATAAAAATAGGCTAACAGTAAGATAAAAATTTACTATAGTGACCTTAGAAATTAAATTAGAATTATGATAATTTAAGTGACACTACAAACTTTTATGGTGATTTAAATGAAATTACCCCAAAAATTTACATCACGTTGTTTGCAATAAGTGATAAATAATTTGTCATATCATAATTTTAGAGTAACAGATATTATCAACTTTTAAGGCATAAAAACTTAAGGGAAAACTTTACTTAGCACCACTGTGAAATATCACTTTTTCACTTACCACCACTGAAAGATAAAATTGGTCTGTGGAGCACCTGTGAAGGATCACTTTTTCACTTACCACCACTGAAGTTATCGATTTTTTCACTTAACCTTGAAAAGTTCAAAATGCCCTCTATCACCTTCTCAATTTATTTAATGAATGGAGGGTATTTTGGACTTTTCATTTACACAAATAAAAAATTAATTTAATAATCTAAAAGGACAATTTTACCCTCAAATGAATAATAATTATAACTTATTGTTGGAGGGTACTTTTGTCTTTTTACTTAAACAGATAAAAAATTGATTTTGAGGAGGAGGGGTGGTTGGAGGTGGAGGTCGGGCTAGGCTGGGCTGGAGGGGAGAGAGGAGGTCGCGGCGCTTTCCGACCCTCCGCCTCCCTCCTCCGACCACTGGTTCGAGCTCCGGCGACGAAACCCAGAGTCGACCGCCCCTCCTCCCTCCTCCGACCCTCCGCCTCCCTCCCCTCCTTCAGCCCAGCTCGACCCCATCTCTCTCCCCTCCAGCCCAATCCGACCTCCACCTCCGACCACCCCTCCTCCGCCCACCTCCTCAAAATCAATTTTTTATTTGTTTAAGTGAAAAGACAAAAATACCCTCCACCCATAAATTATAATTATTATTCATTTGAGTGTAAAATTGTCTTTTTAGATTATTAAATTAATTTTTTATTTATGTAAATGAAAAGTCCAAAATACCCTCCATTCATTAAATAAATTGAGAAGGTGATAGAGGGCCTTTTGGACTTTTTGGGGCTAAGTGAAAAAATCAATAACTTAAGTGGTGACAAGTGAAAAAGTGATCTTACACAAGTGTTTCACAGATCAATTTTATCTTTCAGTGGTGGTAAGTGAAAAAATGATATTTCACAGGTGCTTCACAGACCAATTTTATCTTTTAGTGATGATAAATAAAAAAATGATTTTTTATAGTAGTGTTAAGTGAAATTTCCCAAAAACTTAATCATTCACTCGAACAAGTTTCCATAATATATTTTTCTTACCTTAACAAATTTCCATAATATTGATTGTTATACTATTAACCAAATTAAATTATTAATCTTTCAAATCTCAGGCTCACATACTTTAACTTTTTAATTATGTGGGTCCATGTTGGAGTAATGGTGAAGACCAAACCTCTAAATCATCATAATTATGCACCAACCTCTTTAAGCAAAAGACGCCCATTAACCTTCAAATTAGGAATGATAATGGGAGGGTTATGCATTCTCCGACTCCCATCTCTTACGGGTTTCCTTCTCCTGCCTCAAATTAACGAATGTGCCTCAAACTTAAATTGCAAATAAATTAATTTTTTGTAACTCAACATATTTTCTCAAATAAGTTTTTCGACAAAATAACTAAATTTTATTTGTCAAAAATATAATATAAAAATAGTAAATTAATAGTGACATCATACATGTAGGGGCAACCAATATATGAATGAAAATCTCGCACAAATAATTAACAAGCAATTTGATTCATATATCAGTACATCACTTAATATAAATAGTCATAAAATATAAGTTTATCATTATCTTAAGCATAAATGTTTGATTACAGTTCATTGATTGCGGCCAATAAACAAATTATTTAGAAGTAAATAATCCACCAAAAATACTAAATACACTACATTAAACTTGAGGTTAGATGAAAATAAACATTAAATGTATAATTATGTTTTAGCTGTAAATATATAGGGTTAAATGACAAAACATTGTTAAAAAATAAATAATGCTAAAATCTATATACAAAACATTTTATATGTCTAAAGTATATATATGAGGTGAGGCGTGGTAGAGTATCCCAACCTTGTACTGAATTCGAAAAAATTTCTAAAATTTGTCCCGAAATGCACCAATATGAAATCAAAATAATTTAGTACAACATGATTCTAATGAGTATATATATATATATATATAATCTATGAAAGAGCATCATAAAAATTAAAAACCTAAACCTCAATTAGATGGTGTAAAAATATAAAAAAATGCCTTCATATGTGTGTGAAAAGACTAATAAATATATAAGAGTTAATAATAATTACACATTTATGTCATTGGTGGGTGAGCATCAATATATATATATATATATATATATATATAATCTATGAAAGAGCATCATAAAAATTAAAAACCTAAACCTCAATTAGATGGTGTAAAAATATAAAAAAAATGCCTTCATATGTGTGTGAAAAGACTAATAAATATATAAGAGTTAATAATAATTACACATTTATGTCATTGGTGGGTGAGCATCAATCTTGGTCATCCAATTTTTAATCTAATGAACATCATTGGTTCGTAAGTTTGCCTAATAAGCCTTAGTTTTCTACCTCTTTGTTTTTGTCGACGTATCCCATCCATTCAAAACAGAACTGAATTTAATGTGACAGGATTTTAATATTTATTTTCCGTCATGCCATAAACACACTTAAAATGTAATTACGATGCAAGGCCGGTCCTTCCATAAGACAAGAGCGATTTTTACTTTAGGCCCCGATTTTAGAGGGCTCCAAAATACTCAGCCGACCAGCCCAATATAAAAAAAGGCCCTATTTTTTAATTATTAGGTACATATATACTAAGTTTTATTATCTCAATCTGATAACTTCGAAACCTAAATATCATCTACATTGAAAGTCATATATAACAAAAATGGTAGTATGATATTATCATCTTAAAGAGAATGTCTCGTTTCAAAATTTTGCCTTAGGCCCTTGATTTTTTTAGGACGGCCCTATTAGGATGTTAAGTGATACGGAAATAAATAAAATGATTAAATAATTGGATAAAGTAGTAGAAGTTTGACATTGTGGTTAATTTGTTAGGGATTTGGGTGATTGGAACTTTATTTAGGAGGTTGGTAAGATTAGTCATGTAACATACAAACACGTTTCTTGTTGAATTCAAATTTGAAACTAACATTTTCGTGATTTGTGTAACCTTACTTACCCATAGACCAACGTGTGTTTAGACAAATATACATTTAACTCATTATGTTCTTCTCTTCATGGATGCACTAGTCTCTTATTTTTATGTCTGATTTTGTTAGGAATTGTTATTATTTGGAAAAATTCCACGTAGCTCTCCTAACTATAACCGAATTTCACTTAGTTCTCTTTAATTTTAAAACTAATTTGAAGAAAGTTTGAAAAAGTTTCGGTTTATCATTTTTTTTACGAAATGATGAAAGTACCATTGTATTAAAAAATTAAAATAAATAAAAATGATTTTGAACATTTTTTTCTCTGATTTTTTCATTGTAGAAAATAAGGAATAAAATTATGTTAGTAGTAAAAAATATTTAAAAATTATTTTATATAAAAAAATGATTTTTACACATAGTTTTTTTATGTAATTTTTTATATAAAATAATTTTTAAATGAATACTAAAATATTGTTTTATTCGTTTTTTTTTGTAAAAAAAATAAGGAAACAAAAATTCAAATCATTTATATATATTTATTTTAATTGTTTTGATGTATTTTCGTCATTTCATAAAAAATTTAAAATAATTTTATGAAAAGTTAACTAAAAATGACAAAGTGAAACCTTTTCAAATTTAAGTGACTTCTCAAGTTGATATTGAAGTTAAAGAGGGTTAGGTAAAAATCAGTCATAAGAAAGGTAGTGTAAAAAATTTCCTTATTATTTATAACACTTTAATATGAATGTATATCATGGCAGAACAAACTTGACTAGAGTTAAGTTTTTATAGATTGGAAAAACAAACTTATATTACTTACTAAATTGAAATTGTTTTATCTAAAACTTTAGGTTAAGAGACAAGTAAACCTTAAGAGGATACCAATATTCATGATCGGCCCTCTCATAAAACAAGGAAAAAAAATACTGTTTTCGGCCTTACAAAAATTTGGCCACAAAATTTAATCTTTTATATATAATTAACTTTGATAAGTGGTGATAAAATAAAAGAAATTCATAAAAATCAAAATATAAACAAGTACAAATTATATGTTACACCTCTGAGTAGCCACACAAAATATAACATCCCATCCTCTTGTAGTTCATCTTTTCAATAAACAGCAGTCCAAAATTATGGTAAGCACACAAAAAATTGAGTACTTAATGTGATTCTCATGGGAAAATTATTTATTACAGTGATAAAAATACGTCTTTTATTTCAGGTGAAGAAGTTGCTTGAGCTAATTCTCAGCCTTTTGCATTTTAAGTGATGGGAGTTGAACTTGCCACCATGTCATGAATGACAGAATTGTAGGGTATAGATTACAAGGATGATTCTACCTAAACTCTATTAATTATCCACGAGATTCACTTAAATCCTCTACACTTTAAAATTAATTTATAGAGTCCCTTAAATTTAAAAAAGTTTCATTTATCATTTTTCGTTAACCTTTTATAAAAAAATTGTTAACTTTTTGTGAAATGACGAAAATGGCATTGTATTAAAAAATTAAATTAATAAGTAAAAATGATTTTGAATTTTGTTTCTAAATTTGTTTTGTTGTAGAAAATAAAGGATAAAATTATGTTGGTGGTAAAAATAATTTTAAAAAATTTACAGAAAAAATTAATACTAAATATTGTTTTATTCTTTGTTTTTGTAAAATAAATACAAAAAAGTTTGATTTTTTTTAATTTTTTCAATATAAGGGTATTTTCGTTATTTTGAAAATTTTTTCAAGATTAAGGGACTCCACAAATTGACTTTGAAATTAAGAGAATTTAAGTGAAACTCGTATATAGTTAAGAAAGGTCATGAAAATTTTCTTAAATTATATTAAAATTACTCGTGGACAAAGTAAAATAGTTTTTTTAAATATTGCTTTCGTTAATTATTCTTTAAACGCACCTCACCTAAATACAATGTTGAGTCTCGAACTCTCAACATATTTTGAATTTTAGAGCATATTTTTTCACCACACAAATATTCTCTTGTAATTCTCAACATTTGTTTACTGCCACAATGATAATCACCTCAAACCCAACACATCTATGAAGAAAGTATGTTGAGCCCTAATCCCAATCAGGATGGGCTCAATCTTTTTGAGGGCCCAAGCGAAATAAAATAAATATCCCCAAAACTAAGTGTTTTAAATAACGAGGGATTCAAACTTAGGGATCAAATCGTGTACAAATACATTAGTCTTGTACAAATGTACGAATAAAGTCTCACCGTACGATCAATAATTAAACGCTCCAAATCAAGTCCAATTAACAATGGCACGCCTTGTAAATATCAATTAACCTGACACTAAAAACAAACCAAATTGATAGAGAACAGGGGCAATTTCGTATCTTCAGTTTTGCCTTGAATTCGAAGCATATCTTTCAGCCTTTATTCTGCATGATTTGCGGCAAAAACTCTTCTTTCTTTTTCTCCCGATTCAACAAACTCTACCTATCCATCTCATAGCACAACGATTTGTCAAGCCCTTTTCAACAAACAATCAACGTTCTCCATTTTTCGCCGTCTGAATTCGAACATGGCTCCATCAAAAAGAAAATCGCAAAAGAATTTTGAACCTCCCTAAGTCTAAGAATCAAGGTTAGTTCTGATCAGAACCCATCTTTTTTTTTATGCATGTGAGTTTTAAGCTGACATTTTTGATGGATGGTTTTTCGGTTGAACTACATGTCATCCGATCTGTTTATTTTTGTCGATTCATAGCATATTTCATGGTGATTTTCAGTTTTCAATCCTTATATGGTTCAAATGCATGTGATTTTTTATTTTTGTTTGATTTCATGGTGTTTGTTAATCTCATTGTTGCCTTTAGCACAATAATCTCATATGCATGTTCTTTGTTTGGATTCAATGATCCCATTGTTTCAGTTCTTGTATATTCCATTGCTCCATTGTCAGTCTTTGATGTTAAGTGACAATTCAATATGTACTGATTGCATTGTTCCATTGCATTGTTATATTATCATGATTTCATTGCATTATACTGGTACCATAACTCCATTGCATGCAATCTCATTCAGAAACAATTCCACTCTTCCATTTTTAGTATTCAATCTATTTCCATAATTCCATTCTATGTAAGGCTCAGTAAAAAAGATTTCCATCATTCCCTTTTTGATATGAAATTTTGGTAAGTTTTAAACTTTTTGTGATTTGGGTTTTGGTCTCTCTGTTTGAATCTGGGTTTGAATTTTAGTGAAATCATGGAGCCTAGAATTTTTCTTTCAGATATATGTATTTCCTTGAGACTTGTTTGGGTTTTTTAAAATGATTTGTTTGTTGTGAGTGAGTTGAAATTCAATTGTATAAATACTTATGTCGAACTTTAGTGAAATTTAAAATCTATATGGAGGTTTCATGGTTTATGAGCTTGTGATGTATTGATATCGTTCTGTAATTTTCGTCGGTTGCTCATCAACCTCTGTTTGAATATGAGTGTTATGACTTTATTGCATTCTTTTTTTTTTTGGCAAAATAGGGTTCATCACTGTGACTCTATTTGCATGTTAGTATGGTAGTTATAGTGTACAAATAGAATTATATAATTATGTGATTTTGTTCAAAATTGAATCAATAAATCATTTGATTCGACTTATGAATGCAATGGAATCATGAAATTATGTGATGTTGTGCAAAATGGAATCATGGCATTACCATTTTTAACTTGTGATTATGTGCAAATTTCATGATTCCACTTGCACATAATCTCATGATTCCATTTTCATTCTTAAGTCGATTCAAATGAGTCCATGATTATGTACTTGTGTACGCATGTCATGATTTCATTTCGCACAACATCACGTAATTTTATAAATTATATTTTGTACTTACCTCCATTTTGAACTCCTCCTTAATTTTTGGTAAGAATTTTCTTAATATTTCTTTCAAAATCAAATTCCTAGAATCATGCTAATTGATTTCTCAATTTCCTATTTTAAAGCATTTCATTGATTATCAGAATCAAACGCAATGACTATTATGCCATTTTTATTGATTTAATTAATTTTTAATTAATGAAATCATAGTAGCATCTGGACCATTATTCAATGGATGTAATCAATTCTCATATTTGTATTTAATCAACCATTTGTAGTGGAGTGCATCCCTCAAACTTAATACTAAAGGTGTTTTCTTAACTTTAGATATAGTGTGACTTGTATTTGAAGTTGAAGTTAAGAAAAGATGTAAAAATTAAATAAGGGATGAAAATACAAAATTCTTTTTTTAAAAGAAATGAGAGAGAATTGTTGGATCGACAAGCGTGCACGCAGCACACACACCTCAAGATTTGGCGCACCAGACGCGATCGTTATAAAGTAAATTTGTATTTCGGTTAAAATTCAGGACGAATTCACATGGACCGAATAGGGATCTCATACTTAAAAATTTTGTGCTATCTTTTCCGACACAAACACAAAAGAAAAATAAATACACAAATATTTTTGGGCTTTTCTTTCAAAGGAATAATTAAGGTAAATGCAAAATAATAAAGCAGGAGATTCACACAAGAAGTCGAACAACCAAGGTTACTGAAACAACAATTCTTTAATGATTAATCAATAATTAAGTCTTAATCACGCAATTCATTTGGCCTATGCTTTAATTACTCTACTTGCCTCTCAGCATTGGGTAGAGCCTAATTAACTCAGGTCATGTGATTCCACGGACGATAACACACGTACACAATGTCACTCTATGCACATGTGTCATGATCACACGAATTCACGACCATAAGCTAGCTGCATTACAAACAACAAATATTCGAACCAAGAGAATGACTCTAGGAGATTGATCTCTCTCAATTTATTAAGGTCAATTCCCAACCCCGCCTCTTAACATCGATCGGGAATTTAAAGTTTGAATCTCAAGTATCGACTTTAGCATTCAAAGTGAAGCACAAAATAAATTCAAACCAACTTGCATCTATCAGAAATAATACATCGATCTTTCATAAGATTTCCACAATTTCAAGTTCAATCATTCAATTACTCTATCATGTATAAATTGACATATGTTATAAATACGTCACTCGTCTCTCGGCATTGAGTGACGCCTAATTTTGGGTCGTAATACCCTCTCAGGAATTATATTCGACCCTTCACATCAATAAGCACAACAATTTTTAAATCGAGACATCGACTCTAGGAGACCGACCTCTCGACCCTACTTACATCCGTTCTTAACCACTACTCTCCAAGCTGATCTCGAACTCAAAGTATAAACATCAAACATTCAATTTAACGTCCATAAAATAAGCACAAGACATAGTAAATTCAGCATACATCAATTAACTAAAAATCTAAACTTGTCATAGTGTTAAGTCGTTATAAGGTCTACCACCCATGACCTAGGGTTTTTAGCCCCAAATCATGGTGTGCAAGCGTTCAGAAACAAAGGATTAAGAGATTCAAGAACAGGAAAAGTGAACAAACAAACCCAACATCCACAAAGAATGTGGGAACTCACAAACTCTCAAATCTCGGTCTCCCTTGTAGCTTCATGCCTTTTTTGCTTCGTCATGTGGTGGTGATGGAACCCCTCCTTTGGAAAGCCCAAATTGGTCTCCAAGGGAAGGCTTGGGTGCTGGTATCTCTCCCTAGAAGTGCTGGCTCGGAGCTGTGAAGTAAAAGTCTATCATTTCTCCTCTAGGTCAAATTTGGCTTTTACAATCATTGAAAATTCGAGATACGCGTCGAGACACCTCATCGCCACCATGTCGACACATTGTCGACGCAAGTCTCTGTAAGCTGGTGTCTTGGTTTGGTGATCATGTGTCGATCACAACATCCCTCGGCGCAGATGTGTCGACTGACACTACTCATGTGTCGATCAATACTCCTTCTAATCCAGCTGATCCGTCTTCCTTGATTACCAGCCCGTTTTGGTCGATTTTTGGTTCTTTTTTCACCTTTATTTTTCACAATCACACCAAATATACCCGAAGCCGTAAAGTGGCACAATTGAGGCTTTTAAGCCCGATACGAGTGACAATTTGACACTAAATGTGGGCAAAGAGGTGTCGAAATGGACATTATAGTGGACCCACATCCAGAATAAACCCAATATATCTACACGGGGCCTAGTAAATTTGGGGGCCTAAGGTGATGGCCTAAATTTTCAAAGGGTAGAGTCGGCTCTAACCCCAACTCCAACACACATAGCCTTTGAAATATCTCTTAATGCTATTTTACTTGCAATAAACTCCTCAAACCACTTTCCCTCAACTCACCGCCATTTTCGTACATCATGTTCGTCGATTTCCTCCTCCGAGAATCATCCTTACGACAATCATCCTTGAACTTGCATGTACCGTCCTCATCGATTTGTCTCATCTTGACACTCCAGCTTTTGGGCTGACCCATTGGCTCAACAACAATCGTCGATCTAATTCTCACATCCTTAGCAAACAATGAA
This sequence comes from Geranium rotundifolium, assembly GCA_963920655.1. NCBI lineage: Eukaryota > Viridiplantae > Streptophyta > Magnoliopsida > Geraniales > Geraniaceae > Geranium > Geranium rotundifolium. Next base: position 32,869,622 of record OY987313.1, on the reverse strand, counting down.
AGATCACAAGATTACATTACATGTACACAGCGAAATTAGAAGATGCAATCCTAGTCGATCATGTGTATTTGATCTAAAAAAGTTAACAAAAATGTACTGTAAGTGTCGATTCGCAAATTGACTTAGTTTCGAAAATTTGAAACATCTAGTGTATCTCTTGATCTCAAACACCTAAGGAGCGAGAATTTCATTTTCACATTTTCTTGTTATTGTATGCTCACCAAAAAAAGAGGAGAAACATTTGTCTAGATTTGAGCCCAAATTATATTTAGGCGGCCTATGTACCCCATCCAAATGACGATCAAAATACACATAATTAGTCTCGTACTCAAAACTCTTTTTGGGATAATCCAAAACACCTTTTGGAATTTATATATTATGAATCATATGAATAATAATACTTTTTAGTGATTTAGGAGCTTAAAATAAATAAAAACCTTATTTATTTATTTCTCCTTCACATATAGTTGTCGGCTTTAAGTTATGAGAACGTACAACACTATGCTCTTGATTGGTTCACTCGGAGCACCCGACCCGAATCCAATTCGGTTCAACCAGACCTTAATTTAGGTAGATCACCATCACACCTGTTAATCTCCTTACCCATATGCATATATACAAGTGTTGAATTACAATCAAGTACAAATTTTGGGTCTTTATGGCAGGCATGAAAATATGCCCGCACGTTTTTCTAGCGCATGACACGTGTTCAGGAAGGTTGGCTCGCAGTGACTTTTCGGGTCACAAATGTTCCACCTTCAGGGCAAAAATTTCACCTGAACCCAAAACTTTCCACCTCCAGCGCAAAAGTCATACTGTCCGCCATGGGTTTGGACAGTTTGTAAAAAATTTCGGTGGAACTTTTGCGCTAAAGGTGAAACTTTTGCGGCCTAGAAAGTCACTGCGGCCCATCCTTCCTGTACACGTGTCGCATAATGGGAGAACGTGCTCGCAGATTTCCACAAGGGAACGGTTGTGATTGGTTCAAACGGTTTGTAAAATTGTTTTGGTTTGTAATGGAAGGCTTCCCTACAAGTACTTATCTCTTAGTTCATGCACATGGTGATACATATATGATAATCAAGCCATAAATCACTACATGATGGATGTTATAAAATAGGAAAAATTTCCAATAACCCCTCTTAACTATACGCGAGTCTCACATGAACCCTCTTAATTATAAAATCAATTTCAGAGGTGCCCTAAGTATAAAAAAGTCACAATTTACCCTTTTTCGTTAATTTTTTAAAAATTTTGTTAAAGTTTTTGTGAAATGACGAAAATACCATTGTATCTAGAAAATTAAAATAAACAAGTAAAAATGATTTCGAAATTTTTTCATAATTTTCCCGCTGTACAAAATAAAGAATAAAATTCTGTTAATAGTAAAAATATTTTTTTTAAAGTTGTTTTTTATAAAAAAATTTAAAAATAAAAATTTATTTTTAAACATCATTTATTTTTATTAAATTTTATAAATAATTTATGTTTAAACAAAAATTAATACTACATTTTTTTATTCTTTGATTTTGTAAAAAGAAAAGAAAAAAGAAGTTCAAATAAATTTTTTTTATTTATTTTAATTTTTCAAATGCAAGGGTTTTTTCGTCATTTCACAAAAAAAATGAATATAATTTTTTTAAAAGTTAACATAAAAGGGTAAAGTGAGACTTTTTAATACTTAGGACACCTCTCAAATTGATTTTGTACTTAAAGAGTTCATGTAAGATTCACGTATAGTTAAGGGGGTTATTTAAAAAATTTCTTATAAATTTTTTTGGAGTAATGACAGTTGTCTACACCCAACTATATCACGTTTCAAATTTAATACCCCACCTTTCAAATTTTCATTTGGGATACCCAAATATTAAATAAGCGACAGTTAGCCCAACTTCTGTTAAATCTAACTTATTTGGTTTGTCAAAAAGTCTAAAATGCTCTTAATGGTTTTGGTCTGTTAAACTGGTCTGATTGGTTTAATTGATATGATTATGAAATGACTATTTTACCCATGATTGAATACCAAATTTAACTAATAGATTGAGACAAATCCGACTTTTCAATTCTTTAATAATTAAATACATATATTATTATCAATGATTATATTAACAAATATTATTAATCATACATATAATTAATATGATTATTATTAACCATATATATTAATTTATCATTAATTAATTAATAATATCAAGAAACCCTAAGTCTTCTTCGTCTTTATTGGCCGCCACTCCCATCCCCGACCGCCACCTGCTCCTGACGTCGGCCACAACTCCGACCACCTGCACCCTGTCTCTAGTCGCTACTCTTATCGGCGAGGAGCACCACTGTCGGCAACAAGAACTTGGCCAGATCGAGCCTCCTTCCAGATCGATTCCGAGCTCAGCGTGGAGCGCCAAATCTGGAGCGCGGCGTCCTCCTCCTCTAACTTGAATCCCAGATCCGGCGAGGAGTACCAGGAGCCAGGAGCCAAATCTGCAGATCTGGTCTCGAGCTCGGGTTCAACCCCTCAACCCATTTCGAGACTCAACCCCTCAACCAAAATCAAGCATTAATTTGGGACTCAAGCTCCTCGCGACGGCCTCCTTCTCGCGACGGCCTCCTCCTCGCCGAGAGCCTCCTCCTCGCGACGGCCTCCTCTTCGCGACGACGGCCTCCTCGAGCTCTCAATTTGGTCTGTTAATTAGGGTTAATTAGTGGTTAATAATATGATTAATACTATTATATAATGAATAACAATATTATATATATTTAAATATTAAAGAATATTAATTATTATTTGTGTAAGTGAAAAGTCATATTTGCCCTCAATCTGTTAGTTAAATTGGGTATTCAATTAGGGGTAAAATAGTCATTTCATAATCATATCAATTAAACTAATCAGACCAGTTTAATAGACCAAAATTATTGAGGGCATTTTAGACTTTTTGACAGATCAAATCAGTTAGATTTAACAGATGTTGGGATAACTGTCGCTTATTTCATTTTTGGGTATCCCAAATGAAAATTTGAAAGTTGGGGTATTAAATTTGAAACGTGACATAGTTGAGTGTAGTCAACTGTTATTACCTCTATAAAATATGATACTCTCATTATTAGAAGGAATCATGAAACTTGATAATAGAAGAGCTGGTCCCACCAATTGCAATTATATTAATCCAAAAATGATTTCGAATATATTATTTTATTTATTATAATAATATTATCTAATCAATTTCTATAATCAATTATAAATTTAATTTTTTAAAAATAAATTATAATTTATTTTTATTATTTTATTCATAAAAATCAATAAATTCGATTATTTAATCTAATAAAAATTAATATTACATAATGATCATTGAAATATAAAAAATAACATGATGATTTTTTTACGCTTAATGAATTTTGTTTTAGTTATTTATATTTTAATCGATAAATTGAATCACGTATATTATTATTTTTTAGAATTTTATATTGGAAAAATTTCAGTTTACTACGATCGACTACCGACACATTTTAGTTACTATGATAAACTATTTTCAGTGTCAATTTAGTATGAATTTTTTGTTGGTATCATTTTACCATAACACCATAAAAATAGATGAAAAAAGTACTATTTGAATTTGAACTTTTATCACAATTTTTATTATACTTGTCACAATTTTTTTAGAGTAAATTTCACATGACTCCCTTTAAGAGTCTCACATGCCCCCTTAACTACAAAATCAATCTGTGAGGTGCCCAAACTATCCAAAAATTCTACTTTACCTTTTTTGTTGTCTTTTTTCAAAATTCTTTTAAGTTTTTGTGAAATGACGAAAATACCCTTGTATCTGAATAATTAAAATAAATAAATAAAAACGATTTTGAACTTTTTTTTTCTAATTTCTCGCTATACAAAATAAAGAATAAAATTTTGTTAATAGGTTAAAAAATTTATAAAAAAATTTAAAAGTAAAGTTTTATTTTTAAACATCGTTTTTATTATTATTTTTTATAAATAATTTTTTTGAACTAAAAATTTAACACTAAATTTTTTTTATTCTTTGTTTTTGTCAAAGAAAATAGAAAAAAGTTCAAAATTATTTTTTTTTAATTTTTCAAATACAAGAGTATTTTCGTCATTTCACAAAAATTAACAGAATTATGGAAAAAGTCAACAAAAAAGGTAAAGTGGGATTTTTTATAGTTAAGACACCTCACAGATTGATTTTGTAGTTAAGAGAGGCATGTGAGACTCGTGTATAGTTACGGAGTTACTGGAATTTATCCATTTTTTTAGTTTAAAAAGTAATATTTTAATGTATAGATAATATGAATATTTTATGTTAAATTTAACTTTATTGAAATGATGACCCTTAAAAAAATATTTCTATAGCGAATTGACACACAAATTAATTGATGGTAGAAAGTTGAGAATGTGTTATAATAGTCTGTAGTAAACTGAAATTTGTTTATTTATATATTATTTCATGTAATTCGTAATTCAAAGCCTAATCAATCCATCGTTAAAGCATTATAACAAAAAATAAATTAATGATACACTCCTTAAATTAAATGTAAATACAACTGCATGTAATATTATAAATTTATGAGCACCTTTATAAAGATTTCGAGAGTGGGTTGGAATGGGTCTCTGAAAGGTACAAGATGTAAAGAAAAATTCAGTGCAGATATTTTGTTCCAAGAAAGAAGCCAATATTGTTTATGATATCTCCAATTTTCTGTTTCGGTGGTCTTTGGGGGCACGAAACTCAAACCCAAAAGGGACCGATCCGATGGATGTAAACACGTTGTCGACAATCCGACGGTGGACGTCGAGAGATGTTTCTACGACCGAAGAAGAGGTATTCAATCCTAGTTAACGAAAGTTGCTCCGGAACGTGGGACCCACAACCTGTGGACGGCGATCCAATTACGGAAATATCCGCTAAAATACGCCTTTTCACTAACTTGCTTCCACGCTAGCTTAGTTATAGAATGTTCCCATAGAAATGGAGTTTGTACTATTCTACTACACGCTAGCTAGGTCAAGGTCGGTGTAAAAATAATATATCCAATGGATGAGAGAGACCCAAAGACGGCAACGGCGTACGTTAGCATGACGTGACAGTGAACCCGAAAAGGACGGGTGAGGCATAAACCTGCGCACTCTACCCAAAATAGGTCATCGCGTGTCCGAAAACGAGCCAGCGACACTTGGAAGCCATCTTTTCTCTGGACACGTGTCCCTAAATTGATCTCACTCGCAGCCAAAAATTGCTTCATATCTTGCTCCTTAACCGTCTCTGTTGTCGGTATATTTATGTTCATGTGGTCTGCTTAGTCCATTGACGGTTGTTTCTTGCTCTGTTTTTGCCTTTTCAAGAGAGGAAGGAAAAAAGTAAGCTTTGTTATTGTTGTTGTTGTTGTGGAAGATGGAGGAGAGGTATGAGGCAGTGAAGGAGCTGGGTTCTGGAAATTTTGGGGTAGCTAGGCTGGTCAGAGACAAGAAGACCAAGGAGCTTGTTGCTGTCAAGTACATAGAAAGAGGGAAAAAGGTATGCTTTTTAGTTATGCTATTCATTGTTTCTCCCCTCTGATTATTGGATGATTCAAAATGCTGAATTGGGGTTTCATCAGAAAAATTTCAAAAGGGTCAATGGGATTGGTTTGTGTAATTCTTGTTTGGTGTCAATATAATATTGCTGATTTGGACTGTAATATTGATGGGGAAGAATCATTTTGTGTGTGTTTGTATTGCCTATATCACCATTACTGTATTTTTCTGTTTGTCTGTGGGTTGGGAGAGATTCCTCATTTTGGCTGGAGCAGCCTGTTATTGGTTTGTGGGTCTATTTTTTGTGTTTGGTACATGAAAAAGACATATGTTCTTTCCTGTGGGCTGTCTGTATTACAGAAGATGGTTTTGAGTTAAGGTTTTTGATGCTTCCCTGCTGGTATTGCACTTTGGCTGTGATTTTAGTGTTTTTGATTATTTAGCATTGTGTTATTGGAAATTGATCAAACATAAATGGTTTGGTTCTCCTGAACAAGATTTTTGGTTGATGAATCACTGGATTTGGGTAAAACTAAATATAGAATAAGTGTAACTGAATCACAGCTCATGTCGTTCATCGTACCAAGTGATCACTTGCATAACTTATTGTCGAAATTGAATACAACGTTGTGGTGTTTATCGGATACTGAAATAAGGGATGAGAAAGCGACAATGTCAACTAATGTGTTTTCTGGTTTCTTCTCTATTCGTATAGTAGCGTTTCTTTGTGAATGTTTGATTATTTTCCGGGTTTCAGATTGATGAGAATGTCCAGAGAGAAATCATCAACCATCGATCTCTTAAACATCCAAATATCGTCAGGTTCAGAGAGGTAAGAAACATTGTCAGTTGGTCACATTAAGACAGTTACTTTCTATATTCAAACTCTTCATTATGTATCACACTTGAAAGCTCTATATCATATAAGCCCTTGGGCTCCAATTGTTTATAAATTTGTTCATAGGTTTTGTATTAATCATCAAACTTGAGTTTGAGAACTTAAGAGTTTGGGTTAGGCTTTGTTGAACTGAAAATTCTTAGAGTTTATGTTACGATATTCACTTGACCTGCAGGTCTTGTTGACGCCCTCACATTTAGCTATTGTCATGGAATATGCGGCTGGTGGTGAAATCTTCGAGAAGATATGCAGTGCAGGTCGATTTAGTGAAGATGAGGTTCTGCTTCTGTTTGACATAAATAAGACGATTTCCTACTGAACTTTTTCTTTTGATGACAAATGTTTTTCCTTCATGACAGGCAAGATATTTCTTCCAGCAGCTAATATCTGGAGTCAGCTACTGTCACTCCATGGTATTATATATATCCGGGTTTTTTTTTGTCGAAGGTACTCTTGTATTTTATATGCTGCAATTTACACAGCTGTTTGCTGCTGCTACAGGAAATTTGCCACAGGGATCTGAAGCTGGAAAACACACTCTTGGATGGAAGTCCAACACCACGCTTGAAAATATGTGACTTCGGTTACTCCAAGGTCAATGATGTTTTGTTTGAATTGCTTCAAGTCCTTGATGAGTTGAATTGTAACTAAAGTTGACTTATGGCTTGTTGACTTCAGCCCTTCATGACTCTTTTTTTTTTTCAATTGTATCTTATATCCACAGTCTGGCATATTGCACTCGCAACCAAAGTCAACTGTTGGAACGCCAGCGTATATTGCCCCAGAGGTCTTGTCGCGCAAGGAGTATAATGGGAAGGTACATTCATAATCCTATTGTGTGTAACGGACTGAATTTGGCAGTTCTCGTAAAAATTTGGTTGCAGTTTTCATCACCTTCAAGAATCGCCTGTATGTTCAGTGATTTATACATTCTTAGGAGCATTGCATCAGATCAAACTTTTTGATGGTCTGATTAAATTTAGAACCATTTCACTTTTAGCAGACAACACTAATACATGTAAGTGTGAACTCAAAGGAATCAGAGTCCTCACGTTTTTTACTTGCAGATTGCAGATGTTTGGTCTTGTGGCGTGACACTATACGTGATGTTGGTTGGAGCCTACCCATTTGAAGAACCTGAGGATCCTCGAAACTTCCGCAAGACTATTGGGGTATATTTCTTCAATCCCACCAAATACTTGATTATATATCGTGTTACGTACCCAAAGTGAGAGTACATTGTTAATACTGCAGAGAATAATGAGTGTTCAGTACTCGATACCAGACTACGTGCGCATATCTGCAGACTGCAAGCACCTTCTCTCTCGCATATTCGTTGCCAATCCCGAAAAGGTACATGAATTGTTCTCAAAAGTCCTTGACACGCTCTTGCTCTTGTGACTAATCATGTGTCATTCTCTGTTCCTGAAGAGGATCAGCATTCCGGAGATAAAGAAACATCCTTGGTTTCTCAGAAACCTTGCAAAGGAGGTGGCAGAAGGAGAGAAGACAAACAACAAGGAAGAGAAGTCAGGACAGAGTGTGGAGGAGATAATGAGAATCATACAGGAGGCAAGGACTCCAGGAGAAGGCTCCAAAGGCGATGATCCGGCTGGCGCCGGCTCGTCTGATGCTGATGACCTGGAGGCTGATGTGGAGTCCGATGCGGATGTCAGCGGTGACTATTATGCTCATATCTGAGGGCAATCATTTTCAGAATTTGTGTGAAAAAAGTCTATTAGTTGCTTCTGCTTTTATTTTTCTTCTTAAATTAAATGGGTATTCTTATGGATTCTATGGCAAATATTGTGCATTATGTATTAAGTTTGGTGGGTTTTGCACTTTATTATTTATCAGTGCTCCTGAGCAATTTGGTTTTGTAACTTTTTGTTGCCAAGAGAGCAATGTTGTAAAAATATTAGGAATAAGAAGCGAATAGTTGTTTTAGAGACAAATTAGAGGTTAGTTGGAGATTAATTAAATAATAAAATAAATTAAAATATTAATTGAAAACTATAAAGAATTAATTGGACAAATGGTAGATTCTTACAACCATGTCTATAAGATTATTAGAATGATCTTAGTTTTGGTTGAGAGAATTATCAATTTAGTCCTTATAAGTTTCCAGGCAAGTCTCAAGATGGAAAAAAACAGTCATGTCATAAATTTTTGTTCAAAGATTTTATCGTACTCAAATACAAATCATAATCACACAGATGAATTCAATACACTTAATTTTTGCTAAAATTAGGCACAGTTAATTGGTGATCCACTACATGTCACTAGTTTTCATGTCTCTAACTTTAGCCTTAAACTTGAAATATGGAGTATGTATCACTCCAACACATTGTAACCTATTTGGCACGTTCAATTTGAGCGTCATCAGCTGCAATTCACATTTTCGGCGATACATTGTGTCTCGCCGACTAAGTGAATTGTAGCCAACGACACATCATGACTCGTCGGTTAGGTGTGTTTGTAGCCGGCTAGACATTGACAATTTCTCGTCGGCTACTTGTCACGTAAATTTATTTTCATCACGTGCTACAGAGCCTCGTCGGATATGAAATCTCATATGTTCAACACCAGCAAAATCAACACTATTAATTATGTGCATAAAACGACAATTTTAATAAATGCCTTTTCCTGAGAAATTTTCCCTCTCAAAAAATCCTTTCGAGAATCTGAAGAGTCGCTCCTCCGCCAGACCCACCGAAGCTGACCTCCTGGTCGCCGGCGGCGTTTTTTGCGCGCCGGTGACCCCCCTCTTTCTCTGTTTCTTTCTTCTTCTTCTTCTTCTTCTCTCCCCGACTTTTTCCCTTCCCTTCCTCTTGATTCTTCTTGCTTTTGGCCTCTTATTCTTTTCCCGATCCACTCTCTCAATCCTAGATCTAGTCTTTTTTAGATCTAGTGGAATTGGGTTGGCTGTGAGGGGATTTTAGGCCTGAGGATTGGAGGTGCGCTCGGTGGTTGCGGTGGGCTACTAAGGCTGTGGGACCTCCGCCGGCCTTGCTGGGCTGTGTTGAGTGGTGGCGTTTCCCATCGGGGTTCTAGGTCGGTGTTGGCCGACATCGCTCTCCTCTCGGTGCTCCGGTGTTCGTGCGATGAAGCCCGGAGGTGCTGGCCTCCCTTCACCCGACGGCGTTGGTTTCCTTTTAGCGGCGAGCTCCTGCGTGTTTGGTACGGCTCGCGGCTCCCTTCAGGCGGTCCTCCCTCCCTCCGATGGCGTGCTTAGCCGCTGGTTCTGGGCTCCGCCCGGCGACAGTTTGGTTTGGGGCTGTGGCGTTTCATCTTCTAATCTCGGGGTATGCGACTCAGCGTGTTCCCTTTCTCTTTCCCGTTCTGTGGTTTTGGCTTTGTGCCCAACCAGCTGGTTTTGGGCCTGGTCATGGGCCTCTCAATTTGCTCATGATCATCTGCCCCCATCTGCTGGGCTGGGAGTGGTTCGTTTTTTTTTCTTTTCTCACATTTTGCAGGATACCAATGGAGTGTTGCTTGGATTTCTCTTGGACTGCTGACGAAGGGATTGCTTCCCACAAGGTCGGGTTTTGATCAGGGATTTTCTAGGTCCAGCCCGAAATTGTTTTTTCTGCATTTTATCTTTCATCATTTTCAATGTAAGCAGCTATGTCTGCATTTCAATTTCAATTTTCTATTTTATTTATGTAACCTCTATTTTCCTGCTACTGTTTTTTTTCGGAAACCTTGGCGGGCTCAATGAAATTCAATCAAATCGCTTAGAAAGAATAAAAAATAAATGAATGTCTTTTGCTAAATGTGATTCTAACATCATATAGTCGTATTTTCTTAGATTATATGAATCACTAGACATTATTAATTATCATGTACAACTTCTCACGTAGTTGTGTTTTTTCTCCAAATGTGATAAGAACTCAATGCATAATTTTTCATAATTAAGGTTGCTTTGGCTATGCTTTAATTATTCAAAAGGGTAAAGTATATCTAGCCACACCCAAATTTGGTTAAAAGAGACAACTACACCCATTTTTAAAAGTAGACATCTAGCCCACCGAAATATCAAAAACAGACATATAGCAATAACCGTTAATTTTTCAGTTATTTTTTGAAGTGAAAAGACGATAATGCCCTTGGTTTGGTTTCAAATTTTCAAAACCCTGCCCTTGGTCTTTCGCTCTTCTTTGTCTCTGCAACACCGAGCAATCTAACACCGACCGACTTCGTCGGCCGACCTCTCTCTCCTCACCTCTGCTCAATGCTTGCCGGAGCTCGCCATCGTCATTGGATATTGAACCAATTATATCATTCACGAAGATGTGTGTTCTTTGAGTAAATTTAAGATTTTAGTTGGTGATCTAGACTACGAACCAACTAGCAAGATTCACCATGCTTTTGTATTGTGCTTGAGGGAAAGTATTTGATGAATCAAATGTAAGATGGTGATGATAATAACTCGTTGTTAGCACACATTACAGATTGGATAAATAATTAAGGTTGAAATTGAGGCTTACCAAAATCAAACAATAATGACATGAATTTATATAACCAATTTTCATAAACAATAGTCTATAACATATTGCTCCAGACTTACATTTATAGCATAGGCCTACTTTTATAATTCCCAATAAATCCAATCTCACATTTCCATCAAATCCAATTACAGATTAACAATTTATTTTCTTAAATTCACACTTACCTTAAGATCAGAGCCTCGGGTTGCAATGTAACCAAACAGCCAGATTTTCTAAAACAATACCACCAAAATCAGAGCAAGCCAAGTGTTTGTAACAAATGACCATGGCGAGTTTCGGCGAGCATCAGGCAGCGACGAGGAGGGAGAGGTCGGCCGATGAAGTAAGTCGGAGAGTCGGTGTTGGATTGCTCGGTGTTGCAGAGACAAAGAAGAGAGATCAAGGATATGGTTTTGAAAATTTGAAACCAACCCAAGGGCATTTTCGTCATTTTACTTCAAAAGTTAACTGAAAAGTTAACGGTTCTTGCTATCCGTCAGTTTTTGATATTTCGATGGACTAGATGTCCACTTTTAAAATAATGGGTGTGGTTATGTGTCTTTTGACCAAACTTGAGTGTGACCAAGTGTACCTTACTCAAAATTTTACTAATTACTAATACTTCCACGTTGTACACAAAAATTATAAATTTTAATAATTGTATATACAAAATGTAATCATTGAAACTATAGTCTACAATACTTCGTAAGAGCACTGAAACTTTCATGCAAAAACAATTTATACATGCATCATTAATACATATGAAATTCATTTAAACTTACATGCATGGACTAATTTATACATATATCATTAACATGTATAAATTTTCATCAATTACTCTGATGCATGAATATCTTATACACGTATCTGAATATGTATAAAATCGGTATAACTTGCATAATAATTACATGCATTGACTTAATTTGTACATGCATCCTTGTAATAATTTGCATGCATGCACTTAATTATGCATGTATTATCGATATGTATAAATCTTGGATTCATAATTTCATGCATAAACATATTCATACATGTATCCCTAATATGTATAAGATTTTGATCAAATAACTTGGATGCCTAAACAATATCCATGATTTAATTAAATATAAAATAATTAAATCGCAACAAGATTTGCTATGAGGCATACATAATACTTACACCTGAAGCACTACTTATGACACGCAATTTCTTTTAAAGCCCATACACATAATTTTAAACCTCATTTCTAGATAATCATTTTGTAAGCATTATGACCACTTATGACATGCAATTTTTTGTAAATCATAGAACTTGTATTCGTGAAATGACCTTAAAATTGACATATATTATTGTTAAAATAAAATAATAGCAAACATCTTGATGATGTTGCATCTGCAATGCAAATAAGCAATGGTTTCACCAATTCATCAATTGTTGCATGTACATATAATATATTTTTTATTCATTTGATCCATATAATATATGCATGCACACACACACACAAACTACTGAAAAGGCTAAATATGTCATGTAAATGAAAATTTAATTCAATGATGATTGCAATTACAACGCAATTTACCTGTTGGTGATATATACATAATAATTTAATAAAGTGTTGACCCTCTAACGTGCCATGTCGCATTTTCTATGAGTTAATATATTTTCATTTTCCAACTTTTGTTTTTTATTATTGTTTTAGGTCTTACATTTTATTTTATAATTTATAAATTATGTTTTTGAGGAAAATTAAGAAAATATTTAATCCAAAAAATTCAACAAAGGCAACATCATTTAACTCTTTATTTATTCTTGCTCGTCTTCAGATTCTGTCTCCTTGATCCCGATTCAGCGCAGTCAAATCCGTCTCAATATCTCTGAACTCTACGATTCCTATTCTCAAATGGGTCGTGATCAAAAGGAACACCCGCAACCTACCCAGTTCACCTATCTGATCCTCCTCTTTGTGGGTCTGATCTCTTCTACTATGGTCTTCATTTTCGTTTCCGCGATGCTCAGACCCGAAGACCCATCTTCGAATTCGGAAGTTGGGCCCGTGAGATTGGCGGAGGAAGCGAAAAATGGCGGGTGTTGCAGAGGGATTGAGCATTTGGAGCTTTGGGGGGCTGCTGTGAAGTGGGGCTCGGAGTTGAAGTTCAATTCTTCTGAGGAATGCTGCGAGGCTTGCAAGGCGATGTGCAATGGGGACGATGGTCCCTGTTTGTGCGATTCCTGGGTTTTCTGCGGCAATCGGGAGGCTTGCGGGGCAGCTTTTGGAGAGGTCAGCTTCAATTGGAACTTGTCATCAATTTGAACCATTTTTGGGTTTTTCTAAGTGTAGATTGATTATTGATCAATGGGGTTGACTAGTTAAGCTTTCAAGATACAAGTACATAGGAATCAAAATATATCTGCATCACATTAAAGGTGAAACTTTGTAGGAGATTGGTTTTGCTGTATGTGGAATTGGATCAGGAAAAAACATTTTAAAAGTCGGTTTTGCTAGTATTGGATGCAATGTGAAATGTGGTTTCATATTTGTTTCTTATTTTGTGGCCGTAGTGCTGGTTAAAGAAACAAAAGGATACCTTGGTCCCTGATAAGCAAGATGAAGGTGAAAAAGTTGTGTGGACGTCTGGACTCATTTTCGGGAAAGGAGAGGTACGTAACATCTTAGACATTCTTTGTTTTGTGAGATTGACTGCATTGTCTCCATGTTTCAATACTGTTGTCTGATGCTTATTCTTTAATGATTATATGTCATTCATTATCTGTGAAATTGCAAGTACCAATATGATCTGTTAGGAGAGGACTTTTCAGTAGGATCTGTAGATTGATTATTCATGGGTAGTTCTATGTTCGATCCCAATTAAGGTCATTTTTCTTCATGCTTATGTAGATTGAATATTCATGCTGTGATCGGCACGCTGATCATCAATGTACTGATGACATGCAATTATTTTTATAATTAATTTTCAGATAGGAATTTTCAGGTTACATGTAAGATGCCTCTTGTTGCTTCCATGTAATTGCCAGAAACCCATTTGTAAAATTCTTAAGAAAAAGTGTTTCTCATTGTAAAGAAGATTTTTTTCTCACTGAATTTTCATAGGAACAGAACTTACATAATAGTTCATTAGTTCTCACATTTATAATTTATTTTATGAACTACAATACAATATAGTTTTTTTTTACTTTATCTTCTTTGTTCATGACTTGCGTCAGAGAAACATGCCATTTAGTTATGCACTTCTGACAATCGTTCTCATTTTCATTTCTAGGGTATTGTTGGCTTGGAAACAGAATATGGCACTTTTCACATCAAAGTAAGTACTTAGAGTCTCAACAAATGTATTTTCTTAATGCTTTGATAGGGTGAGTTGGGAATCCTGAAACATTGCCATCTTTATTTCACCAAGCAACTTCATCAGAAAAAAAAGAAAATAAAAGAAATAAAACTAAACTTACTAATACTAAAGATGCTTAATAATGAACTTAGTAAGCATCTGCAGATTACCTTCCATGTAGTTCTTGGTTTTATTTGAATTTTAATTCCTTAGTATGTATGTTCTGATAGTTTTATGCCACTTGCTTAATATTTCCTATTTTCTGTTGGCGCTTTACGTAGCTTTACCCTGATTGCGCTCCCTATTCTGTGGCCTACATTCTTCAATTGCTGACATTGCGCCATTGTGCGGGATGCCAATTTTATCGTGCTGAGAGCCGGGGACAATCTTGGGATCCGGAAGGAAACCACATCAATAATGTAAGGCCCAATCAATCTCCCTTTTGAAATTTTTATTTGTTGCTTTATAATTTGCCACATAAAATTTGAGTTCTTATACCTTTTGGAGGAAACATCCTCTATGCCCCTTTTCTTTTTGTTCGGTATCAGCTTTATCCATGTGTTTGTCTTTAGCCATATACATGGGACCTATAATTATCTCATTTTAAGCTTAAGATTTTGATGTGGATCTTCTATGCTCTTTACTAATCTCCAGTCTATGAATTATTCAATTCTCTGTATGAGCAATTGGTTTTGGCCCCTCTCATAAAGCAAGGTTAGGGAAAAAAGTGAAAAAAGAAAAATAAAATTGTACTTTTCCTTTCTATGGAGATATGCAAATATCAACAATAATGGGTCACTGAGCTATCATATATTTGTGGAACATTGCGCGCCTTGCCCTTAATTCTTTCTGTTATTTTCACACTCATTTTTCTTTTGCAAATTCTCAGGCTCCATACGGCCCACCATATGCGCTGATTCAGGGAACGCTGGGAGCCCAAGGGAGCTCATTCACGAAGATCCCAACAGAAGCGTGCTCGACCATAAAGAGGGGCTCGGTTGCATGGGTTGGTTCGGGCCCCGATTTCTTCATTAGCTTAGCTAACCACCACGAGTGGAAGAACCCGTACACTGTATTTGGCTCTGTTTTACTGGAAGACATGGAAATCGCTGAGAAAATCTCTCGCCTCCCTACTGAATTTGATGTTTGGGAAAATATTAACGTGTCTGTCTTGAAAACACCGGTTCCATTGCGCTTGCAAAGATTTAAAATGAGTGAATAACAGGTTGCTGCCTGTTTCTGTGCATATCATCTTTGTTTTCTTCATTTTTTGGGTGATTTTTAAGGTGGTTTTGTCCTCAGATATTTGTATCATCCGGAAATGTAATCCTTTGTCAGTGGAATAAATAATAGAGGCCATTTATACTTGAATTAAAGCTTGCTGAGAACTGTTGTCAGCTTTTATGGGCCTTACTATTTTAGGCTCAGAGCCCTTTAACACGTCGTATCTTCATCGGGTTACTATTTGGGCTTTGAGTCAGAGCCCACAAAACGACATGTCGTACCTCTCAACATGTAACGACGCGCCGTTTAGCAGGTCTCCTTCACTCTGTACATCGATATCGAGACCACTCCAATTCACAACGACATGTACATATCGAAACAGAAGAGAAGAGCCCAGGTGGCGAAAAGACCAAAAAGCCCTCCCTGAGTCGTGACCATGGTGGTGCAATTCCACCAGCACATCATCACAGACCTTCTGGAGGACGCTAATGGCGGTCTAGTGGTCCTGTCCTCAGGCCTGTCCCTCTCTCGGCTGGTGTCCTCTCTCCTCCAGCTCCACGACCCCTCCCAGGGCACTGTCCTGATCCTCTCCACGCCCGCCCTGAAACCCCTGATCCTCCACCACCTCGGCGGCGACCACCCGTCGGATATCTCCGCCGAGCTCCCCTCCCACCAGCGGGTCTCCCTCTACACCTCCGGGAAGATGTTGTTCGTGACCCCGAGGATCCTCATCGTCGACCTCCTCACCAGCAAGCTCCCCACCTCCTCCGTCGCCGGACTCCTCCTCCTCTACGCCCACTCTCTCTCCGAGACCTCCACCGAGTGCTTCATCGTCCGCATCCTCAAGTCCCTCAACCCCGCCGCCTACATCCGCGCCTTCTCCGACCGCCCCCAGGCCATGGTCTCCGGCTTCGCCAAGACCGAGCGCGTCATGAAGTCCCTCTACATCAGGAAGCTCCACCTCTGGCCCAGGTTTCAGGTCTACGTCTCCCAGGAGCTCGAGAAGGATCCTCCCGATGTCGTCGATATTAGGGTTCCCATGTCCAAGAACATGGTCGCCATTCAGAAGGCCATTATTGAGGTTCTGGACGCCTGCTTGAAGGAGATGAGGAAGACCAATAAGGTCGACGTGGAGGATTTGACTCTGGAAAATGGGCTCTTCAAGTCCTTTGATGAAATTGTGAGGAGGCAATTGGACCCTATATGGCACACATTGGGGAAGAAGACCAAGCAGCTCGTCTCGGACTTGAAGACTTTGAGAAAATTGTTGGATTACCTTGTTAGGTATGACATTTTACATTGTGAAAAATTGTATTTAGATTCTTTACTTTTGCTGTTTCTGCTATTGCAACCATGTTGCTGCCTTAAGGGATCATTATATCTGTGTTGCTTGAAATTGATGATTGATTATGAAATTCTATGTAATTAAATTAGGTATGATGCAGTGTCTTTCATGAAGTACTTGGATACTCTCAGAGTGTCAGAGAGTTTTCGGTCTGTTTGGATATTTGCAGAGTCGAGCTATAAGATATTCGAGCATGCAAAGAAGCGGGTTTACCGAGTTGTGAAGGCAGATGGCACGAAGTTAGTTGGACAGAGTAAGAGCACTTTGGGAAAAAAGAGAAAGTCCAAGGGGAATGACAAAACTGACGAAGAAGGTGAGGGATTATTGCTCCTGATTTGCCTTTTATTATGTTATATACTGATTTCCTATCTTAAAAGAGATAGGAAAATGGCAATAAGAGTGTGCCCTGAGTAGATTTTGGTACTGTTTTCTAAGTTCGGTTTTCAATTTTATGTGCATTAATAGTTGGTGCTGGTACCTCATCAACAGCGGCAAGTAGTGGTGTAGTACTTGAAGAAGTTTTGGAGGAGGCACCAAAGTGGAAGGTGTTACGTGTGAGTGAGTGAGTTCTATTTTCTATGCCTGTGTTGGATATGTACTCTTTGGAGTTATTATACCCCTGCTTCTGTATGTTAGTAATCTAATTTGATTCAGCCATATTCTCCTGTCCCTCTTAGTTGCTCTGACAAACTTGTAACAAGATAAATAATGAAAAGGGAAGAGGTGTTCAATGTTTTGAAAATTTATCAAAATTCAATTGTGTTGTTTCTTAACAGGAGATTCTCGAAGAGATAGAAGTGGAAAGAAAGAAGCTGGCTTCTTCAAGAGAAGAACTCTTATTTGAAGGTCAAGAGGATGATAATAGCATTGTACTAGTGGCATGTAAAGATGAACACTCATGCTTGCAGCTTGAAGATTGCATTATGAACACCCCAAAGAAGGTTTGTTTTGTCTTTTATTATGTTCATATATTGCTGTGAACAGTTGCATCAAATTCACTTTGTAAGTGCTTTTCAAGTTCATTTTTATCATCAAAGTAATTGAAAATGCAGAATACTGTATGGAAAAAACAGATAACCTTTGGTTGATGAATATTATCAAGCCGTGACGTAAATCAATTGTACATGTGCTTTTGTGATTTTCCATTCTTTGACACAGTTTGTTAAAGTGACTGCATGTTTAATTAAATACCAATTCACCTAATGGTCCTGTTACTAGAAATACAAGATTATACATGGGTTGGTGCATTTTCTGAGTTTTCACTGTGACTGGAGGAACCTAGTGTTGTTATTTTGGTGATAGTCTTTTTTTTTTTTATCTCATAATCTTTTGCCCTTTCCTTCCTCTTCCTTAAATAGGCATGGTGTATGAAATTGTATTGCGATATATTATCAAACCAGCTAAAGTGTGTTTTAAGATGTAGGTCATGCGGGAAGAATGGGAGAAATACTTGCTCAGCAAGGTAGAGCTACGCAGTCTACAGAAACATCCTCATCCTAGAAAGAAACCGAAGGGGCCCAAAGGTTTTGGAGTTCTGGATGGTATTGTTCCTATAACACCTGCAAGCAATGCAGAGTCTAGCGGTGTTAATAAGCAAGAAAATGATGCTCTGTTGGCAGCAGCATCAGAAATAAGAAGTTTAGCTAAAAAGGATCACAGAGTTGAAGATGAACAGCAGGTTGTTGTTGACAGCAGAGGAAAAGGAAAGGGAAAAGGAAAGGGTAAGGGAAAGACAGGGAATAAAAAAGGCCCAGAGGAAGGCCGGAACTTGGATGCTAAAGGTAAAAGTAGTACTAAGAATGCGGTACACAATAAACCTGAAATATCTGGTTCAGAAAATGAAGGACAAACAGATGAAGTCAACCCAGTGGTTGCAGGTGGTTCTTGTGAAGGAATATGCATAGGTACCTCTACAAACGAAACAGTTCTCCGGAAGCACACTCAAGATTCTGATGTCGCAGGGATGAAAAATGATCAGCTATTGCCTCTGGTACATTTCTATGCCATGGAAAGAGAGGAGCCTATACTTGATATTTTGATGCCTTCTGTGATTATTGTTTATCATCCAGACATGACATTTGTAAGAGAAATTGAAATCTACAAAGCCGAGAATCCCTCTAAAAGGTTGAAAGTTTATTTTATTTTTTATGAAGATTCTACAGAGGTGCAGAAGTTTGAGGCTAGTATACGGAGAGAGAATGGGGCTTTTGAATCTTTAATAAGGCAGAAATCAATGATGATGATTCCAGTTGACCAGGTTCGATCCTTATACTTTCTCAATATATGGATTGCCCAGAGGACCTATGTAGTCTGTCTTTCATAGTTTGAGATAATAATTTAGATATTATCATGTCTAGAGTGGAAATAATTAAATCTGATTTCTGCAGTGAAAAGCTTAGGAATCAACTGTGCTTCAAGCCTTGACCCTTGTCTAATGTGCTTTCAAGGCCATTGTTTTCCCACTGCTCGTTGTAGAATGTGGATATTCACTTCTATCAGATGCATTGTTTATACAAAAACTTCCATACAAATATACTGAACTAGCATTAATATTATGCAATGCATAAATAAAATATATTGGAACTTTGACTGATATACTTTGTTCCGTACTGCCTTATTACCTCTCCTGTGGACCATTGGAATATGGATGAATAAATTACATTGAAACTTCGACTGATATACTTTCTTTCATACTGCCTTATCACCTCCTGTGGGCTATTAGAATTTGATGTAGAGGTCATAGTCTATGCATCAACAATCATCTTCATGATTGTTCGGATCCTATGCTTATAGTTTATGCATAAATATTATGTTATTGTTATGTAATGACTATAAGTTAAAAAGTACAACAACAATTAGTGCTAAGTTCTACTTCCTCTGAGAAATATTATATTTTGGGTCTTTTAGAATACTCCTTTGCAAATGGTAGTTGCCACATCATTATGCACCCTTAATCATTCTCTGGCAACTCATCTCTATGTATCTTTCGTGCTATTTGACACAGGATGGCCGCTGTCTGGGACTAAATTCTTCTGTAGAGGCACAAGCTACAAGCTCTCAGAATTCAGTAACCAGAAGGGCAGGTGGAAGAAAGGAGGCTGAGAAAGAGATGCAGGTTTGTTATTTTCTGCTTCTATTACCAACTTTCTCTTTTACTTAATGCGAACTTTAGAGCATCTAAGATTTCTTACCTTGCAGGTCATTGTGGATATGAGGGAGTTCATGAGTAGCCTCCCAAATGTTCTGCACCAAAAGGGCATGCGCATAATTCCAGTGACCTTGGAAGTTGGGGACTATATCCTATCACCATTAGTCTGCGTGGAGAGAAAAAGTATACAAGATCTTTTTATGAGTTTTACATCTGGCCGACTATACAATCAAGTCGAGACAATGGTACGGTATTATAGAATACCTGTGCTTTTGATTGAATTTTCACAAGACAAAAGCTTCTCTTTCCAGGTAACTTTATATATCTCACGTATAAAATGCCATTAAGGAAATTTCGTACTTTGCACGGTAATCATTGCTTGTATCTGGGCAGTCTGCGAGTGATATTGGTGATGATGTTACACCAAATAATATCATATCCAAGCTTTCGTTGCTTGCTCTGCACTTTCCCCGCCTGCGGATCATCTGGTCTCGCAGTTTGCATGCCACTGCTGAAATATTTGCTTGTCTTAAAGCAAATCAAGATGAACCTGATGAAACAAAGGCAATGAGAGTTGGGGTCCCGTCAGAAGACGGTATTGTGGACAGTGATGTGAGGTAAGTAGGATACATTCATTGACTGAGCTTACATTCTCTCCAACAAGGATTGGGTTTCCATGAACATTTGTTAGCTGGCGTCTTTTAGGGCTTTCCTAGAATTTTGTTAACAGATCTCAAATTGATATTTGATGTGATAGAAATGAAGTTATTATTTTTGTCCATGATAGAGCGGAAAACTACAACACATCAGCAGTGGAGTTCTTGAGACGACTTCCGGGCGTGACAGATTCTAATTACAGGGCCATAATGGATTCATGCAAGAGTTTGTCTGAACTTGCCCTTTTTCCTGTGGAGAAGCTAGCTGAAATTATGGGTGGTAATAAAGCTGCTCGAACTTTGAGAGAGTTTCTCGATGCAAAGTATCCAACCTTGTTATAAGTCCCGTCCATGACCAACTAGAAATTTTGGGCATGTCTTCAAACCCAAACCCAGTGATGCTTGCAGAGTGTAGTGTAGATTGGGCAAGTGAGAATTTTCTTATGTTTTTCATTCATTTGTTGTAAAATTGATAAGGTCGATTGGCTTAAAACTGATGTATCTTGATTGAATATTGTGGCTGATAGCTGTTTCATCAGGTGCTATCTTTATTGATGTTTTTCACATAAGTATAAATAGTGTGGCATGGAATGGAAGCTTTGAAATTGTGTAGATAACATCTTCTTTTCCCAGGTATGAAATGTGTAGGTCGTTCTCACCAGAAACTCAACCACTAACATGAAAGCAACCTTGGCAAGATCTTTTGGGCCATCTAATGAGCTTAGATTGGCTGTGGTTGTGGACGTGGTAACCTAATTCACCAAAACTTGACTGACTAACCGGAGAGTTTACCAACCTTTATTTTCATTCTACTATACACAACTCATTTAAATTCTTTGAATACAAAATTTAAAGAGTTATTAAGAAATATATACACACACCGTCCATATAAGGAGGTAGAGTTTTATATATAAAATGGAAAACTAATTTGCTCACATATATTTGATCCCAAAACATTATACTAATTTGTGCTGAATAAATGTTAAAATCCTCTCGTGAAGCTTTACGAACACTAAAGTAAAATATAAATATTACAACTTAAATATTGAACCAATATTTGGCTCAATGGTTAGTGCCAGTGAAATCTCAGAAGTTTGAGAAGAGAGATATAGCCGCACTTGAACAGAGTTATAACCTCACGGTCATCTCTGGACATTTTTCTTAAGGTAAATTTCACATGATCCCCCTTAATTATACGCGTGTCTCACATGCCCCCCTTAAATACAAAATCAATCTGTGAGGTGCCTTAACTATCCAAAAATTCCACTTTACCTTTTTTTGTTGACTTTTTTCAAAATTCTGTTAATTTTTTGTGAAATGACGAAAATACCCTTATATCTTAAAAATGAAAATAAATAAATAAAAATGATTTTGAACTTTTTTTCTATTTTCTCGTTGTACAAAATAAAGAATAAAAATAATATTTTAGTATTAATTTTTTATTTAAAAAAAATTATTTATAAAAATTAATAAAAATAAAAAAACGATGTTTAAAAGTAATTTTTTTTATTTTTACTATTAACAAAATTTTATTCTCAATTTTTTACAACGAGAAAATTAGAAAAAAAATTAGAAAATCATTTTTATTTATTTATTTTAATTTTTCAGATAGAATGGTATTTTCGTCATTTCACAAAAATTTAACAGAACTTTGAAAAAAGTCAACAAAAAAAGGTAAAGTGAAATTTTTGGATAGTTAAGGCACCTCACAGATTTATTTTGTAGTTAAGGGGGGGCATGTGAGACACGCGTATAGTTAAGGAGGGTCATGTGAAATTTACCCTTTTTTATATTCTTTTGAGAGTTGTCGAGACCAATCAATTAGCTAGAGATATCGAGAACATAATGATGAACCGATACTCGATTGCAAATGAGATATAGCTCTCACTCCAAGTAGGGCAGACATTTGGCTGAAGACGACTACAATCTTGAGTATTATGAAATTATGAGCGATTGCGAGCTCGATCCAGCAAAACTCCACCACTAGGATATTTACTGATACTAGTTAATGGCTTTTAACTAACAAGTATATGTTTTGGGAATACCGAATTTGATTACTTGTATAATCTTGTAGAGACTTGAAACTTTTGTGAACTTATTGTAATTTATAATTGACAATTATATATAGTTTACAACTCTTAACACATGTCTGGGTGGTGTAGTTGGTTATCACGTTAGTCTCACACACTAAAGGTCCCCAGTTCGAACCTGGGCTTAGACATTCCTTTTTTCTGCTTTTTTGCATATGCTGGTGCATTCAAAAACTAAAGGTAGGGTTTGTTTTGTTAAGTATGGTTAGGGCTTAGTGCAAATTAGGAGTCTTGAACGAGAAGACAACGATCTCACTATTCTCACCTAATAATAAGTGATAATGTAACAAATCATCAGACTTGTAGCTAGTTAACAAATAGAACCTTCCAATGAGCTCATTATATTTAACCATCATTTGTTGTTACACTCCAAGACCAAGACTCATGTAGAGAGAGGAATATAATGAACATCTCCTCCAATAAGCTCATGCAACACATGCCAATTGAAAGCTCCTTTTTTTAGTTCTCTGAATTTTCTACCATAACTCATATATAAATGCATTCTTTTTTCTTGTGTGCATGTTGCATTCATCAACTGCTCCCTTGCCATTTCTATGCTCTATACTTGGAATGATGTAAAAGAGAATAACACAAGATTGTGACATATTAGGATCTTGATTGTAATATGGTTGACAAATGTTTACTTCAAGTGAAGTTCCGGCATAATGTATGCTTAGTTACAAACTAACATCAGAAAATACAAACCAGAAATCGCAAATCTCAAGAAAAGGCTAATATAATTAGACATGGATCTATAGCTATCTTTGTGCATATATACATATGCATATGCTTATTTAAATAAAGAGAAAAAGAGAAATTGATCATTTTTTATGGTGGACACCGTAGTGCTGAGGAAATTAATAATTTACTTTTGCACGTGGATTGATATTTCTAAACGTTGGGCCTCGCAGATGAGCGCACTAAGTTACAAACCGCAAAACTCTACCTTAACGATACCGACGCTGTGTGGTGTAGACGAAAACATTATGAAACTGAGCAAGATAGATGTGCCATCAATAGTTGGCATGATTTCCAAGTTAAACTGGAATTGCAATTACCGTAGGGATTTGGAGCGTTCAAGATCATCGAGATAGCGGAAGCATAAACAAAAGGAACTCCAAAAACTGTCCAAGAATATGAACCATTAAATCTCAAGGCAAAATCTATTCCACAAGAATTTACCTTTTAGTCTTTGTTGAATCAAGAAATAAGAACTAGATGATCTTCTTCTCTAGAGCAAGTCCACACCAAGAGGATGATTCTTATGATCCTTCACACTTAGCCTACTAGAAATAATGTGTGAAGAACAAGAGAGCAAAAAGAGGAGAGAGAGAGAGAGGTGGCCGGCCAAGAGGGTGTGAGTGAGAGAGTGAGTGAATTGTTTTTCTTTTTGTCTACTTCATCAACTCATAAGACATGGTTGATTAAAGTTACAAATGATGAAAACATGGGTTAAAGGCAAGTCATCACCTAATCCCCTTAAATCATTCTCCTCTTAATCAACAACACCAACTAAGCATGGTGTGTGGCCCCCACACTTGGACCCACCAATGTGGCCGGCCATGATGGCTTATTGGGCCTTGTTTAGGCCTTTGTTGGGCCGGCTTGGTGACCTCATGGGCCGAGCCCAATGGGCTCCCCTATGTGGTCACATGCCGTGTCCAAAAATTACCCGTCCCGTTTGTCGTTACTTATCAAACAAAGTCCGATGCGACATCGGCGAAAAAATCAGTTTTCTCGATTCGCTAATCATTCTCACAAAACCGAACCCATGGCCTAAAGCCCTCAGTTTTGGCCATGTCTTGCTCCTCAAGAAACGCCAACGTTTCCTTATCTCAAGTTATCCATATTGTCCTCCAGGCTCATGCCACCGTTGGCAGATCGGCGCAAGAGATCTCTCTTGCCCGATCCATCATAAGTGGTCTCTAGTAAGACATTATGATTACCCAAGGTGCATGATGATCGATGATTCGATTTAACCTTGTGCGTACAAGTCACTATCCTATTATCTCTAGACATTCCGATTGATCACAAGGCATAGAGTCATCATCCTTGTTTAATCAATCATTGTTACTTAATATGCGAGACGACTGAGAAATGATAACTCGTATCACTGGCATGGCCATGCTCTTTCTCTCAGTCACTCTCGATCAAGCGGCCTTAACGGATATCTTTCCCATACCGTAGTACGAGGGATAAATCCCTTAGCCGTCTTTCGTGTCACTCATGCAATCCGTTCCGCCACCCAATCATGCCTGTTATTGCAATCCTGTTACGGAAAGCGTTAGGCGCAAGTTAAAGCCGTACGTCGACCGCATAACGATCACAAAGACTCCTTGGTCTAAGGATATCGTGACAAGCTATCGCATTTGAATATGTTCATGGCTTAATCTATGAAACATTATTCAAAGCGGGTCATCCGATATCAATCACCTCATGATATCTATGATATGATTCTGGAATCCCACATCCCTATGATAAGCAGAACTACATCATTGAGAACCATCCTCATACTAGTCGCTTCGATTGAAGCGTATATTGACCAGGGACTCGTTAAGTGTGATCCGTACAGATTTATGGTTCTACTACTTTAGTGGTCATAAATCAGATCATGCTTAACATATTACTTCAACACATAAGTAATACAAAGCCGTTTTATTTATTACAAACGATGATTAATATATATAGACATTTATAGACTACTAGCAATTGGACTAGGACACAAAAATGCTATCAATTATAACCTAAGAAAATCATGATGGATGCTCGCAAGCGGATACGAGAATCAAAACATGTTAACCCCATTCGTGACTACGTGAGGGAATTCACATCCCTTATGCTTTAAGTGTTCGATATGGCGCTTCAAACTTATTCAATTTCTTCAATAGGTTGAAAAATCATGGGAGCAGTAAGAGCTCATGTGGTAGAATGTGGAAGATATTTTCACCGCTTTTACCGTAGTCGCCGAGTGTGCATATAACTTTGGCGGGCAAGAAAACAACAACAAAAGAAATTGTGGTGGAGCACCCTGCAACCAATATCCCCAACATGGAGGAGGCCAGGGAAGAATGTTAGGGCCAATGTGAAATGACTAATGCCCTGACCATTTTTTCCCACCTCTTCCCCTTCTCTCTCCTCTCTTCTCCTCTATGACAACTTGGAGAGATTCCAACTTGTTTAAAAGGCGAATTGAAGAAGTTTTAAAGTTTTAGTTTGTTCCTTCTAGGTGATTCTGCCTTGAGCACATGCATGTTTGAGTGCATCTTAAGGGGTGAAAATAGAATAATTAGCCTTTGGGAATTATTTTTAAGAAGCCTCACCTGTGATTGTGGGGTGTTGGCAAAGATGTTAAATTATATTCACATTAGCGTTAAGGCTCATGAGGGTTAGCCCATCTATATAAGCATTTTCTTTTCTCAATATATCAGAGTTTACTTATTCTCTATATAAATAGAGGTCTCTTGTACATCATAAAACACATCAATAATATATCCCTCTTTATTACTATCATGGTATCAGAGGCAAAATTGATCCTTAGTTAAATCTCTACGATTTTTTCTCTTTGCCCACTCGTCGATGATTTGTGATTATAACGGGTGGGCGAGGAAATTCAATCATTCTCTCAATCTCTAACCTATTGCTTCCGCCAAATCTCTCAAATAATCAAAACCTCCTTAAATCGTAGCGGCCGTCTTCATCAAAACCTACTCGAATTGTAGCCTTCACCATTATTCAAACTCACCATCATCAAACCTACTCAAATCCACCATCATCAACACCCTTAACGCATATCACCGTAGCCACCTTCAACTCATCGCCTTATTATTCATCATCATCAACTCCCTCAACCCATATCATCGTAACCACCTCCAACTCATCACCTCATTGGCCAATCACCATCCATCTAAGACTCTCTGCCAAATCACTCAAACCACATGATCATAGTCGGTAATCGTCCAACAACCCACCATCAACAACATGCAACAACACCAATCACCAACCACCCTCAACAAGCCAACCCAGACCATCCAAATATGCTTCTCAGTTCCCCATCAATAGGCACCAATAACACCACCACCATACAAATCAAACCTTGCAAACCAATCAAACCGCCATCGACGGAATCACCACAACATCATTAATAGTCTCGGTTCTTGGTGCCTCTCTTGCCGAACATCGACGTGTTCAGATTCTCGGCACCTCTCACAACCATCGGAGCTACCTCGACATCGCAACACCTCGACCTCCATCCTCGGCCATCAACCTCCGTTGTCGACCTCGGTATCACCCTCGACCATCGACGATCAACAAAAAATATCGCAATAACACCATCTCCAAGCCTTATCACCTGTCACGTCCTCGTCGGAGCTAGCTCGGCATCGCAAACACATCCCTCTCGGCCACCACCGAAGCAATCCGATCAACTCATCAATCCAGAATCGCGTAAGTCGAAAGTCCCGTTATCCGGAATCCAGTAAGCCAGAAATTTCGTAATCCGGAAATCCCGTAAGCCGGAAATCCTGTAATCATGTAACCCAAAAATCCCGTAAGCTGGAATCTCGTAAGCCAGAAATCCCGTGTAGAGCATTGAAGGAATCCAACATCAGCCATTAGCGCATCCGACATCCGTCATCCGCGCACGACGATCAACCACACATATTATCTAGCTTCAAACTCAATTCTTGCTAGGGGTGTCCACGGGTCGGGTCTTCACCCACCCGACTGAAAATCCCACCCACCCGTTCATATACGGGTGGGGGCTTGGAGACCCGGACCCGACCCATACACCCGTTCCTCACCATTTTTTTCACCCGTCAAGTTCGTGGGTGGGTCGGGTGGGTGACCCGTAGAACCGAACATAATGGTCCCAAATCATTACAAACGAAAATAATAAAAAAAAAACTAAAATTACAAACCCTACAAATCAAAATCCCCAAATTAAAAACATACAAACCCTAAATCAGAAACCTTATGACTAAAAATCTTCAAAGCCCCAATATTTGAAGACCAGATTCGAGAAACTACACTCCTAAGAACCCCAAACCAAATGTATACAAATCAGAAACCCTAAATCGATTCCTGACCCAAAAACTGGTGGCTAGCTATTGTCCTTGGAATAAATACTCTCCCTTTTCAGGCTTTATACAAGGCTGAAATCGACTCCTCAACGGCTCCTCCAACCTCCATGTCTCCATGCAACGACTCTCTTCTTGTACGCTCTAATTTTTTTGTAACTGAGTAAGGTGGTGAGAAAGAAAGAAATTCGGGAAAAGGGAGGGTAGTCACAGCGCTAGTCATTCCTCATGATTATGGATAGGCTACGTGTGTGGTGAAGAGATTGCAATGTGTGCAATTTGCAACCATTTGATCAGATCTACAAATTTAAATCAAGGGTCAGATTTTGTGGTCCATCAAATGATGAAATCGACATTACTATTGGATTGTGCTGGTTTGATTTGGTCTTTGGATGGTGGGCTTGTTGGTTGTAATATATTGAGCTCTCATTTGTGAAGCCCATACGGGTGGGTTGGGTCCAGTACGGGTTCATGGACTTCCACCCGTCACCCACCCACCAAATGAACGGGTGAGAAGGTTCATACCCGTATTCAACCTGTAACCCGACGGGTGAGGCTTTCACGGGTCTCGGGTGGGTTGGGTTAACGGGTGGGTCGGGTCCCGGGTCGAATGTGCCCACCCCTAATTATTGCTACACCACATTGAGTTTGAGGGGGCTGTTAAATTATATTCACATTAATGTTAAGCCTCATTAAGGTTAGCCCATCTATATTAGGGTTTTCTTTTCTCAATGTATTAAGGTTTATTTATTCCCTCTGTAAATACAGGTCTCTTGTATATCATAAAACACATCAATAATATATCCATCTTTATTTTTATCACCACAATATGTTTTCTTATTAAAACATAAGACTTACATCTAAAGTTTAATCTGGACTAAATATACAGTAGTTTGGGTTCGAACTTAAAATTTTGCAAGATATTTATTTTATCAAATTTGTTGTTTAGAGGAGAGAGGCCATATTTTGCGCGGAAGAATGGTCTGGATAAAATAAAGTTGCTACAAGGGCGTATTAATATGCATAGGAGAATGGCAACACAATTCTTTGTACAACCTTGAGAGGAGGTTTCATCGGCTTGCAAAAATTGGCTCTCAATTGAACTTACACTTATAGTGCACTCTAAGAGTGATAATTTGAACATGATGTGTCATATATTAAAAACTAATGAAATTATTACTTTGTATATATTTTCTTATCTTTCATCCTGTTTTCTAAACCTATTTAGTTTGTATTAAGCTTCTTATGTTTAGGGGCAAAACATCATAATTCATACCTTTTGTTATGGAGGAAGGCTCCGTTTGCCTGACAACGGAGGGGAGAGAGACTAGGAGGAGAAGAGAGAGAGAGAAGGAAGAGAAAAAATATGAATGAGTAAAAAAAAAAATCCAGCGCCGCTCTCAGAACAAGAAAAACATTAATTTTAATTAGTTGAGAAAACTGTCAATTTAGCTGTAATTAGGTGAGATTATCCCTTAAAAGTATATACAATTCTCTACAAGGACAATCCTAAACGTTATCACTTTTTATTTGAGTTTTATCTCCACAATCTATTAAGGAGGCAGAGTTTTATATGAAGTGTAAAACATATTTGCTCATGTGTTTATTAAGTTTTTATCTGAACATTATACTTTTATCCTCTAATTGCAAACCTGTAGATGTAAGTTTTAGTTATAGTTTGATTATTGTGTAGATATGATTACGTGACATCATACTTTTTTATGTGATGAAGAAGTGACAAAATCAATTCTTAAGAAATTTTAAAAGCACGAAGTGAAATATAAAATAAAATTACTACAACTTAAATATTGAACGGATATTTGGCTCAATGTCAAGTGCCAAGGGAATTTCAGAAGTTTAATGACATGTATATTTCGGGAAGCGAGTACACCCTCACGACTTCCATTCCAAATACAGTCACAATTCGTCTCAATCTCACCCACATTCAATTAATTGCTCCTCGTCTCAAGACCTTTTTAAATATTCTTTTGAGATTTATCAAGACTTATGAATTGATACCCAACATGTTTCCAGAATGCATCTAAATCCAACCTCTCACACCAAGTAGGGCAAATATTTGGCTAAAGACGACTAAACACTCGAGTACTATAAAATTAAGAGCGATTGCGAGCTTGATATGACATAACTCAATATTTATTGGTACCAGTTGATATTTTTAATAACTAATAACCGCATGTTATGGAAACTCCGAATTTAATTACTTAAAATCATGTAACTTGATTCATACACAAGAGACAAGGTAACAAAATGTCGGCCATGATTCTTTATCATCCTTTTTCTTCAAATTTAGGTCATAGTAGATTTGTTGGAGTGAATTCTGCCATCAAACTGCCATAAAATGGAATAATGTTGCAATCATTGACACTGCCATGCTCGGCTCTTCATTTCCAGTAGAGATTTGAAACTTTTGTAATATATAATATATAATTTAATTTGGTTAATTACAACATATGTCTGGGTGGTGTAGTTGGTTATCACGTTAGTCTCACACACTAAAGGTCCCCAGTTCGAACCTGGGCTTAGACATACTCTTTTCTTTTGCATTTCAAAATTAAAAGTTGGAGTTGATGGACAAGTGTAGCTAAATAAGTAGTGACTTGTAGTTGTAGCTACTTAACATATAGAACCTTCCAATGAACTCTTATTTATGTATGATGTTACACTACAAGACCAAGGCTCATGTAGAGAGGAATATAATGAACATCTCCTGCAAGATAGCTACCAACACAGACAGACCAATTAAAAGTTGCTATTTTAGTTACACAAGATTGTTGACCTATCAGGATCTTAATTGTAATACAAATCAACCAGAAGAAGAAATCTCAAGAAAAGTCTTAGACATGGATCTAGAATTATCTATATGCATATGCTTATACTTATTTAAATGATTAAACAAGAAAAGAGAAAAAATCATGAATGAAGTGAATTTTGTTGTGTATAGGTTGTTGCTAGGCCAGAATGTCACTCCAGAAGCTGTTTTCGTCGGAAGCTACGAGCTTGTTCCAGTCATCGAAAATGGTGGATTTTGGCGATTGCGTGGAGAGCTGAACTGAGCTTTTCTTGGTTTCAACTTGGTTGTTGACAGCACATGGCTTAGGTGAGGCTAAAACCAAAGGAGGAAGAAGGTTCTCTGTCAACCCATTACCAATAATCTCTTCAACCCATTGATTTTCTTGATCAGATGGGTTTGCAAAGCCTTGAGCTGCAAGCTTGGCTTCAAATGGGTTGGGGTTTTGGGCGTTGAAGGAATGGTTCATGTTTTGTAGATTTGTGGGTGCACTTGGGTTCATGAGTTGCATCAAGTTGTGTAAAATTTGGAGTTTGGCTTGGTGAGCAGCCTCTGTCTGAATCCTGAAACCATTCATGTCCCAATTAAGACCCACAAGATTGCCTAATTGAGATGCAACCAGAAGCTGAGAAAGGTTAATTATCTGAGTATAGTCACTTGTTGGCTTGTGTGTTATTGGGTCAATACCCATTTGGAGCATCTTCTTCCTCATGTGGGTGTTCCAAAAGTTCTTTATCTCGTTATCAGTCCTCCCTGGCAAATGCGCCGCAATCCTAGACCACCTGAAAACAATGAAACAATGTTACAACGAGAAAGATAATGTGCAGAAATAAACACAATCAAGCAATCAAACGAACACCAGATATATGTGATTCGCCGATAATATGTTGACTACATTCACAGACATAAAAGATGAATTCTTATTGAACATTTTGGAATACATAATCACCAAATGTTCAACCATGCTACATATAAGTAATAGTTATATTGATACATTTGTTATCAGCAGGTAAGTTGAGACTTGATTGGAGACATATTCAAATAAATGGAAACAACATTAAGATTCCACTTCCTATGGTGCTCATAAATCATGACAGAAACAAACATACTTGTTTCCAAGAACCGAGTGAAGGTTAGTGATGATCCTCTCCTCGTCTTCCGTGAAGCTTCCTCTTTTAATATCAGGCCTGAGATAGTTAGTCCACCTGAGCCTGCAGCTCTTGCCACACCTGTTGAGCCCTGCAAGCTTAGGGAGTGCCCTCCAGCTTCCATGGCCCTTTCTGTTTATGTAATCAACAAGAACTTGGTCCTCCTCTGCTGTCCAAGGACCCTTCTTCACTCCCTTCTCATCACAACAAGGAGACCTCATTTTCTTGTTACTGATTTGGTGAACCCGACGAGACATGGTTTATATGGTGATGTAAATCTAGGATTAGGTATTTGCATGGTATGTGTCCGAGAAAGGGAGGGTACACTTGGTGCAAATTTCTCTTTTGCAAACATCATTCGTGGATTATGCAAAGCCTCCTCTGACTTGACTTCTGTTTGTGCATTGATCATAATTAACCTAATTGATTACTCTTGTTGAATATCTACCCTAATAGGTTGACTATAAGGGACTAGAAATCCATATTTACAGGATAATGTAGAGTATTATAGACAGTTAAACTTATTTCAATTGTTTGAAAAATATTAAGGGGGTCCAATTAATACATAAGTGGATACTAAATTTATGTTGTCTCAATGTGGTACATGCTTCAACAATTCCTCCGCCTGTAAGTCCGTATAAGTATTAACGAACCGGAGAAAACACAAAGTCACATGTCAACTTTTTATCGGCAATAATTCGAAAAAATTTTACATTGATCCTAATTTATTTAGTCTATGCAAAGATTTCGAACTCAGATGCTCTTATGTGTTGAGTGAGGTCCTTACCATTTTGTCCAACTTGTGTCGATAAACAAATTACATGTCGTGCTAAAAAAAATTAACATGTTTAATACAAAACTAGAATTTTAGTATCATGTAAATTTGAAGACAATTTGGCGTTTTTGTACAAAGAGACTACAAGTTTATGCATACAATAGTCAACTATATATATTGTTCCAAAACCTTCATTAACAAATTAAATATTAAGATTTAATGTCACATTTTGTTCATAAAATATTCAACAAAATTTGTATTTGTACCAAATCTCAAACTATGTTGAGAATATAAAGTCTTATATAAAAAGAATTAAAATTAAAATAAATGTATATAAAAGAAACTTAACTAATAAACTTGAGCATATACAGCCTAGTTTTACAAAGTAGGCAGGCACTGGTCAAGTTTGTAGAGCTGTAACTTTTTTTTGGGGGTCTCTACGTTCACCAGAAAATGCAGATTAAGATGGTTGCCTTGTTTGAATGTTCATGTGAAGCAGCCTCATCCAAAGAGTATTTAATTTGTCTGGAAATCAAAAGTTAATGTTCCTTGTTAGTTTTGTCATTTTGTTTGCAACATTAAGTGGATGATCTGAAACTATGGAACTACATTATTAATAATTATTATGATCTAACTGCTCTTTTTGATGTGTTGCCAATATTGCCATTCCTTGGTTGCTCACTTATCTACCAAACCTCTTTCAGCGATTTGAATTTCATTCTAATTCAAACCATCTCATCTCATCTCATCATGCATGCATATTAAATGCAAATTAGATCGGTATCATGCTCGAATACTATTGTTATAGGGAGATCCAGACTTTATCTTAAACAAGTACTAAAAACAGACAATTATTTGACCAACAATATACAATTATTTTACATGTATATTCCTTGTTTTGTTATGAACATACATTAATTTCCTCATAAAAATGTTTGGTAAGTTAAATTCATGATTCACTTGTAAGTTAATAACGGTCTAATTTAACCACCTCTTGCAGCTCAACCCCCAACTCTGTTAAAATTCATAATCTGCACCTGCTCTCTGATTTTGCAGTGGTACCAATTACCAAAACATGATGAACTAGTTTTGATATCATTTTTGTTCCTGATTTCAAATGGGTTGCTTCCAAAACACACCCAAACTTATAATAATAATAAAAAAATAAAAGTGAAGGAAAAGTTTCCGGGACGTTTCAAATAGCTGCACCAACTGTTTTTACCTGCTTTAGACTATGCGTGTTGCTAATATCAAAATTTTACTAGAAGACAGTCAATAATGTGTTTTGGTGCTTTGTTCAAGTCCAATACGTGACATAAATGCGAAGAAAATTAAACCAAGGATGGCAAAATATCCTGCCCTTGGCGTGATCTAATGCTTCGCCCTAATCGGGCGGAGATTTTTTGGGGCCGGCAGGCACATGATGGAGAATCTCCGCATCCTGGCGGGGTGAGGCAAGGTATACCCGCTCGTCTATGATATATTAAAGAATATATTTACTAAAATAAAATTTTAAATATATATTTAATGAATAATATTTTTAACTCTATTTGTAAGGTTGTTCACGGTTTGCTTTGAGTTGGTTCAGTTATTCGGAAATAAAAACCAAAATCAAACAGATAGAATTCCGGTTCGATTTTGAGCATGTCAGCTTTTGACTCGATTTGATTTATTATGAACCGAATTTCATGTAACACTCGTATTTTAGACTATATATGATTAGGTTTTCCTGAATTTTGGTTTTAAGACTTATCTATTTTTGGTTGATTTTCTTTTAACCAAATTCACATTTTAAACTGATTATGCCTTATTATTTGACTTGTTTTTTGTTGATCCAATATTTTAAGCCCAATTAATGAGTACCGATGACTAAAATTGAGTCAAATATACAAATCGATAGGTTTTTCAGTTCAATTCAATTTTCTGCCAGTTCTCATTTTATAAAACAAAACCGAATTGATAAAGTTTCGGTTCGATTCAATTTTAAACCAAACCAGTTCAATTATTTTCAAGTCGGTCTGTTTTGGTTGGTTCGGTATTTTTAGGCAACCCTACTATTTCGGATCGGGGATAGAGAAACTGAAGAATAAGGAGAGATGGGGGCGCGAGAAAACCCGCTGCGATCCTTGAAACCAAGAGACAAGAATATGAATGAAAATGAAAATAATCACTTGAATGTCATTTTCGTGAAAAGTATTTTCATTAATTAGTGAAAAATGAAAATTACATGAAGTATGTCATTTTCTACATAGTTTACAACATGAAATAATCACTTGAATGCACATCTTATGAATATATATTTCAACGTAAAGAAAAGGGTACCAAAAAGCTATCGATTCTTGTTTAGTACTCTTACTTAGTGCCTCTGTTGGTGTTGAATGTTAATAAGTTTATAGTAGGCTCCATTCTTTTTCTCTACGAGGGTTTCATGTGTCCCTTGCTCTATGATCTTCCCGTCCTGCAGTACCGATATTTGGTCTGCATTTTTGATCGTCGAGAGCCTATGCGCCACGATCACTGATGTCCTGTTCTTCATCAATCTGTCCAATGCTTGCTGCACAACTCGCTCGGATTCAACGTCCAGAGCGCTGGTTGCTTCGTCGAGTAACAAGATTTCGGGGTTCTTGAGGACGGCTCTTGCTATGGCTATTCTCTGCCTCTGCCCTCCGGACAGCTGCACTCCTCTTTCGCCTACTCTCGTCGAGTAGCCCTCGGGGAGCGAGCTGACGAAGCTGTGAGCGTTGGAGACCTTTGCTGCTTCGATCACCTCCGACTCTGATGCTCCTTCCCGCCCGTAGAGGATGTTTTCGTAGATTGATGTCCCGAAAAGGGCCGGTTCTTGCTGTACTAGGCCAATGTGCTTCCTCAATGATTTTATCTTCAGTTTCCTGATGTCCTTGCCTGTAAACAACATTGTAATTGTTATAACGAGAATGATAAATAATTAAAAAACAACGTCAGATTTACGTAATTCACTAACAATGTGTAAGCAAAAGAGACTGACCATCAACCATAACTTTGCCTGCAGATGGATCATAGAAGCGAAGAATGAGAGAAAGGACAGAGCTTTTGCCAGAGCCACTCTGACCCACAAGCGCCATGCTCTTCCCTGAACGAACCTTCAAATCAAAGTCCTTGAAGATGACAACATCAGGCCGAGAAGGGTAGCTAAAATGGACACCTCTCAGCTCAATCGTCCCACTGACTGTCGTCAGTTCCTCGCCAACGTCTCCTACAACTTCGGTCTTTCTGTCCATAACCTCAAACACTGACGCAACCATTTGGTTCCCTTTCAAAAGGTCCGGAGCCATAGCCAATGTCTCCCCCATGGCTAGCGCCGTCACGATCAGAACCATGAACGACTTCATCACCGATTTGAAGCTTGCAAGCTCCTTCCCCATCAGAACAGAACCATACCTTCAAACAATTGCAACAACGTGAATAGTGAGGAAATATATATATTAAAACCCGATCAGAGTGGATTCAAGGCATATTCTGACAATGTGAATAGTGAGGAAAGGACTAACCATAAGGCAAGGCCATAGGACGAGAAGATGAAGAACTGTGAAATGCCATAGAAAATGCCAGCGATCTGTCCACGAGTAAACGAGCGCTTGGAAGGCTCAACGAGCTCGCGAGCATAAAGATCAAGCACCTTCTCTTCAGCACAAAATGCTGCAATCGTGCGGATATTACTCACAGCCTCTCCGGCCATCATGTTTGCTTTCAAATACGCTTTGCTCAAGTTTCCACCATACCCTTGCATGAACAGTTTCTGAAAACAAACAAACAAACAAACCATACTTAAGCAGCAACAACTCAAATTGTGTTTCAACTATAAGAAGACGAAAACACCAAACCTCGCTGATATGGCCACTGATGATCAAAGGGTACGTTGCCAACACAACAAGCGTGATCCTCCAGTTCAAGATGAAGGCAATGATGAACGACGTCACAACCAATCCCACGTTCTGCAAAAGGATCGTTGCGCGATCGACCACTACTGTCTTGAGCAATGTTGCATCGCTCTCCAATCGCGACGACAGCATAGAGCTCGTGTTATTGGTGTCGTCAAACCAAGCGATCTCGTTCCTCAGGATAGAGGAGAACATCTTCTCGCGCACGCGAAGAGTGAGCCTCTCCCCCATGATTCCGAAACAGGTGTGAGCGAGGCCGTTGACGAAGACAGCAATGACGGAAGCGCCAGCAAAGAGCAGAGCGATCTTCTTGACCTCGCGGCGCGTGGTGTCCCAATCCATGTAATAAGACACGAGAGCTTGAGAGACACCGAGTGCGAAGAGTGGCATCATTGCTCCTGCAAAGAAGGCGCCAATGGTGCCAAACAAGCCGTACATCCAGTCAGGACCCACCATCGCATACATTCTTCTTGCAGAGACGAGAGTAGGTTTTAAGTCCACTCCATCGCCTCCATAACGGCTAACTGATTCCTTCTCGGACCTGAAACTGGCTCCGAAGCTTGTTGTTGTCCGAGATAGCTCTCTTGAGTACTTGATGCTATATGGCAATCACAAAAATGTTAACAAAGAAAGTCCAAAACATTAAGAATTCATATCATACGCGCAAGTGTGTACCTCAATGGCCTTTCCGTGGAAGGGTAGCGCTGCAAAGGAGCGGCCTCCTGGAGGTGGACAAGAGATGTATAGGCGCTACGAGGGTTGGAGATGAGCTCTTCGTGGCTACCGGTTTCCACAATCTTCCCTTGGTGAACAACTGCTATGATGTCAGCATTTCTGATGGTGGAGAGGCGGTGAGCCACAACAATAGTTGTCCTTCCCACCATGACGCGATCAAGCGCCTCCTGGACGCTCTTCTCCGACTCAGCATCAAGTGCACTTGTAGCTTCATCCAGCAACAAGATTGATGGATTCTTCACTATAGCTCGGGATATGGCTATTCTTTGCTTCTGCCCGCCGGATAGCTGTATGCCCCTCTCCCCAACCTCAACATTTCAACATTAACATAAGATTAATCGAGGACTAGTCGGACAAGTCAACCTTTATTCAAGACATATTCCAAGAGGCAAGGCTCTAAAGAACAATGTGTTAGTACTCAACTATGGCACACAGAGTTTGAATGAATGAATACCTGAGTGTCAAATCTTTCAGGGAGGTTGTTGATGAAGGAGATGGCCTCAGAGAGTTTGGCGGCGCGAGTGAGTTCTTCGAGAGTGGCATCATCTTTTCCGTAGAGTATGTTCTCCCGGATGGTGGTGGCGAAAAGGGCAGGCTCTTGATTCACCAACCCAATTTGCTGCCTCAGCCATTTGAGGTCAAGCATCCTGATGTCATGCCCATCCAGAAGAATCTCTCCCGAGAGAGGCTCATAGAATCGTTCGATGAGAGACACGACAGTGCTCTTTCCTGACCCGCTCCCTCCCACGAGGGCCACAATCTTCCCTGAGGGGATGTTGAGGTTGAGCTTGTTGAAGATGATCACATCAGGCCGAGATGGGTAGCTAAAACAGACATCCTTGAACTGGATAATGCCTTGGAGGTTGTCCAGCTTCCTGCCGGTTATGGAGCTGCTTTTGTTCACCGTGTTCCTCTCTATCATCTCGAATATGGGATATGCAGCTGCTTTTGCTCGCACAAACGCTGAGATGTCCGGCGCTGACTGTCCTAATGACCTGAAATAAGAACTAGAGGGTCAATTTTTTTCCGCAATTATCCAATGAATATATGAGATGATTGTGGAAGAACTTACAGGCCAGCAATGACAACGTTGAGCATGGTGGTGAAAGAATCAGCACCATTGGCAATGTTCTTGTGAACGATGATGCTAGTGAACCAAACCAGCAATGCCCAAGAAAGGAAGAGTGTACAGTGCAATGACCCCAACCCGAGACCCCTTGCGAGTCCCGCCTTCTTCCCGTACTCAAACGTGTTCATCAGAGCTTCTCTGTATGATCTAACCGCCCTTTCCTCGCCCGCAAAGGCCTGCACTGTCCTCACATTCCCAATCACCTCTTCAGCAATCTCACCAGCCTTGACATAGGATTTTCGGACACGAGCAATGAGGCCAGTCGCAACGAACGCGTAGACGCCCCCAGCAAGTGCTATTAAGGGGACTATAGACAGTGTCACAAGACTTATCTGCCATACCCTCCAAAATCCTATTATGAATCCTACTACGAATCGACTTATGTAGTGCAGGAAATTCCCCACCTGCATCGCATTCAAATAATACCAGCATTTACATTAGTCATCAAATGTATCTGGCTGGGAAGTTTTTGTTGGTTTCATCAAAACATATTTTCTTATTGCTAAGAAAAAGAAAATCAAATAGTTAGACTAGGTTATGTATGGGTGAGTCGGGTTACGGGTTGAACATAAGAATTAGCAAACCTTCTCAGAGAGAGCATCTTGAACAACAATGATGTCACTGGTTATGGCAGCAATGACCTCTCCAGTAGAAGCCTCAGTGTCAAAGAGACTGATGTCCTGATTCAGCATAGCCCTCAGATAAGCCATCCTCATCTTCGCCGCCTGCCTCTCCCCTGTATGCATCCAACACCCAACCTCTGCATACACATACATACATATACCATTCCAATAACTCATTTCTCAATCACAATTAATCAAGTACAAGTAGAAGCTGTAAGTGTTATATATGTACCTGTCCATGATGAAAATAGTATAACCACACTTAGATACACAAAATCCAATGAGTACTGCAACAGATTAATAACAAAACAAAAACATCATTACCTTATGATGATCAATGAAACAATTGATGTATAAGAATATGAAATATAATAATTTAGAGAACCTTGGCAACTTTGTGGGAGGCTTGAGCAGGGAAGAGATATGCAAGGCCAATGATGTTGATGAGCTTGCCAAAGAATATAAAGAATACAGGAACGGAAGCGCCATGGATGCAAGCTCCAATGGAGCCTATGCTCATCAGGACACAGTCATAAAAATCAGCAAATGAAAATAGCTTCAGAAATGAGACTTTCTGTGCCTTAATCTTCTTCTTTGGGGTTGTGTCTTCCATGGTTTCTTTATGGATGGATATTGGAGCTTCATGGTCTTGCTGTTTCATTTTCCTGGCCTCAGAAAATTTATGTTGGGAGAGAAACAGAGAGAATTAGGGGAATGTGAAGGAAGAAGATGATGAATATTAAAGAGGGAGTGAGGAGTTAGATGAGAAGGTATTTATTGCTATATCAGTATGGTTGAAAGTTTGGAATTTTTATTTACTAACTAGTTGCAGTTTTCAAGCAATGCAAGGTGATGAGTGTGCATGAACTCTTCGGTATTCGTGCATATTTTTCTTCATCTGTCCATGAGATTCAGACTCACGGCTTCTCCGCTGATAGTGTCAGGCCAAATCTTTAAATTGATAAAATTTCATAACTCCAAACCATCTATTGTCTTCATCTTTTGCGGTTTACAATTATTTAGTTTTATGGACAGATTGCATTCTGAACCGGCTCACCCTGAATAAGTTGTGTTGTATTTTTTTTTCTCAATATGACGTTAAAATAGAAATTTAATTTTAAAAGTTTAATTACTATAAGACAAAAGCTAAAAAATATGTATAGAACTTGTCTCACAAAGGTTGTTAGAGTCTCAAACTAATTTAAGGTCATTTATAAATATAACACACTAAATTCAATCCGAGTCAATTTGTGTAACTCATCTCCTGAACGCTAACTTTCAGCTTTCTAAAATTATGAACAGAAGTGTAACTCATGATCTAAAATACATAAATAATGATTAGACCTGTTAATCACTCAAATGTGTTTGTCCCTGTAAATGAGTAATGCAGGGAATGTAACATTCACTTAGCAGAGACAAAATTAGATAAGAGATGAGTAGTTGGAATCATAATGTTAACAAAGAAGATGGCTCATCTTCATGAGTCAACTCTTGATTTAGTATATTGAATTGCTAATGTGAAGCACTCACTATCTGAGGGACACTTGTAACTGTATCTTTTTCTTCTCTTAATGATGATATTTTTGTTGTGAATTTTCTTCTCTCATTTTGTAGACTTTGAAGGATTTCATGAGATAGTGATCACTCTCTCTCCAGGAATTAAATTGCATAGAGATTGAGTTGTGTGTGGATCTGATCTGCCCTCTTTTACAATTGATTTCATCTACCTTATTAAGGTAAATATTTTTGTATTAAACTATAAATGTTTTCAAATGTCTTTACGCGAACCTTTAGGTTGTTCGTGTTCCCAATGATTTAAATTGCATAAATCTCCACGTCAATTTGATATTTTCGAGATAGATATTGATGCTGATATTATTTATATCCGAGTGAGAAATAATCCACCTTTTATCCAAATTGTAACTTATATATGTGGTGACTAAACCTCATAAATGTTGGTATGGGTAAATTGGGGTTGATATAGAAACCATTTGGCGTCATTGATGTGGCCAAAGCTCAATCTGAGCTCCTGCTAAAACTAAACAGAACTAGTCACCTCATTCATCAGTTACTGCAACATCAACTTGAAAAGCAATGACATGTATTTGGAAAAAAAAATTAAAAAATTAACAAAAACAACCAAAAAAATTTATTGACTTTCTATAACTTTTTATTAAGTATTTAATCTGATTTATCTTCGATTAGTCTTTAAAAAGACTGTTTTGATTGACTACCGTCTATAATTTTTTGTAACACTATTATTTAAGCATGACAAACAATATTTTTTGAGTTTACATTTACTTAACATTTGAATTTATGCATTATCATATGTGACATTAATTCTTCTAAATTTAATGTAATACAGTCAGTGCGCCTGAATACCTTATAAATCCATAATTCAATTTTTCTCTTATCCTCAATACCCGATTGAGTTTGTTTGAGAAAAAATCTTTTAATTTGATTTGATTATTTTGTCTATTTGTTATTAAGTTATAAAAATACTTTTTTCATAATCTTAAATGAATATCTACCACCAAATTGTTTGTGAGTTTATTAAGTTTTAAAATGTTATAATCAAACTTTAAAGGTTTATTCAACCAACTTTGCAGAGAATTTAATGAAATTGAAAGAGGTTTTGGAAAAATAGGTAGAAAAGTGAGTTTGTTTAAAAGAGAATAATGCATGTCCTAGTCTAAGGGGAATAGTAATTAACATTTATGAAGGGTATATAAGAATAATTAATGCATTTGGTAGGCAGTACAAGGAAATCAAGATCGTTGTCAGTTAACGGCCAGAATGGCACGTCACTCGAAGCACGTGTAACTGTGAACTTTCTATCCATAAACTCAACAATAAACATGTATAAATGCCTATCGTAAAAAAACTTCATTAAAGCCAAGAGACAACTAGATAGAAAGACAGTAACAAAAATTGGTTGGACAAACTTAGAGATCGTAAAAAAATTCGAATCCAACGAGTACCTATAAACCCGATCCATTCGGAATAGGTGAAAGCCGATATTTTGCAGGTTCGGGTCGAATATGGGTTTTTGCGCGAGTGCGGGTTAATCTATACCCAATCCGATTTCGACCCACACCCATACGAATTTAAAATATTAATAATTTATATATTAATATTATGTGATATAATTTATATTCTTATCAAAAAAATTTACAAAAAATGAAAAAAAATAAATTTCAATTACCAACCCGCTCAGAAAACCTAAATTAATATAATATAACTTATATTTATATTAACTTTTGTATTTGTATTGTAAACAAAATCTGTTGATTGAATTAATATTTAAATTTTCAGGTCGGGTTTCGGGTTACAAATAAAACCCGTACTCGACGGGTTTTTCGCAGGTCGGACACCTGCTCACGATGAGCGGGATTTTTGCGGGTCGGGCACCCGCTCATGGTGAACGGGTTCAGGTGCGGATTTGGCTAAACCCGACTCGTTGCCATTCCTAGGACAAACCCCATATTAGACTTTCAGATAAAAGAAAAATGAGCAAGACTAGCAACCATATAAAAATAATTTATCGAAAAAAACATAAATAAATAAAGCAAAAGAGCGCAATCAAGCACAACTCCTCCTACTTTGTTGCTCGGGAACCACCAGTACTAAATCACTTGCACATCACTTTAATAATCTGACACAATAATGGTGTTATCCAAACTCAATCTAATAGTCCATCGAATGGCCTCTTGCAGACTCACGACCTTCACCTCGAACGGGTTGAGACTCCCTGCAAATCCCTAACAAGAACCACCCCTAAAACCATTCCACACACAACACCAAAATGCTACTGTAAGGCCTACGACCTCCACCTCAGCTGTCTGGAGAAGCCCCGTGAGCAAACACCTAGCAAAACACTCATTATATTCCAGAGATACAAGTTGAACCCCCACAATTATCTCACCAAAACAAGAGTTTTGTGTCATACCATTATAAATCTAACCCCCCCCCCCCCTCCCCCTAATTCGATGTGCTTACCTAAGTCTGGCCAACGGCACCAAATAACACTTGATTTCTCCCAGTAACAAACCAACATCCTCCATAGTTTGACATAGGCAATTGCCGACTTGTTTTCTTCGTATGGGTTGCCCAAAATCATCCCCACAAGAACTTCCCCCATACTCATTAAGATTGAGCGTCTGGATGAGATTTATTCAAAGGTAGAGACCGAAAACTTCCATTGCTGACACATCAATTAAGAAGTTCTATCACTGATCGCAAATCCCACCCACCAGCCAACACAAAATCCTGGCAATTATTCGACTTCTGATCCAACAATTGACCAAATAATCATGCCGAAATCAACACAAGCGGAACTCATCACAGGAATGCACAAAACATGGACGCACAAACCCTAGGACACGTGTATAAATGCTATAATTTTAAATTAAACGAATTGATTTGTTTAGATAATTGATTTTTGCTGCTCAATTATTCATCAAAATGAATTGAAATGTTAACAATATTTGGGAAAAAGACTTCAGTTCCAAGTCCAACTTTTAGCATAGAACGAAAAATGTATTCATTAATAAATATTTTATGTAGCGATTAAAACCCAAATCTTATTTAGGAAAGAAGTACAATAGGAATGAGAGATTTTCTAATGTCCAAGGAATTAGAAAATCTAGGGTTTCCTTATTTCCTATTTCCTAATGTGCAAAAATTAGGAAATCCCATGAGTTGTCGTTCACTATAAATAGGACTGTTCACGGTTTGATAATCGAACCGAACCGACCGGTTCGGTTATTGAAGATTCATAACCGATAACCGAACCGAAAGGTGGTCGGTTCGGTTCGGTTATCACCAAATAACCGATCGGTTATGACCGGTTCGGTTCTTCAGTTAACCGAGGCATTTTGGGCCTTTTTTTTGGGCCTTCTCAGGCCCAATCCACTACAAACCATAACCATAACCAGCAAAAGCTGATAGATGGTCGGAGCAGATCTGAAAAATGAATTACGAACAGTGAAATTTATGATTTGAAGAAACCCTAATTTGAAGAAAACAAGACCTAACATAATTTGTAATTTGTGATTTGTGGCCTAACAGTGAAATCAAGACCTAACAGCTGCAAATCAAGACCTAACAAGACACAAATTGATCTGAGAAAGGGCTTACCGAGAGGCGAGATCCGT
This sequence comes from Geranium rotundifolium, assembly GCA_963920655.1. NCBI lineage: Eukaryota > Viridiplantae > Streptophyta > Magnoliopsida > Geraniales > Geraniaceae > Geranium > Geranium rotundifolium. The sequence continues at coordinate 32,825,560 of OY987313.1, read as the reverse complement.
CGTCGGTCGTTGTCGGTCGCCCGAGTGAAATCCGTTGTCGGTCGGCCGTTGTCGGCCTCTCGTCGCCTCTGTCTCGCTCTCGCTCTCTCTCGCTCTGTCTCGCTCTCTCTCTCTCGTTCTATCTCACACTCGCTCTCGCTCGCTCTGTCTCGCTCTGTCTCGCACTCGCCCTCTCTCTCGCTCTCGCTAGGCCTCAGCTCTCGCTCGGCTGAGCTGAGTGTGTAAGGACTGAGAGGACACGACGTCGTTTTTGGGAAGAGCTCAACCCTAAAACGACGTCGTTTTGTTGAATATAATCGGTTCTCGGTTCGGTTCGGTTACGGGCGGTTTTCCGAATCCCGTAACCGATAGCCGAACCGACTTTCTGTCGGTTATTGAATATAACCGAACCGACCGAACCGATCGGTTCGGTTACCGATTCCCTCGGTTTCGGTTCGGTTCGGTTCGGTTCGGTTCTCTCGGTTATCGGTTTTCTGAACACCCCTAACTATAAATACATATATGTGTGACCACAAATGTGTCAATGAGTTGTGAGAGCAATATTATGAGAGAATTGTTATCCAAAAAGAGAGGTACAATATCAAGTCTTCGGTGAAGAAGCTTGAGTGAGATTAAACTTTTGGTAGAGAAAGTTTAAGGTGATTGCTCTAGATTTCTTTTGGGTGTGACCTCTGTAGGGATTAGGTAGAGAACTCACTAGGACATATTTATACTGAAATAAATCTTGAGTGAGTGGGATAATCTTGATAGAGAGTGACCTTGAAAAAATAGTTGATTTTGAGAAATTGTAAACCTCTTGATTGTGACAAGCTTGTGGATTGTACAAGTTGTCAAGTTTTTGTTCTAGTGGATTTCCCGGACTCTTGTGAATGTAGGCGTAATTGAACCACGTCAAATCTCCTGTATCTCTGTCTTGCTATTTACTTGCCCTAACTTAATAATGTAGATTAATTATTTATTCGGAATTGGTTCTCTTGGGTGGATAGCTTCCACGAGGCTATGGGAATTAGAAGTTTATATTCAATATATGACAACTCATAAGTTTAGTATTAGAATTAAGTTAAGAAAAGACGATTAAGAAAATCATAGTTACTCTACATTAAAAAAAATTGTAGACTATTATATGTTAAAATTCCCCCTTACACTTAAGATTGAGAAGACGGGGCAAAAAGTGATTGTACCTTACATGAGATGATGACGCACAAAATGATAGTAACTTTTTATATGTTTGGCGTGTTCATGAAAAATGTTGTTGTAAGATACTTGTCTAACATTTCGATTGTCACAATGAATATGAGTAACAAGACCATCGTAACTATAGAAGTTCAGATGTAGTGTCAGCAAGAGCTCGAAATCCAACCTCATTGCTTGGGCGAGCAACAATTGTCAAGCTATCACTTCTCCAAGAAATAAGATAATCACCAACCCAATGAACATCTTAATATACATATAAGACCAAAGACGAGTTGTAGGAGAAGTGAAGACCTTGAGAGAAAGTATCTCGAACATATTGTAGGTTTGAAGAACAACCTTGACACGTGCAAAAGAACATCCCCTCGCTAGAGGCGCAAGGATCTGCTCCTTTCTTGTGTATAAAATGGTTTAATGGTTGCGCAGTTATATAGAGACACAAGATTATGACCCCAAATTATCGATCCCACAAGGAGGTAGTAGCCAGCGGACCCTAGTATACAATGATTAGCATGTCGAGCCCGAGTGAAATAAAAAGGGTGGTTTAAAATTATCTTAAACTAAACTACGCAAATCACACAAACAAAGAATGTGATATTGATCGGGAATGTCTTGGATTCAGGGAAATCGAAGGTGAGGTTTTAATTCCTAGGTTATGCAATTAGAGTGTTATCTATTTCATCAGGTATTATCAAATCCCAGACTAACCTAACATCCTCCATACTGGGAAATGAAAGGTCTATCCCCCCAAATTGATCCTAGGGTCGTCACTCCTAAGCCAATTCGTAAAATTATTAGTTCTTAAAAATCTATTGGAACTGGCTAACTTTCGGGTTGGTGCTCTATGCTCATAACATGTACTCGTAGCAATGTGGGTGATGCGGAGCCATTTGTACCATGTTTGGTCCCGTTAACCCCATATTTATCGCACAGATTTGTCATCGTATCAAATATTTTAGAGCGATTTGTTTGATTTCATGCCTTGATGGTTTTATGATGTGCATATATTTGAATAGTTTTATGTTTAGAATTGAACAATGATGAATTTCTTGAGAGCCAAGGAGGCCATGCTTCGAAAAAGTTAAAGGTTGTCACGATCATGATAGACATTTGATATTAAATGGAAATTTTCATAAATTTGTCACGATCTTCGTAACGATTGTATGACTTAATAATTGATCATTGCCAACAGAAGTCAAACCAAATGATACAGATATCACCTAACACATGTGACGTTATTAGTTCGAATTTTAATACATGTTGGTAAATTAGAACTGATAAGCACGGACGGTGTGATTCATTAAATAATGAGTAGCTTCTTCGTAGGAGTTGGGCATATAGGTGGTTATGTATTATTGAACTGTAGACACAATATTAAAGAGTATTGGATATCCATATCTGCCCTCCATTGACAGCCAAGTGAAGTAAATGCTTTTGCAGTTCCTCGAATCAATTACTTATATATAGTTTCTTAAGTTTTGTATTTATTGGGTGTCAACAAAGTCGGTCTTCCACAAACTCCGACATTCACCTAATCTGTCAAATGTCAATTACTTTTCCCACAAGTATGAGAGTTGAAGAAAGAAGCTGAGTTCAAAACTAACCTCACTGCTGCGTATTAGTCTCACACACATGCATGCATTAATGTTTTTTTATTTAATATCATTATGGGGGTGATATGAAGCTGGCGCTGGGCCTTAATTTGAACAATAACGTACTGTTGAAGATTGTGTGTGGAACTTCAACTTGACATGGGCACGAAGAAGCAGTAGACCATGGCAGAGCATGGCTATGTAGGCATTATTTTGTGTCAATCCATTGTGACTCGCAGCCTGACACAAGACATGACTTTATATGTACGTGATATCACGTCTACTTCAAATTAAATGTCCATGTTTCAATTTATAACACGAATCAAAGATCCCTTATCAATTAAAACTATTCATTTCTTAAGAATGTTTAAATTGATTGAATTAAATAATTACACTATAAAAGTCAAATTTATAGGGTAAGGATGTCAACGACTGACCTTATTAAATATATATCGAGTTCATAAACTTTTATCATCTATGCAAAAGAGAGCTTCCACGTGACAGATATATAGTAAGATAAATAATAATAATTGTATAGTGAGTATTTTATAATAAATCTTCACAAAAGAAAAGTAAGCATGATTGCATAATAAATAGGTAATTTATAGTGTGATTTTCTTTGAAAATTTTATTCTTGTCAAAATAAAAAATTAGAATATAGTAAAATGAAATTTATAATATATAGAGGAATCAGAAAATGTATGTAAAAAGAAACCCTGATAACTTTATAAAATTGGATCATGGATGTCATTGTTATATTGACATAAAAATTAAATTCCAAGTCAATGTTTAGAGCCCGGTCAAAGCAATAACTTTGGGCCCAAAGATAAGCAAGCCAGCCCATCTAGTATTTTCAGAGAATAATGTTCATTACAAAAAACATGAAAATATTATTGCTGCTGCCCGGGATCGAACCGGAGACCTTCTGCGTGTAAAGCAGACGTGATAACCACTACACCACAGCAGCTACGTGTTCAATTGGTTTTCTTATTATTTAAATAACATATTCTTTCCACTAAAATTAATCTGAAAAGTGGACTGTTTGTTACCAGATTCTATCAATTGAATTAGTTACGTGAACACGCTTGAAATATGTTTTTTAGAGAAGGCTTTGACACGTTTGTATTTTCTTTTTAATTAGCACCTACTGTACTCTGAATATTCGTGTGAATTTTAATATTTCAGAAATTCAGCTCCTTGTTTACCAGTGTCTTTATGACATCTCCAGCTACGAGAAAGAAAAGTTTAAGTCGAACCAACATTGTTGTTGGAGAATGGAGCCAATTGCTGGGCGCAAACTAGTTTGTGGCATCTTCATAAGAAAATGACAGTTAATCAGTCGATATCTCGTCGATATACCATTTTGTCGTATGGTAGCGCACAGTCGTACGTGGCCCCTTAGCACCACGACAGCGTACACGCCTATGTACGCTGCTCTTATGTGTTTTGAACAAACTGATCTCCTCTGCCAATTTCCTCTTTTTCTCTCTCTTCTCTACTAGTCTTTTCTCCGAGTCTTGTCCCTCCTAAGTCTGTTGCCTCCGACCCCGGTTCCGAGAGTTAATGTTAGGGATTTGATTTTTAGTTTCATTTTGATGTGAGTTGAATAAAATTAGGGCTTTTATTTGTGCATTTCGGTTTATATATGATTTATCAGTGTTGTAAATGGCGGCCGTCAAGACCATCATGGTGCCGAAAACCACACAAGTATGTTCAAGTGATTCCTGCCTTGTTGCACCACAAAATAAAGTTATACTATTTGAAATTTATTATCATGAAAAAATATAGGTTTATGAGAAATTATAGCGTTTGAAATTAATTCAAAAACTTGTATATATGTTTATTTTATTTACATACTAAATCTGTGACAGGGCACATATTTGTATGTTGCCTTATTAATGATCTCACGTTAGAGACAATGTGCTTACGAAAGTGCATTTTAACCTCTATGACAAAATTACATGTACGACGTCATAGTGTTAAGCCTTTGCTAGTGTTGGATGTCCTAACGTAAGTTTTGACGTGAGGCCACGCTTCTCCCAACTCATGTCATACGTCGGGAGGACCCAATTTTCCATTAGTGAAAAGAGTTTTCATGTCAAAAAAATGTGGAAGAATTAGTGCAGTGATAAGTATAGTGTTAATGGTTTCAGTTTCTACGTATAAGTAATGAATCATAAAATATAATAGTATAGATAGTGATATTTTCTTCCAAATAAATATATTTAAGGAAAACTAGCTATTTTCAAAATTTGATTGTATACCTGAAAATGAAGATGGTCCTGGCGCAGTGGTTCAGGACGCATCGAACCGTGGTCTCGGCCAAAAGGGTTGTAGTTAGAGGGTGCGTTAGATCTTGTATAGGATTGGACTACACCCGAGTTTCATAAATTCTCATATGTGCATGGAAAATGTTAAGTTTTAAAATATCAATTATAGATTTAAAATCAATTTTTAGATTTTAAAATTTAATTTTTTGCCTAAAAATTAGATTTTTCTTCAAGGAAATTTTGTCTTTTCACTTTCAAAATTAACATTTTTCATCCACAAACTTAACATTTGGGAATTTATTAAACTTGAGTATTGTTTAATGACTCAAATTTTAGTTGTGTGTAATTGAGTGTAAATAGTGTATAGTTGAGAATAGTTATATGTACATTTCCCAAACAAATATTTAGTAAAATGACATTCTAATATATTATAGGAAGCTTTACGATTTGTACGGATACAATACATGATTAAAGGGTAATAATTACACATTAGTATCCTCTACTACTGTATATGCATTTTTTCATATCACCATCTCCAGCTTTAAATTTTATTTCTCACTCACCAAGCTACAAAAAAAAATTCAATGAGCTTCACAGAGTTAAGAAATGTGGAAAAAAAAATTTCCCATTAAGTCGAGATATATTTGGTAATTTTGTTTAACACTGTCAAGTTTTGTGAGAAAAAATGTTAGTTTGATGAGTGAAAAATAAAATTTAAAGTTAGAGATTGTCATGTGAAAATTGTGTATAGTTGGGGATAATGATGTGTATTTATCTCTTAAAACATTTAACTATAAATGTTAAGGTGCTCACACTTAATTTGGAACTGAAAAATTGGTCAGAGCTGACTGGAATTGACACAAGAGTTACTTGAACTACGTTCAATCGGTGATGTTCTAGTGTAATTCGTCAAGAATTATACTGATTCGGCTCAGCTTGCCATTTTGTTGATAAAAATGGTTGGTTAGCCATGAAAAATGGAATCAATCCATTTGTCACATGTCACAACATAGTTCATCGATCTTAGAAGATGGACTATCCACTCGGTATTCTAATAAATACTAAACATTAGTCTAGTCGAGTAGATGGGCTCTTTAGAGATTAATCGAGAATTAATAGATTGGGTAAAGTACACCTAGTCACACTCAAGTTTGGTCAAAAGACACATAGCTACACCCAATTTTAAAAGTGGACATCTAGCCTACCGAACTATCAAAAACGGACAAATAGCAAAGACCGTTAACTTTTTGGATGAAAGATGTTATTTTTTGAAGTAAAAAGAGAAAAAGGCCCCTGAAGTTGTCCAAGGTACAATCTGCGTTTCTCGAAGAGACCTTCAAAGAACACAACACCCTCTGTATATTACAATTTACATTACATACACCATTTTTGTTAAGAAAAAAGGTATAGGTTTTGAGTTTCGGTGACATAAAGAATGATGCAAGCTTGCGCAATCAATTAATGTATTTTAGGATATGGTAGGGATGATATTTGGATAGAGGATTGAAGAAGAGAAAAAGAGGGGAAAGGGCATGACTTTGAAAATTTGAAGGCATGTTATGGGCATTTTTGTCTTTTTACTTCAAAAATTAATATTTTTTATCCAAAAAATTAACGGTGTTTGCTATCTGTCCATTTTTAATAGTTTGGTGGGCTAGATGTCCATTTTTAAAATTAGATATAATTAGGCGTCTTTTGACCAAACTTGTGTGTGGCTAATAGATTTACTAATAAGCGTCATTCTCCTGGTGAAGTAAAAGGAAAACTGGTAAAAGTAATGACTTGGGACCCAAGTCAGGCCCAAAGTAGCGCACCCTGAAGCCCAGTAGTCATAGGATGGCCTTTAAGCCCATACAAATAGGCTGTACTGTACTAGTCGTCTTTCCCTTGCAAGTCTCGGTTGCGAATTCGCCGAAATGATAAGAACCGGACGAGGAAGAGGAAGAGGAAGGCACGATCATCACTCCCAAATCGACGATTCCAATCAACGCCACAACCAGACCCCACCCAGTGACGGTGTTGAATCTCCATCAGACCCGATTTCCAATTTCGAGGGGGGAAATCGACGTAACCAGAAGTGGACCTCTCGGAATCGGCGCGGCTATGGGGTCAAAACCCAGTTCGTCAAGAAGCCTGAGTTGGGTTCTCTGAGTATCGCGGAGGAGAGTGCGAAGAAATTGGAAGACCGACAGGATGAGGAGTCAAAGAGTGAGGCTAGTGAAGAGAAAATTGTGGAGCATGGTTCATGCGCCGGCGTTGATGATGCTCATAGTATATTGGAGTCCTTGTGTTTCAGCGTACAAGAGCCATTTCTGTCCGACGAGCAGCTTAGAATCAACGACCAGCTGCAGGAGGACGAGGTAATTCACTGAAAACCTAATTTTACAACTTTTGTAGGAAATGTTACAAGGTGATTTTTGTTATAGAAACAAATACATAATCAGGTTGCTGCCGGTGAGGTTGCAGAATAAGTAGTATATGTAATTGGTTGGTAATATTTCAAGAAGAAATGGGATTGGAACCTGGGTTCGTCTAATTAACAAGGAACAAGCTTGTCCTTTTAGTCCTTTGGATAGAATTATAGTGGAGACTTAAATGTAATAATAGGTGCTTTACTGCCATGTTTTGTAAAAGAAGCTTGTTGACATGATATATAGTTTGGTAGGGAGATTGAGTGATAAGGGTGCACAATTTCTGATGATCCGTGGAGATGACTGTTGTATTGTGTGAATCATAGTATACGAGCTAGTGGGTTTGATATAATATCAGTTTATCGTAAGACTATTGTGATGGTCAGATGAAATTGACATTGACAGTGTCTTACCGGCCATACTTTAGGAACAGCTCCCATTAGCTAATGGGTTACTCTATCCTATTCCTCTATATGAAGCTTAGAAAGTATTGAAGTTTAAAATAGGTGACATTTCTTATAAGCACCGTATATTATTCATGTTAATCAGGGTTCTAGGGTTACCTATTTTGGATTTCCTAATTAGCATTCAAATTACCTTTCCTATTATTTCCTATATAAGGGATGCTCCTACTGTATTATCAAACAGCAATCATCAATAAAGCTTGAGATTGACAATTCACAAAAGACTTGGATACTTATAGTATTAAAGTCTAGAGGCAAGTAGACACTATAACTTTGTACCAGCAATACCGCAGCTCCCAAGACTTGAACACAACACCTTAAATAAGGAAACCAAACCCTTAATCACATACAAAAAAAACTACAGTTATAGAAGGAGCAAGTTGATAGTGTTTGCCTTATGCAAATTGTTTATTGGTCTATGATAGTATTATGGTGGGGATGAGATGTTGTAAAGCTATGTTGAGCAATTTTTCTTATGAGCTGGTAATGAGAAAATTTTAGAAGTAAACTTGGGATATGGTCATTAATGGAATAAATTAGTGGGTCATGTTGACCTGCAGAATCATGTAACGCTGGTATGATGCTGATGATTAGGCGGATGAATGCGGTTATATATGCTTACAGACTAGCAAAAGATTTCTTCTTGTGATTCGGGATAGCAAGAATTGAACTTTTTAGGGCTAGCCAATTTTATTTCTATTATCTTATTATTAGGATGATTTTGTTTTGTCTTATAGTATCTTCTATTATTAGGATGGTTTAGGTGCAATGCTTACCAAGCAGTTAAATTCATTTTGTAAGAGGTTTGAACATATGAAATGCTGAAGCTCCATAAAGCAGGAAAAATGTGAAGCTAGGAAAATACTTTTTGTACCGTGTGAGAAAATTCAAGATTTTTCCTCCCCCTCTGTTTCTTATTTTTTACACTCTCATATATGAGCAACATTTGCAGTTACTTGCTATGGAGTCCATTTATGGAGACAATGCCTTCATCCTTGATAGACAAAGAGAACTTCGATCTTTTGAGGTATTTTGTAACATTCCAATGACCCTGTAGTTTCATTTCACATCTTTGAAGATGTAAATAGTTCAACTCCTGTTTATTTTGTTGCAGATTAACATACACATTGAATTTCCAGAAGAAATTACTGTAACTGCAATGCTAAATAGTGGTATTGATAACAAAAGTGATAGCTTGGACGGGTTCACATATTCTTTCAAAGTTCAGTACCTTCCTCCAATTGTGCTGACTTGCTTATTACCGAAGACATATCCAAGCCACATCCCTCCTCATTTCACTATTTCTGTCCAGTGGTTGGATCATGCTAGGATATCCACTCTTTGCTCTATGTTGGACTCAATATGGATGGAACAGCCGGGGCAGGAAGTCATATACCAGTGGGTTGAATGGCTACAGAATTCCTCTTTTTCTTATCTTGGTTTTGATAAAGAACTATTGCTTGGTCCTTATGGCATGAAATACGTGGAAGATAATCGCGCTGTTTCTGGAATTGTATCCCTAGATATTGACGTACCTTTGTTAAGGAGTTATAATGACGATCAGCGCCATGAGAATTTCAGCAAGAATTTGCATGAATGCTGCATCTGTTTTAGTGAGTATGCAGGTATATTTCAGCCTCGACTTGATATAAAGATTGATTGAATATTTGAAAGCTTATTTTTTTGGATGGTTATCAATTTTCATTTTATTTTAATCTGTCCTGCCAGGTACTGATTTTGTCAGATTGCCATGCCAGCACTTTTTCTGCTGGAAATGCATGAAGACTTATTCTGATATGCATGTCACAGAAGGCACTATAAACAAGCTTCTATGTCCAGAGGTAAAATGTGGGGGCATGGTCCCACCTGGTTTGTTGAAACGATTACTTGGTGATGAAGAGTTTGAACGTTGGGAGTCAATGATGTTACAAAAGACGCTTGAGTCTATGTCTGATGTGGCTTATTGCCCGAGATGTGAAACACCTTGCATAGAGGATGAAAAAGACCATGCACAATGCTCAAAGTGCTTTTTCAGTTTCTGTACCCTATGTAGGGAGAGGCGTCATGTTGGCGTAGAATGCATGACCCCAGAGTTGAGGCTTCAAATTCTGAAGGTGAGATTTTTAGTCTTATTAATCTAAAGTAATTTTATTGTTTTTTGTAACTGTTAAGCCCTCGATTTCATGTTGAGAAACTTGAGAGAGAGAGAGAGAGAATATGATCTAGTTTTTAGTCTTATAAACTGTTTTGTGGTCTAGTCTGCAATCTATTAAAGCTTAAACCAATAGTTGCTCAAAACCTGTGAGTAGTAGAGAATATGATCTACTTCTGCTATTGTCGGTCTATTTTTATTATGTGTGTGTGTGCCTTAGCATTCCACTTCATACAGTAGTGCGTCATGTCCGCTGAAGCAAATATTGCTTCATATATAAAATGTGGTGGGTTATTTCATGCAGGAGCGCCAAAATTCAGCTGCATTGAAGGACCAGCAAAAGCGTAAAGAGCGTGACATGATCAACGAGCTTCTCAGTGTCACGGAGATACTTCGTGATGCCAAGCAATGTCCATCTTGCAAGACAGCAATATCCCGAACAGAAGGTTGCAACAAGATGGTGTGTAGCAACTGCGGGGTGTTCTTTTGCTACCGATGTGGCAAAGCGATTAGTGGATATGATCATTTCAAGTTAGTACCTAATTATAATTTGACGGCAAATGTGTTTTAATGATGAGATGTGCATGACTAATCAAGTTGTTGCAATCATAATCATACAGGGAAGGAACATGTGAACTATTCCCACAAGCTATGGTTCAGGAATGGGAGAATAGAATGAATGCTCAGCAGGTAATGCGGCAGATGCAAGCGCAGCTCTTCGCTGAAAACGGCCATTTTTGCCCTCTTTGTCGTCAAATCAATATAAAGGTAATGAAAATGTTATTTCTTTCTCCTTGTGTCGTGTCACGCTTTAATTTATTTATTCCCTGACAGACTATTTGGGATTATTCATAACAGGTGGGTAACAATAATCACATATTCTGCTGGGCATGCCAAGTTCACTACTGCTACCTATGCAGAAAGATGGTGAGGCGCAGCTCAGAGCATTACGGACCAAAGGGTTGCAAGCAGCACACTGTCGGGTGAGAGAAAGAGAGAGATATGTTTTTACCTAGAGTTGTATTGAATTCAATAAGTATCAACTACAAAGCATAAAATCCTTAGATTGTGTCTCTGTGATGTATATGTATACAAATTAGGACTGCATGATCAGACACATGGGTGTGTGTGGCTGTAGAGGATCGTTTCGTTTTGCTACTTTTATTTTTGGGAAGAAGAGAAGTGTTTGATTTGTATGGGGAGTGGGACATGAAGTTACTAAAGCCGCATCACATTCAAAAGTCACAACCTCTTTGTTTGCAATTGCAATGACAAACGAGCATGGGCATACCCATCCATAATTCATTTTTAAATTCAACACATGGGCAAGTAATGATTATTGTTACGTGATACAGATGGATCCGATGTCAATACTCTAATATTATTACATATCTTGGTTGGCCACTTGGGAATAGGATGGTGGACATATATTACAATTGACTCTTGTCACTTACAAACGTAATGTTGAATCGGTATTGTTTGCCGTGCAATTGATATGACTTATAACATGATATCAATTGTTTGATTGATTGAAGACTAAAGGGGTAATGACAGTTGACTACACCTAATTATATCACGTTTTAAATTTAATATCCCAACTTTCAGATTTTCATTTGGGATACCTAAAGATTAAATAAGCGACACTTAGCCCAATGTCTGTTAAATCTAACTGATTTGGTCTTTCAAAAAGTCTAAAATGTCCTCAATAGTTTTGGTCTGATGGGTTCAATTGATATGATTATGAAATGCCTATTTTACCCTTAATTGAATAACTAATTTAACTAATAATTGAGGGCAAATATGACTTTTCACTTACACAAATAATATTTACAATTTGTTAATAATTTTTAATAATTATATATATATATATATATTATCATAATGGATTATAATATTAGAATTATAATTAAATGATTAATACATTGTCATTACCCCTATTATTAATCATTAATTTCAAAAAAATAAAATCAGAACAGCGTGACCCTACAGGTGCTCCTCCATGTCGCCGCCGCGCAGGCTCACCACCGTCAGATCCCTCCCTGCATCGTCGCCCCTATCGCCGCCACCGCCGCCGCCTTCTCCCTCTTCCTGCTCCTTGTCGGCCTCCTCCGCAAGCGCACCGCCCAGCGGACTCCAAGCCCCCCATCGCGAACCTCTGGCGCGCCACGTCCTTCTCCCTCCGGCGCGCTACGTCCTTCTCCCTCCGGCACGCAACGTCCGCCTTCTCCACCACAACCCACCTCACGAACCTCACCGACGCCGCAGAGCCATCGATTCAGAATCTGGGTTTGACCTGGGTTCGACCTCGACGGCTACGCGGCTGTCGAAACCCAGATCTGCCGCGTAGCCACCGCATAGCCGTCGAGGTTCGGCCTCGAATCTGCGTAGCCGTCGAGGTCGCCAGATCTGTGCTCCTCTGGTTCGCGGCGGAGGAGACGAGGAGCCGTCGAGGTCGGAACGAGACTGGTCGCCGATCGAAGCTCCGATTGAGAGAGCAGGGTTCGAGGCGGAGACGGGAGTGGTGGCCGGAGACAGGAGTGGTGGTCGGAGGCGGCGGCGGAGGCTGAGCAGGCGGAGGAGGATTTAGGTTAATTAGGATTTCATTTGTATAATTAATTAGGTTAATTAATTAGGTTTTTAATTTATTAATGATTATATAATCAATTATTTAATTAATAATAATAATATAAATAATTTTTATATATTTATTTAATCATTAAAGAATTATAATTATTATTTGTGTAAGTGAAAAGTCAAATTTGCCCTCAATTTATGAGTTAGTGTGAGTATTCAATTAGGGGTAAAATAGTCATTTCATAATTATACCAATTGAACCAATCAGACTGGTTTAACAGACCAAAACCATTGAGGGCATTTTAGACTTTTTGACATACCAAATCAGTTAGATTTAACATACGTTGGGTTAAGTGTCGCTTATTTAATTTTTGGTATCCCAAATGAAAATCTGAAAGTTAGGGTATTAAATTTGAAACGTGACATAGTTGGATGTAGTCAACTGTCATTACCCCAAGACTAAAAGCTCGTCCACTCCATAATATAAAATTGGGTAAAAGACACAAAACCACACTAAAAAATTACCAAAAGACACTTAACTACTCCATGTTTCAAAATGGATAGTGAGCTACACTCAGCGATCATAAATTGACACTTAGCACCGACCGTTAAAATTTTGGATGGAATCTGTTAAAATTTAAAGTAAAAAGATGAAAATGCACCTGACCAGACTTCAAAATTTCAAAACATGTCATTGTGAGGATTTTGATTATTTAAATTTTCAGATTCCATGGCATGATTTTGAAAATTTGAAGTCTGGTCAGAGGTATTTTCGTCTTTTCACTTTAAATTTTAACATATTCCATCTAAAATTCTAACAGTCCCTACTAAGTGTCAATTTCTGATATCTGGGTGTAGCTCACTGTCCATTTTGAAACATGGGGTAATTAAGTGTCTTTTAGTGATTCTTGAGTGTGGTTTTGTGTCTTTTACCTTATAAAGTTCAATTAAGGATGAATATCGCTAATATGTATGTGTAACTACGAAAGAAGACATTCAAACACACCAAGTAATTGGTTCTATAGACCTGTTATGATACATAGTTGAAATTTAAAATATATCAAGTAAAACTAAAGATCAATAGAAAAGAGAAATATATATATATATACATGTTAGGTAAACGAGCTAGTACATAAACGACAACACACTTACAATGAAATTATAACTTTTTAAAAATAGCAACAAACATGTTTGTGGTTGTCCATGATGTGTATTGTTTCTTTGACAATCAAAATAGATTTTCATTACTACCTTGGAATTGAAATGATTTTAAATGTGTGTTTTTGTTTGTGAGATGCATAGTATGAGAAAGATGAAGAGTAGAGATGAGAGAGAAGATAGATGGATAGAAAATTAAACATGTGAGTAATGACAATTTGGGAAGAAAATACAATGTAGATCACATGTAGACACATCCATGGAAGTAAATATATTTTCCGTTTATTTTTTGTGAAATTGTAAGAAAATAATTCATCTGAACAATTATGTGTCGAAATTTAAACATTGGGTAATCTATTTGTGACTGGTAGTTAAGGTCAATCATCTATAACATTAGGTTACTTCAAAAAAAAATCTATAACATTGGGTAGCCACCTGTTTTTGACTACTAGTTAAAAGTAACCATATGTAATTTGTTTTTCTTAAATAATTAAAACTTTCTCTACACTACCAAAGAATCTCAATGCATCCTTTTGAGTGAGACTCGTGTCATGACTTTGGGTCAGACCATACGACGCTTAGGGTGGACAGTTTCAATCCTAGATATCCTAAACAAGCCTTTTTTTTTTATGAAGAAATTGATTTGGTGAGTTCGTTGGAGTGATAGATTTGGTAATAACTAACTTTCAGCTATACCCGAGAAGTGCGGCGACTTGGGATCAACAGTAATATGATTGATCTGCAAGTGAAGACAAGGATGAGAGCTTTTGTGGAGTTTTTGGATAAACTGATTTGCATCAAAGTCTTTGCCTTTATTGGATTCGGAATAATGGGATTACAAAATTCCTATGGCCTAGTTGGTCGATCTAGCAAAGATGTTAGAGCTCTAAATTTGGGGAGATAGAATAAAAATCCTAAAGAATAATGAGCTCCGGCCATCCCGTTATAGTGCGAAGGTTACATGAGATATAGTTCAATTAGGAAACAATTTTGGAATTGAAGAGGGAGATATTTCCTCATGGACTTGGGCGGCAAGTCGAGATGTATATGATATTGATTCCATCCTTGAGTGAGTATTCTGTGAATAAGGAAAGATATTGGCTGATTTGGAGAAGTCTTGCCAAGTAAATAAACTTAAACGCTACTAGATTGTTCATGATTGACACAGACGTGGGCCGACCATTTTGGCGTGCTTGTGACAAAGTGGGTTGTAGTGGTCTTCAGTGGTTAGACGAGATTTTGGGCGCAAATGGGTTATGTATTATCAAGAGTTAGCGGCATCACATGCTTGAAAGGAACAAGCTTTGGCGTCTT
This sequence comes from Geranium rotundifolium, assembly GCA_963920655.1. Lineage (NCBI taxonomy): Eukaryota > Viridiplantae > Streptophyta > Magnoliopsida > Geraniales > Geraniaceae > Geranium > Geranium rotundifolium. Next base: position 32,810,434 of record OY987313.1, on the reverse strand, counting down.
GACGGCCCGACGGGAGGTCGACGGGCTTCCTTTGAGCATGCTGACTTGATGAATCAGCGTTGATGGCCGGTATGAGATGGAGAGGCTTGGCCGTGCCCAGTGACTAACCCGCGGGCTCCGCGTTGGCCTAACGAATGGGCGAAAGGGCCGCACGGTCCTTTGGTGCGGGAGATGTTGGTTTGGGTGAAGTCGTTAATCCGAGAAATCGAGCCATGGACGATCATCGGTCTCTTTTCGGTCGCATAGGCCGGTTTGTGGTTGTTGAATGCGTACGAGCGTCGATTGGTCATTGACCGTTAGCTTCACACTTTGGTAGTTAGCCTCGGATGATATTTGAAGAGAGAACAATGACAACAAAACCCTAACCCTAAAATTTTCAGTGTTAATATTAGGGATAGGTTTTTCTCTTCATCTTCAATTTATGGGTTGGGATTTCAGTTGAGTTTAGAATTGGGGGTTTAAGAATTCGATTGTGGTTTGGAAATTTAGGGTTTCAAAACTTCTGAATTTTTGTTTTTAATTCAGGGGTTGGGGTTTCGAAATTGTGGTTTAGGTTTTAGGGTTAATAATTGGGGGTTGAGAATTAAGGTTCTGATTTATGTTTAAATATGTAAGGGTTTTGTTTTAATTTGGGTTTAGATTTAGAGTTACAAATATGATTTGGGTTTGATTTGAGTTGGTATTTCAAATTGGGGGTTTCAATAATTTGACGATTTAGGGTCTGTGGTTCAATTTGGGTTTAGAGTTTTAATTTGATTTGTGGTTTCTTACTTTGGGGGTTTTGAACTTGGGGGTTTTTCATTTTGCTTTCAATTTAAGTGTTTAGGGTTCATAATTTAGTTTTAATTTAGGGGTTTGCGTTCAGATTAGGGTTTAATTTTGGGGTTTCAATTTGGGAATTAGGGTTATAATTTAATTTGGTGTTTTACGGTTTGAATTTAAGTTTTCAATTTGTAGATTAGGGTTCCTAATTGGGGATTAGGGTTTTAGGGTTATGTTTTCATATTTAATTTGGGATTGATGGTTTTATTTTAAATTTAGAATTTTGGACTACACATTAGGGCTTTGAATTGAGATTAATTTTCGGGTCAATTGGGCTTTAAATTTGAAATTGGACCAATCTTGGGCGTGTTGGGTTGTACCCGACTCACCTGACACCCGAATCCCCCAAACACAACTACCCGACCTCTAAGTTGAGTCGAGTATTGGTCTAGTTCACTGGACCTGACAGAGGCCAAGTCGAGTCCAAACTCGGTCGGGTCTACCCAACCCGACCCGATGAACTCCCCTGGTTGGAACGACTAGATACGAAGTCGTTTAACCAAAATGAGGAGAGGGGAAGTCACAATAAACTTGGGTAAGAGTTTGCTAGTCACGCCTAGGTATGAAAAAAAACCCAAACCCAACAGGTAACTCATAAAGCCAACCTAATTGGAAGTGGGGTGAATAATGGGACAAACAAGCGGGTATCTAAACGGGTTAGGGTCAAGGTGACTAGTACTTGCCTGACCCCGGTATGTGCAAAAATGATATTATAATTTATAGGGATAATTCCAGGTGGCTACACTTAGATTTTGCTGTTTTTCACCTGACTACACCTAGAATTTTTTTTTTCAGCTGACTACGCCTAGAATGTGCAAAATTTTCACTTTACACTTTCCGTCCAAGTCTGTTAGTTTTTACCGTTTTTTTCATGTGAAAGGACTAAAATGCCCTTCAAGTTTAAAGAGTTATTATAATTGGATTGAAAAGACTAAAATGCCCTCACCTATTCATCTAATTTTCAAAGACATGCCACCCTCTCTCTTCTCTCTCTCTTCTCTCTCTCTCTCTCTCTCTCTCTCTCTCTCTCTCTCTCCAATACCCTTGACCTCCCCGTCGGTTTCTCTTTCCTATTCACACAAACTGCACAAAATCAAAATCAAAATCAAAACCCAAACACACATACCATTAAATCAAAACCCAAACTATTGGGCTGTTGAAAGAGAGAGAGGGAGAGAGTGCTTCGACCGAGTTGATTCGGACAAAACTGGAAGCATCAGTGCCCAACAGCTCCAGGTTCTTCTTCTTCTTTACTCGATCCACCGATTCTTCTCCTCTTTTGCCTCTATCCACAACATTATGTCTTCTTATCAGAGTGCTCTTGTTGTTGGAGACCTAGAATACCCTCTCTCAGTCGTCCACCAAATGATCAGGTTAGAAATTACAACCACCGATTCTCAATCTCATGTGTATAAATTATAATCTCTACATTCTTTATCCTTCCCTTTTATTTATTTTTATTTCTATTTGCAGGATGTATGATTTTGACAGAAATGGCAATATGAGCTTTGGAGGTAATTTCAATGTCTGGATTAATTCTTTTTTTTCTTTCTCAATTGCTGTTTCAGATTATTTATATTGAATGGTACACTGGGTATTATGTAGAAGATAGGGGAAGAGGTGAAATCCAGTAGATGAGATACCCAGTAGTTTTTGCTAAAAGGTTCATGTAGCCCTACTACTATTGGCTGTTGAAAGAGAGAGAGGGAGGGAGAGAGAGAGAGAGGGAGGGAGGGAGGGAGGGAGAGAGAGAGGGAGGAGAGAGAGGGAAGAGAGATAGAGAGAGAAGAGAGAGGGTGGCATGTCTTTGAAAATTAGATGAATAAGTGAGGGCATTTTAGTCTTTTCAATTCAATTATAATAACTCTTTAAACCTTAAGGGCATTTTAGTCATTTCACATGAAAAAAACGGTAAGAACTAACAGACTTGGACGGAAAGTGCAAAGTGAAAATTTTGCACATTCTAGGCATAGTCAGCTGAAAAAAAAAATTCTAGGTGTAGTTAGGTGAAAAACAGCAAAATCTAAGTGTAGCCACCTGGAATTATCCCTAATTTATATTCAAAGATTATCAAAATAATTATACCCTAATTAGGTTTCTCAAAACTAAATTATACTCTAATTAAGAATTCCTAGAGCTCTTCTTAATTCGCTCTTTTGTTTTTCTACTAGACTTGACCAACTTCATGGACTAACTAATTTTGGTTGCATAATGAGAAAACTTCAATCTTCATGCACTATGATTTGAAAACTTCAAATACGATGTTGCAATAATATTTTTTAAAATTAGAATTGACCATGAATTGATTTACGATGTTGTAGTAGTTTTAAATCGATTTGGTGGTTGCTTTATATTTCACACATTATCACACTATGTTTTATTATATAAAAAACTTTTCATTTGTACGTAATAGTATTTAGGTAATTAGTAGATAATGCGGAACATGTTATAAGAGAAAAAATTGGAAAAAAATGTCTGATTTCAAGGTGGGCTAGGGACTTCCAAATTAATCATATCCGCCAGGACAAGTTTCGCTGTGGGTTCGTAAACAAAATATTAATGAATGAGGCGAGTTCAAAGCAAAGGATCTAATTTTGAGACGGGATCTGGAATTACAAAACTCGCCTCGAATTTACCCCAATGCTTTAAGTTGTTTTGAGCGAAAAATATTCACTACGTGACACTCTATTTTAGGGAGTGTGTAGGGTATAGCAAAGTGATAATGGGTAATTTTATGAGAAAAAAGAAGAGGAAAAGGGCAATAACCGACAGTTTGTGAAAGTACAGGGACAGAAAGATAATTTATAAGAGTGTTAGGGCATCTCCAACCCTGTATCCAAATATGCAAATTTTTGCATATTTGGAGACTATCTTCTCCAACGCAGGTATCCAAATATGCATATGCATATCCAAATATGCATATTTGCTAAAGTGAGTTTTCAAATTTGAATACACTATTGCAATCTCCAAAAGTGAATAAATGAGTGTTAAGTGAAATGTTATTATTTTTTTTATTTATGAGTGTAATAAATGGGTATCTAAATTTATTTTTATTCATGAGTGTAATTTATGTGTATTTTTTTTAAAAGAAATTAATTAATCTATTTAATTTGATTGTAAATTGAATATATAAAAATTATTGTATTATAACTTCATTTGTAATTTATTTTGCAAAATATACTTTTCATTAGAATCGACGACAAACAATGATTTTAAATAAAAATTCGACAACAAACATAGATTTTCAATTACAATAATAAATAAACGAACACAATTATTTTTCTTATTCATTAAGAAGATCGAAATATTGACTAAAATTATTCGTTGGGACGAGTTTACTAACTCGTAGAATTATTTTTTTTTATTCGATGTGTTATTTTTAATATTTTATTATATAAAATTTTGATTATTATATGACATTTATTTTTAGTAAATTAATGTATATATTTAAATAATTTATTAGAATTAAAATTATATAAATATAATATGTAAAATTATTAAATAATAAAAGTAATATTTGATGTCACGTATAGATATAATTTTGGAGATTAAGTTGAAGAGAAATAAATATGGGTAATAATTTTTAGATATATGGATATAGCATTAGACATGTCCTTATGTGTCATATAGTTCGTCGTCGTCACTACCAAAAAGGGCTATCGTTCCCGAATCTCCGTCGTCTCCTCTTCAAACCCACCTTCTCTCTCTCTCTCTGCAATCTAGGGTTTCGATTCGATTTCTCTCTACCATCAATAAACCAAATTTTATGGCTCACATTTCTGAATCTTCTCCAAAATCCTAAACTCCTCAATCCCGTGGATAAATGGAAGGTTCCAATAACTCTGGCGACGGAGGTCACGCGCCGGCGCCGCTTCCGAACTCGAATGCGCCGCCTCCGTTTCTGAGCAAGACCTACGACATGGTGGACGACCCCGCTACTGACGACATCGTGTCGTGGAGCTCGACGAACAACAGCTTTGTGGTGTGGAATCCGCCTGAGTTCGGGAGGGACCTCTTGCCCAAGTACTTTAAGCACAACAACTTCTCCAGTTTTGTCAGGCAGCTCAACACTTATGTATGGCCTCCACTCTCTCCAATCTTACTAACCATTCTTGAAATGAGTAGTTTTGTGTTCTTCAGCGGCTGATTTGGTAGTTGTGGATTCTTTGTATTCTTCATACCTTTAGTAACATTCTTTATCCCTGGGATTATTTTTACTGCTTACTTATGATTGTCAGCGGAGCTGCATGATGCTCATGGTCATCTGTCTTTTTGACCTTGATATTATTTGAATCAAATTGTTTTTATGTGTTTAGTAGGCACCAGGTAGTCATTTAGAAAGCCAGTTTAGGAGATTGAGATGGTTACCTACAAGAATAATTTGAATCCGATGGTGAAACCCACTTGTTGGTTTATGATAAATTCATAGAAAATAGAACATTATAATAACTAAAACATTTGTATCAACTATCAGGTCCGGTTTTGGTTTTGGTTTTTTCATATATGAGTCGACAAGACTGAATAACTGCTTTAAGGATATGATAATACTAAACATGTTGTTAGCCCTGCTACTTCAAGATGTTAATTTTTAATAAGTCTTCTTCCTCCATTTTATCAGAAACCGAAAGGTGCACAGGTGTAACAAAAGAACAGAAAAGAAGGTCGGATTCAGATTGATCATGACCTGAATACAAGGTTATTAGTTATTTATGCATATACTTTTTGGTCCTGTATTTGCTATATGGACCTAGCCGATGCCTTGGCAAATGTACCATGAGGGTATTGATATCGCCACCTTAACCGGTTAGAAAGTTCTTTTTCTGGATTGAAACCTTATCATTGGATCCACACTCTAGGGTAATGAAAAAACTGGTCGTGTACCACTAATCTTCTGGAAATGGTTTTCTTCACTCGAATGTTGATATTATAATGTTATAAAACATCTTCCATATTTAATAATAGCATAGAAACATTTCTTCTGTTTCTATTCCTAATTATGCATGAAGATATGGCATGTGACTTCTTGCATGTTCTTCATGCACTTTGTGCTCTTTTCTGACTCATATTATGCTCTTAGGAACTGAGTACTTTGTAGTCGTGTGTATGCCAGAATATTTTTGTTTAGATTGCTAGAATCAGAAGACTCTATGGTTGAATAGAGAAAGGTGTTTGAAAGTGTTTATCATGTGGGGATGGGAAGTTAATTTGTTTTATTATGTAAAACATTGTTTGGGAAATTTTAGGTATTTGGGGAAGAATGAGGATACATTTTGTTCTAGACTAAGTGTGAGGTGAGGTGAGTCAGATCAGACCGGTGGCAATGCTGCATGAGGTTCCTTATATGCTAATGAACCTGTAAATTATTTTGAAGTTCTTGTATTTGGGGTTTTGCACTAGAGATTGAGTTATTGCTGATTGAATCAGCAGCTCGTTTGATAGCAATCAATCTGAACTCTGAAGGCTACTAGAGTATCTTTTGTTACTTTTGAGTTTTCATTTGTAGTAGCATGCCTTTTTTGTTGAGATCTCCATGTGGTGTTGATATGTAGTAGGAAGTAGAACTTTGGTTCAACTATTACTGTAAGTATGACTTGGTTAGCCTCCCTATTGTCCATTAGACACATTCAGTAAGTAGTTCTGTCTTTGTTGGTTTTCGAGTCTTCTCTTTCATGGCCGCTTCCAAATGCATGCACCTGGTGATTAGGTGAGATATATTGCCAAGCATGTATTGTATTGGTTAACTTGAAATGGTACACTGAATTCACAAATAAAATTAGTGCAATGCCATGGTTTAAAAAGGCTATCGAGGCTTGCGCCTCGAGGCAGTCACATACAGTCTTTGAGACTATGCCTCTCATCTGTATCCCAAGGCTAATGCCTCCACTCCGTCAAGGTTTACACCTCGCGTCTTAGGTATCGAGGCGGTTGAGGCTTACTTCTCAGTTTCTAGGCCAACGTTATTTTTTTAAAAGCCCATTTCAGGCTTTTCATGAAAGTTGTATATCTAACTTTATGCCACTGATTCACTGTTCATAATAGGCAATACTTTGCAAAAAGTTATTAATTGTAATGCTACACGATTAGAGTGTGCCTGTGCTATCCAATTTGTGTATTTCAGTCCAGTCTGGATTTTCTCCGACGGTTCTATTGAAATTCATATTCAAGGTTCAGATGAGTTTGTGTACGCACATGCTGTAATAATATGACTGTATTTGGTTTAACTTCTTTTTGTGTTATTCTGTTACAAACAATGCCCCTGTTACAAACTATGCTCCCTTCCCTTCCCTTCCCTTGACATTGATTTTCCCTACAATGCTAAAATATGTGAACAGGGATTCAGAAAGGTTGATCCTGACCGCTGGGAGTTTGCCAATGAGGGATTTTTAAGGGGTCAAAAGCACCTCCTTAAAGGCATAAATCGGCGAAAGCCTGCGCATGGTCCTGGAAATCAACAGTCACAGCAATCTCATGCTCAAAGTTCATCAGTGGGGGCATGTGTGGAAGTTGGAAAGTTTGGTATGGAGGAAGAGGTTGAGAGGCTCAAAAGGGACAAAAATGTTCTCATGCAGGAACTGGTAAGATTGAGGCAGCAGCAACAGTCTACTGATAACCAGTTGCAGTCCACGGTGCAGCGTCTTCAGGGAATGGAGCAGCGACAGCAACAGATGATGTCTTTCCTAGCAAAGGCTGTGCAGAGTCCTGGCTTCTTGGCTCAGTTTATGCAACAGCAAAACGAGAACAGTAGACGCATATCCGATGCCAACAAAAAACGAAGGCTCAGGCAGGAAGATATTGCTGAGAGTGAGTGTGCGGCTGCTCCTGATGGACAGATCGTCAAGTACCAAACTCCACTGAATGAGTCAGCAAAAGCAATGCTCAGGCACTTCATGCAAGCCGACACTTCTTCCCGGCTGGAACCTTTCAACAACAATACTGATAGTTTTCTGGTCGGTGATGGCTCGTCATCATCCAATGCAACTGACAGTGGGAGCTCTTCAAACCATGTCTCTGGAGTGACTCTTCAAGAGGTTCTACCAACAACGGGGCAAATTCCTCCAGATGCAGGCATTTCAGGACATGGAGCACAAGCACCTTCCATGTCAATTCCTCCAACAGATGTTGCAATGGCTGACCTTTCCCAAATACCAGAAATAATCCCGGGAAGTATTCCCGAAGAAAATTATGCAAGACCCGATTCAGATAATGGTGCATATGTAGATCCCATTTTATTTGGAATGAATGGGTCAGAGCCTTTTGATCTTGATAACATCTCTCCTGATCCGGACATTGATGCCTTGCTGGATAACTCTGCCTTCTGGGAAGATCTACTCATGCAAAGTCCATTGCCTGAGGAGAGAGAATCAAATTCTGCGGGCAACCTCCTTACACAGGGAAGTGATGTTAGGCTGACGGAGAATGGATTTGGCAAATCACAGAACATGGATCAGCTTACCGAGCAGATGGGGCATCTCACATCTGATACCAAAGGAGTTTGATATTATTCAATGAACGTATACAAGGTAAAACCCGATGACAAGCTACTTTTTTCTTGATAATCATCATGAATTTGTTTGGCTGATCGAAGAACAGCTCATACTCTCTACTATGCTATATTTTGTGTGGGATCTTGAATAATCTCACTCATAGTGTTGCTAAAAACTCTATAGCTTGTAGTGTACGTGTTAATAGGGACCATTCAGTCTACACCCTTGTTTAAAGGGCACATGACTCAAACTCACTGATTGTTGATACTTTTTCTATAAACAAGGTCAGGTTAATACTGACACTGTTGGTGTTAGGATTTGGTTTTATTATCCATCAACTTGGTTACACCTCTTTGCTTGTTTTTAACTGTAAAATTTATAAGTGGTAACGACAGATAACCACCCAACAATGTCATCCATACCCCAACTTAAAAAAATTTCTTTAGGCTACCTCAAGTTTAAGTAAGTGACAGATAATTCAATTTCTGTTAAATCTAACTTAATTGGTTTGTTAAAAAGTCTAAAATGTCCTCAATAGTTTAATTTGAAATTAAATTAGTTTAATTAATTTAAAATTGGTTTGATCGGTTCAAGACTGATATGGCTAGTTCATTTTAAATTTATTTAATAATTAATAATAATATGCATAAATAATTATATTATTAATATTAATATTAATAATTCATTAAAAATATTAATAATTGTTATTATTATAATTAATTAATTATTAATAAATATATCAAAACCTTCAAATGAAATAATTCTCTTATACAAGTTTTGTTTTGGACTCATGATATATCAAATCGAAAAGAATTAGAAGATCTACAATTTTGAGAAAAATGTTTTTGTTATAAATTATTTATTTACATTATTAGTTATTATTTTAAATTTAATTATTAATATTTTTGAAATGATTATTTATTAAATAATATAATAAAACTTTTAAATGACATAACTCTCTCATACGAGTTTCATTTTGGGATCATAATTTATCAAATCGAATATCATCCCATAATCTTGGATTTGATATATTATGAGCCTGAAATGAAACTCGTATTATATGAGCCTGAAATGAAACTTGTATTACAGAGTTATGCTATTCGAAAGTTTCATTAAATTATTTAATAATAAATCATTACAATTTTTTTGAATTATTTAATTAATTTAGATAATTAAATAATTATTCGATTTGATATATTAAAATCCCGAAACGAAACTCGTATGAGAGAGTAATGCCATTTGAAAGTTTTATTATTAATTATTAAATAAAAATAGAAAATTGAATTTGAACTGGTCAAACAAGTTTTAAATCGATCAAATAAATTTTAAACTAGTCAAACTAATTTTATTTTAAATTAAAACTATTGAGGACATTTTAGACTTTTTAATAAACCAATTCAGTTAGATTTGACAGAAGTTGTGTTATCTGTCGCTTATTTAAACTCGAGGTAGCTCAAATGAAATTTTGAAGTTAGGATATGGATTTTGAAACGTGATATAGTTAAATGTAGTCGCCAGTCATTACCCCAATTTATAATCACGGTTAAGAGTCATTGTTAGGATGCTTGTTCCAAAATTTGAATGATCTCATCTCATATATGATGATATTTGACAGCTAAGGTTGGATTGGATTAATATTAGGAGTAATTCTATGTTAGTACCTCAACTTTACTTCATTTCGAATTCGGTATCTTAAATTTGAAATTTTTTTTGTCCGTACCTCAAGTTTAATTTGTTGCAGATAAGTACTTAAGGAGGTTAAATCTAACAGGATTGGTATACATAATGGCCCTCGATATATAATTTTCAATCTTACCTAATTTTTTTGTATAATTATGAAATTACCCTTTTACCCCTAATTAAGTAATAAACTTAATTAATGAATTGAGGGTAATATGGTCTTTGCAAGTAAACAAATAAAAGAATTAAAACTTTAAAAATAACTTGTGAAATTTCTATTCTACCCCTCCTTTAACCCTCACTCAGATCTGATTGAGTATTTTGTTTCTTTTTCTAACCCTAACTCAGATCTGGAACAAGAAAAGGAGGCCATAACCCCACATACTCCACGACTTTCTTGCCGAGCGTTAGGGTTCTCCGAATGGGCGGCGACACCGTTGCTCTCACCGTCGAGAATAACGAAGGGCGGGCCGAAGCCGTGCATCCCCATCCTTAACACTATCTCCCTCCTCTTTCTCGCCTCCAACTCCGCCACCACCCACAACCCCAACCCCTCCTCCACCTACTGCCTCTCCCCTCCTCTCGCCTCCTCCATCAACGTCTTCGTTGCCGACCTCCCCCGATCCCTCAACTAGGCCCTCCTCAACTGCTACTGGTCCCTCGACTCTGATTCCAGATCCGGCCAGTGGAGCTAGTTGTCGTCGCCGTAACCTATATCCCGCCGAAACGCCTCCGTCTCCAGCCACTTGAGCCATTTGCACTGATTTGGTTGTGGTGACCGGAACTCGCCGATATGGAGTGACTCCGCCGTTTTGTAATGACAAGAAGTTGATAATCAGGAAAACAATTCGACCCACAAATGGTATTTTTATAAGATTTTGGGTATAATCTCAAATGGGTATGAACCCTAGATGAGCCAGTACCTACAAGAGGCAATACAATACTGAATCGAATGAATAACCCTATACAAAGAGGCTACAATTAAATACCCTCCTCCAGCTGCTCGCCCTGGTGCTTCTGCGTGCTCTCCTGCGAACCCACAGCTGCAACTACGGACTGATCCGAGACCACCACTCACTACCTGACAAAGGAGAGAGACGCGTGCTTCTACGCGCGCAACGGTCATCCCTACAGCTGACTCGGCTTCGCCAAAACGACGTCGCTCTACTTACGGCTACGAAAGTACTAAACTGCCCTCGACCCAACTGCGCTATTTCGTAAACACTACTCTACTTTATTGCAGCTTCCTGACAATCCTCCCTGCTTAACAAGCTTGACCTCAAGCTTGATTTTCAAAATCATAGTCAGGAAACTGTGACCTCAGCCAGGATATGTCCTCCTAAGTTGCATCGTCTACCTCAGACCTTTCCCATTGAATCAATTTCTGCACCACCAGTTCATGGTTTCGATTTATCATCCTTGTGTCCAAGATTCTATATGGGTACACTTTAAGTTGTCCTTCTGTATTCACCTCAGGCAGCCGAGTGACCAGTTTATTCTTGTGCCCCAACTGTTTCTCGAGCAGCGATACATGAAAAATTGGATGGTTTTTTTATTATGCAGGAAGCCTCAATTTATAAGCTACCAATCCTTTCTTCTCAGTCACTTGATAAGGGCCATAATACCTGACAGAGAGCTTCATATTCTTCCTCAAAGCCAGAGAATTTTGTCTGTAGGGTTGTAGCCTTAAGTATACCCAATCTCCCACCTGAAAAGCCCTCTCTGTCCTGTTCTTGTCAGCAAAGAATTTCATCCTTTCTTGTGCCTTCACCAGATTCTCTTTCAGATTGGCTAGGAGAACCTCTCTGTGCTTTAAGAATTCTTCTACCGACATTACTTTAGCAGTATAATCCACAACTCCTAGAGGTGACGGTTTATAGCCATATAGTGCTTCAAAGGGAGTTATTTTAATAGCAGTGTGATAAGCAGTTTTATACCAATACTCAGCTAAGCTTAACCACTTTGCCCATTTTTTTGGAAATTGGTGTGTCATACCTCTCAAATAATTTTTCAAGCACTGATTGACCCTTTATGTCTGTCCATCAGTCTGAGGATGATAAGCTGATGACAACCTCAGTTGTATGTTAAGCTTCCCAAATAAATCCTGCCAGAAATCACTTAAGAACACCTTGTCTCGATCTGATATGATAGTCTCTGGTAGCCCATGTAACCTGAAGATCTGTTCAAAAAATACTGAAGCAACCTGAGAAGCTTTGAAGGGATGGTGCAGAGGAATGAAGTGCCCATATTTGGTGAACCGGTCTACAACCACCAATATGCACTCATACCCTTGAGAAGGCGACAATCCTTCAAAAAAATCCATTGCTATATCTTTCCATGGTAGCCCACAGGTAGTAATAGGTTGTAATAGTCCCGGGTAATGCACATGTTTTGCCTTGCACCTCTGGCAATTGTCACACTCTTGCACATATTTCTCCACATCTTTGTCCATGAGGGGCCAATAAAACTTGCTTTTGATTCTTTGTGTTGTAGCTCTAATTCCTGAATGTCCCCCCACTGCCGAGCTATGAGCTACTTCTAAAATCCTTTCCATGATCTCCGTTTTACTTCCCAGATAGATCCTGTCTCCTACCATAATCAACCCTTGCCTCAGTTCATAACCCCTTATTGAATCTGGTGCTAATGTGAGCTGTAGAATAAGATGTTCCACCTCTTCATCACCATCATAACTGTTTAACACTTCTTGTAGCCATGTTGGGATTGTAGTGGAAATGGCATTGAGCACTCCTTCTTCTTCTTCTTCTGGCAATTGAACCCTAGATAGTGCATCAACAATCAAATTCTCCTTTCCTTTCTTGTACTCGATTTTATAAGATAGCCCCATTAATTTGGCCAGTCATTTGTGCTGAAATGAGGTGGTCAGTTTCTGTTCTAAGGAAAACTTAAGGCTTTGTTGATCCGTCTTGATAATAAAGTGGTGATTGTGCAGATATTGTCTGAATTTTTGTACTGCAGATACTATGACTAGTAGTTCTTTTTCATAAGTGGTTCTTTTGGGCCCAATGTTTGGCTGAAGTATGTAATTGGTCTCCCTTCCTGGATCAAGACAGCCCCAATGCCCTTATCACAAGCGTCAGTTTCTAACACAAAAGGTAGTTGAAAGTTTGGAAGTCTCAGCACCGGTGCTTCAGATAGTCTCATCTTGAGCTCTTCAAAGCTCTGTTGAGCCTTTTCATTCCAGCCAAAGTTGTCTTTTTTCAACAATTCAGTCAAGGGCATAGCTATAACTCCATAACCCTCAATGAACCTTCTGTAATATCCAGTTAAACCCAAAAAACCCTTCAGTGCTTTAATGTTGACTGGTCTAGGCCATTTGTTCATTGCCTCTACTTTAGCAGGGCCAGTTGCTACTCCTTCTGAAGAAATAAAGTGTCCCAAATACTCAACTCTGTCCACCCTAAACTCACACTTACTCCTCTTGGCATATAATTTTTGCTCTTGTAGTCTCGTTAACACTAGTTTTAGATGCTCCACATGTTCCGCCACCGACGAACTATAGATCAATATGTCATCAAAGAATACTAGCACAAATTTCTTCAGAAAGTCTTTGAGTACCTTGTTCATGAGGGCTTGAAAGCTTGCAGGTGCATTTGTGAGCCCAAAAGGCATCACTTTGAACTCATAATGGCCCTGGTGAGTTCTGAAGGCCGTCTTTTGTTCCTCTCCTTCCTTCATTCTGATTTGGTGGTAACCTGACCTTAAATCGATTTTTGAGTAGATGCAACTACCGTGGAGTTCATCCAATAACTCCTCCACTATAGGTATTGGAAACCGGTCTTTAACTGTGATATCATTCAACTTCCTAAAGTTTACACAAAACCTCCAGCTCCCGTCCTTCTTTTTTACCAACAATATAGGGAAAGAGTAAGGGCTGTTAGTCTCTTGAATGATTCCCTTCTTCAACATTTCCTCCACCAGCCCTTCAATCACATTCTTCTGTTCAAAACTGTACCTGTATGGGCTCAAGCATGAAGGGTTACTACCACTCACCAGTGGAATTGCATGGTCCTGATCTCTTTTGGGGGGCAGCTCCTGAGGCTCTTCAAAAACAGACTTCATTTCTGTCAACACTTCTTGAATTTCAGCATTTTCCCTCTTCTGCAGCTCTTCGATTTTGCAAAATTGCCCAAAATATATGCTTTCTCCTTCTTCCCATTGTTGTTGTACTGTGTTGAGGCTGGCCAGAGGAACTTGTTTTTTGCATGTCCTCTCCCCGAATATGATCTGCTTCCCATTGACGATTATAGCGATAAACCTTTGTTCGTAGTTGAATCTGATTTCCTTCCACTGTGTGATCCAGTCCACTCCCAAAATAATATCACAATCTCCCAATTCCATTACTGCTAACTCCCACTTGAACTCCTGTCCCCTCATGATCCATTTGATAATGCATTTAGTGTTGCAAGGCACTTTGTCACCATTTCCCAGCTTCACCACCATAGGTTTCGCAGGTAATAGTGTCAGCTTGAGTAGCCTGGTAGTCTTCTTGTCAATGAATGATTTGGTTGCTCCAATATCTGCTAAAATTGTGACTTTTTTTTTTGAATTTTTCCTCGTATTCTAATTGAGGTTGCTACAGTATGCCCTCCTAATGCACAAAGACTCTCCACAGGTACTGTTTCAGCAACTTTCTCTCCTTTGTATTCAATTAAGGTAGACTCTAGCTTTTCTGCCACTGTTTGGTCTTGATCTTCATTAGAATCATACTCACTGTCCCTCTCTTCATCTGGTACAATCATGAACAATTGACCTTTATTTCGGCAGTCATGATCTGGGTTGTGTTTCTCATCACACCAAAAACATAGGCCTAACTTGAGTCTTTCAGCTTTATGAGATTGGGAGATCTTTCTATATAGTAACTTCTTGTTGGCTACTTTGTATTCCTTGTTGAATTGTTGGTTTCCAGTTGTGTGATTCTTCTGTGAATTGTAACTCCTAAATTTGTTAGCCTGCCCCGGGTTGCTCATCTTGGCCTGAATAGCCGCCTCTAACTGTTTATACTTTACTTCTTCAAACCTGGCATAAAACATGGCTTCCTCCAGATTGACAGGTTTCATCACCTTCACCCCTGCCTTCAAATGAGCTTTTAAGCCTCCAATATAGTTGGACATATAATATTCACCATCATACTGTAGGTACCTGCCCCTCACCAGTGACTTATACCCTTCAAATTCAGTGTCATAATCTTCTACAGACCCTTTTTGGCAAAACATCTTGAGCTCTTCCAGAATATTATCATGTTCCGCAAGCTCAAACCTATATAGAATGTCTCTAGCAAACCTATCCCAACCGACATCACCCCTTTCCTCTATAGACTCAGTGAACCATACATTAGCTCTACCAACCATACCCATACCATCCATATCAACCTTTTCACTTTCTGGCACTCTACAGTAAGCAAAATGACTCTTGCATTTCCTAAGCCAGGGTCTCACATCACTTCCGTCAAATTTAGGGAAAATAAATTGGTTGGTTCTATACCTCTGGGTTTGGCCCCTGTCAAAACCTTCCTGCAGTCTCACTCTGCTTCTTCTAGATTCCTCTACCCCTTGAAGTTGGATTGCTGATTCATTTCTATTGACCCTTTCCAGTCTGAGGGCTTGCTTTTGCTCCGTTTCTTCATTGTTTTGATTCATCATGCTTTGAGTGGATATGATGAGGTGGAGAGGTGTGTGAAGTGTTTTCTTACCCTTATCCAGCTCCTGTTCTTCATCCAGAACAACTACTCGACCTTGGTTTGCTGATTCTTCATGTATCTCGATCTTGTCCATAAGCTGGGTAACAACCTCACACATCTTGTCCATTTTGGTTCCCATAGCTCCCATTTCCCCATTGATAGCCACCAGACCTTGACGCAGTGGTTGGATCTCCTCCTCCACGAAGGATTTGATCTCTCCAATGCTTCGGTCTAACTTTTCCTCGGTACGGTTTTCAGCAACCTGCAGCTCCGCTCGAATCTCTGCTACCGTAGCTCTCAAATCGGCGATTGCTTGCTCGGTCCTCGTCATTTGCCGGAGAATCGTCGCCTCTGATACCAATTGACAAGAAGTTGATAATCAGGAAAACAATTCGACCCACAAATGGTATTTTTATAAGATTTTGGGTATAATCTCAAATGGGTATGAACCCTAGATGAGCCAGTACCTACAAGAGGCAATACAATACTGAATCGAATGAATAACCCTAAAGAAAGAGAATACAATTAAATACCCTCCTCCAGCTGCTCGCCCTGGTACTTCTGTGTGCTCTCCTGCGAACCCACAACTGCAACTACGGACTGATCCGAGACCACCACTCACTACCTGACAAGGGGAGAGACGCGTGCTTCTACGCGCGCAACGGTCATCCCTACAGCTGACTCGGCTTCGCCAAAACGACGTCGCTCTACTTACGGCTACGAAAGTACTAAACTGCCCTCGACCCAACTGCGCTATTTCGTAAACACTACTCTACTTTATTGCAGCTTCTTGACATGTAACGCCTCCAATCGGATTTGGAGTGACTCCGCCCGAATATGAAGCGCTTCTGTGGATCTGGATAGTTTTTTCCATCAAAATTGAGTGAAGCTTGTTTCATTTATTGTTTTTTCTTAACTCATCCATGAATGATGCATAAGTTGCTGGATATTGAATTAGAATTTTAATGTTATTAACTTTGAAATTCTAAATTGTAGCCGAGTCAAGAAGTCGAACACAAAGTTGTAACTTGTGTATCGACTTCTTGCCTAAATTGCAGACTGTGGTAAATACCAAGCAATTAATAATAACGACACCAGAGATGATTACCCAGTTCGGTGACTCCGCACCTACGTGTGGGGGCACTTTGCTAGTGGAAATGTTTTCACTATTAGGTAGTCAATAGTACAACTTCAAGCACCAACTAGCTATCACACAAGCTATTGTCCTAAGCTACTATAGATCTCACCGTGAACAACCTCGACCAAGGGCCTCTCCCCCTGTCTTTGAGATCCTCTCAATTCCACCCTTCGAGCAAACACCTATGCTCGGTGTCGTAGTCTTCTTTGAAGGATTTGTGAATCTTCAATCACAAGCAAAAACCCTAACCGATCCAAAACAATCAATCTTCAAGACAGTTATGTCTTTTGTTCTGTGTCCTAGAAGCGTCCAGGGTATAAGGCTTTTTGGTCGCTTGGTCAAGTGGGAAGTTAGGAGACTTCTGACGGGTCTTGTGGGTGACGAACTTCTGAGGAATGAAGATGGTGTGTGATGATGAAGCTTCTTTTGTAAATCCAAGACCTTCCATATTTCTAGCTGGTTTTCCGATCGAGAGGATTTGGTCTAGAGTGTCGGTGCTTGGATTCATCATCTTTACAGACTTGGTGACTTGTTCTAACTCGCTTCTTAGCTGAGCCACTTCCCTTTTTAGATCAACAGTAGTTTCGAGAAGTCGTGACTTGTCTTCATTAAGAGAAAGAATGAGAGCATTCTGTTTTTCGATTACCTTAGAGTCTTCAAGCCATTTTACATACCATTCGTTGTAAGCGTTGTTGAGGGTCTCATCGCATAGCTCGTCATTCGAGTCATGCTTCTTTGAACTCTCGGGTGTTTGATCTATTGTGGAGGCAGTAAAAGCAACATAGTTACTTGTATGCTCGACGTCACTGTCTTCCTCATCTTCATCGTCAGTTAGAGAGGCATTGAATCCCTTCTTCTGTTTCTTTACGAAGTTAGGACATTCTTTCTGCATGTGTCCATACCATTCACATTCAAAGCACTGAACTCCTCTTTCTTTTCCTGATCGCTCTCCTCTTCTACCATCGCTATTTGTGCTTTCGAACTTCTGGAACTTGTGCTGCGGCTTGTCTCTGACTTCTCGGGTGACATTCCTTCCTGTCATCTGGCTAAATCTTTTCATGACTTTATTGTAGTTTTTGGCCAGCATAGCGATAGTTTTCTCAATGTCACTATCCGAATCAGAGTGCGTCAAGTTCTTCTGCTTTTGGGTAGAACTCTTGAAAGCCACACCTTTATGTTTCTTCTCGATAAGAGGTAGGGAAAGCTCGAAGGTCATTAGAGATCCCATGAGTTCATCAAACTTCAGTGTCTTCAAGTCATGGACTTCTTCTATGGCGGCAATCTTCATCTTGAATCTAGGACTTAGGGCTCTCAACGTTTTTCTGACCAAATCTTCATCGGTCATAGGCTTGCCAAGTGAATATGATTCATTGGCTAGATCCTTGATGCGTACATTAAACTCAGCAATAGTTTCGTCTTCATTCATGGTAAGCGCCTCAAAGTTGGTCGTGAGGTACTGTAACTTTTGCTCTCTGACTTTTGATGTACCCTCTTAAGCAACAGCAAGAGTGTCCCAAGCAATTTTGGCGCTTGTGCACGTGTTTATAAGTCGAAACACATTCTTGTCTACTCCATTAAATATAACGTTGAGTGCACGAGAATTACCTAGGGCGGTTTTATCTTCTTCCGCGTTCCACTCCTTTTCTGGTTTGATGCTGGTTCGATTTCCTTGAGCATCAGCATAGTGAGGTTCC
The DNA here is from genome assembly GCA_963920655.1 of Geranium rotundifolium. NCBI lineage: Eukaryota > Viridiplantae > Streptophyta > Magnoliopsida > Geraniales > Geraniaceae > Geranium > Geranium rotundifolium. The sequence continues at coordinate 32,791,918 of OY987313.1, read as the reverse complement.
TCCCATCCGTTAATGACAGCCTTCCAGGTTTTGCTGTCGAGAGACTTCAAAAAGGCACACATTCGTGCTTTCCAGTACCCATAGTTTGTTCCGTCGAGCACTGGTGGTCGATTGACAGATCCTCCTTCCTTTGAATCCATATTAGCTACTCAGAATTTTGCAGGAAAAATCACCTAAGAGATAAGGTGCCCGCTCTGATACCAATTGAAATTCTGAATTGTAGTCGAGTCAAGAAGTCGAACACAAAGTCGTAACTTTTGTATCGACTTCTTTCCTAAATTGCAGACTGTGGTAAATACCAAGCAATAAATAATAACGACACCAGAAATGATTACCCAGTTCGGTGACTCCGCACCTACGTGTGGAGACACTTTACCAGTGGAAAGGTTTTCACTATTAGGTAGTTAATAGTACAACTTCAAGCACCAACTAGCTATCACACAAGCTATTGTCCTAAGCTACTATAGATCTCACCGTGAACAACCTCGACCAAGGGCCTCTCCCCCTGTCTTTGAGATCCTCTCAATTCCACCCTTCGAGCAAACGCCTATGCTCGGTGTCGTAGTCTTCTTTGAAGGATTTGTGAATCTTCAATCACAAGCAAAAACCCTAACCGATAAAAAACACTCAATTTTCACGACTTGATGTTTGATCGGAGCAAAGCCGTTCTAGCAAATCTTAATCAGCCTCTCAACACGCCAATGGTGCACGGTTAAGAGTTCTGAGAAATCTTGCAATTTTAGAACAAGAACAGATGGCTGCTAAAGGGAAGCCCAAGACTTTTTATAGCAGCTCACATTCCTAATCCTTCCCGGATTAGGAATAGGAAGTTTCAGACTTCCTGAATAAATTAGGCAAGTCGTTGCCGCCTTTAACGCCAGCTGGAAGTCGTCTTCCTTTGTTCGGACTTCCTGAATAAATCAGGCAAGTAGAGTTGCCGCCTATTGCTGACGTGTTACTGACAGCTGGAAGTCGCCTGGCTTGTCGACGTCACTCTCTTGCGCTCTAAGTCTTCGTGGCGTCTTTCTTCTTTCGCTCTAAACGTCGTCGAAATAGGAAAGCTTCAGATCTTTCCTAATATGGATCGTAGCTAGTCGCTCTACATGTCATGTAACATGTTGCACTAACTTCTAACTTTTGCGCTAAAAAATTATGCCAACACTTAAACGTAGCAACAAACTTGTTATGACTTTGTTGAATTCGGGAATTAGTTGGAGAACATGATCATTTTGATAATCTCATAATTCTACTCAAAATTATTTTTAGCCAAAAAATAATTTGTTTTAAAGTATTGGATTTCATTCTCATAATTAAGAAACTGGATAATCGGTAGGGATGGCAAAAGAATTCATATCTAATGGATATTCATGTACCCGATCCAATCGGAACGGATATATCCGAAGGCGAACAGATATAGATATTTTTACGGATATGGATCGGGTACGGATAGACCTATATCCTACCCGTACTGTATCTATATTCGTAGAATTTAAAATAAAAATAACAATACTATATTTACCCACCCATAATCCCGTATGCATATGTTTTGAAATTGAAAAGGGAAATAACAAATAATATTGCAAAACGTAGTCTTTTCAATATCTATTTTTTTATTGTTTATTGTGGTCTTCTCCAATAAGAGGTAGACGTAGTTTTTATTAATAGTCTTAAGTATATACTGTACTATACTTACGTTTCTTTATTTTAAGGTCTCCAAAAAATTTCAATTCAATCAATTATTTAAAGTTTAATTGTAGCCTCAAGTTCAATTATATTGTGTTCTTTAACTTGAAAAACTTTATCATGTTACATTTATTTTAAATTTTAATTAATTATATATTTACTTTTGGGAATAAAATATATTTACTAAGAGATAATTCAGAGATTAAAATTTTAGGAATTAAAATTGATGGCTTTTGTTTGAAAATTTAATGAATAGTTGAGAGCATTTTATTCATTTCAAAAGCCTTTTTTGAACTTATTAATTGAAAAGACTACTATACCCTTGGGTGAAGTGCTCGACTTCAGGCTCGAGCGTGTCCGGCCCGAGCTTCAACGACGCCCGACAGATCCTTACCAACCTCGCCTACCTCCACATCTGCAAGATAGTCTACCGCAGCATCTCCGGAGTCAGACCCTCCAACACGCCACCGTAGACTATTGCCGGTGTCAGACCCAGGAGACTCTCACCGAATGATTCTGTATATGTACAAGAAAAACCCCCATTTGTTTTTGAACCAACAAATTAAGATTTACAATTGGTTTAATATTTTAATTTGTAATTGATTCAAATCTCCAACCCCAAACCTGTAGTTTACCTAAAATTAAGATTTACAATTGGTTTCATGGATTTATAAATTTGTGGCAAATTCAATTTTTAATTTATTGGGAGATTGAATATGGTGAGGGTTTGAGTAAGGTTTGAGTTAGAAATCTCAGACTTTTAAGAGATAGATAGGTATTTTCAGACAATAACATGCATAGTTTGAAGGAAGATGAAGAAGGGGCCATTATAATAATTTCACTTTAATTTATTTTTAGTTTTTTATTCAAAAATACTAATTTACCCTAAACTCTAAGTTAAGTTTTTATGCAAATGAGGGGTACAATGGTAATTTTACATTTATAAAATAATTATACCTTACATAAATTATACTAGGGGTATTTTTTGTATTAAAAAAATATGAACAATATTGTTGTTAAATTTAACATAATTTTGACTTAAGTGTTAACGTTTTAAATTTGAGGTATCGAGAAAAAAAAATAAACTTGAGGTACCAATCCTGAAATGAGGTTTCGACGGGTGTACTGATATGTAATTATCTCAATAGAAAAATAGGAATATATGTCAGATGTGGAATGATATTGATCTAAGGGTCCGTATTAATCACCCAATTTATTATTAATATAAATCAAACAATACCCATAAGAGTATATAGGTAAAAGAACACACTAAAAACCCTAACATATCATAATTCTCCTTGACGCCTCCAATCCTCCTCCTTCAACAATGCCTCCGCATGTCCTCTTCCGTCGACGGCTGCGTGTGCTCCTCCGCGAGAGCGAGTCCGGCCACAGGCGACGTCGCATCAGCTATCGTCGTCGTCGTGTGGCTTCGTGATGAACAAAGTGGAGATGAGGAAGAAGAGGATGATCTCATCGTCTTGCTGTTTGTATTTGAGTTAAAGGCGATGAGAGCCGATGCGGACCGCCACTAGCCGCCATAGATCCCACTCGGCAACTCCGATCGCCACTAGGCCATGGCGGATCATTCCGACAACGACAGTCACCATCTGGTGGCCAGAAGAAGCGATTTGTATACCCAGATCCTCAGCGACGAGGCCATAGCGCGACTTAATCAGCTCGGCAAGGTTTTTGTTTCTTTATACTTCGATTTCAATTTCATTTTCGTTTATCTGTTGTTTATATTTGCATATTCAATGATGCATATAATTGCTAAGCTAGTATTGTGGTGATTGGTGAATGTGATGGATTATGTTTATTTATGTGTGTTCAATTATCATTTGATACTGTAGTAGTTAAGTTTGTTGGTTGAAAATTTTTTATAGCCATTTTGTTATGGTTGGTGATGTAGTTGTTGGTATTTGGCATATATTATTTTGAAAATGAAACTGCATTTTCTTGGAGTAAGATACTGCATTTTGAAGTCTGAAACATATTCTTAACAGTACCATTTTTTCAAAATGAGTACATATCAACAGAAAAACAATTGACATCAGTCAATTTACAAAATTTTCACACAAATCCAAGAGTTTGAGAAATCTGAAACATGTTCCTAACTGTATTTAAGAAACTATGAATCAATGACAAAAGGACACTGAAACAGGTTTTGGAGAAATCATTTCATTAAAATGAGCACATATCAACAAAGGGAAGCAATTGACATCAGTCTATTTACATATATACCACACAAATAAGAGAGTTTGAGTAGTCTGAAACATGTTCCTAACATTAATTGAGAAACTATGAATTCATGAGAAAAGAACACTGAAACATGTTTGATAAATGACCACATATAAAGAGAATAGCAATTGACATCAGTCCATTTACAAAATTTCCTCACAAATCAGAGAGTTTGATAAGCCTGAAACATGTTTCTAACTGTAACTGAGTTCCTATAAATCCATGAGAAAAGAAAACTGAAACAGGTTTTGGAGAAACCGTTTCACATAAATGAGCACATATCAAGAGAAAAAAAATTGACATCAATATATTTATGGAAATTCCACACAAATATGAGATTTTAAAAAGTCTGAAACATGTTCCTAACATTAACCGAGAATCTACGAATCCATGAGAAATGCACATTAAAATAAGTTTTGGAGAAATCATTTCATCAAAATGAACATAGATCAACAGAAATATAATTGACATAAGTCTATTTACAAAAATTCTACACAAATCCGAAAGTTTGAAAAGTCTAAAACATGTTTCTAACAGTAATTGAGAAACTATGAATCCATGACAAAAGGACACTAAAACAGGTTTTGGAGAAATCATTTCATTAAAATGAGCACATATCAACAAAAAGAAGCAATTGACATCAGTCTATTTACAGAAATACCACACAAATAAGAGAGTTTGAGTAGTCTGAAACATGTTCCTAATAGTAATTGGGAAACTATGAATTCATGAGAAAATAACAGTGAAACAAGTTTATTAAATGAGCACATATCAAGAGAAAAGCAATTGATATCAGTCCATTTACAAAAATTACTCACAAATCAGAGAGTTTGATACGTCTGAAACATGTTTCTGACTGTAATTGAGAAACTATGAATTCAAGAGAAAAGAACACTGAAACAAGTTTTGGAGAAACTGTTTCACATAAATAAGCACATATCGAGAGAAAAAGAATTGACATCAGTATATTTACAGAAATTCCACACAAATCCGAGATTTTGAGAAGTCTAAAACATGTTCCTAACAGTAACCGAGAATCTACGAATCCATAAGAAATGCACACTGAAACAGGTTTTGGAGAAATCATTTCATAAAATGAACATATATCAACAAAAAAATAATTGACATCAGTCCATTTATAAAAATTCCACACAAATCCAAGAGTTTGAGAAGTCTAAAACATTTTTTTTATATATTTTTTATCAACAATAATTGAAGACATCCTACACTACTAGCATGTACCAAGATTCAAACTCATGATCTCACATGTGTTAAGTGAGCTCCTTACCACTTGCCTCAATTTGTGTTGGTGAGAAGTCTGAAACATGTTTCTAACAGTAATTGAGAAACTATAAATCCATGACAAAAGGATACTGAAACAGGTTTTGGAGAAATCATTTCATTAAAATGAGCACATATCAGCAGAGAGAATCAATTGACATCAGTTTATTTACGGAAATACCACACAAATCAGAGAGTTTGAGTAGTCTGAAACATGTTCCTAACAGTAATTGAGAAACTATGTATCTATGAGAAAAGAACACTGAAACAGGTTTTGGAGAAACCATTTCATTAAAATGAGCACATATCAAGAGAAAAACAATTAACATCAGGCTATGTTACATAAATTGCACACAAAACAAAAATTTTGAGTAGTTTGAAACATGTTTCTAAAAGTAAATGGGAACCTACACAACCATGAGAAATGCACACTAAAACATGTTTTGGATAAACCATTTCAGCAAAATGGTCACATATCATCAGAGAAACAATTGAAATCAATTTATAAAAACTCCACACAAATCAAAGAGTTTCAGAAGTCTGAAACATGTTCCTACCTGTAACTGAGAACATGTGTAACCATGAGGTGAAACCTAGTGGGAAAGTGAACTCTTTCGGGGAAAAAGTGTAACAAAGGTCTTGAGTGTAACGAGGGGTCCCCAGGTGTAACGATGGGACAACGTGCCATACTATAGCCTATGGGGAAAGTGAACCATGTCGGAGAAAATGTGTAACGAGGGGTCCCAGTGTAACGAGGGGCAATGGTGTAACGAAGGGACTGGGTTTCATACTATAACCTAGGGGAAAGTAAACCCTGTCGGGAAAAAGATTTAACGAGTGGACTAGGTTCAATACTATGACCTAGGGGGAAAGTGAACCATGACGGGGGAATGGTGTAATGAGGGGTCCCCGGGTGTAACGAGGGGTCCTCGGGTGTAACGAGGGGGTTGGGTTCCATACTATGACCTAAGGAGGAAAGTTAACCCTATCGGGGAAACGGTGTAACGAGGGGACTGATAACCATACTATAACCTAATGAGGAAAAAGTGAACACTATCAGGCAAAAGGTGTAATGAGGGGTACCCGGGTGTAACGAGGGACTAGGTTCCATACTATAACTTAAGGGGAAAGTGAACCCTGTCGGGGAAAAGGTGTAACGATTTTCACCAGGTGTGACGAGTGGACTGGGTTACATACTATTTTAAAAAAATCATACACAATTCAGAGAGTTTAAGTAGTCTGAAACATGTTCCTAACAGTAATTGAGAAACTATGAATTCATGAGAAAAGAACACTGAAACAGGTTTTAGAGAAACCAATTCATAATGAGCACCTATCAAGAGAAAGACAATTGACATCAGTCTATTTACAGAAATTCCACATGAAACCGAGATTTTGAGGAGTCTGAAACATGTTTCTAATAGGTAATTGAGAACTTCCATAATCATGAGAAATGCACAATGAAACATGTTTTCGAGAAACCATTTCAACAAATAAAAACATATCAACATAGAGACAATTGACATCAATCCATATACAAAAGTCCACACAAATTGGAGAGTTTTAGAAAAGTCTGAAACATATTCCTAGCAGTAACTAAGAACCTATGTAACCATGAGAAATGTCCACTAGAACATGTTTTAAAGAAATAATTTCATCAAAATGATCACATATCAAAAGAGAAACAATTGACATCAGGTTATTTATAGAAAATCCTCACAAATTAGAGAGTTTCACAAGCCTGAAACACATGCCTAACTATAACTGAGAACGTATGAGACAATGAGAAATATACACTGAAACGTGTTTCATATAACAAAAAAACCCTCATTTTTGTATTTCTGTCAATTGTTCTGCTTTACCACATATATTTTCTTTCTTATAACATTGAGATTGTGCTTATGTCCTCACAACAACAACATAAACATAATGCGAGTCACTAAACAATCACACAACTAGATTGTTTCTACGTTTAATTGTTGGCATAATTTTTTAGCGCAAAAGTAAGAAGTCGTGCAACATGTTACATGACATGTGGAGCGACTTGTTACGATCCAGATTAGGAAAGATCTGAAGCTTTCCTATTTCGACGAAGCTTGGAGCAAAAAGAAGAAAGACGCCATGAAGACTTGGAGCGCAAGAGAGTGACGACGACAAGTCAGGTGACTTCCAGCTGGCAGTTACACGTCAGCAATAGGCGGCAACTCTACTTGCCTGATTTATTCAGGAAGTCAGAACAGGCAAGACGACTTCCAGCTGTCATGGAAGGCGGCAACGACTTGCCTGATTTATTCAAGAAGTCTGAAACTTCCTGTTCCTGGTCCGAGAAGGATTAGGAATGTGAGCTGCTATAAAAGCCTTGGGCTTCCCATTAGCAGATCATCCGTTCTTGTTCTAAATTGCAAGATTTCTCAGAGCTCTTAACTGTGCACCATCGGCGTGTTGAGAGGCTGATTAAGATTCGCTAGAACGGTCTTTGCTCCGATCAAACATCAAGTCGCGAAGACTAAGTGTTTGGATCGGTTAGGGTTTTTCTTTGTGATTGAAGATTCACAACTCCGTCAAAGAAGACAACGACACCGAGCATAGGCTTACTCGAAGGGTGGAATTGAGAGGATCTCAAAGACAGGGGGAGAGGCCCTTGGTCGAGGTTGTTCACGGTGAGATGTATAGTAGCTTAGGACAATAGCTTGTGTGATAGCTAGTTGGTGCTTGAAGTTGTACTATTGACTACCTAATAGTGAAAACCTTTCCACTGGCAAAGTACCCCCAGACGTAGGTGCGGAGTCACCGAACTGGGTAATCATCTCTGGTGTCGTTATTATTATCTGTTTACTGTTTACGCTTACGGTTTACTTTTTAGGCAAGTAGTCGATACACAAGTTACGACTTTGTGTTCGACTTCTTGACTCGGCTACGATTCAGAATTTCAATTGGTATCAGAGGAGGCACCTTTTCTTTTAGGTGATTTTCCTGCAAAATTTCTGAAAAGCCAATATGGACTCAAAGGAAGGAGGTTCAGTAAATCGACCACCAGTGCTCGACGGAACAAACTATGGGTACTGTAAAGCACGGATGTGTGCCTTTTTGAAGTCCCTTGACAGCAAAACCTGGAAGTCTATCATCAATAGATGGGAGGAACCTTACTATGCTGATGCTCATGGAAATCAAACTAGCATCAAACCAGAAAAGGAGTGGAGCACAGAAGAAGATGAAGCCGCTCTAGGTAATTCTCGTGCACTCAACGCTATTTTTAATGGAGTAGACAAGAATGTGTTTCGACTCATCACCACATGCATAAGTGCCAAAATTGCGTGGGACACTCTTGCTGTTGCTTACGAGGGTACTTCCAAAGTCAAAGAGCAGAAGTTACAGTACCTCACAACTAATTTTGAGGCCCTGGCCATGAATGAAGATGAAACTATTGCGGAGTTTAATGTGCGCATCAAGGATCTGGCCAATGAATCATATTCACTTGGCAAGCCTATGACCGATGAAGATTTGGTCAGAAAAACACTGAGAGCCCTAAGTCCCAAATTCAAGATGAAGATTACCGCCATTGAAGAAGTCCATGACTTGAAGACACTGAAGTTTGATGAGCTCATGGGATCTCTAATGACTTTCGAGCTCTCCCTACCTCTTATCGAGAAGAAACACAAAGATGTGGCTTTCAAAAATTCTACTCAAAAGCAGAAGAACTCAACGCACTCTGATTCAGATAGTGACATGAGGAAACTATTGCCATGCTGGCCAAAAACTACAACAAAGTCATGAAAAGATTTGGCCAGATGACAGGGAGAAACGTCACCCGAGAAGTCAGAGACAAGCCGCATCACAAGTTTCAGAAGCTCGAAAACACAACTAACGACGGTAGACGAGGAGAACGATCAGGTAAAGGAGTTCAGTGCTTTGAATGTGAGGGGTATGGACACATGCAGAAGGAATGTCCCAACTTCTTAAAGAAACAAAAGAAGGGATTCAATGCCTCTCTAACTGACGATGAAGATGAGGAAGACAGTGACCTTGAGCATACAAGTAACTATGTTGCTTTCACTTCCTCCACAATAGATCAACCAGCTGAAAGCTCAAAGAAGTATGACTCTGATGATGAGCTATCCGATGAGACCCTTAACAACGCATACAACGAATGGTATGTCAAGTGGCTTGAAGACTCTCAGGTAATCGAAAAACAGAATGCTCTCATTCTCACTCTTAATGAAGACAAGTCAAGACTTCTCAAAACAACTGTTGATCTCAAAAAGGAAGTAGCTCGACTAAAAAGCGAATAAGAACAGGTCACCAAGTCTGTAAAGATGATGAATCCAAGCACTGACACTCTTGACCAAATACTGTCGATCGGGAAACCAGCTAGGAATATGGAAGGTCTTGGATATTCAAAAGAAACCTCATCATCGCACACCGTCTTCGACCCTCAGAAGGTTGTCTCCCAGAAGTCGCGTTAGAAGTTTCCTAACTTCACACCTGACCAAGCGACCAAACAGCCTCTTACCTTGGCCACTTTAAAGACGCAGAACAAAAGATATAACTGGGTATGTCACCACTGTGGACGAAGAGGACATATTCGACCTTTCTGCTATCAGCCATATGGGAGGAACTTCGTCAAGAAAAGGACCACCATCAAGAAAAGCCAACCACGAAAGGAATGGCGAGTCAAAGAGGTAAACTTTCGAGCTAATATCGCATACACCGCTCTAAAGGCTTCAACCAGCAACGACTGGTACTTTGATAGTGGATCCTCTCGACATATGACGGGTAATAGATCTTTCTTGGTCACTTTGATACCTTGCTCAAATAGCTTCGTTTTTGGAGATGGAGTAAAATCTAGTGTACTCGGGAAAGGAAAACTCAATCTTCCCAACTCACCATGTCTGAAAGAGGCTCTACTGCTAGAAGGTCTTACAGCCAATCTCATCAGCATAAATCAAATATACGATTTAAATCTGGACGTCAACTTCACTCGTGACAAGTGCTCGGTCAAAGACGAACAACAGAAGGAAGTCATGACAGGCCACATGTCCCTTGATAACTGTTATCTGTGGTCTCCAACAGTCACAACCTTGCCAGCCAAGTGCCTTTTATCCAAAGCTCAAGAGACAAAGTTATGACATCAAAAACTTGGTCACATCAATTTGAGGAGTATGCAAAAGATTCTCTCTGAAAAGGCGATCATTGGAGTTCCCAACCTCAAGATCATTGAAGGAAAAATCCGTGGAGAATGCCAGATTGGGAAACCAGTCAAGACGTCACACAAGAAGGTACAACATCTTACTACTTCTCGTGTTCTAGAACTTCTTCATGTTGACCTTATGGGACCTATGCAAGTAGAAAGTCTAGGAGGGAAGAAGTACATATTTGTATGTGTAGACGACTTCTCGAGGTACACCTGGGTAGACTTTATTCGAGAAAAGTCAGACACCTTCTCAGTCTTTGAAGCCCTACGTCGGAGAGTTCAACGAGAAAAGGGAGAAGTCATTGGAAACGTCGTCCGACTTCGAAGCGATCATGGAAAGGAGTTTGAGAACATCAGCTTCGCAAATTTCTGTGATGCTGAAGGAATTGCACACGAATTTTCTGCTCCTATCACTCCTCAGCAAAACGGGATCGTTGAAAGGAAAAATCGCACTCTTCAAGAAATGACAAGAGTTATGATGTTAGCCAAAGACATCCCGCAGCACTTCTGGGCTGAAGCTTTGAATACGGCGTGCCATATTCATAATAGAGTGACCCTCCGCCCTGGAACTTCGCTCACTCTTTATGAAATATGGAGAGGGAGAAAGCCGAATGTCAAATATTTCCATGTCTTTGGATCGATCTGCTACATACTTGCAGTCAGGGAACCTCGACGCAAACTTGATCCTAAGAGCGACGAAGGCATCTTCCTCGGGTACTCCAGAAATAGTCGGGCTTTTCGTGTATTCAACAAACGCACCCAGACTATCATGGAATCCATCAATGTCGTGATCGATGACAATAACGAGCAACACAGTGACGAGGACGAAGAAGTCCTAAATCTCTCAGGAGAAGTCAGACCAGAGGTTAGAGGAGAAGTCAGACCAGAAGTCAGTGGCGATGAGCGCAACAAATAGTCTGAAGACGAAAGCCCAATCTTCCCGGACAAAGAGGCATCGCCTATAAGGCAAAGAGCTCCGTCAAGAAGAATTCAGAAGAATCTTCCATCCCAGGATGTGATTGGAGACATAAATGAGGGAGTGCGGACTCGACAAAAGACATCTCTTGACTACAACGAGATGATAGGTAACGTTTGCTTTATTTCCAAAAGTGAGCCAAAGAATATACAAGAGGCCATCAATGATGAGTACTGGGTCTGCACCATGCAAGAAGAATTGGTTCAATTTGCAAGGAATGAAATCTGGGAACTTGTACCCAAGCCTGACAATGTCAATGTCATCGGGACAAAGTGGATATTCAAAAACAAGTCTGACGAGCAAGGAAACATCACTCGAAACAAAGCGAGACTGGTGGCTCAAGGATACACACAAGTCGAAGGAGTCGACTTTGAAGAAACTTTTGCTCCAGTAGCCAGACTGGAAGCCATACGACTTCTTCTCGGCATCTCATGTCATCTGCGTTTCAAACTCTATCAAATGGATGTAAAGAGTGCATTCCTTAATGGAAATCTCAACGAAGAAGTCTATGTGGCTCAACCAAAGGGATTTCAAGATCATGACTCTCCGCACCATGTCTACAAGCTAAAGAAAGCCCTCTACGGACTCAAACAAGCTCCACAAGCATGGTATGAACGTCTTACCCAATTCCTTGTACAGAATGGCTATATTCGAGGGGGAGTAGACAAAACTCTCTTTGTGAAGAAGGAAGGAAGGGACATCATGATTGCTCAAATATATGTCGACGACATTGTACTTGAAGGGAAGTTAGACAAGATGGTGGAACGTTTCGTCCAACATATGCAGTCTGAATTTGAGATGAGTATGGTCGGTGAGCTCACATACTTCCTAGCTTCCAGATCAAGCAGATGTCAGATGGAATATTTATCTCCCAAAACAAATATGCAAGGAACATTGTCAAGAAGTTCGGGTTAGAAAAGGCCTCACACAAGAGAACTCCTATTGCCACATATACCAAACGCACAAAGGACGAGATGGGAGAATCTGTTGATCAAAGCCTTTATCGAAGCATAATCGGAAGTCTTCTCTATCTAACAGCAAGTCGACCCAACATCGCTTACTCCGTAGGAGTCTGTGCTCGATACCAATCCAATCCAAAATTCAGTCACTTGGCTCATGCCAAGAGGATCATAAGGTACATCTCGGGAACCTCTGAAATGGGTTTGCTATATTCCTTTGATACCTCTCCTACTCTTGTTGGATATTGTGATGCTGACTGGGCGGGAAGCACACCAGATCGAAGAAGTACCTCTGGAGGTTGTTTCTACCTGGGGAACAATCTTGTATCATGGTTCAGCAAAAAGCAAAATTGTATTGCTTTATCTACTGCTGAGTCCGAATATATTGCAGCCGGAAGTAGCTGTACTCAGCTTCTTTGGATGAAACAAATGTTGGCAGAGTATGGAGTCAAGCAAGAAGTCATGACTTTGTTCTGTGACAACATCAGTGCTATCAATATCTCGAAAAACCCAGTGCAACACAGCAAAACAAAGAATATTGACATCAGCCACCACTTTATTCGAGAGCTTGTAGAAGACAAGAAGATAAAGCTCGAGTATTTACCCACTGAGAAACAAGTCGCTGACATCTTTACAAAAGCATTAGATGCTAACAGGTTTGAAAGTCTGAGGTCATCCTTTGGAATTTGCTGTCTGGAATAATCAGAAGTCAAGAAAGACGAGGGAGAGCTTTTGAGTGAATTTTTACTCTCTCTCTATCTGGACCAGACAGGGTCCACAAAATCTAGCCGGGCCCAAATCTCATTATCAGAAGCCCAGGTGGAATTATTTGGTTAAAAAATTCAAAAAGGGGAATGATTAAAAAAAACTGACGACTATCCAATCAGCTCTCAACCCCCTTCAACTTCCGCAGAAAAAACCTGCACAATCCTCTCCATCTTCCCAAAACTGCTAGGGCACCTAGAGAAGGCTAAAACAAATCTGCAACTGTAAGATTTTGCTCTTCTTTTCAAAACCAAAACCGATCGAGAAAATACTTGGAACAAGAAGCGGGCGTATACCATCTGCCTCCAAGACGCTACGAGTAAAAATGAGGGCAAAAGTGATTGCCAAGAAGTTGTCGGCCTCCAAATCGACGACAAACAAATATGGAGTGAAGATTCGTGGAAGAAATCTGCTTGGGGAAGGATCGGCGAAACCTAAGGATGGACCAATGGAGGCGATTACCTTTACTGCAGAGAAGGACAAAGCTGCCAACCTAGAAGAGGAAGGCTCTCACACTTCGCAGACGCCCTCACAAGGTATTTCTACTACCCCTTCTGTAGTAAACATCGTAGACAAAGAGGTGTCTGAAGAGACTCAAGGAACTTTCGCCCCTGAGATCCATGAGGCCGTCTGTTGAGACAAACCTAGCCCCCAAAAATCTGCACCTACACCAGAAAAATCCCCACCAATAGAAGTCTTGCAAAAAGCTGACAGCCCACCTGTAGTCCAAGACAGTGAACCTGGGATAAATGAAGAAACTGAAGTCATCCCAGAAGTTGCTTAACATGTAGAGAACATTATCAGTATAGAAGAAGGAGATGTAGCAGAAGCCATGGAAGAAGAAGTTGTGCCGAAAAGGCTTGAGAGAAGGAAGCTACCAACAAGAAGGTTGGTCGATGAAGAAGAAGAACCTCAACTACCGAGGAGATTGACCCCAAAGAGGAAAACAACAGAGAAAGGAGACAGCCGAAGAAGTCTAGAAGGAAGTCACTAACTTCTGTAGCAACATCTGCTCCAGAAGAAGAGGAATCGGAAGAAGAAGACACCCAGATTGTGCTACCACGGGTCAAAAAGGCAATGAGAGGGTAGAAACTCCCCGAGAATGTGCCTAAAGCTCCTACAGATAATGTTTCCTTCCACTCTGTAGACAATGCGGTTTAAGTGGCATTATGTATACCAGCGCAAGATCTATCCAGAAAGAGAGCTTTCCACAGAAGCGCAGGGGATAAACTCGATCGTGGAACTTCCCCGCAGAGCAGGTCTGACCAATACGGTCATAAATATTGGGCCATTCTACCCAGCATTGGTCAAAGAGTTTATTGTCAACCTTTCAAGCGAGTTTGATGATCCAGAAGACGCTGAATACAGAAAGGTGTTCGTTCGGGGAGAATGCTTCGAGATATCTGCCTCAACCATCAGTACCTATCTTGGCAAAGAAGACCCAGAAGCCACTCTAGAAGTCCCGCACTTGAACAAAGTAGCGGTCCAGATCACTGGAGGACGGAAGAAGGTCTGGGTCGTCAAAGACACACACCATCGCGGCCACTGAGCTAACTGCCAAATACTCAATACTCTACCGCATTGTCCTGAAAAATTGGGCACCTTCTACACATAGGTCAAGCATCAAAACCGAATTGGCTAAACTCATATACCAAATAGGTACGCAGTCTTCTCTTGATTTTGGCTCATATGTTATTGAACATCTAGTCAAGCATGCCAAATCACGCGCTGTCAAACTTCCTATCGGGTTTCCTTCATTGATCACCGGTCTCCTTCTCCAACAATGTCCTCACATTGTTCGAGAGTCGGATGTTCCGGGTAAGAAGCCACTGCCCTTTGCTATCAGTCTCAAGAACTTCGAAGGCAAGCATTTGAAGAACCTCGCACCTCCTATGGCCAAAGCATCAGGAGCTGGTTCAAGCTCTCGACTGAAGGAATTATTTGAGGGTTCCAGACAATTAATTTCATGCCCATACAAGAAATTAACCTCAAAGTTCCATGATTAAATACGGATCTTGCATGATCATGAATTGATCATGAGATCTAGACTAGACTAAAATTTAAGTTTACCTTGAATCAAAATCTCCTTTTACTAAATAGGATTTAGTAACCTCTAAAGATCGTCCACACAGGAAGAGCAATCCAAAGGATACTTGCAACGAACCTTGCTAGAAGATCGAAGCAAGCAAAACGGACGGAGCACGGGGAGGGGAGGGGGCCGACCGAAACTTGGCAGGGAGAGAGAGAGAAGACGGCTAGGGTTTGTAAAATAATTGTGTAATTTTCAGATCTGAAAATTTCCCTTTTATAGACCTTAATCGGGCTTTTAATTAATTAAAGGACTTAATGGGCTTAAAGCCCAAAGCTCTTAATTAATTGTGTAGAGAAGCCCATTTTGGCTTAGCCCATTCTGGCTAGGCCAAGTTTAGCTAATTTAATTAAATCTATTTAATTAGATTATAATTAATTAGTCCTGCTAAACCGTTCTTGATTCCAGTTTAATCCTAAACCGAAATCGGTCTAAACCGGTTTAATTCAAAACCGGATTTTGTCTCTCTCATGATTCCTCCATATGATTCCATCCATTTTACTCAACCTAAAGTGTGTGACCCTCTAGGCTCACGACACGTCGGCGGACTGGTAAAATTACCATTTTACCCTTTCCATCATGAGTGGCCTCTAGCAAGACATCATGATTACCCAACGCTTGTGATTATCGAGATTTCGACTTAACCTTGTCGTACATGAATCTATCCTCTTATCCTCTTCATATCTTTGACAACCACGAGGCATAGACAAGTCATCCTCGTTCTATTGTCCTGTTTCTTGATTCTGAGTTAACTGAATTATAACTGATACTACGTATCGTCTGCATGGTCATGCTATTGTATTTCAGTTGTACTCATAAAGTGGCCTAAACTGATATCTGCTCACACGTCCGTGTGAGGGATAAATCCTTCAGTGATCCATCTAGTCAACTTATGTAACTTGTGATCGAGCCAATCACAGCCGTTATTGTAACCCTTTTACAGGAGACGTTAGACTGAGTCAAACTCGTCACTCATTACATATTGACCTCAATGGTCCTTCGGTCTGAGGATGTGATTTCATGATCCGACATATGAGTATGTTCATGACTGTGTCTATGTAACATACTCATGATTCGGGTCGTCCTATATCACCCCTGACTAGTGATACTATGACCTAACTCTGGCCCCCTTCTGGCCATGATCAGTAGAGCGTGATCATTTAGAGTTAGCCTCATACCGATCGCTTCTTATGAAGCTATTCTGATCGGGGACTGCTTAAGTAAGATTTTATCTGATATGTAGATCTACTATTATGTGTTGACACATCAATGATACAAATCAAATCATACTTAAGATATTACTACAACACTTAGTAATATGAATGCCGATTTTTATTCAACGAATAATCTTTATTACAAGATTAGATTGAAAATACATTGTGCTAGGGCACAAATCCCAACATCGACCTTCAGGACCACTTGGCACTAGGATGGAGGAAGAATTGGTGGAGATGATCGATGATCTGGAGAAGTCAATTGCGATGCTATCAACCCGCAAAGTCGCCTGTGAAGCTCTTCTCGATGACCTCCGCTCTGCTCCTGCTGCTGAAGATGATGTTGATGACTCCAACTCATTTTAAGTATTTCTCTGAATTTACTCTATAAACTTGTTCCAAACACACACTCTTAAATCCTCGGGGTATGTCCGAGATACTTTTATGCACTCTATGACACTTGGTTTTATTTGCTCATGTTTGAACTGTTTATTTTGCTCATTATGTGAGCTAGTTTTTACCCTGCTGTTTAGTCGAATTTCATTGTATGATTACCTTTGGCAATATTGTTAGACAAACATGGGGAGATAGATAGGCTACGCCAGAAGTTACGCCAGGAGTTACGCCAGAAGTCGCGCCAGAAGTTGTCCATAGAAGTCGCCGCTCCAGAAACCGCTCCAGAAGCCGCTCCAGAAGTTGTGCATAGAAGTCGCCGCTCCAGAAGTTAAACACCAGAAGCCGCACAAGAAGTCGCATCAAAAGTCACATAACTTGCTGTGTGCGTAACTGCCTCAAGGTGACGATGTGCCTGAAATTTGTTTTAAGTCACATCACTTGTTGTGCGTAACTGCTATAAGATAACTCACTTGATGTGCGTAACTACCACAAGATGACGATGTGCTTAAAAAGGTGTTTGCCTAAAAAATTGCCAAAGGGGGAGATTGTTGCTACGTTTAATTGTTGGCATAATTTTTTAGCGCAAAAGTAAGAAGTCATGCAACATGTTACATGACATGTAGAGCGACTTGTTACGATCCAGATTAGGAAAGATCTGAAGCTTTCCTATTTCGACGAAGCTTGGAGCAAAAAGAAGAAAGACGCCATGAAGACTTGGAGCGCAAGAGAGTGACGACGACAAGTCAGGCGACTTCCAGCTGGCAGTTACACGTCAGCAATAGGCGGCAACTCTACTTGCCTGATTTATTCAGGAAGTCAGAACAGGCAAGACGACTTCCAACTGTCATGGAAGGCGGCAACGACTTGCCTGATTTATTCAGGAAGTCTGAAACTTCCTGTTCATGGTCCGAGAAGGATTAGGAATGTGAGTTGCTATAAAAAGCCTTGGGCTTCCCATTAGCAGATCATCCGTTCTTGTTCTAAATTGCAAGATTTCTCAGAGCTCTTAACCGTGCACCATCAGCGTGTTGAGAGGCTGATTAAGATTCACTAGAAAGGTCTTTGCTCTGATCAAACATCAAGTCGCGAAGACTAAGTGTTTGGATCGGTTAGGGTTTTTCTTTGTGATTGAAGATTCACAACTCCGTCAAAGAAGACAACGACACCGAGCATAGGCTTGCTCGAAGGGTGGAATTGAGAGGATCTCAAAGATAGGGGGAGAGGCCCTTGGTCGAGGTTGTTCACGGTGAGATCTATAGTAGCTTAGGACAATAGCTTGTGTGATAGCTAGTTGGTGCTTGAAGTTGTACTATTGACTACCTAATAGTGAAAACCTTTCCACTGGCAAAGTGCCCCCAGACGTAGGTGCGGAGTCACCGAACTAGGTAATCATCTCTGGTGTCGTTATTATTATCTGTTTACTGTTTACGCTTACGGTTTACTTTTTAGGCAAGTAGTCGATACACAAGTTACGACTTTGTGTTCGACTTCTTGACTCGGCTACGATTAATCACAAAAATGTCATAACTGAATCACACAACAAGTGTTCAAAGTTATACAACTAGGTCCTCATATTTTCAAAAATGTTAAACTCAATTTTCCTCGAAGTGTAATGATTCTTCACTTTTTTATACATCTTCTTCCACATTGCATTCTTCTTTCAAGTGAGCAATTTGACAAGAAATCGAACTCAGAACTTCTTCATTTGAGTAGTCTACAAAAGACATTAAAAAAGGGTCATAAGTTTATGATATATCAAACAAAACTAATAAAAATACTGCACACTCTAAAATGATAGTTAAGAAACACAATAACATGTCAAGCTATTTAAAGAGATATTACAAAAACCATCAACTTAGAGAAACTCCACACAAATTAGAGAGTTTGAGCAGTCTGAAATATGTTCCTAACATTAACTAAGAAATTATGAATCCATGACAAAAAGATATTGAAACAGGCTTTGGAGACATCATTTCCCAAAATGAGCACATATCAACATTGATAAGCAATTGACATTAGCCTACTTATAGAAATTCCAAAAAATTCAGAGCTTGAGCTGTCTGAAACATGTTCATAACAATAACTGAGAAACTATAAATTCATGGGAAAAGAACACTGAAACATGTTTGGAGGGACCATTTCATCAAGTTGAGCACATATCAACAATTTACACCAATATACTTACAAAGATATTACAAAAACTGAGCCGCTCTCAGTATGTCGATGACTAGTACTACCAAATGCTTCAATGACATAAACTAGCTAACCAAATCATTATCCCCCAAATCAAACTAATAGAGACATGAGTATCCACACCAACAATTCTTAATTGTTTTCTACCTAAATTTGGTTGCAAACCTATTTTTATCCATGTTTTGTAGCTCTAAAATTTCAAAAGACAAGAACACTGATGTTCAATTCTTTCCCATTTCTTCTTGCTCCTTCAACTTTGAGATTGTTCATAAAAATGATCAAATAACCAAAACAGAAGACTCACGGTAAAAGAATAAACCTCATCTAGAACTCAAACTACAAGAACAAAAAAAAACCTTACCATGTCAATGTTGGGATTCCTAAGCGGGTCCAGCGCAACGGAAAACATAAAATCGACCCGAACCCCTTACACAGGATTCTTGCCAACAACTAGATGAATCATAATCAAGAGTGAAGGTTGAGATTTTACAACTCAAAGCAAGAATCAACCGATTCGAAGACAAGTCCTCGGGACCTTCCTCTACGCGTGTACACACAACCGAGCTCGAACCTTGCGAAGCTAAGACCTCCACAAGAATTACTAGCTTCCTTGGTGGTCTCTCTTTCTCTCTTGTTCTTCTATTCTCAATGAGAGAGCTAGAAGAGACCTTTTGGATGGATAGCAAATGTGCTCTATTGAGCTTATGGAGGCCCTCACCCCAAGTCTCTATTTATAGGCTTGGGTAAGGGCTTCTAGGGCTCAGCCTGTCCGCTTATGGTGTCGATCGACACTCCTTTAAGAACAAAGGTATCGATCGACATCCCCACGTGTCGGCTGTTCGATCGGCACCACTAAGGTGTCGATCGACACCCTATGTGGCGTGCGTCGATCGATACTACAAAGGTGTCGATCACCACCCACAAAGTCACACTTCTATTCCACCCATTCCGGATCTCTTGAGTCCTATCGAGAAGTTTCGGTTCTTGCCACTGGCGTGTGACCCTGTAGGCCCGTCAGCGTGAAACTCCAATTCACCCGATCCATCACGAGTGGTCTCTAGTAAGACGTTGTGATTACCCAATGTCCACGAGGTATCGATTCAATATCTTCTTCCTGTCATATGTATCACTAACCCTTTGTTTACTTTAAGGCGTATGAGATCGTATGAGGCATAGAATCGTCATCCTCATGTATTCGATTGAGTTCCTCAAATTCCGAGTTGACTGATACGTATTGGTGTGGCCGCACACTTTATCAGTCACACTCATCAAGGAGCCCTGAACCATACCCTTCACCATGTCTCACAGTGGGGAAACAAATCCTTTCGAATGCAACGTGCGCTCCCACTACAGTTCGTCTAATGGCCAACGATGTTCGTTATTGCTGCCCTGTTACAGGCAACGTTAGGACATGTCAAACTAATGGATTTACGTGCACGTGAGTCACTCGCTCCAAGGTATTAAGGCAGTGATCACACGACGACGGAGTATGCGTTGGTGACTAAAACTATGCGCTATACTCCACCTCGGGTCATCCGATATCATCCTCCAGATGATATTCGTGATATGACTTTGGCAGTCCCACCACCATGATCAACAAGACTTGATCATAAGTTATCATCACACTAATCACTTATAGATAAGTATTTGACTAGGGATCCGTCAAGCATAACTCGATAATATCTAAAGGTTCTGCTGTTCTTGTGTAAACACTAACGACTTTAGATTAAGTTATCACTTGACACATTATCATAACACAATAATAATGTAAATGTCATTCATTACTAAACATAAGATTACATAGAAAAGACTTGGACTAGGGCACAAGTTCTTACAATCAACATATAACAAATACAAAAAAGGCAAAAGTTCACTTAACTCCCTTATAGTTTACACGTTTTTCACTTAACTCTCCCGCAAAAAAAAAGTCGTTCTGTAATTCCGTAGTTTACAAACTTTTAACTTAGGTCTAATAATGTTAGTTTTTGGTCAAAAAGTCCAAAATACCCTAAACTAAACAATAAATTTTCAAAATTGTGGCACTAATTCTCCAAATCCATTTAGAACAATGATTTACTAATTAAAATTACAGCTTTCATCATAATTAAGAAATGCTAATGCACGTACCTTAAAAAAGAAATGCTAATGCACGTAACTTAAAAAAGAAATGCTAATTCATGCATTGTAACTAAAGTACATGTATCAAAATATAATTAGCTTGAAAAAGAAAAAAAAAATTGTGAATTAAAAAAAAGTCACATTGGACCTACAATTTAAAGCAAAAATTGAAACCCAGAAAGGCTAATTTAGTGTTGCTGAGATTTGCAACACTTTATTTAATTCCCTAAAACAGAGACAGAGAGGACTCTCTTTCTAATTCCGTTTTTCAGAGGCATTTCGTCGAACAGGTTGTGTGCGTCAATGGGAAAGTCCACTTGCGGCGAGAACTGGGGTTTGGGTCTGCTCTTCATCGTCTTCCCCGACGAGCCCATTGTCACAAGAACCCATATCTTCAGAAGAAGCTCCAATCCCATCCTCAGAAAGGTTCAATTCACGATCTCGATCTGCTTCGTCCTTGTCTGCGTTACTTTTCTCCTCTTCACGCTCTCCACATTCGAGCCCTCCGCTGGAAAGCCCCAAATCGGCCCTTCCTCTTCCCAGAGACTGATGTCGGAGAAATCTGAGCCCAGATATAGATCGAATTCGAGATCATAATCGAACCATCTTCTTCGTTTTGGGTTCAGAGCAAATTGAGGGAGATATCTAATTATGTGAGCGAGACACGAAGAATGAGAGGCGTTTTAGAGATGGGTGGAGAATGTGAGGGCTTCGAGAGCTCCGAAGAGGATGGAGCGTTCCAGAGCTCTTGTGCAATGTTTTGTGAACAACATCATCTTTCTTCTACACACTTTTGTGTGTGTTCATTAAGAAGTGCATTTATGTCATTTTTGTAAATAGAGCACATGTGATGATTATGTGACAAAAACTAACATGGTCAAACTTAAGTGAAACTTTAGTGACTTTATTTTGCGAGAGAGTTAAGTGAAAATCGTGTAAAACACAAGGGGGTAAGTGAACTTTTCCCTACAAAAAATCATATATTCTGACTTTGTTCAAAAGCAACCATTTCAATTCATATCCATCTCTTACTCTCGGTATTCAGATTCTTCACAAATATCAAGAAACAAAGTAAAAACACACTACATACATGTATTTGGTAGAAAAGAGAAATAAGAGGACAAACTCACCATCAAATCAGATATGCAACAGAGGAGAAATCAATTGACAATGCACAATCGGTATTGTCGAGTACCTCGAGGTCGCAAGCTTCGTGTCATCGTCATCGGTGGCAACCCGTCCAGATCCTCCGCCGCCGGGAACGAGCCTCGATTTACAAATCTAAGTAGCGATCACGGAGCCAGGAGGAGCAACTACTGCAGCGAGAGGAAGATCCACAATAAGATCGCTGCGACGGATCAGAGGTTCGCGATAAAGAAGAGGTTCGGCGGAGATGCTAAGGAAGGGGAGTTGGGGATGGAGAGAAAATACAGAAACACCCTCATTTACATGTTAAATAACTAAAATAAATTCGAAGTTTGACTTATTTACGGTTCTATACCACCGCATTAATCTCAGCCATTGTCCATATAATCATGTGGTTGAAATTGATTCCAATGTTTCTATTTAAAACTATGGTTTTCTGCCTATTACTTCCCTAAAATTAAATACTTCTCCTCTCATGTGTAAACCTTATAAGAATCTAACAAGAAGAGAAAATCAAGAAACCTAATAAGTATATCAAACAAGAACATAATTAGCAAGCACAATTTTAGTATGGAAAACTTTCTCGACGCGAGAGAGGAAAAAATCACGGGACACTAGAAGGCACTTAATCTTTAGATTCTTTACTATCAATATAATGGGTACAACGAGTTCTCTCTAAATCTAATTAGAGGCACGCAATATCTCAAGATTAAACAAACTTGGATAATACTCCAATTACAAGAAAGGGTAGAGAGACCTCACTGAATTGGTGGCACGCAATCATAAAATCTTATCGAACCAATGAGACCTTCAAACGCAATTGAACGGTCAAAATGTAGTAATACGTCCCCAAATGCGATATCCAAAAATCAGTTCGATCCAATCGTGGATCGACCTCTGATCAGACCCTTGAATTTGATTAGACGGACCTGAAAACTGCAAAAATTTCTGCACATTTTTCTCTCTTTAACTAGTCAATTTTTTACTCTACATCAGATATGAATGCTCATTTGATTGACAATTTTAAATATATTACATTCTATTAAAGTGTATATTCTATTTATTTTATAAATAGTTTTATATTTTCTTTATATATTACTTGATTAATCATGATAATGTCATACATATACCGAAATTAGAATCTAATACTCACATTGATAAAGTGAGAGTTTATATTCCTCAATTGATTTTTTTAAAACACTTCAATTGATAATTACATTGTAATTACACAATTATATACATAACATATATATACATGATACATTAGAATTAAAATCCTAGAGCCATCTCGTATTGCTTCTTCTTCCACAGTGTCATGGTTGTATCTACTTCTTCTGTGTTCTCAGGATCGGCTAAAGGTTGGGGGACTTCTGGTGTGACTTTTGTATCTTCATTCAGCCCCGAATCACTGTCCGGAGCGACAAGGGGACTATCGTCTTTCTGCATGGCTTCGTCTATTAGGGACTTTTCTGGTGCAGGTGTTGATTTTGGAGGGCTAGATCGATTTTCACCACTCATACCAAGGATCTCAGGAACAAAGGTCTCTAGAGTTTCTTCAGACTGGTCTTTATCTACTGGATCTACTATAGAAGGGGCAATAGGGTTACCTTGTAGAGGCGTCTGAATGGAATGAGAGGCCTCTTCTTCAACGCCACTAGCCTTGGGTAAGATGTTGTCCTTTTCAACAACGGGGACAACCTTCACAGATGCGATAGTTGGAGACGAAACTGTTGCGCCTTTAGGATTTTCAAAGCCCTCTCTTGAGGAATTTCCTCCTTGAATCTTTACTCCACGTTTATTTGTTGAGGTTTTTGACGCAGATTACTTTTTGGCGATCATCTTCACCCTCATCTTGGCTCGCAGTTTCTTGGAAGCAAAAGGAACTCGTCCGCTTCTGGTTCCGACCATTTATGGGGGCTTGATCGGAGTTGTCTTTGAAGGGAAGGAGAAGCTGCTACAGGTGAAGACTGATTTTGATTTTGTGGTGCCCTAGTTGTTTTGGGAAGGAGAAAGAGGCGATTTTTTGAGAATAGGTGCAGATCTTTTCTGCGCGGAAGTCGAACGGGTTGAGTGTTGATTGGTTGGTTGTCAGATTGTAATCATTCCGTTTTCCCCCCTTTTTGTTTTAATAAAAAAATCAGACTTGAACTGGGCTATGATAAAGAATTTTGGGCCCGATTTAATTTTGTGGACCCTTGCTGGTCCTGATAGAGAAAGAGTAAAATCAACTAAAAATTTCCTCTCTTCTTTCTTGACTTACTTGAGGCAGTAAAGTCCAAATGATGACTTTAGACTTTTAAACCTGTTAGTATCTGATAGTATCCGTTGATAGCATGCTTGACAGTCAATCTAAAGACTAATGATCCCTTTTTATTGAAGATAATTTTGTTTGTGCCTTCTAGAAAAGCAAAGAAACGTCAAAGAAAGCCCTTAACGACCTCAGTAAAGAGCATCACTAGCTTTCTTTTCTCTCTCGATTCTCTCTCTCTTCCTCGCCGTGCTCAAGAAGGAGTCTGCTCCACTCCTCCGGTCACCATTGTCTTCGCCTCTGGTCACCATTGCAGTCGCCTCCTGTCTTCAGCGTAATATTTTTTGGGGTTTAATAATCTACTAATTTGGGGGGATTTTAGGGTTTATCTAATTCTTCTTCTCTTCTTTTTCCTTTCTCCGCTTCCGCTTCAAGTGGTCTTTTCTCTCTAATAGAATTTGCTCCGAAGATCCAATTTGATCTCTTCCTCTGTGCGGTATTGGGTATGTGCTTTCTCCAATTTTCTTTAGCGGTCTTTATGAAGAGTGGTTTGGTTTGAGTGAATCCAAAGTTTTCTGTTGAGGGTTTACATATTTCACATTATTCTGAATCAATATTAAATGGAAATGATGCTAAATTCGACCAAAACTTGAGGCTAAGTGGTAGAAAAAGAATAAGGGTTTTGGCGTCTGTTTCATGTTTGTGAGATTTAGTAGCTTCAGATCTATCCAGTAAATGCACTAGAAGTCTGGTAGAAAAAAGTACGCGAAGGTAAAAACTGCAATACATTTTCTTAGTTGTGCTCTTTTCTATATCTCTGCGCGTATGTATTCATTCTTGAGTCGAATATATTTATTATATGCACCATATATAATTCTTTTGTCCCGAAGATTGGCTGGTCACATTTGTGATTGCATTATCAAAGGACATTTTCCTCTTATTTTCTTGTTTCTGCTTTGTTTGATTCAAATAGAATGAGAATGAATTGTATCTATTCTTACGAGTCTGCTTCTCTTTAAATAGGGTCAAAAGAAAGAAAAAATTCTTCAAAAACTTAATAGCTGATCAATCCGAGATGGTAAGTACAATACTACTTCTACGTATTTGTCATCGTAGAAAAGGTAAATTTCACGCATACAAACATTTCCCTCGGGTATTTCAGCTATCTTTCAAAGAATTCAAGGATTCGGGAGCTTTAAGTGATCCGTATGTTTCAGAAGGGATTAATGGTCTAGGACAACATAAGGTGTTGAAAGAAAACATCCGCCTTCTCATCGGGTACTTAGTCAATTGTCTCGTTAAAATTTGTGCTGTAGCTTTCGATATTTAATTTATTTACTAGTGATAACTTTCTTGAATTAGTTCTTTTATCGTTGAGTAATTTAGTCTTCCACGTTAATCTATGAAAACTAGATGAACTGTTTTGAATTTCTGTAGGACTCTTGTTGTCCGGATTCAAGAGCACCATGATCAGGGAGTATGCCCTTGTAAAATTGGGCGAAATACAGTTATTATTGAACACGGTGTTGCCTATCTGGTGGGTGAAACGGAGGAGTACACTGAAAAGAAGGCTGAGGATAACTATGCTCAACTTGCGGAGTTCATTGTGAAGAAAATGCTGAGGAAAATAGAATTGCCATACTCCCTCACACATTTCATAGAACTGTTGAGAGACAAACCTCTGTAAGATTTTCCGATCTTAATTATTTGTTTCAAGGATATTTAAAAGTTAAAATTGAAATTTGATGATAATAATTTTTTGTAGGGATAAGGTGGATCACATAGTCATGCACTATGGGATTCTCGTCGACAGTTCAAGGAGATATTTTCTATCACAGTCATATTTGGCTTTTTATAGCATGGATGAATCTACACTGAAATCTTATCGTGTGGCTATTGATAAATCTCCTTGTCTTGAAAATTGGACTCAGTTTCTTCCTGACAGCGGCCCTCTTCGTAATTGCTTTACCAAAAATAGGGGAAGGTGCCATTGTGGAGCGAAGGTATATGCTAAAACTGGCAAAGTTGAAAAATTTTTGGGGTGTGGTGGTGTAAATAGCTATATTAGAAACTGTCGAGGGTGTATGTTACGCTTTCATCGAGATTGTGTTGATCACAACACAGTGAAAAAGTTACCCTTGCTGTTTGACGAGAACGAGGACCCTGAATATAATGCAATGGATATAGATGGAAAAATGAAGGCAGATAGGTTGTTGGATAAACTTTATACACATGTGCGGGGGAAACCAACTAAAGAAGAGCAGCACATAGTTAGCCTCCTAGAGAGCCACTTTCCAAGGTTTCAGACTGAACTTCAAAGTGATCTATATTCTGAAGGCATAATGAAGTTAATAGGGTATGTGGCCGACATTTTCTTACTTTTTTTTATATTTAATATCCATATTTTTGTCCCTTATTTGCTTGCTTCAAAATGATCTATATTCTGAAGACATGTGATACTTTTAATTGTTTAGGGCTACTCGTGTGTCCTGTGAGGAGTACAAGAAAGGCGTACAATATGATTCATCCGGTTTGGTGAAAGAACCCATCAGATTCTTCATCTGGTTAGTATTTGCTTGTTGTGAATTGTATATTCAATCTAGGATTTTTTTTCATATTTAATGCTATTAATTAATTAAATTATTTAGTAAAGCGTGTTACTGTTGAAATTATTTATGAAACTAGGTTGAGGACCACTAAATGGACACGTGTCACTCACAGAACCATTAGATCTATCTGGCTGCTAGGGAAGAGCTCCTTCTTAGCTGCATGATGTAAAATGTTGCAATATGCCTGTAAACTGACTAACTTTTGTTTGGGATATGGCTGGTTCCTGTTGAGAAAATGTATTCTCTTAACATATATAATGTTCTCCTATAATGTAAAATGAATCTCTTAACATTTATATGTACAATTAATGTGGATTTTCTGTTTGACTTTTAGTAAGGTTGCTAAAGTAATTATCAGTTTTTAAAAGAAAAATACACCCATTTACTAGCTTGGTTAGAATCAAACTTCTGAGCTTCCACGTTTTTACTAACTGATAATATGCTATTTTTTTGTTTGTTTTTTAATTAGTACATTCTTTACATTAATTATTTTTGGTTAACATATTAAACTCATATATTTTAAAATAAATACATAATTTTCACATCATTAGTTACAGTAAGGACATATAATATATATTTTATCATTTAATTCGAATACCAATTTAAATTTTATGAAATAACATATTTCATCTTTACACATTTTGAAAGCACAAAATACCTTGGAAAAAGTTATAATTGTGAGGAGTATCGTTGTAAATGAGCCGAGCTTTTAACAAGCTGCTCAAGCTCGGCTCATTATAATCGAGTTCGAGAGGCTCGAGAGTTTCATATTTAGTTAATTATACATATTTTAAAAATATTTAATATTTATAATGAAAATAGACAAGTCTTATCGAGCCGATCTCTAACTCATTTATATTAAAACACATGAGTTTAATATGGTAAACCAAACATAATTATTATAAAAAAGTACTAACAAAAAACAAATGAGACGGTAATATATTGCTTGGATAGAATTTTAGACAAGATAAGATGCTTGGTGCATTCGTACAGTAAATTAGTTAAGCAAATTAAGAAAGTAGACATTCTAGTATGGATGATACAAACCTGCACAGTAAAACGTCAAGAAAAGAAGTCAAACCTTATTTTCTAATTATTATGAATTCCAATGTTTTATTTGTTTGTGCTATTATGTAGGGGACTTGTGCAAAACCTGCAAAAGGATCACAAGTTGGGTAAATGCCCTGCCGAAATTTCAGAGAAAACTGTTATGATTGGAAGACTTGGTATGGCTTACATACAAGGTGAAAAAGATGAGTACACCAAGGAAAGGGCAGAAAAGAATTACAAGGAACTACATAATTACTTGATTACAAGTATTTTCAAAGGAAAGGAGGTGCCTCCTTCTATAGAACATTTTTTCAAGCTTCTATTGAGAAATGATCCATGGTAAGACTTTCTATTTTATTTCATTTTTTATCTCATGCTACATAAACTTGATTTCGATGTTATTTCACTTGCAGGGAATACAAAAACTTGATTTCGAGGCACTACGGAATTTTGCCAAACTCTTACCGCATCAAATTCATCGTGAACTTGTTCCTATTCCCATCACTGTGGAATTATAAATCAAGGAAGAAGGTTGTTCTTGTATTGCAAAGCATTGAGTTCCCAGAAGATGTAGAAGCTTGCATTCAAGATCACCGTACCCTCAATGGGATGATGAATAGCGGAAATCATTCTATGGTATGGGGAAAGGTTAAGGCAGTGGCCTTTAGCCGTTACTGCAAGGACATCGTACACCACCTCAATATATGCAATTTGCAGTACAGAGTGGATAAAAAAAAATTGGTTACTGTTGAAGAATTGGTGGATCAACTATTGCTGAGGTTCCCAACAGTCTTCTCAAATATCCAGGAAGCACTTTTCAATAAAAAGCTTTTACTCCATTTGTGGTGAGATAAACATAAGATTAATTTTTTTTAGATATCATTTACTAACAATGGGCTTTTGTTTTGCAGTATTTTACCAACGGATCGATTTTGGACTCGTAGAAGAAAGTCACCTACTGTTTTGTCGCCATCACCAGCATCTTTAGTAAACGCTTAATTAGTAAATAGATATGTTTCACTGTCAATTGAGTTTCTGAGTTTGTACTTCTATGCTTTCTGAATTGGTACCTTCACCATCTGTCAGTTTCAAATCTGCAGGAATATAAGAAGATTATCTTTCTTGGATACAATATTACACTTCTATCAATTTATCTTTCTTAGATACAATTTTCCACTTATATCATACTTTCTTAACACATCATATCCAGTTAGATTGGACAAACTTAGTCACAGGATAGCCTTTTTATTGACTGAAGCTGTGTGTTTCTACGCCTGAAGGTTTGCGTTCAACGGCCTGATGTTTTGTTCAATGAATTTGATCTCTCACACCTTTTCATTTTCTTTGCATTTGTTACATTTTCAGTCTCTAACCAATTTCCAAGCCTTAAATTGCAGAAAACCCATTTTCCCATTTTCCCATATCTCTGATTTTGCTTTTTCATTTCTTTTTATTCTGATTCATCTAACATTGATGTGCAAATAAAATCTCTAATTTCTGGTACTATATATTCTCCTTTATATTTCGTGTTGCATTCACTAATTGTTAATGTGAGAAAGTGCAATATTGTCAAAGTAGGTATTGGAGATAGGGGATCTAGAAATTGGGTGGATTGAGAAATTTTTCTGTTTTCTTTGGAGGATGGAGGGGAGGCTTTTCTAAGTTATGCTGTTATGTGATGTGTCTGTCTATGAAGACTGACTATTTTTTCTTAGATTTATAGAAAAGCTTATAATTGAGTGTTCACATCTGATCTGTATAAAGCAGGCTGTAAGGATATGTAAAGAATGGCTGAAAATGCGCTAAACTCCAATTTATCCTTATTCTGTGTCCTGAAGCAGTAAGTTGAGAGAAATGTCACACTGATCATTGTTCTGTTTCCATAGGAACTTTGTAAATATGATAAATTGATAATGAAATGCCTTTGTATAGGATGGAGTGAATGGGCATGTTGGGACCAGAAAATGTAAAGAGTGTTGTTAATAGGAGTAATAGGATTCATATGGTTGACCTTACCACGTCTTTGAAGTATGATAAAATTGTCGTCCGTTTGAATTTATTGTATGTTGCGTGTTGGGTTATGTGAAACAGTCTCTTAAAGTGTTCTTATTTGTGATCAGTGTCGTCATGATTTATTGACTTCGATTTTGCGTTTCAGTTTTTGACGATCTTTATGTGTGTTTGCTTTTTACTACTTTAATTGATTCAATACATTTTGTTAGGGGTGTCCAAAGTTGGATAACCCGCATCGCAGGTAAGTAACCCGAAACGACCCGCAGATTACGATTTAGCTATTTTTAAATTCACTGGCCGCACCATTGAGGGATAATTTTTGCTCGTTGAGTCCACCAGTTGGTCGGGTGGACTGTGGGTTAAACCCGCACCACCTGTCTATCATTTACAATAGCAATTAATATTTATTTTAATTTTTTTTTAAAGAGGTTCAATTCAAAAGTACATATGAATTCTTATTAATATTTATCCTAAAAAACAATCTAAAACTTAGTATTGCAACAAGTCTACAGCAGCATCATAGAGTCTAAATTTTCTGAATAAAAATTAAACCCATTAAATATAATCATTAACAACCAGAAGCAAAAACAATTATTGTACATTGAAATGTCATTAACTGAATAATAAAATCATTTTGATAGTCATTACATATATTATATCATAAAATATACATATTCAAATTAACATCACATCAAAACATAAAATCCAGGAAAGAAATATGTTTAATCAAAATATTTATTAAAAAGAACATCTTAGTGAAGGGTGGAGAACAAACCAGATCTAACCACATACACAAATTAAAATAGAAGAGACCGTGATATGAAAATACACCCAAATTCGTTACTTTATCATCGTCTTCTCTCCAAATCAATTTGTTTGATGAATAATTGGGAAAAGGACTATAAATAACCACTCATGTTTACAGGGAAGAGCTTGCTTTTGTAGAAGACGAGGATAAGTAAATGTTTTGTGGAGAAAACGAAGAAAATTATAAAGATCAAAAGAGAGGAGAAGACGAAGGGATTGAAAAAAGGACAAGAAACTACTTGGAAAGAGAGAAAGAGTTGAAGGAGATGAAGAGGTGGGCAGCGCCAAAGACAGGGCTGTCCATTTTCACCCGAGACCCGACTCACCCGACCACTCAACCTGACCCGAACCTAACAAAACCAAATGGTGGATGATTCAAACATGACCCAACACGATATGAAATCGGGTGATTCTCGAGTAAGAGGTGCTTACACACCGAATAACCCGACTCACTCGAGCCTAACCCACAACAAATGACAAGCCCAACCAATTAATAACTTTCCTATGCTTGATGACCACTAAGAAATAAAAGAGTATATAAAGCATAAAAACATTTAGTGTGTTTCCGATATAGGACTGCATTTGTGTGCAATAAAT
Source organism: Geranium rotundifolium (assembly GCA_963920655.1). NCBI lineage: Eukaryota > Viridiplantae > Streptophyta > Magnoliopsida > Geraniales > Geraniaceae > Geranium > Geranium rotundifolium. The sequence continues at coordinate 32,760,342 of OY987313.1, read as the reverse complement.
AGTAGGATGCGCGCGAGAAAGGATTGAACGCAAGCTCATGTGAGTTTCACTCGCTCATTTGTGTTTCACTTTTGGTGTAGAAGTCCCACCGTGAAAACACACCACTTTTTCACTTCCACACTTCTCTATATAAACAAGTGTTTATTCATGAAGCCAAATTTGTTGGTTTTATATTATTTACAATTTTTATAATTATTTTTAAAATAGAAAATCTTAGTCGACACTTTTGGTTTTTGGGCTCATAGGGTGTGTATGGTTTTACCCGACTCACCCGACACCTGACTGAGTTGAACTCGACTACCCAACAATAAAGTTGAGTCAAGTCTCGGACACAACCCGATAGAGATCGAGTCGGGTCTATCCGACTCGACCCGATGAACACCCCTACCACAGAAACAATGAGTAAGGATTAGGGAAGTAGAATATAATGTGTTTATATATTTAGGTTTTAGCGGTGCGGGTCGGTTTAACCGTGGATTGGAGCCTCTCAATCCCCGAGCCGCACCGCAAGTCAGCGGTTTGGAGTGTTTGGGCCCACAGCTCAATCCACCGGCCGGTTTGAAGCCCACCAAGTGCGGTTTGGGTGGTTTTCGCGAGCAGGTTGGATTGGTGAATTAATTTGAACACCCCTACATTATGTACACATTTTGGTTCATGATTTCTGTTTTGATTTAGGTCTCTCTAAGTTCCATCTTTTGATTGATTTTAATGACTTCAATTTTGTTTTCTAGTTCTTTTGTTTGATTCAAGCAGGTTAATCATGACCCAAGAAGTGAAAGGTTTGTTTTCTCTCTCTCTCGCTCTTTACCTTCCACCTTTGGTTCCAAAATATTTATTTGTTAGAGCTCAAAATTTGCGAAATTGAACCATAACATCAATACAATTTTGAAGGATGTTGTTTTTTCTTGTGATTTTGATTTTGATTTTGATTTTGATTTTAATTTCTGAAATTCTGATTCGTAGCCGAGTTAAGAAGTCGAACACAAAGTCGTAACTTTTGTGTTGACAACTTGTTTAAAACGCAAACCGTGGTTTAAACAATAAACAAGTAATAATAACGACACCAGAGATGATTACCCAGTTCGGTGCAACGTCACCTACGTCTGGGGGCACTTTGCCAGTGGAAAGGTTTTCACTATAGGGTAGTCAATAGTACAACTTCAAGCACCAACTAGCTATCACACAAGCTATTGACCTAAGCTACTATAGATCTCACCGTGAACAACCTCGACCAGGGTCCTCTCCCCCTGTCTTTGAGATCCTCTCAATTCCACCCTTCGAGCAAGCGCCTATGCTCGGTGTCGTAGTCTTCTTTGACAGATTTGTGAATGTTCAATCACGAACACAAGAACCCTAATCGATCAAACACTCAATCTTCGTGAATTGATGTTTAATCGAAGCAAAACCGTTCTAGCAAACTAATCAGCCTCTCAACACACCAATGGTGCACGGTTAAGAGCTCTGAGAAATTTAGCAAATAAAGAACAAGAACGGACAGGCTGCTAATGGGGAAGCACAAGCTTTTTATAGCAGCCCCACATTCCTAATCTGGCTTGGATTAGGAATAGGAAGTCTCAGACTTCCTAAACAAATTAGGCAAGCAGTTGCCGCCTTTGCTGACGTGTTAATGACAGATGGAAGTCGTCTGGGCTTGTTGACGCCGTTCTCTTGCGCTCCAAGTCTTTTGTTGTGACGTTATTCTTCTTGCGTTCCAAGCGACTCTAAATAGGAAAGCTTCAGGCCTTTCCTAATCTGGAGCGTAATGAGTCGCTCCAAATGTCTTGTAACATGTTGCACTTACTTCTTACTTTTGCGCTAAAAAATTATGCCAACACTAAACGTAGCTACAATCTCCCCCTTTGGCAATTTTTTAGGCAAACATATTTTTAAGCACATCGTCATCTTGCGGCAGTTACACACAACAAGAGATGTCAGAGTAGAGGTTGAAACCATCTAGTGCATACAACATTCTTGGAGCGTCTGGCGCGACTTCTGGCGCGGCTTCTGGTGCGGCTTCTGGCGCGGCTTCTGGCAGCGAGCGTCTGGCGTAACATTCATAACTTATATCTCCCCCTGATTGTCTAACAAAATTGCCAAAGGCAATCATACAACGATATACTTATAGTAACAGGGTATGAACCATCTCAAAACACGAGCAAATATCCAAAAAGTCATAAAGTGCAGAAATTTAACTCGGACAGTCCCCGAGAATTTAAGAAGTTGTGTAACAAGTTTATCAGTCTAGAGGCAAGTAAATGAAATATTTTCTAAAAGGAGGCGGAATCATCGACATCTTGTTCAGATCCAGTGTCCTCAGCAGGAGCGGTGCGTAGATCATGTAAGAGGGCTTCACAGGCAATCTTTCGGGTTGTCAGAGCAGCAATCGTCTTCTCCAAGTCATTGATCATGTCCACCAGCTCTTCCTCCATCCTGGTGCCGAGAGGTCCGGAAGGACGCGAGTTGGAACCAGCTTCAGATGTTTTGGCCAAGGGAGGAGCGAGATCTCTCATATGCTTGCCCTCAAAGTTTTTGAGACTTATGGTGAGAGGCAGAGGCTTCTTTCCAGGTACATCAGAATTTCGAACAATGTGAGGAAATTTTTGGAGGAGAAGTCCAATTATCAATGATGGAAAACCAATAGGTAATTTGACAGCACATGACTTGACATGTTTGACAAGATGCTCAATAACATATGTACCGAAGTCGAGAGGGGATTGAGCACCTATTTGGTAGATGAGCTTTGCTAGCTCTGTTTTGATGCTAGACCCGTGAGTGGAGGGTGCCTAGTTCGCCAAACAAATTCGGTATAGAATGGAATACTTGGCTGTTAGTTCTGCAGCCGCAATGGTATCCTTGAAGGGCCAAACCTTTTTCCTTCCTCCAGTGATCTCAAACGCAACTTTGTTCAAGTGAGGGACGTTTAGAGTGACTTCTGGAGTCGTTCTGCCTAGATAAGCGTTGATTGTGGAGGCAGATATGTCAAAGCACTCTCCTCGAACAAAGACCTTCTTATACTCAGCGTCTTCTGGATCATTAAACTCACTTGATAGATTGACAATGAACTCCTTGACTAGAGAGGGGTAGAATGGTCCGATATTGATGACCGTGTTGGTTAGGCCTGAGCCACGGAGGAGTTCCACAACTGCGTTCATTCCTTGAGCTTCTGTAGAGGGCTCCCTTTTTGGGTAGATATTGCGCTGGTACACGTATTGCCACTTGACAACATTGTCTACCGAATGAAAGGAGACATTGTCTGTTGGGGCTTTTGGAACGTTTTTGGGGAGTTTCAGACCTCCCATAGACTTCTTGACCAGTGGGGGTAAGACACGAGTTTCCTCTTCTTCTTCTGACTCTTCTTCTTCTAGAGCAGGGGTTGTTACTGAAGTGGATGACTTCTTTCTTAACTTCTTTACTTGTTTAGGAGTAGGTGCTCCTCCTTTCTCTGTAGCTTTTTTTTTTCGGAGTTAGTCTTCTCTGCACTGGTGGGTCTTCTTTTTCATCAATCAACTTTCTCTTTGGTTGTTTTCTTTTCTTAAGCCCTTCAGGCACAAACTTTTTCAGAGGCGTTCTATCCTCTCGTGTAGCTTCTTCTTCCACAGTTGTCTTGGCTGTATCTACTTCTTCTGTGTTCTCAGGATCGGCTAAAGGTTAGGGGACTTATGGTATGACTTCTGTATCTTCATTCAGCTCCGAATAACTGTCCGGAGCGACAAGGGGACTATCGTCTTTCTGCATGGCTTCGTCTATTGGGGACTTTTCTGGTGCAGGTGTTGGTTTTGGAAGGCTAGATCGATTTTCACCACTCATACCAAGGATCTTAGGAACAGAGGTCTCTAGAGTTTCTTCAGACTGGTCTTTATGTACTGGATCTACTATAGAAGGGGCAATAGGGTTACATTGTAGAGGCGTCTGAGTGGAATGAGAGGCCTCTTCTTCAACCCCAGCAGCCTTGGGTAAGATGTTGTCCTTTTTAACAACGGGGAAAACCTTCACAGATGCGATAGTCGGAGACGAAGCTGTTGCGCCTTTAGGATTTTCAGAGCCCTCTCTTGAGGAATTCCCTTATTGAATCTTTACTCCACGGTTATTTGTTGAGGTTTTTGACGCAAATAAGTTTCTGGCGATCATCTTCACCCTAATCTTGGCTCGCAGTTTCTTGGAAGCAGAAGGAACTCGTCCGCTTCTGGTTCCGACCATTTGTGGGGGCTTGATCGGAGTTGTCTTTGAAGGGAAGGGGAAGCTGCTACAGGTAAAGACTAATTTTGATTTTGTGGTGCCCTAGTTGTTTTGGGAAGGAGAAAGAGGCAATTTTTTTGAGAAAAGGTGCAGATCTTTTCTGCGCGGAATTCGAACGGGTTGAGTTGTGATTGGTTGGTTGTCAGATTGTAATCATTATGTTCCCCCCCCTTTTTGTTTTAATAAAAAAATCAGACTTGAACTGGGCTATGATAAAGAATTTTGGGCCCGGTTTAATTTTGTGGACCCTTGCTGGTCCTGATAGAGAGAGAGTAAAATCAACTAAAAGCTCCCTCTCTTCTTTCTTGACTTTTGGTTACTCAAGGCAGCAAAGTCCAAGAGATGACCTTAGACTTTCAAACCTGTTAGCATCTAGAGCCTTTGTGAAGATGTCAGCGATTTGTTTCTCAGTAGGTAGGTATTCGAGTTTTATCTTCTTGTCTTCTACAAGTTCACGAATAAAATGATGCCTTATATCAATATGCTTGGTTTTGCTGTGTTGGACTGGATTCTTCGAGATATTGAATGCACTAATGGTGTCACAGAACAAAGTCATGACTTCTTGTTTGACCTCATACTCTGCTAACATCTGTTTCATCCAAAGAAGCTTAGTACAACTACTTCCAGCTGCAATATACTCGGACTCAGCTGTAGACAGAGCAATACAATTTTTCTTTTTGCTGAACCAAGACACAAGATTGTTCCCAAGATAGAAACAACCTCCAGAGGTACTTCTTCGATCTGGTGTGCTTCCCGCCCAGTTAGCATCACAGTATCCAACGAGAGTAGGAGAGGTATCAAACGAGTATAGCAAACCCAATTCAGAGGTTCCTGAGATGTACCTTATTATCATCTTGGCATGAGTGAGGTGACTATCTTTTGGATTGGCTTGATACCGAGCACAGACTCCCACTGAGAAAGCAAGTTCGGGTCGACTTGCTATGAGATAGAGAAGACCTCCGATAATGCTTCGATAGAGGCTTTGATCAACTAGTTCTCCAAGATCGTCCTTTGTGCATTTGACATGAGTGGCAATGGGGGTTCTTTTTTGCGAAGCCTTTTCTAACCCGAATTTTTTCACAATATTCTTTGCATATTTGCTTTGGGAGATAAATATTCCATCTTTCATCTGTTTGATCTGGAACTCTAGGAAGTATGTTAGCTCTCCAACCACACTCATCTCAAATTTAGACTGCATATGTTGTACGAAACGTTCCACCATCTTATCTGACATCCCTCCAAATACGATATCGTCGACATATATTTGGGCAATCATGATGTCACTTCCTTCCTTTTTCACAAAGAGAGTTTTGTCTACTCCCCCTCGAGTATAGCCATTCTGTACTAGGAATTGGGTAAGACGTTCATACCATGCTCGTGGTGCTTGTTTGAGGCCGTAGAGAGCTTTCTTCAATTTGTAGACATGATGAGGAGAGTCATGATCTTCAAATCCCTTTGGTTGAGCAACATAGACTTCTTCTTTGAGATATCCATTGAGGAAGGCACTCTTTACATCCATCTGATAGAGTTTGAAACGCAGATGGCATGCTATGCCGAGAAGAAGTCGGATGGCTTCTAGTCTGGCTACTGGAGCAAAGGTTTCTTCGAAGTCAACTCCTTCTAATTGTGTGTACCCCTGTGCCACCAGTCTTGCTTTGTTTCAAGTGATATTTCCTTGCTCGTCAGACTTGTTTTTGAATATCCACTTTGTTCCAATAATATTGACATTGTCTGGTTTGGGTATTAGTTCCCAGACTTCATTCCTTGCAAATTGAACCAATTCTTCTTGCATGGCACAAGCCCAATATTCATCATTGATGGCTTCTTGTATACTCTTTGGTTCAACTTTAGAAAAAAAGCAAATGTTATCTATAATCTCTTTGTAGTTTATAGGTGCCTTCTGTCGAGTCCGCACTACTTCATTGATGTCTCCTATCACATCCTGGGATGGGTGATTCTTCTGAATTCTTCTGGACGGAGCTCTCTGTTCTATGATGGGGATGCCTCTTTGTCAGAGATGATTTGGCTTTCGGCTTCAGTTTCTTCGTTGCGAAATTCGGTTCTGACTTCTGGCCTGCCTTCACCTGCGAGATTTGGAACTTCTTCCTCATCTTCACTGGGTTGCTCATAACTGTCATCAATCACGACATTGATGGATTCCATGATAGACCGGGTGCGTTTGTTAAATACACAAAAGGCCCGACTGTTTTTGGAATAGCCAAGGAAGATGCCTTCATCGCTTTTAGGATCAAGTTTGCGTCGAGGTTCCCTATCTGCAAGTATGTAGCATATCGATCCAAAGACATGAAAATATTTGACATTAGGCTTCCCCCCCTCCATATTTCATAAAGAGTGAGCGATGTTCCAGGGCGGAGGGTCAATCTATTATGAATATGACAAGCCGTGTTCAGAGCCTCAGCCCAGAAGTGCTTCGGGATGTCTTTGGCTAGCATCATGACTCTGGCCATTTCTTGAAGAGTACGATTTTTCCTTTCCACGATCCCTTTCTACTGAGGAGTGATGGGAGTAGAGAATTCATGAGCTATTCCTTCAGCATCACAGAAGTTTGCGAAGCTGATGTGTTGCTACGTTTATTTGTTGGCATAATTTTTAGCGCAAAAGTAAGAAGTCGTGCAACATGTTACATGACATGTGGAGCGACTTGTTACGGTCCAGATTAGGAAAGTCTGAAGCTTTCCTATTTCGACAAAGCTTGGAGCGAAAGAAGAAAGGCGCCACGAAGACTTAGAGCGCAAGAGAGTGACGTCGACAAGTCAGGCGACTTCCAGCTGGCAGTTACACGTCAGCAATAGGCGACAACTTGACTTGCCTGATTTCATCAGGAAGTCAGAACAGGCAAGACGACTTCCAACTGTCGTGGAAGGTGGCAACAACTTGCCTGGCTTTCCTGTTTCTGGTCCGAGGAGGATTAGGAATGTGAGTTGCTATAAAAAGCCCTTGGCTTCCCATTAGCAGATCATCCGTTCTTGTTCTAACAATTGCAAGATTTCTCAGAGCTCTGAACCGTGCACCATCGGCGTGTTGAGAAGCTGATTAAGATTCATTAGAACGGATCTTTGCTCCGATCAAACCTTAAGTCGCGAAGACTAAGTGTTTGGATCGGTTAGGGTTTTTGTTTGTGATTGAAGATTCACAACGACACCGAGCATAGGCTTGCTCGAAGGGTGGAATTGAGGGAATCTCAAAGACAGGGGGAGAGGCTCCTGGTCGAGGTCATTCACGGTGAGATCTATAGTAGCTTAGGACAATAGCTTGTGTGATAGCTAGTTGGTGCTTGAAGTTGTACTATTGACTACCTATAGTGAAAAACCTCTGGGCTGAAGCTTTGAATACGACATGCCATATTCATAATAGAGTGACTCTTCGCCCTGGAACTTCACTCATTTTTTATGAAATATGGAGGGGGAGAAAGCCGAATGTCAAATATTTCCATGTCTTTGGATCGATCTGCTACATACTTGCAGATAGGGAACCTCGACGCAAACTAGATCCTAAAAGCGACGAAGGCATCTTCCTCGTATACTCCAGAAATAGTCGGGCTTTTCGTGTATTTAACAAACGCACCCGGACTATCATGAAATCCATCAATGTCGTGATCGATGACAGTAACGAGCAACCTAGTGACGAGGACGAAGAAGTCCTAAATCTCTCAAGAGAAGTCAAACCAGAAGTCAAAGACGATGAGTGCAATAAAAAGTCTGAAGACGAAAGCCCAATCATCCCGGATAAAGAGACATCTCCTATAAGACAAAGAGCTCCGTCAAGAAGAATTCAGAAGGATCATCCACCCCAGGATGTGATTGGAGACATTAATGAGGGAGTTCGGACTCAACAAAAGGCATCTCTTGACCACCAAGAGATGATAGGTAACATCTGCTTTATTTCCAAAATTGAGCTAAAGAATGTACAAGAGGCCATCAATGATGAGTACTGGGTCTGCGCGATGCAAGAAGAATTGGTTCAGTTTGCAAGGAATGAAGTTCGGGAACTTGTACCCAAGCCTGACAATGTCAATGTCATCGGGACAAAATGGATATTCAAAAACAAGTCTGACGAGCAAGGAAACATCACTCGAAACAAAGCGAGACTGGTGGCTCAAGGATACACACAAGTCGAAGGAGTCGACTTTGAAGAAACCTTTGCTCCAGTAGCCAGACTGGAAGCCATACGACTTCTTCTCGGCATCACATGTCATCTACGTTTCAAACTCTATCAGATGGATGTAAAGAGTGCCTTTCTCAATGGAAATCTGAACGAAGAAGTCTATGTAGCCCAACCAAAGGGATTCGAAGACCATGACTCTCCGCACTATGTCTACAAGCTAAAGAAAGCTCTCTACGGACTCAAACAAGCTCCACGAGCATGGTATGAACGTCTTACCCAATTCCTTATACAAAATGGCTATATTCGAGGGGGAGTAGACAAAACTCTCTTTGTGAAGAAGGAAGGAAGGGACATCATGATTGCTCAAATATATGTCGACGACATTGTATTTGGAGGGAAGTCAGACAAGACGGTGGAACGCTTCGTTCAACATATGTAGTCTGAATTCGAGATGAGTATGGTCGGAGAGCTCACATACTTCCTAGGCTTCCAGATCAAGCAGATGTCAGATGGAATATTTATCTCCCAGAGCGAATATGCAAAGAACATTGTCAAGAAGTTCGGGTTAGAAAAGGCTTCGCACAAGAGGACTCCTATTGCCACACATGACAAGTGCACAAAGGACGAGATGGAAGAATCAGTTGATCAAAGTCTTTATCGAAGCATAATAGGAAGTCTCCTCTATCTAACAGTAAGTCGACCCGACATCGCTTACTCTGTGGGAGTCTGTGCTCGATATCAAGCTAATCCAAAAGTCAGTCACTTGGCTCATGCAAAGAGGATCATAAGGTACATCTCGGGAACCTCTGAATTGGGTTTACTATATTCCTTTGATACCTCTCCTACTCTGATTGGATATTGTGATGCTGACTGGGTGGGAAGCACACCAGATCGAAGAAGCACCTCTGGAGGTTGTTTCTACCTGGGGAACAATCTTGTATCGTGGTTCAGCAAAAAGCAAAATTGTATTGCTTTGTCTACTGCTGAGTCCGAATATATCGCAGCCGGAAGTAGCTGTACTCAGCTTCTTTGGATGAAACAAATGTTGGCAGAGTATGGAGTCAAGCAAGAAGTCATGACTTTATTCTGCGACAACATCAGTGCAATCAACATCTCGAAGAACCCAGTGCAACATAGCAAGACAAAGCATATTGACATCAGGCACCACTTTATTCGAGAGCTTGTAGAAGACAAGAAGATAAAGCTGGAGTACCTACCCACTGAGAAACAAGTCGCATACATCTTTACAAAGGCGTTAGATTCCAACTGGTTTGAAAGTCTGAGGTCATCCCTTGGACTTTGCTGTCTCGAGTAACCAGAAGTCAAGCGAGAAGAGGGAGAGCTTTTGAGTGAATTTTTACTCTCTCTCTATCTGGACCAGCCAGGGTTCACAAAATCTAGCTGGGCCCAAATCTCATTATCAGAAGCCCAGGAGAAATTATTTGGTTAAAAATTCAAAAAGGGGAATGATTGAAAAACTCATGACTTTGAGAAGGACAACACTCTAGCCGATTCTGCAAACAAAGAAGAAGAAGCTTCTCACTCTACTCCGACTCCAACACAAGGTAAATCTGCTATCCTCTCTGAAGAAAACATAGAAGAAAGCCTGCCTGTAGAGGGTTTAGAAACTCTTGTTCCTGAAAGTCAAGGTACTAGCACCAAAGACCAATCCAGCCCCTCTAAGTCGACACTAGCACTAGAGAAATCTCCTCTAAACGAGGACTTACAGAAAAAAAGAAGCTCCCATGTCGCCCTGAACAGTGATTTAGGGCTTAATGAAAATCCTGAAGCCATTCCAGAAGTCACTCAACCTTTAGAGGAACTTGTCAACATCGAAGAAAATTTCGACATTGAAACCATGGAAAAGGAAGAAGCTGTGCCCAAAAGGGCTGAGAGAAGGAAGCTACCAACACGAAGGTTGGTTGATGAAGAAGAAGAACCTCAAATTCCGAGGAGATTGACCCCAAAGAGGAAAGCCACAGAGAAAGGAGGAGCATCGGCGTCTAAACAACCGAAGAAGTCAAGAAGGAAGTCAGTGACTACTGCAGTAACCTCTGCTCCTGAAGAAGAGGAATCTGAAGAAGAAGACACTCAGATTGTGCTACCACGAGTCAAAAAGGCGATGGGAGGGCAGAAACTCCCCAAGTATGTGCCTAAAGCGCCTACAGACAATGTCTCTTTCCACTCTGTAGACAATGCCGTTAAGTGGCAGTATGTCTACCAACGTAAGATCTATCTAGAAAGAGAACTTTCCACAGAGGCGCAAGGGATAAACTCGATCGTAGAACTTCTCCGAAGAGTAGGCCTGACCAATACGGTCATAAATATTGGGCCATTCTACCCAGCATTGGTCAAGGAGTTTATTCTCAACCTTTCAAGCGAGTTTGATGATCCAGAAGACGCTGAATACAGAAAGGTGTTCGTTCGGGGAGAATGCTTCGAAATCTCTGCCTCAACCATCAATGCTTACCTTGGTAGAGAAGACCCAGAAGTCACTCTAGAAGTCCCGCACTTGAACAAAGTAGCGGTCGAGATCACTAGAGGACGGAAGAAGGTCTGGCCCGTCAAAGACACCATTGCGGCTACCGAGCTTACAGCAAAATATTCAATACTCTACCGCATTGGCCTGGAAAATTGGGCACCTTCTACACATGGGTCGATTATCAAAACCGAATTGGCGAAACTCATTTACCAAATAGGTACGCAGTCTTCTCTTGATTTTGGCGCATATGTCATTGAACATCTAGTCAAGCACGCCAAATCATGTGCTATCAAACTTTCTATCGGGTTTCCTTCATTGATCACCGGTCTCCTTCTCCAACAATGTCCTCACATTGTCCGAGAATCGGATATTCCGGGTAAGAAGCCACTGCCCCTTGCCATTAGCCTCAAGAACTTCGAAGGGAAGCAGTTGAAGGACCTCAGACTCCTTATGGCCAAAGCATCATGAGCTGGTTCAAGCTCTCGACCCTCAGGACCAATTGGCACTAGTATGAAGGAAGAATTGGTGGAGATGATCGATGATCTGGAGAAGTCAATTGCGATGCTATCAAACCGCAAAGTTGCCTGTGAAGCTCTGCTCAATGACCTCCGCCCTGCTGCTACTGCTGAAGAAGATGTTGACGACTCCACGTCGTTTTAAGTATTTCTCTGAATTTACTATGATAACTCTGTTCCACACACACTTTTAAATCCTCGGGGTCTGTCCGAGTTATTTTCCGCACACTATGACTTTTTATTTTTGGGATATTTGCTCTTGGTTGAGCTGGATATTTGCTCATGTTTGAGCTGTTTATTTTGCTCATGGTGTGAGCTGGTTTTACCCTGCTGTTTAGTCGAATTTCATTGTATGATTGCCTTTGGCAATATTGTTAGACAAACAGGGGGAGATATAGTAGCTACGCCAAAAGCTACACCAGGAGTTACACCAGAAGTCGCGCCAAAAGATGTGCATAGAAGTCGCCGCTCCAGAAGCTGCTCCAGAAGATAAACCAGAAGCCGCACAAGAAGTCGCATCAGAAGTCACATAACTTGATGTGTGCGTAACTGCCTCAAGGTGACGACGATGTGCCTGCTTGGAGTAAAGAAGTCACATCACTTGTTGTGCGTAACTGCCACAAGATAAATCACTTGCTGTGCGTAACTGCCACAAGATGACGATGGGCTTAAAAAGGTGTTTGCCTAAAAAATTGCCAAAGGGGGAGATTGTTGCTACGTTTATTTGTTGGCATAATTTTTAGCGCAAAAGTAAGAAGTCGTGCAACATGTTACATGACATGTGGAGCGACTTGTTACGGTCCAGATTAGGAAAGTCTGAAGCTTTCCTATTTCGACAAAGCTTGGAGCGAAAGAAGAAAGGCGCCGCGAAGACTTGGAGCACAAGAGAGTGACGTCAACAAGTCAGGAGACTTCCAGCTGGCAGTTACACGTCAGCAATAGGCGGCAACTCGACTTGCCTGATTTCATCAAGAAGTCAGAACAGGCAAGACGACTTCCAGCTGTCGTGGAAGGTGGCAACAACTTGCCTGACTTTCCTGTTCCTGGTCCGAGGAGGATTAGGAATGTGAGCTGCTATAAAAAGCCCTTGGCTTCCCATTAGCAGATCATCCGTTCTTGTTCTGACAATTGCAAGATTTCTCAGAGCTCTTAACCGTGCACCATCGGCGTGTTGAGAGGCTGATTAAGATTCATTAGAACGGATCTTTGCTCCGATCAAACCTTAAGTCGCGAAGACTAAGTGTTTGGATCGGTTAGGGTTTTTGTTTGTGATTGAAGATTCACAACTCCGTCCAAGAAGATAACGACACTGAGCATTGGCTTGCTCGAAGGGTGGAATTGAGGGAATCTCAAAGACAGGGGGAGAGGCTCCTGGTCGAGGTCATTCACGGTGAGATCTATAGTAGCTTAGGACAATAGCTTGTGTGATAGCTAGTTGGTGCTTGAAGTTGTACTATTGACTACCTATAGTGAAAAACCTTTCCACTGGCTAAGTGCCCCCAGACGTAGGTGCGGAGTCACCGAACTGGGTAATCATCTCTGGTGTCGTTATTATTATCTGTCCATTACTTTTCTTACGGTTTTCACAAGAAGTCGATACACAAGTTAAAGATTTTGTGTTCGACTTCCTGACTCGGCTACGATTCAGAATTTCATGATATTTTCAAACTCCTTTCCATGATCACTTCTGAGTCGGAAGAATTTACCAATGGCTTCTCCTTTTTCTCGTTGAACTCTCCGACATAGGGCTTCAAAGACTGAGAAAGTGTCTGACTTTTCTCTTAGAAAGTCAACCCAGGTGTACCTTGAGAAGTCGTCGGCACAGAAAAATATGTACTTCTTACCTCCTAGACTTTCCACTTGCATAGGCCCCATAAGGTCAACATGTAGAAGTTCTAGAACACGAGAAGTAGTAAGATGTTGTACCTTCTTGTGTGACGTCTTAACTTGTTTGCCAATCTGGCATTTTCCACAAATTTTTCCTTCAACAATCTTGAGGTTGGGAACTCCAATGATTACCTTTTCAGAGAGAATCTTCTGCATGCTCCTCAAATTCACGTGACCAAGTTTTTGATGCCATAGCTTCGTCTCTTGAGCTTTGGATAAAAAGCACTTGGTTGGCAAGGTTGTGACTGTTGGAGACCATAGATAACAATTATCAAGAGACCTGAGACCTGTCATGACTTCATTTTGGTGTGCGTCTTTGACAGTGCACTTGTCACGAGTGAAGTTGACATCTAGATCCAGATCACATATTTGACTGATGCTGATGAGGTTGGCAGTAAGACCTTCTACCAGTAGAGCTTCTTTTAAGCAAGGTGAGTTAGGAAGGTTGAGCTTTCCCTTTCCAAGGACTCTAGCTTTTACCCCATCACCAAAAGTTACAAAGCTATTTGTGCAAGGTATTAAGGTGACCCAGAACGAGCTATTACCAGTCATATGTCGAGAGGATCCACTATCAAAGTACCAATCATTGCTAGTTGAGGCTTTTAGAGAGGTGTAAGCGATATTCGCTCGATAGTTTACCTCCTTGACTCGACATTCCTTACGTGGTTGGGCTTTCTTGATGGTGGGCCTTTGTTTGACGAAGCTCCTTCCATATAGATGATAGCAGAAAGGTCGAATGTGACCTCTTCGTCCACAGTAGTGACATACCCAGTTATGTCTCTTGTTCTTTGTCCCAGGAGCGACCAGGGTATGAGGCTTTATGGTCGCTTGATCAGGTGTGAAGGTCGGAGATTTCTGACGGGACATGTGGGTGACAACCTTCTGAGGAACAAAGACGGTGTGCGATGATGAAGCTCCTTTCGAGTATCCAAGGCCTTCCATATTTTTAGCTGGTTTTCTGATCGAGAGAATTTGATCTAGAGTGTCAGTGCTTGGATTCATCATCTTTACAGACTTGGTGACTTGGTCTAACTCGCTTTTTAACCGAACCACTTCCTTTTTGAGATCAACAGTAGTTTCGAGAAGTCGTGACTTGTCTTCATTAAGAGAGAGAATGAGAGCATTATGTTTTTCTATTACCTGAGAGTCTTTAAGCCACTTGACATACCATTCGTTGTATGCGTTGTTGAGAGTCTCATCGGATAGCTCATCATCAGAGTCATACTTCTTTGAAATCTCGGATGGTTGATCAATTGTAGAGACAGTAAAAGCAACATAGTTAATTGTATGCTTAGAGTCACTGTCTTCTTCTTCTTCGTCGTCAGCTAGAGAGGCATTGAATCCCTTCTTCTGTTTCTTTAATTGTCGTCAGTTAGAGAGGCATTGAATCCCTTCTCGGGTGACATTCTTTCCTGTCATCTGGTTAAATCTCTTCATGACTTTATTGTAGGTTTTGGCCAGCAAAGCGATAGTCTCATCAATTTCACTATCCGAATCAGAGTGATCCAATTTTTTCTGCTTTTGGGTAGAGCTTTTGAATGCTACACCTTTATGCTTCTTCTCGGTAAGCGGTAGGGAGAGCTCGAAGGTTATAAGGGATCCCATGAGCTCATCAAACTTCAGTGTCTTCAAGCCATGAACTTCTTCTATGGCCGTGATCTTCATCTTGAATCTGGGACTTAGGGCTCTCAGTGTTTTTCTGACTAAATCTTCATCGGTCATAGGCTTGCTGAGTGAATATGATTCATTGGCTAGATCCTTGATACGAACATTAAATTTAGCTATAGTTTCGTCTTCATTCATGGTGAGAGACTCAAAGTTGGTCGTGAGGTACTGTAACTTTTTCTCTCTGACTTTGGATGTACCCTCATAAGCAACAACAAGAGTGTCCCAAGCAGTTTTGGCACTTATGCAAGTGTTGATAAGTCGAAAAACATTCTTGTCTACTCCATTAAATATGGCATTGAGTGCACGAGAATTACCTAGGGCGGCTTTATCTTCTTCCATGCTCCACTCTTTTTCTGGTTTGATGCTAGTTTGATTTCCTTGAGCATCAGCATAGTGTGGTTCCTCCCATCCATTGATGACAGCCTTCCAGGTTTTGCTGTCGAGAGACTTCAAAAAGGCACACATCCGTGCTTTCTAGTACCCATAGTTAGTTCCGTCGAGCACCGGTGGTCGATTGACCGATCCTCCTTCCTTTGAGTCCATATTAGCTACTCAGAATTTTTGCAAGAAAATCACCTAAGAGATAAGGTGCCTCCTCTGATACCAATTGAAATTCTGATTTGTAGCCGAGTTAAGAAGTCGAACACAAAGTCGTAACTTTTGTGTCGACAACTTGTCTAAAACGCAAACCGTGGTTTAAACAATAAACAAGTAATAATAACGACACCAGAGATGATTACCCAGTTCGGTGCAATGTCACCTACGTCTGGGGGCACTTTGCCAGTGGAAAGGTTTTCACTATAGGGTAGTCAATAGTACAACTTCAAGCACCAACTAGCTATCACACAAGCTATTGGCCTAAGCTACTATAGATCTCACGGTGAACAACCTCGACCAGGGTCGTCTCCCCCTGTCTTTGAGATCCTCTCAATTCCACCCTTCAAGCAAGCGCCTATGCTCGGTGTCGTAGTCTTCTTTGACAGATTTGTGAATCTTCAATCACGAACACAAGAACCCTAATCGATCAAACACTAAATCTTCGCGAGTTGATGTTTAATCGAAGCAAAGCCGTTCTAGCAAACTAATCAGCCTTTGAACACGCCAATGGTGCACGCTTAAGAGCTCTGAGAAATTTAGCAAATAAAGAACAAGATCGGACAGGCTGCTAATGGGGAAGCACAAGCTTTTTATAGCAGCCCCACATTCCTAATCTGGCTCGGATTAGGAATAGGAAGTCTCAGACCTCCTAAACAAATTAGGCAAGCAGTTGCCGCCTTTGCTGACGTGTTAATGACAGCTGGAAGTCGTCTGGGCTTGTTGACGTCATTCTCTTGCGCTCCAAGTCTTTTGTTGTGACGTCATTCTTGTTGCGTTCCAAGCGACTCTAAATAGGAAAGCGTCAGGCCTTTCCTACTGTCTTGTAACATGTTGCACTGACTTCTTACTTTTGCGTTAAAATATTATGCCAACACTAAACGTAGCAACAATTTCAATTGAAATTTATTTATTGTTCGGTTTGTGTCCCTCACCCCATCTCCTTTTGTGTTTGCAACATTTTGTGGAACTTAGCGAGGGCTTGACCAAGGAACTAGCAGAGAATGGTTACTTTGGCGTTGAAGTTAGAGTCACTCCTTTGTTCACTTACATCATCAAGGCCACTTGCACTATCAGATTTTTCTTTAGTAACGGCGTATACAGGAAGAATACGCCGTTACAAAATTATTAGTAACGGCGTATTCAGTAGTATACGCCGTTACTAATTGTAACAGAGTATTTTAATGTGTACGCCGTTACTACCGTTAATTAGTAACGGCGTATGTAGGTAAATACGCCGTTACAAGATCTTCCCGTTATGTTACCGTTTGTTACCGTTCTGTCGTTGTGTTACCGTTAATTAGTAACAGCGTATGTAGGTAAATACGCCGTTACAAAATTAATGTATAAATCTTCACAGAACCATCTCCCATTCTCCTCACATTTTTCTCCCAATTCTCTCCTACTTTATATTTCCCGACAAGGGCATTTCCGTAATATCATCTCAATTTTTCGACAAGTCTCTCTCAAAATACTACGGTTCATATCATCATTCTCCATATTAGTAGGTACGTACATTTATTTTTATTATAAATGCATTATGTAATGTATTTTATTAATTTAGGTTAAATGCTCGTAGATTATTTCATTAATTTTGTTGCTATAATGATAATAATTCGGTTTTTGAATTGGTGTTATAGTTGATAAATATAGTAAATTGTAATTGATTATTAACTGTAGTTATTTGTATAATATATATAATGGATCGTGGGTGGATAACATCCCGTAAGATGAGTGAGGAGTGGATGAACGGATTAAGTAGTTTCGTCAAATTTGCGAGACGAAACGCGCAAACAGATGGCGTGGGACGTTTCAAGTGTCCGTGCACTAGATGTTGTAATTATTCTTGGCACGATATGGACACCATTTGCGATCATGTATTGAAGAAAGGTTTCCTTACATCGTACAATGTGTGGGTCCATCACGGCGAAGCTAGAGGGGCTAGTTCGAGTCGGCCTAGTTCGAGCCGAAATCTAGATATGAGTCTCCCGTCAAGTTCGCATAATCCCCCTTGCTCGACGTCGGCGCACACTCCAGAGTACGTTGATCCGGTGCATCAGTTCGTGAATGATGTAGATCCATGTAGAGATGTAAGGATTGACGAAGATGAAGGCGAGAACGACGAGGATGAGTACGAGGACGAGGACCAGGACGATGACCCACAATTGGAGATAAATTGAGGCCGTTGGGGAGACATTTTCGGTACAAATTACATAAATGCCCTTACGAGCATTTTCTTTCACAGTAATTAATAATGCTTAAATCGTATTTAGATAATGGCCTCCTCGTCAAGCGATTCAAACGCCCGACAGAAGAAGCCTCATGCTCGTGCACCGAGGCATGAGTTGATGGACCCAAAGTTCTTCCAGGCCTACGAGGAATCGGCGCTCGACACTCCGCCTCCGTCACTGCCTGTTGGTGGGGAGTTCCCTGATCACGGGGATTGCTACACTCCCTTACCTCCACAGCCGACTCAGCCGACCCCCGATTTCGGTTGCGGATACCGGGTTGTGCCTCCTACATTCACGGGTTGCGAACCCTCGAATGTAGGAGCATCCTCTACTCCTAGTCCGCCGGTGAACGAATACGGATTCGTTTCCCTAGACTGCGACGAGACGCCGGATAAGGAGCTGTACTTCGACTTCAAGCTGCAGCCGAATTGCTTGACGACGAAGAGCTGGATGGCCAGGAAGGACGTCGAGCCAAAACAAGACGTCTGCCTCGACTTGGAAGAGGAGGCAATATCCAAGAACGGGGGGGCATTGGGATTGTTTTTGGACGCGGACTTACAGCGTCCGTGGAGTATGTTCCCCCCCGGAATGAACGACGCCCGAAGTGTGTTGAAGATTAAACATATGGTAGGAAAGTTTGCACGCGAGTGCGACGCTTCCTACCAGCTGTTTTGTGATCTTCCTATGTCCGAGTACAGGAGATTTTGGCGCAAAATTCGGGTAATTTCAATACTTTCTCAATTTATTACCCAAAATTAAATAACTTGGATATTGACAAATTTTTTTTTTAATTTTGTAACAACGGTATTATGAATTGCCGGCTGATTCAGTTCCACTCAGAAAGTAGATTCGCGAGACGGCATGGTCCGCTTATAAAGAGCGGAAATCAAATATGAAGCCATGGTACAAACTGTACGTCTCGCCTGATTATCTGAACCGCAATGGCATTCCCAACATATTTAGAGGGAAAAAAGCACAATGGCGGTGGCTCGTCAAACACTTTGACGAGAACGAGGTATTTTCTTATTTTCATACACTTTGTATGAAACATATCTCTAATTCAAATTCTAATTTTGTAATCATTTCAATGTGTAGGGTGTAGGGAGTCTTGGAGAACATATGAGTGAAGTACGCTTGAGCGGCAACAAGATTAACCATCGATCTGGCCGGAAATCTTATCGGACTCTTTGGACGGAGAGAGAGCAGTCGGGAAATACTAATATCTCCGTCAAGCTTGATGCCTTTGTTTGATTATATATGTGTGTATATATACGTGTGAGCATGATTTGGCACTATGGTAGTGGCGTGAATATGCTTGGTGTGATTATATGCGAATAGTGAGATTTGCATGATAATGTTGGGTGAATTAGTTTAGTATAACTCTGAACTGATTGTATGCACGGGATTGTGCCAGGTATTATATTATTTGCTTTTCAGACGATGATTTATTCCGTCTTGCACCTAGTATGTTTTCTGCATGAGTATGGTGTGATACTTGTGTTACAGGTGGTGTGTAAGGTAAACTGAGTTGAGGGTGGATTCCCTTGATCGAGATCGGTTACCTTTATTTGTGGTAAGGGTCAACCGAGCTGAGGGTGGACTCCCTTAGTTGTGATCAGTTACCTTTATTTAGGTGTAAGGTAAACCGAGTTGAGGGTGGATTCCCTTGATCGAGATCGGTTACCTTTATCTTTGTGGGAAAGGTCAACCGAGCTGAGGGTGGACTCCCTTAGTTGTGATCGATTGCCTTTATTTTAGGTGTAAGGTGAATCGAGTTGAGGGTGGACTCCCTTGATCGAGATCGGTTACCTTTACCTAAGGGAGGGTGAACCGAGGCAAGGGTGGATTCCCTGGGCTGAAATAGGTTACCCTAGAGTGTAGTTAATTATGTTATACAACTACTTTTGCATTGTTATCATCTTGTGTATGTGCGATGTTTGAGTCTTGGAGGTAGCGTGTTCACCCCTACAACTTGTGCAGGTTATGGATGCGTTTAGATCTTTTGACTGGGAGCTTGGGGGCGTGTCGTGTCGACGTGTCTTTGCCAGTGGTGTTTGGTCGGCTGTTGTAGACTCTGTTGAGTCGTAACCTGTTTTGTTACTGCTTTTCATTATCCGGTTTATTACTTTATTTTGTAAAACACTCGGTGAGGTGGCGTTATGTCTCACCATTATGGTATTTATTTATGAGTTACTTGCTTCATTTTCAAAGGATGTTTTGATGGAATTGTTTTAGGACTGGTTTACTTACTTGTGCAATCACCTTTAAGTTAGGGATGCCTAAACTAAAGGTGTTGACTTTGTGCGAGTATAGTTATGATACACTCGAGGACGCTCGAGGTGTTTCATAACTATTTCGTATATGTATCTTCGTATGTATTATCGATACTTGTATTTTATCGCGTGACGACTAAGATTCAGAGAACCGGATCTTGGGGCGTTACAATTTGGTATCAGAGGCTCAGGTTCAACACCTGTGTGCCTTGCGTCGACACGTCGGGTAGAGTCAGTAATAGGAGAGTATTACGTGGCTTTGGTCTTTGTGTTTTGTGGTGTTAAGTTGGTCAGTAGTGAGTTAGCCTGACAACTTATGTGCAGTGGTGTGACTGTATGACTTGAGAAATGATGGACATGTTGTGGTACTGTGATAGTACATGAGGTTGCTTGTTAACGTGAGTATATTATTGACATGTTTGATTGATGACATGTGTTGACTGGTGGGCATTTTAGTGAGAACATTGCCGGTTGGTATTACTACGCTAGGATATTAGTACCTAGTATGATTAGTAATGGTAGAAAATCAGTGAAGTTCCGTTGTCCTTTAGCGCGAAGTCCGCTTGATCGTGGATCCTGATTGTGATCTCATTTCCGTGCAGTAGTGCACATGGCGCCGAAGACTAGGCGAGGAGGTACCAGGGGGCGGGGAGCGTCGAGGGCGACTCAGGGTGCTCGAGTTGCCGAGCCCGCGGAGCAGACCACTGGTGTCGAGACACAGTCCGCGGAGACTGCCACCGGCAGTGCTGGGCAGGCGGGAACTCACATGGGGATGCCCGCTGCCCCGACGACCGCTCCCGACAGGGTCCCGATGGGGGAAGAGCTGTTGAGGTCGATACAGTCCCTGACTGAGGTCATGGGGCGGAGGGCAGCTAGGTTCACCACACCTGAGGCAGCACCAGTTCGGGCTGCAGTACAGCCGTCGCACGCATTGCGAAACTTCCTACGACTGCACCCACCTGCTTTCCACGGAGAGCCTGATCCCTCGATAGCCGAGCAGTGGCTACAGCAGATCAGTCGGGACCTGGACATCACAGGGGTCAACGAGGGGAGCATCCGCATCACTTTAGCTGTTCACCAGCTGAAGGGCAATGCCTACTACTGGTGGGAGCGGGTGAGGGCCCGGGTTGGGCAGGACTTTGAGGAGTTCCGAGAGGTCTTCCTCGAGAGCTACTTTCAAGAGTCGGCGCGGGATAGCTGGCAGCAGCAGTTCCTGGAACTGCGCCAGGAGACCCTGACGGTCGTCGAGTACGAGGCCCGTTTCACGGCCTTGTCGAGATTTGCTCCGGATCTGGTGAGGTCCGATGCGAGCCGTTGCAAACGGTTCGAGCGGGGGCTGAGGCCCGAAATCTTCAACCGGATCCTTGCTCTTAGGATTCGAGTGTACTCGGTGATAGTGGACACCGCCGCAGCCATCGAGGAGGGGATGGCAGAGACCCGACGTCTCTGTGCACAGAGGCCCCGACCGAGTGGCCCTTCGGAGTCTAGAGACTTCAAGAGGCCCCGTCATTCGGGCTTTCCGCCACAGCAGGCTGGACAGATGGAGCAGAGGCCGTTGGCTTCGCTAGACACAGCAGCTGCCAGCTCGGCAGGATCGAGACCACCAACCACTTGCTACATGTGCGGGCAGACGGGACATCTTTGTTGGGAGTGCCCACAGAGGCATGGGACTGCGAGGCAGAGTCAGGGCTTACAGCCCAGATCGCTGGCGGGAAGGCCGGGAAGTCAGGCCGGGTCTTAGGGAGGCCGGGCCAGCGCAGGACCGCCCACATGCTATAGGTGCGGACGCCTCGGGCACATTGCCAAGGACTGTCCCTCCAAGGGCGCTACACGGGTACAGTCATCCGCATCACGGCAGGACTACCGGCCCAGGCAGGGAAACGCACCAGCACGGTCGACAGGACCGAGTACCGGGCAAGGGCAGCAGACACGGGGCAGAGTATATTCTATTGCGGGCAAGACTGAGACGCCACAGCCTGATGACCAGAGATCAGCGCAGGGTACGTTTCTTGTTTTTAATTCGTGGGCGTCTATTCTCATAGACACAGGTGCCTCGAATTCTTTTATCTCTGCACGGTTTGCACGGTCCCTGGCATTGAGGGTCGAGTCTTTGAGTCCGCCCCTGCGTGTTGATACACCTTTGGAGGACGACACTGTTCTAGACAGGGTCTGCAAGGCATGCGAGGTGCGCGTAGCCGACCATCCCCTTGTGGGGGATCAGATTGTACTTGACATGACGACATTCGACGTCATCCTGGGTATGGACTGGTTGAGACGGTACCGAGCGATCATCGGCTGTTACAAGAGGAGAGTGACAGTATCGAGCGGTGGCTCTACTATCACATGTCCATTAGGGAGTCGGAGTGGAGTCCTACTTGCAGCACTATCCATAGCGGGCAGCGGCCCGACGGGCGGAGGCCGAGGACTACCACGGGTTGTTGATGAGTTTGCGGGCGTGTTCCCAGACGATCTGAGCGGTTTGCCACCAGTGCGAGAGGTGGAGTTCGCGATCGAGTTGTTGCCGGGAACGGCGCCTATTTCTGTGGCACCCTACCGTTTCGCTCCCGCGGAACTCGAGGAGTTGAAGAGTCAACTCCAGGAGCTACATGAAAAGGAGTTCATCCGGCCGAGCACTTCGCCTTGGGGTGCTCCGGCGTTGTTCGTGAAGAAGAAGGAAGGTTCACTCCGGATGTGCATCGATTACCGGAAGCTGAACAGGGCGACAGTAAAGAACCGTTATCCGATGCCGCGGATAGACGATCTCTTCGACCAGCTCAGGGGTTCGAAATGCTTTTCCAAGATTGACCTGCGATCTGGTTATCATCAGTTGAGGGTCCGAGAGGAGGACATCCAGAAGACGGCATTCAGGACACGGTATGGCCACTTCGAGTTCTTGGTGATGCCGTTCGGTTTGACCAACGCTCCAGCAGCGTTCATGGACCCGATGACACGGATCTTCCGGCCTTACCTTGACCAGTTCGTCATCGTGTTCGTAGACGACATCCTTATCTACTCTCCAGACGAGAGGACTCACGAGGCACATCTGAGGATCGTGCTTCAGCTACTCTTATCCAACCAGCTTTACGCGAAGTTGGAGAAGTGTGAGTTCTGGCTCACTGAGGTGAGGTTCCTCGGGCATGTAGTGTCCAGCGACGGTATCTTTGTTGACCCGGTGAAGATTGAGGCAGTCTCGAGATGGGCACAGCCGACGAGCGTGTTCGAGATTCGTAGTTTCCTGGGGTTAGCAGGTTATTACAGAAGGTTCGTGAAGGATTTCTCACGACTGGCAGCACCGATGACTCACCTTACACGGAAGGGAGTTAAGTTTGAGTGGGACGAGTCCTGTGAGAACTCATTCTTGGAGCTGAAGACTCTGTTGACCACGGCTCCAGTGCTGATAGTACCAGAGCGAGGCATAGGCTACGACGTCTACTGTGACGCGTCCGGCGAGGGACTGGGTATTGTGCTGATGCAACTGGGGAAGGTGGTAGCGTTCGGGTCCCGACAGTTGAGAGTGCACGAGAAGAACTATCCGACGCACGACCTGGAACTTGCGGCAATCGTATTTGTACTGAAGTTATGGCGTCACTACCTCTATGGCGAGAAATTTCAGGTCTTCTCTGATCACAAGAGCCTGAAGTACCTCTTTTCTCAGAAAAACCTCAACATGAGACAGCGGCGCTGGATGGAGCTGATTGAGGACTACAACTTTGACCTGCTTTACCACCCGGGCAAGGCAAATGTTGTTGCCGACGCCCTCAGCAGGAAGTCACTCCACAGTCTCGTTTCCGTAGCTGTACGGGAATGGAAGATGCTAGGAGAACTCGGCGAGTTCAAGATGGAGCTAGAGGAAGTCACAGGGCAGGTGGCTCTGTGTTCCTTAGTAGCGCAGCCAGATTTGATCAGCAGGGTACTCGAGGCGCAGATCGAGGATGCGGAATCAGTGACATTCCGAGAAAGGTTGACCAGCGGAAGCGAGTCCGAAGGGTGGTCACTGGGCAACGATCAGGGTCTTCGCTTCCAGAGCAGACTGTTCGTGCCCCAGAGTCTCCACGAGGCGGTACTACGTGAGTCGCACAGCTCGCGACTCACAGTACATCCCGGGGGGACTAAGATGTACCACGACATCAAACGCCACTTCTGGTGGAGCGGGATGAAGCGCGAGATAGCGGAATTTGTGGCGAGATGCCTTACTTGTCAGCAGGTGAAGATCGAGCACCAGAGACCAGCAGGTCCGCTACAGCCACTAGAGATCGCTGAGTGGAAATGGGAGCATATCACCATGGACTTCGTGTGCGGTTTGCAGAGGTCTACGAGGGGCAATGATGCTGTTTGGGTAGTGGTTGACAGACTAACGAAATCCGCTCACTTCCTGCCTATGAAGATGACGGACCCAGTGGACAAGCTGAGCAGGCTGTATGTGCGCGAGATAGTCAGACTACACGGGGTGCCGGTGTCGATAGTGTCGGACCGAGACCCTCGCTTTACATCGCGATTCTGGGACAGCCTTCAGGGAGCTATGGGGACGAATATTCGGCTGAGTACCGCTTACCACCCGCAGACTGATGGTCAGTCAGAGCGAGTGATCCAGATCCTGGAGGACATGCTCCGGGCATGTATTCTGGACTTCCATGGAGCGTGGGAGGATCACTTGCCACTAGCAGAGTTCGCCTACAACAACAGCTACCAGGCCAGCATTCAGATGGCACCATTCGAGGCGTTGTATGGTAGGCCGTGTCGTTCACCCGTCTTTTGGGCGGAGGTGGGCGACAAGAGCCTGTTAGGACCTGATCTGGTTAGGGAGACTACCGAAAAGGTAGCCCTGATCCGAGAACGGTTGAAGACGGCGCAGAGCAGACAGAAGTGTTACGCGGACAGGAGGCGTCGACCGCTTGAGTTCGAAGTGGGCGACCATGTCTTCTTGAAGGTTAGCCCGAAGAAGGGGCTGATCAGGTTCAAGAAGGCAAGGAGCGACGGGAAGTTGTCGCCGAGGTACATTGGGCCCTTCGAGATCATTTCCAGAGTGGGAGCAGTGGCTTACCGGCTTGCTTTGCCACCATCCCTTGCGGCAGTGCATAACTTTTTCCATGTATCCATGCTGAGGAAGTACCACCACGACCCGTCACACGTGATAGCTTGGGCTGAGCTAGAGTTGACTCCGGATGCGACTTATGAGGAACGGCCAGTTCGGATCTTGGACTCTCGCGATCAGGTGCTAAGAGGCAAGACCATCCCGTTAGTGCGAGTGCTGTGGCAGCATCACGGGGAGGGGGAGTCGACGTGGGAGCGGGCGGACGAGATTCGCGCCAAGTATCCCCGACTCTTCGAGAATTGAGGTACGTCCTTCACTCTGTTTAATTTCGCGGACGAAATTCCTTTAAGGGGGGTAGGTTGTAAGGACCTCTCCCGGGCAGTTAGACTAAAAATCTGGGAAAATTCAAAATTTTTGAATAGTGACTAGATCGAGTCTGAACCTGACCCCGAGAGTTGTTTTGGACATAAGATGACGTTATTTTCGACCAAGCTAAGTTCAGGGCGACTAAAGACCACTTCGTGACCCAATCGGGGAAAGTTGACTTAGGTTGACTTTTTGCCGGAAAAGTCAACCGAGGACGTTTTGGGCGATTCTGGACTCGTTAAGTCCCGAATCGCAAAACGGTCGATGCAGTATTCTTAGTTAACCATTTTAAGTCACTTGGGAGATTTTACTGAAATCTCGATAAAAGTGCCCGTTCGGGGTCCGAAACGTCCGATTTTGGGAAATCTGATCCGTTTACGTTTGGTGAAAAAGGTGTTCGATGTGATTGATGGGTTAGGTATCAAGGGGACAAGGAAGTGACTTGTTGTGTGTGGGGTTTGCTGATGTTGGGAAAGAGGAAAAATGGTTGATTTTTGGGTTTTCATTTTATTTAATTAAGTAATTAATTAAATAAAATGTGTTGTTATAAGGAGGGGGAGCTCCCATTTCATCCGAGAACAACCAAGAGAAAGAGAGGGAGAAGAGAAGAAAGAAGGAGAGAGAAACAGAAAGAGAAAGAGAAAGAGAAAGAGGGAAGGAGAAGGAGGGTCCGGCCAAGCAAGGAGGATTTCCCGTCAATCCGTCCGTCGTTTCTTCGAGATTTCTTCGTATTCGGAATCACGGCATCGAGAACTACAAGAGGTATGGTTCTTTTTTCGATTTGGAGTAGTTTGGTTCGTGGGTTTTAAGTAGAAATGTGTTGTTTTAAGTTTAGTTAGACACTAGAGATGATTAGGCATGTTTTAAGACAAATTTGAACAAATTCCGGTGACCGGAGGGTCGCCGGAGCTCCGGCCATGTTGGTGGCTGATTCCGGTGGCCATGGAACACTGACTCGAAGTGCTTCAACCTTCATCTTGTGAGTTTTTCCAAAGGAGCAACGGTTTGGGAGCTAGAAGCCCGGGAAGTGACTGAACCGCTGAATCCATCCAGCCGGACGGACAATCTGTTTTGCCCCGGACGGAGCCGTTCCCGTTCGAACATGGTTCCAAGCAAAACATGAAGTTTGTAGAGGACTGGCAGAGCTTCAACTTTCATGTTTACGTTTTTTCCAGACGAGCTACGGATTTGGAGCTGCAAGTCCGGGAAGTGGACTGTTCTGCCGAATCTGTCTCAGGACAGATTCGAAGTAAATCCCGTAGCTCGATTTTGTTTCCCGAGAATTAATGTGGTGGCTTGTGTGGGGCCCACGAGCCCGGGGCTCGGGTTTTGTGAGTTCGGGTGGTCCCGGGTGACCCCCGAGTCGATAACTTGCGTATTTGTTAATTTCCGGATTTAAATTGTGAAAGACGGTTTTTCCACCAATAACTTTAATTGAAGTATTTTAATGCTCGGGTGTCGGAATTCGATTCCGTTAATTGCATTGGTCTTAGAATATTAAATGAGGAGTTTAGAAACAAGTTTCGTAATTTTCGGAGTCCCGAGGGTCAAAAACTCGTTTCCGGGCAGATTGGGTGTTTCGGGGAAAATGGGTCATTCCGGACCCATTTTGGCTACTTTGATTAATTTGAAGTGTGTCCAAGTGTTAGGCACTTGTTGGAGTACACTTGTAAAGTTATTGCTTTCGTTTCGGAGTCTGTTTGAGTTTTTAATTATTGAATATAATTATTAGTTGATATTGACGCTCGCGGGAAAGGCAAGGCGTGAATAGCTCGAGCGGGAGGCTAGGAGCGTACGTGGAGCTTTCCTAAGGTAGGGGGACATAGCTACCTAGACTATATGGCTTGATGTCTTTGTTTGATTATATATATGTGTATATATACGTGTGAGCATGATTTGGCACTATGGCAGTGGCGTGAATATGCTTGGTGTGATTATATGCGAATAGTGAGATTTGCATGATAATGTTGGGTGAATTAGTTTAGTATAACTCTGAACTGATTGTATGCACGGGATTGTGCCAGGTATTATATTATTTGCTTTTCAGACGATGATTTATTCCGTCTTGCACCTAGTATGTTTTCTGCATGAGTATGGTGTGATACTTGTGTTACAGGTGGTGTGTAAGGTAAACTGAGTTGAGGGTGGATTCCCTTGATCAAGATCGGTTACCTTTATTTGTGGTAAGGGTCAACCGAGCTGAGGGTGGACTCCCTTAGTTGTGATCGGTTACCTTTATTTAGGTGTAAGGTAAACCGAGTTGAGGGTGGATTCCCTTGATCGAGATCGGTTACCTTTATCTTTGTGGGAAAGGTCAACCGAGCTGAGGGTGGACTCCCTTAGTTGTGATCGGTTGCCTTTATTTTAGGTGTAAGGTGAATCGAGTTGAGGGTGGACTCCCTTGATCGAGATCGGTTACCTTTACCTAAGGGAGGGTGAACCGAGGAAAGGGTGGATTCCCTGTGCTGAAATCGGTTACCCTAGAGTGTAGTTAATTATGTTTTACAACTACTTTTGCATTGTTATCATCTTGTGTATGTGCGATGTTTGAGTCTTGGAGGTAGCGTGTTCACCCCTACAACTTGTGCAGGTTATGGATGCGTTTAGATCTTTTGACTGGGAGCTTGGGGGCGTGTCGTGTCGACGTGTCTTTGCCAGTGGTGTTTGGTCGGCTGTTGTAGACTCTGTTGAGTCGTAACCTGCTTTGTTACTGCTTTTCATTATCCGGTTTATTACTTTATTTTGTAAAACACTCGGTGAGGTGGCATTATGTCTCACCATTATGGTATTTATTTATGAGTTACTTGCTTCATTTTCAAAGGATGTATTGATGGAATTGTTTTAGGACTGGTTTACTTACTTGTGCAATCACCTTTAAGTTAGGGACGCCCAAACTAAAGGTGTTGACTTTGTGCGAGTATAGTTATGATACACTCGAGGACGCTCGAGGTGTTTCATAACTATTTCGTATATGTATCTTCGTATGTATTATCGATACTTGTATTTTATCGCGTGACGACTAAGATTCGGAGAACCGGATCTTGGGGCGTTACAAGAGTACTCGGGAAGGGAAAACTCAACCTTCCTAACTCACCATGCCTGAAAGAGGCTCTACTAGTAGAAGGTCTTACAACCAACCTCATCAGCATCAGTCAAATATGCGATCTGAATCTTGATGTCAACTTCACTCGTGACAAGTGGACGGTCAAAGACAAATAGCAGAAGGAAGTCATGACAGGCCACATGTCTCTTAATAACTGTTATCTATGGTCTCCAACAGTCACAACCTTGCCAACTAAGTGCCTTTTAACCAAAGCACAAGAGACGAAGCTATGGCACCAAAAACTGACTTACACGCAAACACTTAACCCTAACCGATCCAAACACTTAGTCTTCGCGACTTAATGTTTGATCGGAGAAAAAGTCCGTTCTAGCGAATCTTAATCAGCCTCTCAACACGCCAATGGGGCACGGTTAAAAGCTCCGAGAAATCTTGCAATTGTTAGAACAAGAACGGATGATCTGCTAATGGGAAGCCCAAGGCTTTTTATAGCAGCTCACATTCCTAATCCTTCTCGGACCAGGAACAGGAAGTTTCAGACTTCCTGAACAAATCAGGCAAGTTGTTGCCGCCTTCCACGACAGCTGGAAGTCGTCTTGCCTGTTCTGACTTCCAGAATAAATCAGGCAAGTAGAGTTGCCGCCTATTGCTGACGTGCCAGTTGGAAGTCGCATGAATTGTCTAAGTCACTCTCTTGCGCTCCAAGTCTTCGTGGCGTCTTTCTTTTTTCGCTCCAAGCTTCGTCGAAATAGGAAAGCTTCAGCTCTTTCCTAATCTGGATCGTAACAAGTCGCTCCACATGTCATGTAACATGTTACACGACTTTTTACTTTTGCGCTAAAAAATTATGCCAACAATTAAACGTAACAACAAGTATGACTAAAGTAAGAGCACGACCGTGCAGGGGATACCTTAGTATCAGTTTTCAGTCATCTCAGATATCAAGAAACAGTGATTGATAAATTAGGATGACCATTCTATGCCTATTGATCAATCTGGATATCGGTTTGATAAAAGGACAGTGACATGTACGATAACAGGTTAAGTCGAATAATCGATAATCACGAACATTGGATAATCATAATGTCTTGCTAGAGACCACTTATGATGGAAAGGGTAAAATAGTAATTTTACCAGTCTACCAATTGTTCGTGAGCCTAGAGGGTCACACGCATTAAGAACGATATATGACAACAATTATGGATGAAAATTGAGAATGATTCAGTAGTTTTCTGGCCTAAGGTTTTAACCAGACGGTTGAAGAAATCAATTGAGAAAATTGAGCCGTTTTGTCTAAACCGAAATTAGAACTCAATTTAATGGGTTTAATTTGGGTCTTAGTTAAACGAGCTTAAAGCCCATTTAGGGATTTAAGTTATGAATGGGAACAAATGCAAATAAGAGTTTATGAAGGATATATATGCAATTTTAATTTTCAAATTAAAATCACATAATATCTTCCATTATCTTCTCTAATTTTCAGCAACTAATCCCATCACTCTCATCCTCCATTGTTGTCAAGTTTCTCTAAAAAATTAATAGCAAAATTATTGAGTGAAAACCTCTTCGGTTGTGGTGCTTGTGTGGACTTAATAGAGAAACACTATACTTGTGTTTTCATCGATTAGAAAATGTAACTTTCAGATTTATATATATATATAACATGTTGAATTTGCATTAAGATCAGTGCTTGCATCGATCACCGCGGTTACATAACGTCCGCTGCATGATATTTATCGATTGGAACCCGTGGTGATCTCTTTCAGTGATAATGCTCTACTGATCATGGCAAAGTGCGTGCCGGAGTTATATCATAGATACCATCAGGTCGATGATATCGGACAACCCGATTGTGAGTATGCTGCATAGATCCAGTCATGAGATACTCACATATCGTAGCTTGTCATTATATCCTAAGACCAAGGAGTCTTTGTGTACACTATGTAACTAATATCTAAGTTTGACCTAGTGTAACGTTATCTGTAAAAGGGTAACTATAACGGCTTCGATTGGCTTGGATATTTATTACATTAGTGAACTCGATAGGCGTCCGAGGGATTTATCACTCATACTTCGATATGAGAAAGATATCCGTTTATGCCACTTGATGAGTATGACTGAAGGAATAGCACGGCCGTGCAGGTGATACCTTAGTATCAGTTTTCAGTCATCTTAGATATCAAGAAATAGTGATTGATAAATTAGGATGGCCATTCTATGCCTATTGATCAATCTGGATATCAGTTTGATAATAAGATATTGACATGTACGATAACAGGTTAAGTCGAATAATCGATAATCACGAACGTTGGGTAATCATAATGTCTTGCTATAGACCACTTATGATGAAAAGGGTAAAATAGTAATTTTACCAGTCTGCCAACTGTTCGTGAGCCTAGAGGGTCACACGCATTAAGCACGATACATGACAAATAATTATGGATGAAAATTGAGAACGATTCGGTAGTTTTCTGGCCTAAGGTTTTAACCAGACGGTTGAAGAAATCAATTCGAGAAAATTGAACCGTTTTGTCTAAACTGAAATTAGAACTCAAGTTAATGGGTTTAATTTGGGTTTTAGTTAAACGGGCTTAAAGCCCATTTAGGGATTCAAGTTATGAATGGGAAGAAGTGCAAATAGGAGTTTAAGAAGGGTAGATATGCAATTATTAATTTGAAATTCAATTTTATCTCAAATTAAAATTCCAAAATATCTTCCATCTTTTTCTCCAACTATTGGCAACCAGTCCCCCTCATTCTCTCCCTCACTTGACCGGTCCTCTCTTCCTCCATTTTCCTCCATTGTTGATTTGTCAAGCTTCTCAAGAACATTCATAGCAAAAGTGTGAGAGAAAATCTTCTTCAGTTGTGGTGCTTGTGTGGACCTAATAGAGAAACACTAAGCTTGTGTTTTCATCGATTAATAGAGGTATTTTTTATGGAAAAGGTTGATAAAAGGTTGAATTTACATTAAGATCAAAGCTTCAATCGATCACCATGGTTACGTAACTTCCGCTGCATTAAATTTATCGTTTGGAACCTATGGTGATCTCTTTCAGTGGTATCAGAGCCTGGTTGTTATGTAATTCTTCAACATGTTTAATTCTGATTTTTTTTGAGTTTATATGTTCATCACCTTAGCATGCATGTGAATTGAATTTTTTTTCAGATTTGATTGATTTTGAAAAATTGGAAAATATTTTTTTTTTGGGTGATCCGGGTTAGCCATGGACGAGCCATGGCCGACCAGGGTCGAGACCCTTTGTGGACCATGGAATGCCCTAGGGAAGACCATGGTCAGCACCAAGGGCCAATGAGGGTCGCCTACGGGCGACCATGGCAGCCCTTGCGGGCAACCATGGCGCTGCCGCGGGCGACCACGGTTTGCCCATGCGGGCGACCATGGCAGCTCTCGCGGGCCACCATGGTTGCCTCGCGAGCGACCAGGGTCTGCCCTAGGGGCGACCATGGCTGCCCTCGCAGGCTACCATGGTCGACCACGGTCAGCCCCGCGGGCGACCTCGGCAGCCCTCACGGGCCCTCGTGGTTGCCTCCGCGGGCGACCTCGGTTGAGCCAGTTCGGCTCGACCATATTCAAGCTGAACCAGGTGGTTCGCTAGAATAATTTGAAACCCTAAAAAATTTAATTTTCAGATTTGGTTCGGTTTCGATAAACCAGCGAGAACCGGTTCAAAATTCAATTAATTAGTTAAACCGTCCGGTTTCGATAAACCGGAATTTTTCCACACTTAAGAAAGATAAAATTTGGAAAATTTGTTTGTTTGATAAGCATGTTGAATGTTCACATGATCTTTGATAACATGGTGTTTTTCACATGATGCTAACTAAGCCCTCTAGACATGCATTTTAATTTCGGTTTAGCAACCTGCGTGTTGCTTAATTTTGGGTTGTAGAAATACGGCCTGCGTGTCGTGATTTGTATTTCATTTTATTTATTTAAATTTGTAATCACGAAGACCTACACAAGAAGCAAGTCAAGAGGAAGACTCGGATTGGAGGAGGCTCGAAGACAGTGGGAGTTCACGAGAATGGAGCAAGTTTGGATCTGGAAGACCATGTCTTTAGGATCAGTTTTGCTAGATTCTTAGGAACTTAAGATAGGCTTAGCTATGCATATATTTTATTGTTACATTTATATGTTTGAATGTATGAATGTATGATAGTTTAAATATACAAGTTTATGTATGATTTGCTATCACCCACATGCAAAGATTAAAATCGGAATTTAATCAGACTCACATGGAACCTGCTAAGGGATCATCTTTGCATGGATTTGCAATTGATGATTCCAGATTAAGATTGTATCGATATACAATCAGACTTTTATAATTCACTTACACGCAAATAATTACAAGTCAAGCGTGATACCATCCAAGTTTGGGCACTCAAAAGGGCTTTGACCCTGTGGATGTCGGTACGCCTCCGCGTAACAGTCATAGAGAAAAGGTCTGGATGAGATGGGTAGTTCTGTGTGGGTGCGTGCGCCTCCGCGTAGTAGCCACATTAGTTCTATCCATAGTTCAAGCTTGGTAGACTTGTCTACGATTGTCAGCTAGGGCTGACCTAGGGTATCAGTATAGGGTGCCGTGTACTTTTAGTACAGACCCTAGCCAGGAATTACATGGTTTTGTAAATGGATGTATTCCTACCTTAATGCTCTCAATTGGAGCAGTGAGCCTCCGTTCACTTCAATTGAGGGTATGATAGGATCCTGTTTACGATTCTAATGTTAGAATCAGACAAGTGTTTTATAACTAAATCTCCAACTTGAATTTTAAATAATTTCACCATGTAGAACTAAAAGGCAAACACAACACAAATGAGTAATAGTGCAATGAAAGTCCAGATTGAGGACAGACTCAAGAGCGTGAATTACTCATATTGGAATAGAAACTTGAGGCTTATACTCAAGCATTAACGCAAGTAGTATATCCTTACCAAGGAACCTCCTGCTGAGCCACCGCTGAACGCCGTTAGTGCACTAACGATACTTAGTAACCAAATCGACGTGTCATGTATTATGGTGGGTAGTAGGATGCCTAAGTTGCAGAAGCAGTTCAGGAACATTTCAGATGACCCTCATACGTGTAAGGCATAGGTCAAGGAAAAGTTCAAGGAGAAAGCTCGTGTAAACTTAAGGCCAGAGCCCTGTTAGTCCATATGTCACGAAGATTTAATGTCTTCAAGAACATCTAACCAGACTCGGTTTTGGTGATCAGGTTGAAATGGCTGCAGATTTTATGTTGTAGTCACTTCCAGATACATATAGTGATTTAATAGTAAATTACAATATGCATGACATGGACAAGTCCTTAACAGAGCTTCATGGGATACTTGTGACCACTAAAAAGAACCTCAAGGGCAAGACCAAGGAGGTCCTTATAGTCAACAAGAAGGTCAGCTTCAAGAAAACTGATCAGCGTAAGGGTAAGACTCCTGTGCACCTTGCAGGGCAGTTCATACACCCCAAGCGTCCAAAAGTTCAAGCATTTCCCAAACCTGTTGTGAAGATTAAGGACAAAATGGAGGAGATCTACCATCACTGCAATGAGCCAGTACACAGGAATAAGGGATTGTAAGCAATACAAGGATTATGTGAAGAAGAGTGGGTATCCACGTCTTCAGAATCAGATATTTACGTTGGTAAGATTAATCGCTATAAAGTAAATAAGAAAAGGCTTAACTTTGATGATTTAAACCAAGTTATAATATGGCATTGTCATTTAAGGCACATAGGCGAGGAACGCATTTCAACACTTCACAAGTGTGGACTTCAAGTCCGTTTGAATTCACTCAAACTGAAAGATGCAAGTCTTGCCTAACGAGCGAGAAACACATTTTTACACTTCACAAGTGTGGACTTTTAAGTCCGTTTGAATTCACTCAAACTGAACGACGCAAGTCTCGCCTAATGGGCAAAGACCAAGGAGGTCCTTATGGTCAACAAGAAGGTCAGCTTCAAGAAAACTGATCAGGGTAAGGGTAAGACTCCTGTGCACCTTGCAGGGCATTTCAGACACCCTAAGCGTCCAAAAGTTCAAGCATCTCCCAAAGCTGCTGTGAAGATTAAGGATAAAATGGAGGAGATCTGCCATCACTGCAATGAGCCAGTACACAGGAATAAGGGATTCTAAGCAATACAAGGATTATGTGAAGAAGAGTGGGTATCCACGTCTTCAGGATCAGATATTTACGTTGGTAAGATTAATCGCTATAACGTAAATAAGAAAAGGCTTAAATCTGATGATTTAAACCAAGTTATAATATGGCATTGTCATTTAAAGCACATAGGCGAGGAACGCATTTCAACACTTCACAAGTGTGGACTTTAAGTCCGTTTGAATTCACTCAAATTGAAAGATGCAAGTCTTGCCTAACGAGCGAGAAACGTATTTCTACACTTCACAAGTGTGGACTTTTAAGTCCGTTTGAATTCACTCAAACTGAACGACGCAAGTCTTGCCTAATGAGCAAAACAACAAAGGCACCTTTCACAGGTTTATGTGAAAGGCGAGTGACTTATTAAGTCTAATACATTCCAACGCATGTGGACCTATGAGTACTCAGGCCAGAAGAGAGTTAAACTAATACTTGACTCTTGAAATGGCCGCATTCATTTTGAATCGGGCTTTGATGTAGACAACGATAGTACACCTTGTGACAGTCATTCTGTCTCCCATTAGTGTGGATGCGTGCGCCTCCGCGTAGTATTCATTGGGATGCGAGCTGAATAAGGTAATCAGTTCTATTTGGATGCGTGCGCCTCCGCGTAGTAGCCAAATAAGAGCTGGACCAGAGTCACAGAAGGTATACCACATGACACTCATTACGTCTCCCGTTACCATGGATTCGTGCGCCTCCGCGTAGTATTCATTGGGATAGGAGCAGGATGAGATGGTCAGTTCTATTTGGATGCGTGCGCCTTCGCGTAGTAGCCAAATAAGAAATGGACCATAGTCATATATGGTGTGGGAAACATCCTAGTATGTTTTTCCTAAAAGATTTGGGTAGCAGAGATGCAGGCATCCAAATCAGACAAATGTGTCTTCGTAAGATATCCTTAAGAAACTAAGAGATACAACTTTTACATACCCATCGAGTACAAAGTTTTTGTTGCTCGAAGAGGGGTATTTTTGGAGAAATAATTTATTTTCAAAATAGTTAGTGGGAGTCTCGTGCATCTCGAAGAAATTCGAGAGGATACGGAACAACCTGAAGCAATTCAGGAGCCTACTATGCAAGATGTAGAAGTACTGGAGCCTCAGATGGTTGCAAATGAAGAATCAATCCCTACAGAAATTCCAGATGGTCCAAGGAGGTCTGATAAATTTCGTCATGTTCCAGAAAGATACGGCTTCACAGCCACTGAGGGAAATGACTTGATGATTGTGGATCAGGATGATCCAGAAACCTTCAGACAAGCTTTGACCAGTCCTTAGCAGAAACTTACTAGAGGGCGTGTATATCACATGACCTGTGGGTTTTGTAGATCCAAAGAATCCCGGGAAGATATGTAAGCTGCAAAGATCCATTTATGGATTGAAGCAAGCATCAGGGAGTTGGAACCTTCATTTTGATAAAGCTGTAAGGGAACTCGGCTTCATCAAAAACAAAAGTGAGCCTTGCGTACATGAGAAAGCGAGTGGGAGTAATATTGTATTCTTGGTATTTATTCATCGGGAATGACATCCCGACCTTGCCACCAAAGCTTGGTTAGGGAAGTAGTTATAATTGAAGGACTTAGGTGATGCTACATTTAATGTAGGCATCAGGATCTCTACAGATCATTCCAAAAGGATTTTGGGCCTAAGTCAGAACATGTTGCAAAGTCAGAACATGTACATAGGTAAAGTGTTGAGAAGACTCTCAGTGCTTGATTCTAAGAAAGGATATATACCCACACGTCATGGCATCAAGCTCAGCAAGCTACAGAGTCCTAGAACTCCTGATAAGTTGAGCAGGATGAGTAAGATCACTTATGCTTTGGCTGTGGGATCCATCATGTATGCCAAGATGTGCACGAGCCTGGAAGTCTCGTTTGCACTAAGCTGTACCAGCAGATTCCAATCTAACCCCGGCCAATTACATTGGATTGCTGTCAGAGGTCATCCTCAAATATTTGAGGAGGACCAAGGATACATTCCTATTGTGTGGGGATATAGATAGAGGACTAGCAGTCAAAGGACAAGTCGATGCTAGTTTTTAGACATATCCAGATGATTTCAAACTTCAGTCAGGATATATTTTGTGTTGAGTGGTGGCGCTTTCAGCTGGATAAGCTATAAGCAAGCAAAAATTGCCAACTCTACAACGGATGTTATGTATATAGCTGCAACAAAAGCATCTAAAGAGGCCGTATGGATTAGAAGCTTTCTGATCGGATTAGATGCAACGCCGCGAGCGTCTGATCCGATAAGCTTGTTGTGGGACAACACAGGTGCCGTAGCTATTGCTCAAGAGCCCAAATTCCACAACAGATCCAAACATATTGAAATTCTGATCAGCTAGTCGTGCAAGATGCCACACACAATGTTACGTAAGAAGTTATAACGTTGTGTCTGACTTCTTGCGTAGATAACTCAGGACAGTAAATATAAAGCTATAAACAATGACACAGCAGATTGTTTACCCAGTTCGGTGCAACGTCACCTACGTCTGGGGGATCTCAGCCTAGTGGAAAGATTTCACTTATCAGTAATTCGTCAGAACATACAAGTACCTGTGATCAACCCTAGATCTATACTTTATGCTACGTCTTACAGTGCAATCTATCTCAGGGTCTCCCCCTGAATCCAAGACTCCGTCTTGATTCCACTCTTCGAGCAATCGCCTTGCTCTGTCAGTTCAAGTGTTCAACAACTTGGTGGTTGCGTGCAGTCTTCACTCACACGATCAGTAAACCCTCAATCACCTAACTCTCAATAGTTATGTGATGCACAATATCCTAAGCTCAATCTGCAATTTCTCAGCCCGCAAACCTTCACGTCGAAGAACCTTGCAAATTATTGCTAGAAAACAAATAAAGAACCACACGATTGCTAAGGGGGTAGCCTAAACTTTTATAGCAATCGAGGATGAGTACTAACCCTAAAGGGTTTCCTCTTAATCACCGTCTTTCTTCTTTCCAGATTCCGAGTCGTTCTGGAATTTCCTAATCGTCTTCTTGATTTTCTGCCGAAACTGCACTTTCCTGATTTCTGTTAATCAGGATGTTTGCCGAGACGCCGTCAACAATGTTACACAAGATGTCGTAGAAGATGCTTCGACATTCTTTGTAACATGTTTCTTCAGTTCCTTTAAAAATCAGCCAATCTCTAAAACCGTCGTAACTACAATCTCCGCCTTTGGCTATTTTTAAGGACAACATTCTTCATCGTACTCTGCGTCGCATTCTGCATCGCATTTGTCGTCTCGTCGATTGGCAGTGTCGCGCGAATCATCGCGTCTTGCGTCTTCGCGTTGTCTCTATCTTTCTTCCTTGTATCATCGTGATCGCGCGCATATATCTAACTTAAACTTACTCCCCCTTGCTGGCTCAAAAAGAGCCAAAATTTAAACAAATATTGTAACAAAGCAGGGAAACAAGAAATAAACCAAACTTAACTCACACTTACTCTCAATCAGCAATCGAGAGCGAGTGTGAAACAGTGTTTAACAAAAAATTACAAAATAAAGATTGTTCAGTTGTTCGAGAATCAGAAAGTTCATGAAACTTTAAACAGAGCTGCTGCTAGAACTTGCAGTCTCTTCTTCAGTCGCTTTAGTTGAGGCATCTTAGGTAGATTCTTCTGGATCATTAGGCAGGGAGGTGGTGTCATCATCTTCGGAGCCAGGAGGAGACATGGATTTCAGCAGGTTGGCTCAATGTGATCGGCGCTGAGAGAGATGCTTCAGGGCTGTCTTTAAATTGACGATGTCCTCATCAAGCATGGCTATCTCTCGTTCAAGCATAACTGCATCCCTACTGGTGGTCTTGGTTAGAGGGGCGACACTTGTGGCTCGACTGGTCGTTGCCTTGGCTTCTGGCCTAACAAGATCAGGAGCATGCTTGCCCTCAAACAACTTGTGGCTCACCACAATCAGTCCTCCTCTTTTGCCAACCTTATCCGTTGTTTTCAACACTATTTGGAAGATTAGGATCGCCAGCTCTGGTTTGATAGATGATGCGTGGGTCGAGGGAGCCCAATTTGCTACTCCAATTCGGAAGAGAATGGAGTACTTGGAAGTAAGATCTGATGCTGCCACAATGCCTTTGGTCGGCCATGTTCTGCTTTTGTCTCCGGTAATCTCACGGAGGACTTTGTTTAGGTCGGGGGGTGGCATAGATCGAACCCTCTTTCTTCCCAGGAAGTCATTGATAATGTCAGAGGAGATGTTGAAGCGAATGCCTCTGACATACACCTTCTCAAACTCCGGATCATCCGATGTTCCAAACCCAGTAGGTAAATTGGCAATAAATTCCTTAACCAAGAGGGGATAATGGTTACCAATGTTTGTGATGGTTTTCATTAATTCTGCCTTCTCCAGGAGCTGGACAATGGCTTCTAGTCCTAGCAGCTCCGATGACAGGGTCTTTTCTGGGTACGCCGTTCTTTGAAATACGAACTCCCACCGTTTCGCACCATCTGCCGAGTGAAACGACACATTGTCGTAGGGAACATTCGACGTGTTCTTGACCGTCTTCAGGATATTTTTCTTCTTTTCTTCCTTAGCAGTAACCTCCTCTTCTTCGTCATCAGTTGCTTCATCTACTAATCTTCTTTTGGACACACTTTTCTTTTTCCTGACGGACATCTTTTTCTTCTTGTTGCTGGGGCCTCCAGCATCTTTGACCTCCTTCCTCTTCCTAGTTTCTTTGAGTTTTCCAACCATTACAGCTAAACTTTCATTCTCTTCTAGAACCTTTTTCTTCAGGGATGACAACACTGTGTGTGCCGTCTCAGCAGCTTCTTCTGTGGCATCTTCTCTGGCATCCAGAGGGTTTTCTTCTGTGTTATCCGTGGCGACATTTTTGTCCTTCTCAGCTTCTTCCAGATCGGTCTCTCCATCTCTGGTTTCTTCTTTCTCAACTTCTTCCTCGGCTTCTTCCGAGTCAGCGACTTCTTCTTCTATTGCAGCCTCTTTTGTGGCTTCAGGCATGACATCTGTTCCTCCTCCTTCTTCTCCTTCTCCTTTAGCGATACGCTCCAACCCATGACTGACCGGGGTCAAGTCCTCCTTTTCTCCTTCAGGATTTATCAGTTCCTCTACCACACCTTCTTGAGGTGGGTCTTGGTTTTCCAGTAGTGATTCCAGCAAATCACTATTTCTAGAGGTATCGGTGGAGAAATCGTTACCTGGGACATTTGTTGGTGTTGGAACTGCGAAGATCTGCATGGAAGCTTCTCGACTTCCCTGGCAAAGATCAGTCTCCCTTTCTGGCCCAGTTAGGTTTGACATGGAGAATGCAGAGCTTCCGGTTCGAGATCGTTTAGGAACTCGAGAAAAGATTGGCATTGGAGCTTTCTCCGGTGAGGTTTCCTTGGGGATTTCTTCTGTTTTCTTCAGGGTCTTTGTCCCTTTAATCCGAACTCCATGCTTGTTGGTTTTTGCTTTGCTGCTCTTGGAGCTTTTTGCTTCTGCTCTCTTAGGTTTGGAGGCTTTTTTTGGGACTATTGTGCTCCGAGTTTTCACCATGTGTGTGTAGTGGGATTTTGTTTGCAAAATGTGAAGGGTGAGGGAGATGAGAGCGAACACGAGAAGGGGCAGGCTAGGTTTAGATTTTGAAAAACAGATTGATTCAAATCTTTTAACGTCTGAGCGTATCTTTTCCTTTCTTTTATATGGGCTTTTGGTATGCTTGGCCCAATGGCATGTGTTGGGATTTTGGACCGTTTCATGAAGAGGCACCAACTAACTCCTCTCAACCATTTCTGCAACTTCTTATTGCTCGTTGATGGTGCACAGTCCGAGTGATGATCTGAGGTTCTCAAATCTGCTCGCATCTAATGCCTTTGTGAAAATATCAGGAAGTTGCTTCTCTGTAGGGATGTGCTCTAGGATGATCTTCTTATCTTCGGCTAGTTCTCGAATGAAGTGGTGTCTAATGTCAATGTGTTTGGTCTTACTATGTTGGACATGATTTTTGGAGATGTTGATAGCACTGACATTATCACAATATAAAGTCATGGCATCCTGTCTGACATTGTATTCGACTAACATCTGCTTCATCCAAAGTAGTTGTGTGTAGCTACTCCTAGCAGCAATGTACTCCGATTCGGCAGTGGAAAAGGCAACACAGTTTTGCTTTTTACTAAACCATGATATGAGGTTGTTGCCAAGGAAGAAGCATCCTCCAGATGTGCTTTTCCTATCCGCTGTATTTCCAGCCCAATCGGCATCACAATACCCCACCAGGGTAGAGGATGTGTCGAATGAGTATAACAAACCTAAGTCTGCAGTCCCAGAGACATATCTTACAGAGTAGGCAATATCTGGTCGACTTGCATTAAGGTAGAGAAGACTACCGATGATGCTTCTGTATAGGTGTTGGTCGACAGCTTCTCCTGGATCATCTTTAGTTAGCTTGACATGTGTAGCTGCAGGTGTCCTTTTATGTGTGGCTTTCTCTAGCCCAAACTTCTTGACAATATTCTTCGCATATTTGCTCTGAGATATGAAGATGCTATCTTTTAGCTGTTTGATTTGGAAGCCTAGAAAATATGTAAGCTCTCCCACCATGCTCATCTCGAATTTTGATTGCATCTGTTGAATAAATTTCTCTACAATCTTGCTTGACATCCCTCCAAAGACAATGTCATCGACATATATTTGAGCTATCATCAAATTCTCGTCTTCATTCTTCACAAATAGGGTCTTGTCGACTCCCTCTCTAGTGTAGCCGCTTTGAACCAGGAATTTTGTGAGCCTTTCATACCAAGCCCTTGGTGCTTGTTTCAACCCATAGAGAGCTTTCTTGAGTTTATACACATGATCAGGATAGTGAGGATCAATAAACCCTTTGGGTTGTGACACATATACTTCTTCATTGAGATCCCCATTCAAGAATGCACTTTTGACATCCATCTGGTAGAGCTTTATCTGTAGATGACATGATATCCCTAGTAGGAGACGAATTGCTTCAAGTCTTGCTACAGGAGCAAAGGTCTCATGGAAGTCGACTCCCTCAATTTGAGTATACCCTTGAGCAACTAACCCGGCTTTGTTGCGAGTGATGTTACCAAGCTCATCGGACTTGTTCTTGAAGATCCATTTTGTGCCAATGTTATTTCCTTCACTTGGTTTGGGCAACAGTTCCCACACCTGGTTTTTCTCAAATTGAATCAGCTCTTCTTGCATAGCATTGACCCAATACTCATCATTGACGGCTTCGTTGATGTTTTTGGGTTCTGTCTTTGAAACGAAGCAAATATTTCCTATCATCTCGTTGTAGTCTTCATGAGTTCTTGACCGAGTCCGTATGCCTTCATTTAGGTCTCCAATTACTCCAGAGATAGGATGATTAGTCTGGATTCTCCGCGAGGGATTGTTGTTGCTGATTT
The DNA here is from genome assembly GCA_963920655.1 of Geranium rotundifolium. Taxonomy (NCBI): domain Eukaryota; kingdom Viridiplantae; phylum Streptophyta; class Magnoliopsida; order Geraniales; family Geraniaceae; genus Geranium; species Geranium rotundifolium. The sequence goes on along the minus strand of OY987313.1, from coordinate 32,718,310 downwards.
TAGGAACTACTTCGTCATGATCGTCATTTAGACCAGCATCATCAGTTTCTGTTTTGCTGCTAGCATCTTCTCTGACATCAGTAATAACATTCTTCCTGACATTGTTGGGAGGATAGGCTCCGTCTTCGTCCGTCGCATCTTCTGAGGCATCTTCGCAGTCATCATCAACAACAACATTGATTGATTCCATCATGGTCTTGGTTCATTTGTTGAAGACTCGGTATGCGTGACTATTCCTTGAGTAGCCAAGGAAGATGCCTTCATCACTTTTTGGGTCAAGCTTTCGACGAGACTCTCTATCAGCCAGAATATAACAAGTGGAGCCAAAAGAGCCAAAGATACGGAAGTATTTAACATTGGGCTTTCTCCCCGTCTATATTTCATAATGAGTTACTGACATACCTGGTCGGAGAGTGACTCGATTGTGGATATGGCAAGCAGTGTTAAGTGCTTCTGCCCAAAAGTGAGTTGGTATGTCCTTAGCCAGCATCATAACTCTAGCCATCTCCTGTAGAGTTCTGTTCTTGCGCTCAACAATGCCATTCTGTTGGGGAGTGATTGGTGCTGAGAATTCATGAGCTATCCCTTCTGAATTGCAGAATTCTGCAAACTTGTAGTTTTCGAACTCTCGACCATGATCACTATGAAGGCGGATTATTTTGCCAATTTTCTCTCCTTTTTCTCGTTGGACTTGGATGCATAAATTCTTGAAGATCGAGAAGGTGTCTGATTTGTCACAAGGAAAGTCAACCCAAGTTTACCGTGAGTAATCATCTACACATACAAAGACATATCGTTTTCCTCCAAGGCTTTCAACTTGCATTGGTCCCATGAGGTCAACATGTATCAGCTCAAGTACCCGAGAGGTGGTGATATGCTGTAGCTTCTTGTGTGACATCTTGGTTTGCTTACCAATCTGACATTCTCCGCAGATCTTTCCTTCTACTATTTTCAGGTTTGGAATACCTGCAATTGCCTGCTCTAAGATTTCCTTCTGCATACTTCTAAGATTTAGATGTCCAAGCTTTCGGTGCCACAGTTTGGTTTCTTCTGCTTTGGAGACAAGACACTTGGTTGCTTCGATACGTGTCTCGGGTGACCAGATGTAGCAATTATCCGTTGAGCGAACAACTTGTAGAATAGTGACTTGATCGAAGTCTTTAACTATACAGGCTTCTTTAGTGAATTTCACTTCTAAACCCTGATCACAAATCTGGCTGATGCTAATCAGGTTTGCCTTAAGTCCTTCTACAAGTAATGCTTCAGTCAGGCAAGTGGCTCCTGGATGCTTGAGTACTTCTTTTCCAATGATTCGAGCTCGAATCCCATCTCCAAAAGTAACAAAGCAGTTTGTATATAATTTGAGATTGGAGAGAAACTCTAGAGTACCTGTCATGTGTCGAGAACATCCACTGTCGAGATACCAGTCCTTGTTTGTCGATGCACTTAAGGATGTATATTAGCTCGATAGACTAGGTTCTTAGGTCTCCATTCAAGGCGGGATGTCTTCTGAGGAGTTGAGAGATGCCTTTGATGTCTCTTTTGTGGTAGTTGAGCTTGCTTCCTCCCAAGAAGTTGAAAACAAAAAGGTCTGATGTGACCTTGTTGACCACAGTAATGACATATCCATTGATATTGATAAGCTGGTCTTCTGTAGTATTGTTGTTTGCGTTGAGGATGCCTTCTGGCAGTTGCTTGACAGGAACATGTTGTAGACGATGTCATGGCATTTATTGTAGGTCGTCCTGTAGGATGTGTTGGGGCATCCAGTGGTTTCTTGTCAACCATGGCTTGTTGTGGGACAAACTTCGTCACTGTTGTTGAGGGGATATCGTGTGTGTACCCTAGTCCCGTTGTATCCTTGGACTGCTTTCCTACTGATAGGATCTTGTCAAGGCTTTCTGTGCTAGGATTCATCATCTTTACCGATTTAGTCATAAGACTAATTTCTCCGTTAAGTCTGGTGATTTCTCGTTTTAGCTCCACGATCGTCTCTAGAAATCTAGACTTGTCGTTGGTAAGACTGGTAATCCTTTCACCTTGTTGATCAAGTATCAGAGTTTCCTTGATCCATCTGGTATGTAAGCCTTTGTATGCCTCGACTAGTTGCTCTTTAGTCCAATTCTCATTTGCAGTTGGATGGAGGTGATCATCATTAATATTGGCGGAGTTATCAATGTTACATACAGGAGTAGTAGTAGTGAATGCAATAAAGTTGCTTACCTCTTCCGATCCACTATCTTCATTGTCATCGTCTGATAGGGTGGCATTGTATCCTCATTTTTGTTGTTTGAGGAAATTTGGACATTCTCTACGAAGGTGGCCGAATCCTTCACATTCATGACATTGAAGTCCTTTCTTGTTGTTTTCTTCCCCACTCCTGTTTGGTCTGCCAAGACTTCCTCCTGTTTGAGCTTTCTGTGGAGCTTTGTTTCTGGCATTTGCTGTGACATTCCGTCCTCCCATTCGACTGAATCTTCTCATGACTTTGTTGTAATTTTTAGTGAGAAGGGCCATTGTAGCATAAATGTCTTCGTCAGAGTCAGATTCCTCAGGATCTGGTTGCTTGTGTGTAGAGCTTTTGAAAGCAACTCCTTTGTTCCTTTTGTCGATGTTAGGTAAAGACCACTCATAGGTCATTAGAGACCCCATCAGCTCATCAAATTTCAAGATCTTGAGGTCATGGACTTCCTTAATTGCAGTGATCTTCATCTTAAACCTAGGGCGAAGAGCACGCAAGGTTTTTCTTACCAATTTTTCATCAGACATTGGTTCTCCTAGAGAGTAGGATTCATTGGCTAGATCTCGAATATGAACATTGAATTCTGCAATCGATTCGTCTTCTTTCATGACGAGGGCTTCGAAGTTGGTTGTCAGATATTGCAATTTTTGTTCTCGAACCTTAGTTGTTCCTTCATATGCAACAACCAGGATATCCCATGCAGATTTGGCAATTGTGCATGTGTTGATCAGTCTGAACACGTTTTTGTCAACACCATTGAAGATAGCATTTAGAGCTCGAGAATTTCCCAGTGATTCTTCGTCTTCTTTATCAGTCCAGTCTTTTTCTGGTTTTGGACCGATAGGATTGCCATCATTGTCACTGAGTTGTGGAGCATTCCAACCATTGATTACAGCCTTCCATGTCTTGTTGTCAAGTGACTTCATGAAGGCACACATTCGAGCCTTCCAATAGCCGTAGTTGCTTCCATCTAGAATAGGTGGTCGATTTATGGATCCTCCTTCTCTAGTATTGTCCATCTTGATCAAAATATTTGTTTTAGGAACTCACCTAAAGCTGTAGGTGCCCCCTCTAATACCAATTAAAATTCTGATCAGCTAGTCGTGCAAGATGCCACACACAATGTTAAGTAAGAAGCTATAACGTTGTGTCTGACTTCTTGCGTAGATAACTCAGGACAGTAAATATAAAGCTATAAACAATGACACAGCAGATTGTTTACCAAGTTCGGTGCAACGTCACCTACGTCAGGGGGCTCTCAGCCTAGTGGAAAGATTTCACTTATCAGTAATTCGTCAGAACATACAAGTACCTGTGATCAACCCTAGATTTATACTTTATGCTACGTCTTACAGTGCAATCTATCTCAGGGTCTCCCCATGAATCCTGGACTCCGTCTTGATTCCACTCTTCGAGCAATCGCCTTGCTCTGTCAGTTCAAGTCTTCAACAACTTGGTGGTTGCGTGCAGTCTTCACTCACGCGATCGGTAAACCCTCAATCACCTAACTCTCAATAGTTATGTGATGCACAATATCCTAAGCTCAATCTGCAATTTCTCAACCCGCAAACCTTCAAGTCTAAGAACCTTGCAAATTATTGCTAGGAAACAAATAGAGAACCACACGATTGCTAAGAGGGTAGCCTAAGCTTTTATAGCAATCGAGGATGAGTACTAACCCTAAAGGGTTTTCTTTTAATCACCGTCTTTCTTCTTTCCAGATTCCGAGTCGTTCTGGAATTTCCTAATCGTCTTCTTCATTTTCTGCCGAAACTGCACTTTCCTGATTTCTGTCAATCAGGATGTTTGTCGAGACGCCGTCAACAATGTTACACTAGATGTCGTAGAAGATGCTTCGACATTCTTTGTAACATGTTTCTTCAGTTCCTTTAAAAATCAGCCAATCTCTAAAATCGTCGTAACTACACATATACTTAGTAGGCATCAGCTCGTGAGATTTATCACATATAGAGGTGTTGTGGAGATTAACACTATTCGACTGATGATAATATGGCCGATCCCTTGACAGAGGCTCAGCCGTAGCCTAGGCATGAGGAACATGCAGGGTCTATGGGAGTAGATCAGAACTTAAATTGGAACCAAGGGCAAGTGGGAGATTGTTAGATTTATGCCCCAGTCCAATATATTAGTGATCTACAGATGTAATGTTTTATCATCTTTCTGAATAAATAAATCGACATATATTACTAATGTGTTGTAGTAATATATCGAATGTAATTTGATCTATGTCATTCTGTGTGTAACCACTAATAGTAGAACTATAGATCAGAAAAAATTACATTTGATGAGTCCCTGATCAGCTAACCTTCTTTATGAAGCGATCAGTATGAAATTAACTCCTTATGATCATGCTCTACTGATCATGGCAAAGTGCGTGCAGGAGTTATATCATAGATACCATCAGGTCAATGATATCGGACAATTCGATTGTGAGTATGCTGCATCGATCCAGTCATGAGACACTCACATATCGTAGCTTGTCCTTATATCCTAAGATCAAGGAGTCTTTGTGTACACTATGTAACGAATACCTAAGTTTGACCTATTCTAACGTTATCTGTAAAAGGGTAACTATAACGGCTTCGATTGGCTTGGATATTTATTACATTAGTGAACTCGAAAGGCGTCTGAGGGATTTATCACTCATACTTTGATATGAGAAAGATATCCGTTTAGGCCACTTGATGAGTATGACTGAAGGAATAGCATGGCCGTGCAGGTGATACCTTACTATCAGTTATCGGTCATCTTAGATATCAAGAAACAGTGATTGATAAATTAGGATGACCATTCTATGCCTATTGATCAATCTGGATATCAGTTTGATAAAAGGATATTGACATGTACGATAACAGGTTAAGTCGAATAATCGATAATCACGAACGTTGGGTAATCATAATGTCTTGCTAGAGACCACTTATGATGGAAAGGGTAAAATAGTAATTTTACTAGTCTGCCAACTGTTCGTGAGCCTAGAGGGTCACACGCATTAAGCACGATACATGACAAATAATTATGGATGAAAATTGAGAACGATTCGGTAGTTTTCTGGCTTAAGGTTTTAACCAGACGGTTGAAGAAATCAATTCGAGAAAATTGAACCGTTTTGTCTAAACCGAAATTAGAACTCAAGTTAATGGGTTTAATTTGGGTTTTAGTTAAACGGGCTTAAAGCCCATTTAGGGATTCAAGTTATGAATGGGGAAAAGTGCAAATAGGAGTTTGAGAAGGGTAGATATGCAATTATTAATTTGAAATTCAATTTTATTTCAAATTAAAATTCCAAAATATCTTCCATCTTTTTCTCCAACTATTGGCAATCACTCCCCTTCATTCTCTCCCTCACTTGACCGATCCTTTCTTCCTCCATTTTCCTCCATTGTTGATTTGTCAAGCTTCTCAAGAACAATCATAGCAAAAGTGTGAGAGAAAACCTTCTTCGGTTGTGGTGCTTGTGTGGACCTAATAGAGAAACACTAAGCTTGTGTTTTCATCGATTAATAGAGGTATTTTTCAGATTCAAAAGGTTGATAACATGTTGAATTTACATTAAGATCAAAGTTTCAATCGATCACCATGGTTACGTAACTTCCGCTGCACGAAATTTATCGTTTGGAACCCATGGTGATCTCTTTCAGTTTGATACAATTACGAACCCGTCACCAACAACCTGTGTTGTGACGTTTCTAATTGATCTCACATTATCTTCTTTGAAACCCTCATTTGCAACTCGTGCAAAGATGTTTCAAAATTGAATACATCCATCACAACCCATGAGATGATGGTTCACAACGCTTTAACATGCAAACAATTAATTCTGGTTTTAATCTTCGCATGTTGGTAGCAGTTCGCAGCCCGAATAAAAGAATAAATACACACTAACCTTAACGGCTTGTAGGCCGGGTGAGATAATATTTACAAGATAACACTAACGGTTCGTAGACTGTGAAAAGCGGTAAATAAATAAACGCTCTAGTGGGGCTATCTATGCACCATGCATAGCAACACATCAGACAACATGTTATCACACAAGCATGTTTTCAAACAAGATGCATTTCCGGTTTTAACTTATGCCCAAGTTTCTTGGTCGGGTTTATCGAAACTAGACCTTTTCGAAAAGACGGTTTATCGAAACCGTTCAAATTTGAAAATTTTAAAAACATCGGATTGCGGGTTATTGCCACGGATCAAACACCGTGCAACAAACCACCCGAGCCCAAGCCCAATGGGCCGAGCCCATACACACCGACGCGCTAGGGTTTGGCAACCCTAGCCATCGGGTCTCCACCGCCGACCTTGGCCACAATCTAACCGGTGCCGGGGTGGGGACAAGTTTGCCACATGACCGTGGCCATCCAACGGCCGTGGCCCAGTCCAGTGTAGGGTTTTGGAGCGTTCTAGATCGTCGAGATAGCGGAAGCAATAAAAGATAATCTACTCCAAACCTTGTCCAAGAACATTTAAACCATTAAATCCCAAAGCAAAATCTATTCCACAAGATGTTTACCTTTAAGTCTTGTTTGAATCGATAAAGAAGAACGTTCGGATCTTCTTCTCTAAAGCAAGTCCACACCAAGAGGATGATCTTCAAGATCCTTCACTTAATTGCCTACTAGAACAATTAAATGAAGAACAAGAGAGCAAGATGGAGGAGCTATGGTGGCCGGCCACAATGAGAGAGAAAGAGAGGTTTTTGTGAGTTTTTTTTTGACTTAATGAATTAATGAATTAATGTCTTGCAATATAACTCATCATCCAACTCACAAGTATGGGTTAAAAGTGATTGGTATGGGCTTAAAGGAGCTTTAACCCATACCCCTTAAATCACTCACCTCTTAATCCACAACCACCAACTAAGCATGGTGTTGTGTGGCCCCCACAATGGCCCCACCAAGTGGGCCGGCCATATGGCCTTATTGGGCCCTTATTGGGCCGGCCATGAGGCTTCATGGGCCGAGCCCAATGGGCCCTCCCGTGTTGTCTCATGCCGCGTCCAAAAGTTGCCCGACCTTTTTGTCGTTACTTATCAAACAAATTCCGACGCGATATCGACGAAAAACTCAATTTTTCTCGATTCGCTAATCATTCTCTCAAACCGAACCTATGGCACAAAACCTCCAGTTTTGTCCATATATTTCTCCTTAAGAAACATTCATGTTTCCTTGTCTCAAGTTATCCGTCTTGTATGTGTGTGACCCTCTAGGCTCGTGCCACCGTTGGCAGATCGGCGCAAGACTCGCTCTTGCCCGATCCATCATAAGTGGTCTCTAGTAAAACATTATGATTACCCAAGGTGCACGATGATCGATGATTCGACTTAACCTTTGTGCGTACAAGTCACCATCCTTTTATCTCTAGATATTCCGATTGATCACAAGGCATAGAGTCGTCTCCCTTGTTCAATCAATCATTGTTACTTGATATGCGAGATGACTGAGAAATGATAACCCGTATCATTTTGCATGGCCATGCTTTTTCTCTCAGTCAGTCTCCATCAAGAGGCCTTCTAACGGATATCTTTCCCATACCGTAGTATGAGGGATAAATCCCTTAACCGTCTTTCGTGTCACTCATGCAACCCGTTCCGCCACCCAATCATGCCCTTCATAGCAATCCTTTTACAGAAAGCGTTTGGCGCAAGTTAAAGTCGTACGTTCATTGCATAGTGATCACAAAGACTCCTTGGTCTAAGGACGTCGTGACAAGCTATCGCATCTGAATATGTTTATGGCTTAATTTATGAAAACACTATTCAATGCGGGTCGTCCGATATCAATCACCTCATGATATCTATGATATGGTTCCAGGATACCACATCCTTATGACAAGTAGAACTACGTCGTTAAGAACCATCCTCATACTGGTCGCTTTCAAGGAAGCATAGGTTGACCAGGGACTCGTTAAGTGTGATTCGTACAGATTTATGGTTCTACTACTTTAGTGGTCATAAATCATATCATGCTTAACATATTTGAAATTCTGATCGGTTTAGTCGAGCAAGATGCCACACACAATGTTACACAGAATGCTATAACGTTGTGTCTAACTTCTTGCGTAGATAAAGCAGGACAGTAAATATAAAGCTCTAAGTAATGACACAGCAGATTGTTTACCCAGTTCGGTGCAACGTCACCTACGTCTGGGGGCTCTCAGCCTAGTGGAAAGATTTCACTTATCAGTAATCCGTCAGAACATACAAGTACCTGTGATCTCTCCTAGATCTATACTTTATGCTACGTCTTACAGTGCAATCTATCTCAGGGTCTCCCCCTGAATCCAAGAACGTCTTGATTCCACTCTTCGAGCAATCGCCTTGCTCTGTCGTCTTCAAGTCTTCTTCAAGCTTGGTGGTTGCGTGCAGTTCTTCAACTCACGACTTCAGTAAACCCTCAATCACCTAACTCTCTATAGTTATGTGATACACAAAGTCCTAAGCATAATCTGCAATTCCTCAGCCCGCAAACCTTCACGTCTAAGAACCTTGCAAATTGATGCTAGAAAACAAATAAAGAACCACACCATTGCTAAGGGGGTAGCCTAAGCTTTTATAGCAATCGTGGATGAGTACTAACCCTAAAGGGTTTCCTCTTAATCACCGTCTTTCTTCTTCTCAGATTAGGAGTCGTTCTGCACTTGCCTAATCGTTTCCTTGCTGCACTGCCGAATCTGCACTTTCCTGATTTCTGTCGTTCAGGATGCTTGCCGAGAAGCTTGCCGAGATGCCGTCAGTAATGTCACACAAGATGTCGTAAAAGATGCTTCGACATTCTTTGTAACATGTTTCTTCAGTTCCTTCAAAATTAGCCAATCTCGAAAACTGTCGTAACTACAATCTCCCCCTTTGGCTATTTTTAAGGACAGCATTCTCCGTCGCATTTGACGTCGTCTTCGTCTATCGGCAGTGTCGTCGCGCGTATCGTCGCGTCTTGTGTCTTTGCGTCGCGTCGTCTCTATCTTTCTTCCTTGTATTATCGTGCGCGTATATTGATATTATCTAATTCACACTTACTCCCCCTTGCTGGCTCAAAAAGAGCCAAAACTTTAAACAAATATTTCAACAAGGCCGGGAAGTAAGCAAAATAAAATCAAACATAACTCATACTTGCTCTCGATCAGCTGTCGAGAGAAAGCATGATACAGTGTTCACAAAATATTACAGACCATAAAGTTGTTCAGCAGTTCAAGAATTTAGAGAATTCATAAAATTTTCAAATAGAGCTGCTGTTGGAACTGGCAGTCTCTGTAGCTTCTGTGGAGGCTTCTTGGGTAGCATCTTCTGGATCATTTGCGGGATCATCTTCTGAGCCTTGAGGAGACACGGATTGCAGCAGGTTGGCACAGTGACTTTGGCGCTGCGAGAGGTGCTTCAGGGCCGTCTTTAAGTTTGCAATGTCCTCATCAAGCACTTCAATTTCTTGTTTGAGCATGACGGCATCCCTGCTGGTAGTCCTTGTGAGAGGGACGACACTTGTGGCTCTACTGGTCTTTGCTGTGGCTTCTGGCCTGGCAAGATCAGGAGCATGCTTCCCTTCAAACAGTTTGTGGCTCACCACAATTACTCCTCCTCTTTTCCCCACCTTATCCGACGTTTTCAACACGCCAGGGTGTTGATGTACGAGTAATTCAGAGATAAGGGATGGAAAGGCTATGGGAATTTTCACAGCAAGAGATCTAGCATGGCGAACAAGATGATCAATCACAAATTGTCCAAAGTCAACTTTAGATCCAGTACCTATTTGTTAGATAAGGATTGCTAGCTCAGGTTTGATCGATGATGCGTGAGTTGAGGGCGCCCAGTTTGCAACTCCAATCCGAAAGAGAATGGAGTACTTGGAAGTCAGATCTGAAGCTGCCACTGTCCCTTTGGATGGCCATGTTCTGCTCTTGTCTCCGGTGATTTCTCGGAGGATTTTGCTCAGATCGGGTGGTGGCACAGATCGAACCTTCTTCCTTCCCAGGAATTCATTGATGATGTCGGAGGTGATGTCAAAGCGGATACCTCTGACATAAACCTTATCAAACTCTGGAGCATCTGGGGTACCAAACGTGGTAGGCAGATTTGCAATGAACTCTTTAACCAACAGGGGATAGTGGTTGCCAATGTCGGAGACGGTTCTCATCAATTCTGCCTTCTCCAGGAGCTGTACGATGGCCTTCAGCCCAAGCAGCTCTGTGGACAATGTCTTCTCTGGGTACGGCGTTCTCTGAAAGACAAACTCCCACCTTTTTGCTCCTTCAGCTGAGTGAAACGACACATTGTCGTAAGTTACACTCATGGTGTTCTTGGCCGTCTTCAGGGCCTTCCTCTTCTTTCCTTCCTCAGCAGGGATTTCTTCAACGTCATCATCAGTTGATTCATCTATCAAACTCCTTGTTGCGATCACTTTCTTCCCCTTTTCTTTGGCAGCAATCTTTTTCTTCTTGTTGCTGGGTCCTCCAGCCTCCTTAACCTCCTTTCTTTTCTTTGTTTCTTTTAATTTTCCAACCATGACGGCCAAACTCTCAGTTTCTTCTTGAACTTTCTTCTTCAGGGTTGACAGCACTTTGTGTGCCGTCTCAGCAGCTTCTTCCATAACATCTCCTCTGACATCCAGAGGGTTATCTTCTGTGTTGTTGGTGGTGGCATCCTTATTCTTCTCAGCTTCTTCCAGACCGGTCTCTCCGTTTCTGGCTTCTTCTTTCTCTTCTTCTTCTTCTTCCTCGGCTTCTTCCGAGTCAGCTATTTCTTTTTCTTCTATAACATCTTCAGTGGCTTTTGGTATGACATCTGTTCCTTCTTCTTCTCCTCCTTCTCCTTCCGCAATGCGTTCCAGCCCATGACTCACCGGAGTCAGATCCTCCTTTTCTTCTTCCGAACGTATTAGTTCTTCTACCGCACCTTCTTTAGGTGGGTTCTGGTTTTCCAGTAGTGATTCTAACAGATCACTGTTTCTAGAAGTGTCAGCAGAGAAATCGTTACCTGTTGGTGTTGGAACTGCGACAATTTGCATGGAGGCCTCTCGGTTTTCCTGGGCAAGATCGTTCTCTCTTTCTGGCCCGGTTAGGTCAGACATCGAGAAGGCAGCACTTCCGGTCCGGGACTTCTTGGGAACTCGAGTAAACACTGGCATTGGGGCTTTCTCCGGTGAAGCCTCTTTGGGAATTTCTTCTGACTTCTTCAGGGTTTTTGGCCCTTTGATTCGAACTCCATGCTTGTTTGTCTTTGCTCTACTTCTTGTGGCGCCTTTGGCTTCAGCTTTCTTTGAAGCAGCGGCTTCTTTTGGGGCTACTGTGCTTCTAGTTTTCACCATTGTTGTTTGAGAGATTTGCAGAGAGCGAACGGTGAAGGCGAAGGTGATGAGGGTGAGCACAGAGAGGAGGCAGACTAGGTTTTTGAAAACTAAACGATTCAAATCTTCTGTTGCGTCTGACTGTATCTTTCCTTTTCTTTTATATGGGCTTTTGATATGCCTGGCCCAATGACATTTGTTGGTTTTTAGACCGGTTCACGAAGAGGTACCAACGCTTCCTCTTAACCGTTTCTGCGACCTCTTATTGGTCGTTGATGGAGCACAGACCAAGTGATGATCTGAGGTCCTCAAATCTGATTGCGTCTAGTGCCTTTGTGAAGATATCAGCTAGTTGCTTCTCTGTTGGGATGTGCTCTAGGATGATCTTCTTGTCTTCGACCAATTCTCGAATGAAGTGATGTCTAATATCAATGTGTTTGGTCTTGCTGTGTTGGACAGGGTTTTTGTAGATGTTGATCGCGCTGACTAGTAGTCATGGCATCTAATATCACAATATAAAGTCATGGCATCCTGTCTGACATTGTATTCGACTAACATCTGCTTCATCCATAGTAGTTGTGTGCAGCTACTCCCAGCTGCAATATACTCCGATTCGGCAGTGGAAAGGGCAACACAGTTTTGTTTCTTACTAAACCATGATATGAGGTTGTTGCCAAGGAAGAAGCATCCTCCAGATGTGCTTTTCCTGTCTGATGTGTTCCCAGCCCAATCGGCATCACAATACCCCACTAAAGTAGAGGATGTGTCGAATGAATATAACAAACCCAAGTTTGTAGTCCCAGAAATATATCTAATAATTCTTTTGGCTTGGGACAGATGACTAACCTTAGGATTAACTTGATATCGTGCACATACTCCGACAGAGTAGGCAATATCTGGTCGACTTGCGGTGAGGTAGAGAAGACTACCGATGATGCTTCTGTATAGGTGTTGGTCGATGGCTTCTCCTGAATCATCTTTAGTTAGCTTGACATGTGTAGCTGCTGGTGTCCTTTTATGTGAGGCTTTCTCTAGCCCAAACTTCTTGACAATATTCTTCGCATACTTGCTCTGAGATACGAAGATGCTATCCTTTTGTTGTTTGATTTGGAAGCCTAGAAAGTAAGTAAGCTCTCCCACCATGCTCATCTCAAATTCTGATTGCATCTGTTGAATAAATATCTCCACCATCTTGCTTGACATCCCTCCAAAAACAATGTCATCGACATATATTTGAGCAATCATCAGATTCCCGTCTTCGTTCTTCACAAATAGGGTCTTGTCGACTCCCCCTCTAGTGTAGCCGCTTTGGATGAGGAATTTTGTGAGCCTTTCATACCAAGCCCTTGGTGCTTGTTTCAACCCATAAAGAGATTTCTTAAGTTTATACACATGATCATGATAGTGAGGGTCAACAAATCCTTTGGTTTGTGCCACATATACTTCTTCATTGAGATCCCCATTCAAGAACGCACTTTTGACATCCATCTGGTAGAGCTTTATCTGTAGATGGCATGATATCCCTAGCAAGAGACGGATGGCTTTGAGTCTTGCCACAGGAGCAAATGTCTCATCGAAGTCGACACCCTCACTTTGAGTATACCCTTGAGCAACTAACCTTGCTTTGTTGCGAGTGATCTTGCCAAGCTCGTCAGATTTGTTCTTGAAGATCCATTTGGTGCCTATGATGTTTCCTTCACTCGGTTTGGGCACCAATTCCCATACCTGATTTTTCTCAAATTGAATTAGCTCTTCTTGCATAGCATTGACCCAATATTCATCATTGATGGCTTCATTGATGTTTTTGGGCTCTGTCTTAGAAACGAAGCAAATATTTCCGATCATCTCGTTATAATCTTCAGGAGCTTTTGACCGAGTTCGTACGCCTTCATTCAGGTTTCCAATAACTCCAGAGATAGGATGGTTAGTCTGGACTCTTCGTGAGGGATTCTTGTTGCTAGTTTCAGGAATTTCTTCGTTATTGGCGCGATCATCTTCTGTTTTGCTGCTAGCATCTTCTCTGACATCTGGAGTAGCATACTTCCTGACATTGTTGGGAGGATAGGCTCCGTCTTCGTCCGTCGCATCTTCTGAGGCATCTTCGCAGTCATCGTCAACAACAACATTGATTGATTCCATCATGGTCTTGGTTCGTTTGTTGAAGACTCGGTATGCTCGACTATTCCTTGAATAGCCAAGGAAGACCCCTTCATCGCTCTTTGGGTCAAGCTTTTGGCGAGGCTCTCTATCAGCCAGTATATAACACGTGGAGCCAAAGATATGGAAGTACTTAACATTGGGCTTTCTCCCCCTCCATATTTCATAATGAGTTACTGACATACCTGGTCGGAGAGTGACTCGATTGTGGATATGGCAAGCAGTGTTAAGTGCTTCTGCCCAGAAGTGAGTTGGTATGTCTTTAGCTAGCATCATAACTCTCGCCATCTCCTGTAGAGTCCTGTTCTTGCGCTCAACAATGCCATTCTGTTGAGGAGTGATTGGCGCTGAGAATTCATGTGCTATCCCTTCTGAGTTGCAGAAATCTGCAAACTTGCTGTTTTCGAATTCTCGACCATGATCACTACGAAGGCGGATGATTTTGCCAATTGTCTCTCCTTTTTCTCGTTGGACTTGGATGCACAGATTCTTGAAGATCGAGAAAGTGTCTGATTTGTCACGAGGGAAGTCAACCCAAGTGTATCGTGAGTAATCATCTACACATACAAAGACATATCGTTTTCCTCCAAAGCTTTCAACTTGCATTGGTCCCATGAGGTCAACATGTATCAGCTCAAGTACTCGAGAGGTGGAGATATGCTGAAGCTTCTTGTGTGACATCTTGGTTTGCTTTCCAATCTGACATTCTCCGCAGATCTTTCCTTCTACTATTTTCAGGTTTGGGATTCCAGTGATAGCCTGCTCTGAGATTGCCTTTTGCATACTTCTAAGGTTTAGATGTCCAAGCTTTCGATGCCATAGCTTGGTTTCTTCTGCTTTAGAGACAAGGCACTTGGTTGCTTCAGTATGTGTCTCGGGAGACCAGATATAGCAATTGTCTGTTGAGCGAACTCCTTGTAGAATAGTGACCTGATCGATGTTGTTAACTATACAGGCTTCTTTAGTGAATTTTACTACCAAATCCTGATCACAGATCTGACTGATGCTAATCAGGTTTGCTTTAAGTCCTTCTACGAGTAATGCTTCAGTCAGACAAGTGGCTTCTGGATACTTGAGTGCTCCTTTTCCAATGATTCGAGCTCGGATCCCATCTCCAAATGTAACAAAGCAGTTTGTATATAATTTGAGATTGGAGAGAAACTCTGGAGTACCTGTCATGTGTCGAGAGCATCCACTGTCGAGATACCAGTCTTTGTTCGTTGAAGCACTTAATGATGTATATGCAACATTAGCTCGATAAGTCAGGTTCTTAGGTCTCCATTCAAGGCGAGTTGTCTTCGGAGGAGATAGGGGATGCCTTTGATATTTCTGGGCTTGCTTCTTCTTAAGAAGGTGAAAGCAAAAAGGTCTGATATGACCTGGTTGACCACAGTAGTGACATATCCATTGATATTGATAAGCTGGTCTTCTGTAGCTTTGTTGTCTGCGTGGAGGACATTTTCTTGACAAGAACAAGTTGTAGACAATGTTATGGCTTTTGTTGTAGGTCGTCCTGTAGGATGAGTTGGGGCATCCTGTTGTTTCTTGTCGGCCAAGGCTTGTTGTGGGACAAACTTTGTCCCTGTTGTTGAGGGGACAACATGTGTGTACCCTAGTCCCGTTGTATCTTTGGACTATTTTCCCACCGATAAAATCTTGTCAAGACTTTCTGTGCTTGGATTCATCATCTTTACCGATTTAGTCATGAGACTAATTTCTCCATTGAGCCTGGTGATTTCTCATTTCAGCTCCACGATCGTCTCTAGAAATCTAGATTTGTCGTTGGTAAGACTAATGATCCTTTCGCCTTGTTGATCAAGTACCAGAGTTTCCTTGATCCATCTGGTGTGCAAGCCTTTGTATGCCTCGACTAGTTGTTCCTTACTCCAATTCTCATTTGGAGTTGGATCGTTGTTGATGTCGACAGCATTATCAACATTATATGTAGGAGTAGTAGTAGTGAATGCAACAAAGTTGCTTACCTCTTCAGATCCACTATCTTCATTGTCATCATCTGATAGAGTGGCATTGTATCCTCGTTTTTGTTGTTTGAGAAAGTTTGGACATTCTCTACGTAGGTGGCCAAATCCTTCACATTCATGACATTGAAGTCCTTTGTTTTTGTTTTCTTCCCCACTCCTGTTTGGTTTGTCAAGACTACCTCCAGCTTGAGCTTTTTGTGGAGCATTGTTTCTGGCATTTGCTGTGGCATTCCGTCCACCCATTCGACTGAATCTTCTCATGGCTTTGTTGTACCTTTTTGTGAGAAGAGCCATCGTAGCCTCGATGTCTTCGTCTGAATCCGAATCCTCAGGATCTGGTTGCTTGTGTGTTGAGCTCTTGAAAGCAACTCCTTTGTTCCTTTTGTTGATGTTGGGTAGAGACAACTCATAGGTCATCAGAGACCCCATCAGCTCATCAAATTTCAAGACCTTGAGGTCATGAACTTCTTCAATTGCTGTGATCTTCATTTTGAACCTAGGACTCAAAGCACGTAGGGTTTTTCTTACCAATTTTTCATCAGACATTGGTTCTCCTAGAGAATAGGATTCATTGGCTAGATCACGAATGCGAACATTGAAATCTGCAATTGATTCCTCTTCCTTCATGACGAGGGCTTCGAAGTTGGTAGTCAGGTATTGCAGCTTCTGTTCTCGAACCTTAGTTGTTCCTTCATACGCTACGGCCAAGATGTCCCATGCTGACTTGGCAGTTGTGCATGTGTTGATTAGTCTGAACACATTCTTGTCAACGCCATTGAAGATAGCATTCAGAGCTCGAGAATTTCCCAGTGATTCTTCATCTTCATCATCGGTCCAGTCTTTTTCTGGTTTTGGGCCGATAGGATTGCCATCACTGTCACTGAGTTGTGGTGCATTCCAACCATTGAGTACAGCCTTCCATGTCTTGTTGTCTAGCGACTTCATGAAGGCACACATTCGAGCCTTCCAATAGCCATAGTTGCTTCCGTCTAGAACAGGTGGTCGATTTATGGATCCTCCTTCTCTGGTATTGTCCATCTTTGATCAAAATATTTGTTTAGGAACTCACCTAAAGCTTTAGGTGCCTCCTCTGATACCAATTGAAATTCTGATCGGTTTAGTCGAGCAAGATGCCACACACAATGTTACACAGAATGCTATAACGTTGTGTCTGACTTCTTGCGTAGATAAAGCAGGAAAGTAAATATAAAGCTCTAAGTAATGACACAGCAGATTGTTTACCCAGTTCGGTGCAACGTCACCTACGTCTGGGGGCTCTCAGCCTAGTGGAAAGATTTCACTTATCAGTAATCCGTCAGAACATACAAGTACCTGTGATCTCTCCTAGATCTATACTTTATGCTACGTCTTACAGTGCAATCTATCTCAGGGTCTCCCCCTGAATCCAAGAACGTCTTGATTCCACTCTTCGAGCAATCGCCTTGCTCTGTCGTCTTCAAGTCTTCTTCAAGCTTGGTGGTTGCGTGCAGTTCTTCAACTCACGACTTCAGTAAACCTTCAATCACCTAACTCTCTATAGTTATGTGATACACAAAGTCCTAAGCATAATCTGCAATTCCTCAGCCCGCAAACCTTCACGTCTAAGAACCTTGCAAATTGATGCTAGAAAACAAATAAAGAACCACATCATTGCTAAGGGGGTAGCCTAAGCTTTTATAGCAATCGTGGATGAGTACTAACCCTAAAGGGTTTCCTCTTAATCACCGTCTTTCTTCTTCTCAGATTAGGAGTCGTTCTGCACTTGCCTAATCGTTTCCTTGCTACACTGCCGAATCTGAACTTTCCTGATTTCTGTCGTTCAGGATGCTTGCCGAGATGCCGTCAGTAATGTCACAGAAGATGTCGTAAAAGATGCTTCGACATTCTTTGTAACATGTTTCTGCAGTTCCTTCAAAATTAGCCAATCTCGAAAACTGTCGTAACTACAATATTACTTCAACACATAAGTAATATAAAGCCGTTTATATTTATACATTACAAACGATGATATTTGTACATAGACGTTTACAGGCTAATACCAATTGGACTAGGGCACAAATGCTATCAATCTCCCACCTGCCCTTAGTTCCAATCTAAGTCCCAGTCTATACCCATTGACCTAACATGTTTTTCATGTTTATCTTGAGGAAGAGCCTTTGTCAATGGGTCGGCTGTGTTATCATCAGTTGCAACGTATTGGATCTTCACGTCATCTCTAGCAACTATGTCGCGGATGAAATGATACTTTCTGAGTACATGTTTGGATCTGTTATGTGCCCTGGGTTCCTTAGCTTGCGCAATAGCCCCGGTGTTGTCACAATATAAGTCTACTGGGTTAGACGGGTTTTTAATTACACCTAACCCAGCCATGAAACTCCTGATCCATACAGCCTCTTTTGTCGCCTCACATGCGGCAATGTACTCAGCTTCCGTCGTAGAGTCGACAATGGTGTCCTGCTTCTTGCTTTTCCAGCTGAATGCTCCACCGTTCAACATAAACACATATCCCAACTGACTCTTAAAGTCATCGGGGTCTGTCTGGAAACTAGCGTCGACATATCCTTTGACGACGAGATCATCATTTCTGCCCCCGTATACAAGAAAAGCGTCCTTGGTTTTTCTCAAATATTTGAGAATCGCCTTGACAGCTATCCAGTGTGCCTCACCGGGTTTGGATTGATGTCTACTGGTACAGCTTAGGGCAAACGAGACATCCGGTCTCGTGCATATCATGGCATACATTATGGACCCTATAGCCGAAGCATATGGGATCTCATTCATTCTTGCTAGCTCTGCAGGTGTCTTAGCACCCTGCTTCTTGCTAAGCTTCACGCCATGACGCATGGGCAGCAATCCTTTCTTTGAATCTTGCATTGAGAATCGTCTCAACACCTTGTCTATATAAGTGCTTTGACTTAAGCCCAAGACCCGCTTGGCACGGTCTCTATATATCTTGATTCCCAAGATGTAAGAGGCCTCGCCTAAGTCCTTCATTGCGAAACACTCACCTAACCAAGTCTTCGTTAAGAGCAAGGTAGGGACGTCGTTTCCAATGAGCAGTATGTCATCAACATAAAGCACTAAAAAGATTATATTGCTCCCACTTGCCTTTTTATACACGCAAGGTTCATCATCGTTCTTGACGAAGCCAAACCGTTTTACTACTTCATCAAAACGCTGATTCCAACTCCGAGATGCTTGCTTCAAACCATAGATTGATTTGAGCAACTTGCAAATCTTTCCCTTATTCTTTGGATCCTCAAAACCCTCAGGCTGAGACATATAAACGTCCCCAGCTAACCTCCCGTTGAGTAAGGCGGTTTTGACATCCATTTGCCATATCTCATAGTTGTGATACGCTGCTATGGCAAGAAGAATGCGGATAGATTTGACCATAGCTACTGGAGAAAAGGTCTCTTCATAGTCAATTCCGTGGATTTGTCTATAACCTTTTGCTACCAGTCTCGCTTTATAGGTCTGAGGTTTGCCATCCATGTCAATCTTTATTTTAAAGATCCATTTACACCCTATGACCTTAACATCAGGGGTATGATCTACCAAGTCCCACACTTGATTATCTGACATGGATTGCATTTCTTCCCTCATGGCTTCCAGCCATTTCTCAGAGTCGGTTCCGTCCAAAGCCTCTCGAAAGGTAGCTGGATCATTGTCCACTAGTACTAAACCATCACCTTTAGTTACTAAGAACCTGTATCTGACAGGTGCATGACTTATCCTTTCAGAGCGCCTCGGACCGTCCTCATTAACTGCAGCTATTGGTTCTTGCTCAATGACCACTTCTGGCTCTACCTCTTCTAGTGGGTCCTCTCGTGGTTCCCGAGTGACCATCTCATCTAGAACTTCATCTAGATGAATAGCCCTCCCACTGACTGTCTTGGAAATGAAATCTTTTTCCAAGAACGTCCCACCTCGAGCGACAAAAACTTTATTTTCGCTCGGCTTATAGAAGTAGTATCCTTTTGTTTCTTTTGGATATCCGACGAAAGTGCATTTATCTGATCTTGGTTCGAGCTTGGTTGCAAGCAACCTTTTAACATAAGCCTCACAACCCTAGATTTTAAGGAAGGACAAAACGGGTTCCTTCCCGTACCATTTTTCAAATGATGTCCCTTCCACTGCTTTCGACGGAGCCCTGTTTATTATGAAAGCGGCCGTTTGCAGAGCATAACCCCAGAAGGAGATTGGGAGATCAGTGAGACTTAACAACCCGTCATTTGCAACCCGTGCGAATACGTTTCAAATTTGAACTCATCCATCACAACCCGTGTGATGATAGTTCGCAACGCTTAAACATGCAAACAATTAAAGTTGATTTTAATCTTTGCATGTGAGGTGATCGCTTATAAGCTTATAAACTAATCATGCAAGCATGCAATTAATTTAAATAATTCATGCAAGCAACCATAAAGCGTTTAAATATGCATTTTATAGCCCATCCTAATCTTAGGATTCTACGAGTCTTCACATCTTCTCGTCTTTCTCATTCGGGCTCCCACTAGCTCTTGGACTTCCTCCAAGACCGTCATCGTGCTCGATTTTCCATCCTTCTCGTCTTTGAGTAATAATTACAATTAATACTCGGTTCGTAGACCGGATAAAAAATAATTACACTTTATGGGCTCGAATAAAAGAATAATTACACGCTATCACTAACGGTATGCAAACCGTGAAAGCGATAAATCTAATGGGCTACTAATGCATCATACATTTCATCACATCATCCAACATGTTATCACACAAACATGTTATCAAATAATATGCAATAATTCCGTTTTAATTTTGCCAAGTTGCTTGGTCGGGTTTATCGAAACTAGACCTTTTCGAAAAACGGTTTATCGAAACCGATCAAATTTTGAAAGTTTTCGAAATATTGGATCGCGGGGTTCGTGACACGGATCAAACACCACACACGAACCAAGTCGGGCTAAGCCAATGGGCCGAGGGCCCATTGGGCCAAGCCCAACCATGCACGGCCCGGTTTGGGCCTTGGAAGGCCCAAACCCGGCTTGCCGCCACTCTCGGCCTCGGCCAAGAGTGGGGACAGGCCCGGTCACCGCCGGCCACACCGGCCTCCGGTGACCTCCGTCCTGTACCTCCGATCCGGCTCCCCGAGAGTCTCTTCTCGGACCCGACAAATCCAATAATTTTCGAAAAATTCCAAATTTAATATATTTTTTCAAAAATAACATATTTCATGCAAATATCCCAAAAAGCATTAAAATCATGTTAGCAACATTTGGCATGCAAAAAATCACAAAACCGAAACAAATTCAACAAGACAAAGATAAAGAGGGTAACCATCCTCTGATACCACTGTAGGGTTTTGGAGCGTTCTATATCGTCGAGATAGCGGAAGCAATAAAAGTTATCGGTCATCTTAGATATCAAGAAACAGTGATTGATAAATTAGGATGACCATTCTATGCCTATTGATCAATCTGGATATCAGTTTGATAAAAGGATATTGACATGTACGATAACAGGTTAAGTCGAATAATCGATAATCACGAACGTTGGGTAATCATAATGTCTTGCTAGAGACCACTTATGATGGAAAGGGTAAAATAGTAATTTTACTAGTCTGCCAACTGTTCGTGAGCCTAGAGGGTCACACGCATTAAGCACGATACATGACAAATAATTATGGATGAAAATTGAGAACGATTCGGTAGTTTTCTGGCCTAAGGTTTTAACCAGACGGTTGAAGAAATCAATTCGAGGAAATTGAACCGTTTTGTCTAAACCGAAATTAGAACTCAAGTTAATGGGTTTAATTTGGGTTTTAGTT
Organism: Geranium rotundifolium; assembly: GCA_963920655.1. Taxonomy (NCBI): domain Eukaryota; kingdom Viridiplantae; phylum Streptophyta; class Magnoliopsida; order Geraniales; family Geraniaceae; genus Geranium; species Geranium rotundifolium. Next base: position 32,696,830 of record OY987313.1, on the reverse strand, counting down.
AAACGGGCTTAAAGCCCATTTAGGGATTCAAGTTATGAATGGGGAAGAAGTGCAAATAGGAGTTTGAGAAGGGTAGATATGCAATTATTAATTTGAAATTCAATTTTATTTCAAATTAAAATTCCAAAATATCTTCCATCTTTTTCTCCAACTATTGGCAACCACTCCCCCTCATTCTCTCCCTCACTTGACCGATCCTTTCGTCCTCCATTTTCCTCCATTGTTGATTTGTCAAGCTTCTCAAGAACAATCATAGCAAAAGTGTGAGAGAAAACCTTCTTCGGTTGTGGTGCTTGTGTGGACCTAATAGAGAAACACTAAGCTTGTGTTTTCATCGATTAATAGAGGTATTTTTCAGATTCAAAAGGTTGATAACATGTTGAATTTACATTAAGATCAAAGTTTCAATCGATCACCATGGTTACGTAACTTCCGCTGCACGAAATTTATCGTTTGGAACCCATGGTGATCTCTTTCAGTTTGATACAATTACGAACCCGTCACCAACAACCTGTGTTGTGACGTTTCTAATTGATCTCACATTATCTTCTTTGAAACCGTCATTTGCAACTCATGCAAAGATGTTTCAAAATTGAATACATCCATCACAACCCATGAGATGATGGTTCACAACGCTTTCACATGCAAACAATTAATTCTGGTTTTAATCTTCGCATGTTGGTAGCAGTTCGCAGCCCGAATAAAAGAATAAATACACACTAACCTTAACGGCTCGTAGGCCGGGTGAGATAATATTTACAAGCTAACACTAACGGTTCGCAGACTGTGAAAAGCGGTAAATAAATAAACGCTCTAGTGGGGCTATCTATGCACCATGCATAGCAACACATCAGACAACATGTTATCACACAAGCATGTTTTCAAACAAGATGCATTTCCGGTTTTAACTTATGCCCAAGTTTCTTGGTCGGGTTTATCGAAACTAGACCTTTTCGAAAAGACGGTTTATCGAAACCGTTCAAATTTGAAAATTTTCAAAACATCGGATTGCGGGTTATTGCCACGGATCAAACACCGTGCAACAAACCACCCGAGCCCAAGCCCAATGGGCCGAGCCCATACACACCGACGCGCTAGGGTTTGGCAACCCTAGCCATCGGGTCTCCACCGCCGACCTTGGCCACAATCTAACCGGTGCCGGGGTGGGGACAAGTTTGCCACATGACCGTGGCCATCCAACGGCCGTGGCCCAGTCCAGTGTAGGGTTTTGGAGCGTTCTAGATCGTCGAGATAGCGGAAGCAATAAAAGATAATCTACTCCAAACCTTGTCCAAGAACATTTAAACCATTAAATCCCAAAGCAAAATCTATTCCACAAGATGTTTACCTTTAAGTCTTGTTTGAATCGATAAAGAAGAACGTTCGGATCTTCTTCTCTAAAGCAAGTCCACACCAAGAGGATGATCTTCAAGATCCTTCACTTAATTGCCTACTAGAACAATTAAATGAAGAACAAGAGAGCAAGATGGAGGAGCTATGGTGGCCGGCCACAATGAGAGAGAAAGAGAGGTTTTTGTGAGTTTTTTTTTGACTTAATGAATTAATGTCTTGCAATATAACTCATCATCCAACTCACAAGTATGGGTTAAAAGTGATTGGTATGGGCTTAAAGGAGCTTTAACCCATACCCCTTAAATCACTCACCTCTTAATCCACAACCACCAACTAAGCATGGTGTTGTGTGGCCCCCACAATGGCCCCACCAAGTGGGCCGACCATATGGCCTTATTGGGCCCTTATTGGGCCGGCCATGAGGCTTCATGGGCCGAGCCCAATGGGCCCTCCCGTGTTGTCTCATGTCGCGTCCAAAAGTTGCCCGACCTTTTTGTCGTTACTTATCAAACAAATTCCGACGCGATATCGACGAAAAACTCAATTTTTCTCGATTCGCTAATCATTCTCTCAAACCGAACCTATGGCACAAAACCTCCAGTTTTGTCCATATATTTCTCCTTAAGAAACATTCATGTTTCCTTGTCTCAAGTTATCCGTCTTGTATGTGTGTGACCCTCTAGGCTCGTGCCACCGTTGGCAGATCGGCGCAAGACTCGCTCTTGCCCGATCCATCATAAGTGGTCTCTAGTAAAACATTATGATTACCCAAGGTGCACGATGATCGATGATTCGACTTAACCTTTGTGCGTACAAGTCACCATCCTTTTATCTCTAGATATCCCGATTGATCACAAGGCATAGAGTCGTCTCCCTTGTTCAATCAATCATTGTTACTTGATATGCGAGATGACTGAGAAATGATAACCCGTATCATTTTGCATGGCCATGCTTTTTTCTCTCAGTCAGTCTCCATCAAGAGGCCTTCTAACGGATATCTTTCCCATACCGTAGTATGAGGGATAAATCCCTTAGCCGTCTTTCGTGTCACTCATGCAACCCGTTCCGCCACCCAATCATGCCCTTCATAGCAATCCTTTTACAGAAAGCGTTTGGCGCAAGTTAAAGCCGTACGTTCATTGCATAGTAATCACAAAGACTCCTTGGTCTAAGGACGTCGTGACAAGCTATCCCATCTGAATATGTTTATGGCTTAATCTATGAAAACATTATTCAATGCGGGTCGTCCGATATCAATCACCTCATGATATTTATGATATGGTTCCAGGATCCCACATCCTTCCGACAAGTAGAACTACGTCATTAAGAACCATCCTCATACTGGTCGCTTTCAAGGAAGCATAGGTTGACCAGGGACTCGTTAAGTGTGATCCGTACACATTTATTGTTCTACTACTTTAGTGGTCATAAATCGGATCATGCTTAACATATTACTTCAACACATAAGTAATATAAAGCCGTTTATATTTATACATTACAAACGATGATATTTGTACATAGACGTTTACAGGCTAATACCAATTGGACTAGGGCACAAATGCTATCATCCAGCTCCGGCAAGCCCGAGCCCTCGTCTGGTCCTCCATCTCGGCTCCCCGAGAGTCTCGTTCTGGTGACCCGACCAATCCAATTTTTTTCAAAGAATTCCATATTTGATATTTTCTTTAAAACATTATTTTCATGGAATTTCTAACCCATGCATGAAAAATAAGCATGTTAGAAACAATATGGCATGTTAAACATAAGGTTAGACCGCCTCTGATATCACTGTAGGAGTCCGGGGCATCCAGATCTGTGTCATCGCAGCGGAATCAAGAAAAAACAGCCCCAAACCCTTCACATGATCGACTACCCAAGTTCGATCCATAAGCAAAAGAGTTATCGGGTTCTTACCGTAAATCTGCTCTACAGAAAAATGTGACTTTGAAACTCCATATCTTGAGCTACCGAACTCCAAATGGTTCAGTTCTTTCTGGAGAGTAAACCTCAAGCAATTCTCCACAACTTTCATGTTTTGCTCCAAACTCATTTTGATGTGGCGCAGTCGAGGAAGTCGGTATGCATAAGTTAGAACACCCGAAGTTATCGCAAAAATGTTAGATTTGGACAAAAGACTACTGTTTTCCGGGCAGAAACGGCGGTTTGAGTCAAACTCATGGCTATGCCATTTGGTACGACTGATTTCGGCCATCAGAGATCATTCGGAGGGTCAAAATCGCATTTTATAAGTTTTGGGCAGTTTTTTATAATTCTTAATAGTTGTTTCATTTATTTTCCTTTTTTCCTTTTTTCCTTTCTAGCCTTTTTTCCTTTTTTTCATTTTTAGGGAATTATGGTTTTCCTTTTTTGCAATTTGTGTTTCATTATTTAAGCACTCTCATACAGTTTTTGTTATGGAGTTATTTTTGATGAATTAATAAAATTCGAGGTTTTCCTCTATATCTATCATCTTCGATATTCTTCGGAATCAATGAACTTGGTAAGGAATTCTTCCAATCCACGCACGCTGCATCACATTTCGAATAGAAAGACCTCTGTCTGAAGCAGGACATTTTCCCGGACAGTGCTGGACAGTTTTTTCGGTTGGCTCGAATCACCACAAGAAGAACACTTCGGGTCTTCTCTCCAAGGTATCCACACGGATAGAATGATCAATATGATCAGAGCACACATAATCTACTATAATTATGTGTGAAGCTTGAGGGAGAGAAGGAGGGGAAGGTGAGGCTCTCGGTTATTTCTAAAGAGAAAGAAGAAGTTGTGTTTCTCTTAGAGTGTTGTGATGTTTTGTGATATGTAATGATTATTTGATATGTCTTGGTTCTTGGAAAGATGATAGGAGTTGGATGGGCCAAACTTTGACCTCTCCCAACCACACAAGTGGATTAGGATAAGCTCATCTAGTCATCATCCATTACAAAGATTAGTGGACAAAGGGACCCACCCTTTGTGCCACTTTGGGCCTTATTGGGCCGGCCATATAGAGCCTCATGGGTCGAATCCCAAATGCTTCAGCCATGTGGTCCTGTATCGAGTCCAAATATTATCCGACCATTTTCCCGAACTTATCGTACGAAGTCCGACGCGACTTCAACGAAAGGCCTAGTCTTTCTGGATTCATGAATCACATTCACTTACACATACCCATGGCCCAAAACGCCCAGTTTTGCCCATGCCTAGTCTCTCGAGAATCGCCAACCTTTTCTTGTCTGTCAAAATTTATATTCTATGTGTGTGACCCTTTAGGCTCACGCCACCGTTGGCAGATTGGCGTAAAATTATAATTTACCCAATCCATCATAAGTGACCTCTAGTAAGAAGTTATGATTACCCAAGGTGCATGATGATCGATGATTCGACTTAACCTCATGTAGTACATGTCACTATCCTTTTATCTCCTGGTATCTAGATTGATCATAAGGCATAGATGCGTCGCCCTTATTTAACCAATCTCTGTTTCTTGATCTATGAGATGACTGAATACTGATAACCCGTATCATTGGCATGGCCATGCACTCCCTTAAGTCAATCTCTATCAAGCGGCCTAAACAGATACCTATCCCATAATGTAGTTTGAGGAATAAATCCCTTACCTGCCTTTCCTATAACTCATGCAGTCCATCCCCGTGCCAATCATGTCCGTTATGATTGCACTGTTACGGATAACGTTAGTAAGAAGTCAAACTTGTATGTTTAGTACATCGATCACAAACACTCCTCGGTCTAAGGATACAACGATAAACTACCACAAATGAATGTGTTCATGACTGTATCTATGCAACACAGTTCAGAGCGGGTCGTCCAATATCACTTTCAAGTGATATCTACGGTCTGATTCCGGGATCCCATCCCAATGGCAAATAGAACTATACCATAAAGAATCATCCTCATACTGGTCGCTTCATTGAAGTATATTTGACCAGGGACCCGTTAAGTGTGATCTGTACAAATATATGATTCTACTACTTTGGTGGAAATATATCAGATCATACTTAACATATTACTTCAACACATAAATAATATAATTGAAATTCTGAGTTGTTGCAGGGACAAGATTTCGAACACAATGTTGTGACAATTTGTTCGACACCTTGTCTGATCACATATAAGTAAATAATAGAACAATAAATAGAAGACACACAATATGCTTACCCAGTTCGGTGACTCCGCACCTACGTTTGGGGGCACTATGCCAGTGGAAAGGTTTTCACTACCTGGTAGTCAAGAGTACAACTTCAAGCATGAACTAGCTATCACACAAGCTATTGTCCTAAGTTACTATAGATCTCACCCTGAACAACTTCGACCAAGGGCCTCTCTCCATGTCTTTGAGAATGTCTCAATTCCACCCTTCGAGCAAGCCTATGCTCGGTTGCGCTGTCTTCGACAATCTTCTTCGTGAGTCTTCAATCGCGAACAAATATCTTCAAATCACAAACACTCAAATCCTTGCGAGTTGATGTTTGTGATCGACAATTTCCTTCTAAATAAAATAGCCTCTGATCCACTAATCTTACACGGTCACGAGCTCTGAGTATTTAGCACAGGAAGGACGTAAAAGCAGACGAGTTGCTAAGGGGCAAAGCCCCTGCTTTTACAGTAACTCGAGTTAGCCTAATCGGTTTCCAATACTGATTAGGAAATCCAAACCCTTTCCGTCTTTGGCAAGTTTGACAAGTCGGCGTTATCGCCTACAGGCCTTGCTGATGTGTCTTGATGCTAGCTAGAGATTGCCTTATTTAGTCATTGTCTAAAACTCACGCGCGCTGATGTTCTCTGTCTAAACAGGAACGTTGCTGTACTTGACTAATTCCACACACATAATGTCATACTACATATGTTGCGATATGTTGACTGACATCTTACCTTGTGCTTAAAAAATCTGCCAACACTAAACGTAGCAAGAATAATGACGAGCCCCAGTGTTCCTTACCATGTGCGCCTTCATGAAGTAACTTGATTGTAAAACTTGGAAGGAAGTAATCAATGGGTGGGAGGAGCCCAAGTGTTCTGATGCTTCAGGCAACATAACTAGTCCTAAACCCGAGATGGATTGGAGCCCCACAGAAGATGAGGCCGCCCTAGGTAACTCCCGTGCATTCAATGCTATATTCAACAGAGTTGATAAGAATGAATTCAGACTTATCAACACATGTACAAGTGCTAAAATTGCATGGGATACTCTTGTTGTGGCCTATGAAGGAACCTCTAAAGGCGGAGAGCAGAAATTACAATATCTCACCACTAATTTCAAAGCTCTCACAATGAATTAGTAGGAAACCATTATCGAGTTCTATGTACGGATTAGAGATCTGGCCAATGAATCTTATTCTCTTGGCAAACCCATGACTAACGAAGACCCGGTCAGAAAAACCTGAAGTTTGATGAACTCATGGGATCCCTCATGACTTACGAGCTCTCCCTTCCATCCATGGAGAAGAAACACAAGGGAGTAGCATTCAAAAGCTCAACAAATGCTCAGAAAGAGAAAACACTCTCAGACCATGGTAGCGAAATCGATGACACCATCGCTATGCTCGCCAAAAACTATAACCGAGTTATGAAAAGATTCAATCAAATGGCGGGAAAAAATGTCTCACGAGATGTCACAGACAAACCTCAACAAAGGCTTCAGAAATCCGAGAAAAGAAAAGGCAGACGAGGCGAAAGAGGAGAGAAAGAAAAGGGAGTACAGTGCTTCGAATGTGAAGGCTATGGGTATGTATAGAGGGAATGCCCAAAATTTTTGAAAAAGAAAAAGAAGGGATTTAATGCCTCACTTTCTGATGAAGATGAAGGAAACAGTGACACAGAACAGACAAGTAACTATGTAGCTTTCACTGTATCTACATCCACCGAACTCTTGAAGAAACTTGCCTCGGACGATGAGTTATATGATGAAACTCTCAACAATGCGTACAATGAGTGGTACATCAAATGGCTTGAAGATTCTCAAGTTCTAGAGAAATAGAATACACTCATTCTCTCTCTCAATGAAGACAAGACAAGACTTCTTAAAACCATCATTGATTTAAAAAAGGAAGTTATTCACCTAAAGGGGGAACTAGAGCTCATGACCAAGTCCATTAAGATGATGAACCCAAGCTCTGACACCTTGGATCAAATTCTATCTATTGGAAAACCATCGAAAAACATGGAAAGTCTTGGTTACTTAGGTGGAGCCTCAACATCCAAAACCACATTTGTTCCCCAAAAGACCGCAAACAACATGTCCTAGCAGATGTCACAAACATCTGGCAACAGTCAGTCACAGAAGAACCATCATCATGGCAGACCAAAGAAAAAGCGACATAACTGGATTTGTCATTACTGTGGACAAAGGTCACATACGACAATTTTGTTACCATCTCTATGGAAAGAACTCCATCAAACACAAGACATCCAAATCTCAAACTCGACAAGTATGGAGAGAGAAAAAGGTACTACACCAAACCCAACCTCAGAAAGTCTGGCGAGTGAAGGAAGTACACTATCGAGCTAACATTGCTTACACGTCACTGAAAGCTTCTACTAGTAATGATTGGTACTTTGAAAGTGGCTCGTCTCGACACATGACTGGCAATAACTCGTACCTAACCACCCCGACGCCATGATCAAATTGTTATGTTACTTTTGGTGATGGAGTAATAGCCAAAGTGCTAGGAAAAAGGAAAACTCAACCTACCAGACTCACCTTGTCTAAAGAAAGGCTTATTGGTAGAAGGACTCACTGCCAATCTGATAAGCATCAGCCAACTATGTGATCAAGACCTTTGTGTCAACTTCACGAAAGACAAGTGTGCGGTGGTGAACAAGCAACTAGAGTAAGTAATGTATGGCCTAAGGTCACGAGACAACTGCTACCTATGGTCTCCAACAACGGACCCTCTACCTACCAAATGTCTTTTGTCCAAGGCACAAGAGACCAAACTCTGGCATCAAAAACCTGGGCGCATCAACTTGAGAAGCATCAACTTGAGAAGTATGCAGAAGATCCAATATGAACAAGCCATCACTGGAGTCCCAAAACTAAAGATCATTGAAGGCAAAATCTACGGGGAATGTGAGATAGAAAAACAAGTCAAGACGTCACACAAGAAGGTACAACATCTTACCACATCTCGAGTCTTAGAACTTCTACATGTTGACCTCATGGTCCGAATGCAAGTCGAAAGTCTGGGAGGAAAGAAATATATCGTTGTGTGTGTCGATGACTTCTCAAGATACACATGAGTGGATTTTATTCGAGAAAAGCCGGACACATTCTCTATCTTCGAATCCCTATGTCGAAGAGTCCAAAGGGAGAAAGGAGAAAGCATTAATAAGGTAGTCAGACTAAGGAGTGATCATAGACGGGAATTTGAAAATATAAGCTTTCCTGACTTCTGTGATGCTGAAGGAATAGCTCATGAATTCTATGCTCCCATCACACCTCAACAAAATAGGATTGTTGAAAGAAAGAATCGTACTCTACAAGAAATGGCCCGGGTCATAATGCTGGATAAAGACATCCCTCCTCACTTCTGGGCAGAGGCACTTAACATGGCTTTCCATATTCACAATCGTGTCACTCTTCGTCCATCTACTTCGGTAACACTTTATGAAATTTGGAGGGGGAGGAAGCCTAATGTCAAACATTTCCATGTCTTTGGGTCGGTATGTTATATCCTTGCTGATAGGGAACCACAAAGCAAACTTGACCCTAAAAGCGACGAAGGAATTGTCCTTAGATAGTCTAGGAACAGTCGTGCCTTTCGGGTGTTCAATAAACAGACCAAAACCATGATGGAGTCTATAAACGTGGTAGTTGACAATGATAGCTCGGAAGAAACTAATGATGACGAGGAAGAAATTCCAAATACTCCAGATTTCAGCGACAAAGTCTGCGACTTAGAAACTGAGGATGAAAGCAACACCGGTCCTGATAATGAGATTCCTCCAATGACAAAACAGAGAAATCCCTCAAGAAGAATCCAGAAGGACCACCCAGCACAGGATGTGATCGGTGAACTCAATGAAGGAGTACGGACTCGTCAAAAGGCCCCAGTATGTAGGATTTGTGCCCTAGTCCAATACTATTTATGTCTATGAATATGTATCATCTGTTGCAATCAAATATAAAACGACATTTTATTACTATGGTGTTGTAGTAATGAGTTAAGTATATATCGATCTATATCATTGAGTGTGTCATCACTAATAGTAGAACTATGGTTCTGTATGATTTATACTTAACGGGTCCCTGGTTAGTCAAGCTTCCTCTGAAGCGACCAGTATGATGACGACTCTTTATGATCACGCTCTAGTGATCATGGCAATAGGTTTTGCTGGAGTCAGATCATAGATATCATTGTGGAAATGATATTGGACGACCCGACTTGAATATGTTTCATAGATGTTGTCATGAACATATTCAGAGTTCGTAGCTTGTCATTGTATCCTTAGACCAAAGATTCTATGTGATCACAATATAGTCAATATCCGAGTTTGGTTCAAACCTAACGTTATCTGTGAAAGGGTAACCATAACGGTTGTGATTGGCTCGGGGATGGGCTATATGATAGCATTTGTGCCCTAGTCCAATTGGTATTAGCCTGTAAACGTCTATGTAAATATATCATCGTTTGTAATGAATAAATATAAACGGCTTTATATTACTTATGTGTTGAAGTAATATGTTAAGCATGATCTGATTTATGACCACTAAAGTAGTAGAACCATAAATCTGTACGGATCACACTTAACGAGTCCCTGGTCAACCTATGCTTCCTTGAAAGCGACCAGTATGAGGATGGTTCTTAATGACGTAGTTCTACTTGTCATAAGGATGTGGGATCCTGGAACCATATCATAGATATCATGAGGTGATTGATATCGGACGACCCGCATTGAATAGTGTTTTCATAGATTAAGCCATAAACATATTAAGATGCGATAGCTCGTCACGACGTCCTTAGACCAAGGAGTCTTTGTGATCACTATGCAATGAACGTACGGCTTTAACTTGCGCCAAACGCTTTCTGTAATAGGATTGCTATGAAGGGCATGATTGGGTGGCGGAACGGGTTGCATGAGTGACACGAAAGACGGCTAAGGGATTTATCCCTCATACTACGGTATGGGAAAGATATCCGTTAGAAGGCCTCTTGATGGAGACTGACTGAGAGAAAAAGCATGGCCATGCAAAATGATACGGGTTATCATTTCTCAGTCATCTCGCATATCAAGTAACAATGATTGATTAAACAAGGGAGACGACTCTATGCCTTGTGATCAATCGGGATATCTAGAGATAAAAGGATGGTGACTTGTACGCACAAAGGTTAAGTCGAATCATCGATCATCGTGCACCTTGGGTAATCATAATGTTTTACTAGAGACCACTTATGATGGATCGGGCAAGAGCGATTCTTGCGCCGATCTGCCAACGGTGGCATGAGCCTAGAGGGTCACACACATACAAGACGGATAACTTGAGACAAGGAAACATGGATGTTTCTTGAGGAGAAGTATATGGACAAAACTGGAGGTTTTATGCCATAGGTTCGGTTTGAGAGAATAATTAGCGAATCGAGAAAAATTGAGTTTTTCGTCGATATCGCGTCGGACTTTGTTTGATAAGTAACGACAAAAAGGTCGGGAAACTTTTGGACGCGGCATGAGACAACACGGGAGGGCCCATTGGGCTCGGCCCATGAAGCCTCATGGCCGGCCCAATAAGGGCCCAATAAGGCCATATGGCCGGCCCACTTGGTGGGGCCAATGTGGGGGCCACACAACACCATGCTTAGTTGGTGGTTGTGGATTAAGAGGTGAGTGATTTAAGGGGTATGGGTTAAAGCTCCTTTAAGCCCATACCAATCACTTTTAACCCATACTTGTGAGTTGGATGATGAGTTATATTGCAAGACATTAATTCATTAAGTCACAAAACTCACAAAAACCTCTCTTTCTCTCTCATTGTGGCCGGCCACCATAGCTCCTCTCCTCCATCTTGCTCTCTTGTTCTTCATTTAATTGTTCTAGTAGGCAATTAAGTGAAGGATCTTGAAGATCATTCTCTTGGTGTGGACTTGCTTTAGAGAAGAAGATCCGAACGTTCTTCTTTATCGATTCAAACAAGACTTAAAGGTAAATATCTTGTGGAATAGATTTTGCTTTGGGATTTAATGGTTTAAATGTTCTTGGACAAGGTTTGGAGTAGATTATCTTTTATTGCTTCCGCTATATTATGACGATCTAGAACGCTCCAAAACCCTACACTATATGTGTGATACGAGATATGTCTAAGGGATTTATCCCTCATACCACTGATAGAATTTTTGCGCCCTAGTCCAAATGCTAGTTATCTATAAATGTCTATGTATATTTATCATCGTTTGTAATAAATAAAACGGCTTTGTATTACTTATGTGTTGAAGTAATGTGTTAAGCATGATCTGATTTATGACCACTAAAGTAGTAGAACCATAAATCTGTACGGATCACACTTAACGAGTCCTTGGTCAATATATGCTTCAATCAAAGCGACCAGTATGAGGATGGTTCTCAATGATGTAGTTCTGCTTATCATAGGGATGTGGGATCCCGGAATCATATCATAGATATCATGAGGTGATTGATATCGGACGACCAGCTTTGAATAATATTTCATAGATTAAGCCATGAACATGTTCAAATGCGATAACTTGTCACGATATCATTAGACCAAGGAGTCTTTGTGATCGCTATGCGGTCGACGTACGGCTTTAACTTGCGCCTAACGCTTTTCGTAACAGGATTGCAATAACGGGCATGATTGGGTGGCGGAACGGATTGCATGAGTGACACGAAAGACGGCTAAAGGATTTATCCCTCGTACTACAGTATGGGAAAGATATCCGTTAAGGCCGCTTGATCGAGAGTGACTGAGAGAAAGAGCATGGCCATGCCAGTGATACGAGTTATCAGTTCTCAGCCATCTCACATATCAAGTGACAATGATTGATTAAACAAGGATGACGACTCTATGCCTTGTGATCAATCGGGATGTCTAGAGATAATAGGATAGTGACTTATACGCACAAGGTTAAATCGAATAATCGATCATCATGCACCTTGGGTAATCATAATGTTTTAGTAGAGACCACTTATGATGGATCGGGCAAGAGAGATCTCTTGCGCCGATCTGCCAATGGTTGCATGAGCTTGGAGGGTCACACACATACAAGACGGATAACTTGAGACAAGAAAACCTTAACGTTTCTTGAGGATCAATATATGGACGAAACTGAAGGTTTTGAGCCATGGGTTCAGTTTGAGAGAATAATTAGCGAATCGATAAAACTGAGATTTTCGTCGATGTCGCGTCAGATTTTGTTTGATAAGTAACGACAAAAAGGGTCGGACAACTTTTGGACACGGTACGCGACCGCACAGGCGAGCCCATTAGGCTCGGCCCATGAGGTCACCTAGCCGGCCCAACAAGGGTCCAAATAAGGCCCAATAAGCCCAAGTGGCCGGCCACCTTGGTGGGTCCAAGGGTGGGGGCCACACACACCATGCTTAGTGGTGTTGTTGATTAAGAGGTGAGTGATTTAAGGGGTATGGGTAATGGCTTGCCTTTAACCCATGCTTTCATAATTTGTCACTTTAGTAACCCATGCCTTATGTGTTGATGAAGTAGACAAATGAAGAATTAATTCACACAATTCACTCCCTCACTTTCTCTCTCTTGTGGCCGGCCAACACTACCTCTCTCCTCTCTTTGCTCTCTTGTTCTTCACATAATTGTTCTAGTAGGCTTTTTGTGAAGGATCTTGAAGATCATCCTCTTGGTGTGGACTTGCTCTAGAGAAGAAGATCACATAGTTCTTCTTTCTTGATTCAACAAAGACTAAAAGGTAAGTTTCTTGTGGAATAGGAGTTTAAGAAGGGTAGATATGCAATTATTAATTTGAAATTCAATTTTATTTCAAATTAAAATTCCAAAATATCTTCCATCTTTTTCTCCAACTATTGGCAACCACTTCCCCTCTTCTTCTCCCTCCCTTGGCCGAATCCTCTCTCCTTCTTCATCCACCATATTTGTCAAAGCTTCTCAAGAACATTCATAGCAAAAGTGTGAGAGAAAACCAATTTTGGTTGTGGTGCTTGTGTGGACCTAATAGAGAAACACTAACGTTGTGTTTTCATCGATTCATAAAGGTATTTTCAGATTTGAAAGGCTGATAGCATGTTGAATTTTCATTAACATCTTTGTATTTCTCGATCACCATGGTTACGTAACTTCCGCTGCATGAAATTTATCGAATGGAACCCATGGTGATCTCTTTCAGTGGTATCAGAGCCTGGCGGTTATGAACATTTTAACCATGTTTAATTATGATTTTTTGAGTTTATATGTTCATCACCTTAGCATGCATGTAACTGGAATTTTTTTTTTCAGATTTACTTGATTTTTTGGAAAAGTGGAAAATATTTTTTTGGTGTTTCGGGTTAGCAATGGTTGACCAGGGTCGAGACCCTTGGTGGACCATGGAATGCCCTAGGGACGACCATGGTCTGCACCAAGGGCCGACAAGGGTCGCCTAAGGGCGACTATGGCAGCCCTCGCGGGCGACGATGGTCGCTGCCGCGAGCGACCGCGGTCTTCCCATGCGGGCGACCATGGCAGCCCTCGCGGGCCACCATGGTTGCCTCGCGGGCGACCAGGGCTACCCTAGGGGCGACCATATCAGCCCTCGCGGGCTACCATGGTCGCTCCCGTGATCGACCACGGTCAGCCCCGCGGGCGAGCTCGGAAGCCCTCCCGGGCCACCGTGGTGGCTTCCGCGGCCGACCTTGGTTATGCGGTTCGGCTCTGTTAGACTTATGCCCCAGTCCAATATATAAGCGATCTACAAATGTAATGTTTTATCATCTTTCCGAATAAATAAATCGGCATATATTACTAATGTGTTGTAGTAATATATTGAATGTAATTTGATCTATGTCATTATGTCTGTAACCACTAATAGTAGAACTATAGATCAGAAAGAATTACATTTGATGAGTCCCTGATCAGCTAAGCTTATTTAAGAAGCGATCAGTATGAGACCAACTCCTTGTGATCACGCTCTACTGGTCATGGCAAAGTATGTGCCGGAGTTATATCATAGATATCATCAGGTCGATGATATTGGACAACCCGATTGTGAGTATGCTGCATAGATCCAGTCATTGGCTTTGATATTGATTGCACTAGTGAACTCGAAAGGCGTCTGAGGGATTTATCACTCATACTTCGGTATGAGAAAGATATCTGTTTAGCCCACTTGATGAGTATGATTGAAGAAAGAGCACGACTGTGCAGGTGATACCTTTGTATCAGTTTTCAGTCATCTCAGATATCAAGAAACAGGGATTGATAAATTAGGATGACCATTCTATGCCTATTGATCGATCTGGATATTGGTTTGATAAAAGGATAGTGACATGTACAATAACAGGTTAAGTCGAATAATCGTAATGTCTTGATAGAGGCCACTTATGATGGAAAGGGTAAAATAGTAATTTTACCAGTTTGCCAATTGCTCGTGAGCCTAGAGGGTCACACGCATTAAGCACGATACATGACAATTAATTATGGATGAAAATTGAGGACGATTCGGTAGATTTCTGGCCTAAGGTTTTAACCATACGGTTGAAGAAATCAATTCGAGGAAAATGAACCGTTTCGTCTAAACCGAAATTAGAACTCAATTTAATGGTTTGATTTGGGTTTTGGTTAAACGGGCTTATAAACCATTTAGGGATTTAAGTGATGAATGGGAACAAATGAAAATAGAGGGTTTATGGAGGATGGATATGCAATTTTGATTTGAAAAATTCAATTTTATTTTTCAAATTAAAATTCCAATATTTTCATAACTTCCTCTAATTTTCAGCAACCACTCCCATCTTCCTCCCCCCTTCTAGGCCGACTTCTCTCTCTCTCTTCTTCCTCCATTGTTGTCAAGCTTCTCTAAAAAATTCATAGCAAAAATTTGATTGAAAACCTTCTTCGGTTGTGGTGCTTGTGTGGACCTAATAGAGAAACACTAAGCTTGTGTTTTCATCGATTAGAAGAGGTAATTTTCAGATTCAAAAAGGTATATATTGTTGGGGAGATCCGGGCCTTACCTAGGAGAAGCACCCAAGGAAAGCCCATACACACATTAAAGCCCACCTTTGACCCAAAAGACTAGCCTATTGGGTATAGGGTCCAATGTGTATATAAACCCTCCTTATACTCAATACTGTTCCGATGTGGGACTTTGAACTCACATGAGGACATAACAATCTCCCCCTCGACATTGAGTCCCATCACATCAGGCTGGCTCCCCCTAAGCCCACATATTTACCTTGGTCTACTCTCCCACAAGGGCCCTTTTTCATCCTATCTGAGCCTCACCATGAGAGTGGCCAACTCATGATCCTGGTCTTACCAGCCATAGGAATACCCGACCCACTTAACCAGGAGAGTCTACCGAACCAGGCTCTGATACCACTGTTGGGGAGATCCGGGCCTTACCTAGGAGGAGCACCCAAGGAAAGCCCATACACACATTAGATCCCACCTTTGACCCAAAAGACTAACCTATTGAGTATAGGGTCCAATGTGTATATAAACCCTCCTTATATTCAATGGTTTTTCCTCTCTCGCCTTGAGGAGGTTTTCCATGCTAAAATTGTGCGTGCCTATTGTGTTCTTGTTTGCTATATTTTATTAGCTTGCTTGATTTGCTCTGCTTGATAGATTCCTACGAGATTTGAACAGGTGGGGAGAATTATTTAATTCTGCTGCATCTAATTATTCTATTAGATTCGTTTTTCTCCCAACAAAGTGGTATCAGAGCTGGTTATTTAATCGGTATCCTGTGTTAAATAATGGAAGCTAATACAAGCAGAATGGTCAGTCTGAATGGTTCAAATTATCATGTCTGGAAAGGGAAGATGGAAGATCTTCTTTATGTGAAGGATTATTATCTGCCGGTTTTCAGTGAAGCCAAGCCTGAAAACAAATCTGATGGTGAATAGAATTTATTGTATCGTCAAGTATGTGGCTATATTAGACAGTGGGTGGATGATAATGTTTTGAATCATGTCAGTGGAGAGACACATGCACACAGTTTATGGAGCAAGCTTGAGCAGTTATATGCTCGAAAGTCTGGTAATAATAAGTTGTTCTTGATAAAGCAGATGATGAGTTTGAAGTATCATGATGGGGCTCCACTGACAGATCATCTTAATGCTTTTCAAGGAATTATTAATCAGCTTGCAGAAATGGGTATCAAGTTCGATGATGAGGTGCAGGGCTTGTGGCTTCTAGGTACATTACCGGACTCGTGGGAGACGTTCAGGACGTCCTTATCTAACTCAGCTCCAGATGGTGTTATTACCATGGATTTGGCTAAGGGCAGTGCTCTGAATGAAGAGATGAGGAGAAAGTCACAAGGTTCCTCTTCGCACTCAGAAGTCTTAGTGACAGAACAAAGAGGAAGGAGCAAAAGCAGAGGTCCAAAGGGTAGAGACAAAAGCAAGAGTAAGAACAGGTATACCAATGCAGAGTGCTATCACTGTGGTCTAACAGGGCATATTAAAAAGTATTGCCGAAAGCTCAAGAGAGACAACCAACATGACAAAGAGAAAGAAAAGAAGGCAAGTCACGACGATGATGTTGCTGCTATTACTGAAGAGTTTCTTCTCTTGTGTGATGAAGAAGATGTTAACTTGGCTTGTGATGAGACCAGTTGGGTAGTAGATAGCGGTGCCTCCATTCATGCTACAAGTCGAAAAGATCTTTTTTCATCTTATACATCTGGTGATTATGGCAATGTTAAGATGGGAAATCGAGGCATGTCAAAAGCTATTGGCATAGGAGACGTGCGTTTGGAGACGAAAAATGGTACAACTCTTATTCTGAAAAATGTTAAGCATATTTCTGACATTCGTTTGAATTTGATATCAGTAGGCAAGCTAGATGATGAAGGTTTTCATCATACCTTTGGTGGTGGTTCATGGAAGCTCACTAAAGGTGTTATGGTCGTGGCTAGAGGTGAAAAGTGTGCTTCGTTGTACGTGACACAAGCTAGAGTTTGTGGTGGCATTATTAATGCAGTCGAGAAAGAGAGTACAACTGAATTGTGGCACAAGAGACTTAGTCACATGAGCGAGAAGGGAATGATGGTCTTGCGAAAGAAGAACCTCTTACCGGGAATGAAAGGTGAACCGTTAGAGAAGTGTGAGCATTGCTTGGTCGGTAAGCAAACTAGAGTATCTTTCAAATCATCCCCTCCCTCAAGAAAGCCAGAGATGCTTGATTTAGTATACTCTGATGTTTGTGGTCCTATGAAATCCAAGACGCTTGGAGGTGGTCTCTATTTTGTGACTTTTATAGATGATCATTCAAGAAAAGTGTGGCCCTATATCTTGAAGACTACAGATCAAGTGTGTGGTGTCTTCAAGCAGTTTCATGCCCTAGTTGAGAGACAGATTGGGAAGCTAAAGTGCATGCGAACCGATAATGGAGGTGAGTATTGTGGTTCTTTTGATGATTATTGCAAGGATCACGGCATTCGACATTAAAGGACGCCTCCAAAGACTCCTTAGCTAAATGGGTTAGCTGAGAGGATGAATAGAACGCTTATTGAAAGGACGAGATGTTTACTTTCACAAGCAGGGTTACCAAGATGCTTTTGGGGTGAGGCTTTAAATACAGTGGTTCATGTATTGAATCTCACACCGTGTGTGCCTCTTGAGTTTGATGTTTTAAATGGAGTTTGGACAGGTAAAGATGTCTCCTACAGTCACTTAAAAGTATTTAGATGCAAGGCATTTGTACATATTCCAAAGGATGAAAGATCTAAGCTTGATATGAAGACTAGACCGTGCATATTCATCGGTTATGGCGAGGATGAGTTTGGGTACAGATTTTGTGATCTGGTGCAGAAGAAACTTATCAGAAGCCGCGATGTGGTATTTATTGAGAATGAGGACATCAAAGATATTGCGAAGTTTGAAGAAAGTGCTCCGCAATTTATAACTGACTTAATTGATTTTGATATAGTTCCTCCTACAGTTGTGCCAAGTCAAGTTGAAGATGAAGTTCGTGATGACCAACAGGGTGTAGGTGATGTTGATGCTCCTACAGAGGCAGAGATGGATAATGAAGTTCATCAGCAGTTGCCAGTACCAGATGTTCCACCAGTTGTTCCACTCAGGAGATCTTCTAGAGATCGACAACCGTCTACAAGGTACTCAGCTGATGAGTATGTGTTAGTATCTGACGGGGGAGAACCCGAAAGTTACAGTGAAGCCCTTGAAGATGAGAACAAGAAGGAGTGGGTTGAAGCCATGCGAGATGAGATGAAATCATTGCATGAGAATCATACTTATGAGTTGGTGAAGTTGCCGAAAGGCAAAAGAGCTTTGAAGAACAAGTGGGTTTACAGAGTGAAGCAAGAAGAAAATACTTCACGTCCCCGATACAAAGCTAGATTGGTCGTCAAGGGTTTCAGCCAGAGGAAAGGTATTGACTTTGATGAAATACTTTCTCCTATTGTTAAGATGTCATCCATTCGGGTGGTTCTTGGTTTAGCAGCTAGTCTTGACTTGGAGGTTGAGCAGATGGATGTGAAGACTGCATTTCTCCATGGTGACTTAGATAAGGAGATTTATATGGAGCAGGCAGAGGGTTTCAAAGTAAGGGGAAAAGAGGACTATGTGTGCAAGCTTCAGAAAAGCTTGTATGGTTTGAAGCAAGCACCAAGGCAGTGGTACAAGAAGTTTGAGTCAGTCATGGGTGAGCAAGGCTACCAAAAGACGAAATATGACCATTGTGTTTTTGTGCAGAAATTCTCTGATGATTATTTTATCATACTATTGATATATGTTGATGATATGCTGATTGTTGGCAAGAATGTCTCCAGAGTTGAGAGATTGAAGAAACAGTTGAGTCAGGTTTTTTCAATGAAGGACTTGGGTCCTGCAAAGACTATTCTTGGCATCCGTATTACTCGCGATAGAGTTGCGAAGAAGTTGCGTATGTCACAAGAGCGATATATTGAAAAAGTGTTGCAAAGGTTCAATATGAACAAGGCTAAAGTGGTGAGCTCTCCTCTTGCTACTCACTTTAAGCTAAGCACACGACAGAGCCCTTCTACGGAGAAAGAGATGGACGACATGGATAGAGTTCCGTATGCCTCAGCAGTAGGAAGTTTGATGTACGCAATGGTGTGTACAAGGCCTGACATAGCTCATGCAGTTGGTGTTGTGAGCCGTTTTCTGTCAAATCCGGGCAGAGAGCATTGGGATGCAGTCAAATGGATTATGAGATATCTCCGAGGTACCTCTAATTTCAGACTTACTTTTGGAAGTGGAGAACCAGTGCTGGTTAGCTACTCTGATTCAGATATGGCAGGAGATGTTGATAGTAGAGAATCCACCTCAGGCTATTTAATGACATTTGCAGGTGGAGCAGTTTCTTGGCAGTCAAGGCTACAAAAGTGTGTTGCACTTTCTTCTACAGAAGCTGAATATATAGCAACAACTGAAGCATGTAAGGAGTTGTTGTGGATGAAGAGATTCATAGGGGAGCTCGTTTTCAAGCACCAACGCTATGTGGTTTACTGTGGTAACCAAAGCGCGATTCACTTGAGTAAGAATTCTACGTTTCATGCAAAGTCGAAACATATTGATGTGAGATACCATTGGCTTAGAGATGCACTTGAAGACAAGTTGTTTGAGATTGAGAAAATTCACACATATGATAATGGTTCCGATATGTTCACGAAGGCCTTACCAAGGGAGAAGCTTGATGTTTGTCGTAAGATCGCCGGGATGGCGATGCCCTCCACTTAGTTGAATAAGGGGGAGATTTGTTGGGCCTATATTAAATAAGTGGAGGCCCAATACTCATGTAGTTAGTATCCTACATGGAAAAGGAAACCCTAATTGCTTGCCTATAAATAGGAGGCAATAGAGAGAAGGAAATAAGACCAATTCAAGAGAGAAATAGAGTGAAATTCGTGCAGAATTTTCTGCTACTTTCTGGGCCGACCAGCAAGGTTCTCGAGTCCGATCGGAGGTCGATCCACCGTTGGATCGTGCTGATTTTTGGACAAGGTGTTCGGAAGACGTGGTACTAGGTTCTGACCGTTGGAATTTGTGCTTGGAGTTCCGAGTGATTTGATACGATTTTCTGATCGTGCACCATCGATTCAGTAAAGTTTCTCTACTCTTTCTTGTAATTGTGGTTTGAGCCAAGATTGGTTAATCTTGAGATATTGTGATCCTCTAATTGTATTTAGAGAGAACTCGTTGTACCCATTATATTGATAGTGGAGATTAAGCGGGCTCGAGGGTCCCGTGGTTTTTCCTCTCTCGCCTTGAGGAGGTTTTCCACGCTAAAATTGTGCGTGCCTATTGTGTTCTTGTTTGCTATATTTTATTACCTTGCTAGATTTGCTCTGCTTGATAGATTCCTACGAGATTTGCACAGGTGGGGAGAATTATTTAATTCTGATGCATCTAATTATTCTATTCGATTCGTTTTTCTCCCAACATATATAACATGTTGAATTTACATTAAGATCATAGCTTGCATCGATCACCACGGTTACATAACGTCCGCTGCATGATATTCATCGATTGGAACCCGTGGTGATCTCTTTCAGTGGTATCAAAGGCATGGTTGTTGTGTATTCAACTACATGTTTAAATCTGATTTTTTTGAGCTTATATTTGTTCATCACCTTAGCATGCATGTGAATCAAAATTTTTTTTTCTGATTTGATTAATTTTGGAAAATTGAAAAATAATTTTTTTTTGGTGTTTCGGGATAGCCATGTCCGACCAGGTCGAGACCCTTTGTGGACCATGGTCAGCACCAAGGGCCGACGAGGGTCGCCTACGGGCGACCATGGCATCCCTCGCGGGCGACCATGGTCGCTGCTGCGGGCGACCACGGTCTGCCCAAGCGGGCGACCATGGCAGCCCGTGAGGGCCACCATGGTTGCCTCGCAGGCGACCAGGGTCTGCCCTCGCGGGCTACCATGGTCGTTCTCGTGGCCGACCAGGGTCAGCCCCGAGGGCGACCTCGGCAGCCCTCACAGGCCACAGTGGTTGCCTCCGCGGGCGACCTCGGTTGAGCCAGTTCAGCTCGACCATATTCGAGCTGAACCGATTGGTTAGCGAAAGTATTTTGAATCCCTAAAAAGTTAATTTCAGATTTTGTTCGGTTTCGAAAAACCAGCGAGAACCGGTTCAAAATTCAATTAATTAGTTAAACCGTCCAGTTTCGATAAACCGGAATTTTCCACACTTAAGAAAGATAAACATGTTGATTGTATACATGATCTTTGATAACATGATGCTAGCTAAGCCCATTAGATTTGCATTTTAATTTCGGTTTTGCAACTTGCGTGTTGCTTAATTTTGGGTTGTAGTAAATACGGCATGCGTGTCGTGATTTGAATTTCATTTTATTTATTTAAATTTGTAATCACGAAGACCGACACAAGAATCAAGTCAAGAGAAAGACTCGAATTGGAGGAGGCTCGAAGCCAGTGGGAGTTCACAAGAATGGAGCAAGTTTGGATCTTAAAGACCATGTCTTTAGGATCAGTATTGCTAGATTCTTAGGAACTTAAGATGGGCTTAGCTATGCATATTTTATCGTTACATTTATATGTTTGAATGTATGAATGTATGATAGTTTAAATATACAAGTTTATGTATGATTTTCTATCACCCACATGCAAAGATTAAAATCGGAATTTATTCAGACTCGCATGTAACCGGCTAAGGGATCATCTTATAATCAGACTTGCAATCAATGATTCTAGATTAAGATTGTATCGATATACAATCAGACTTTTATAATTCACTTAAACGCAAATAATTACAAGTCAAGCGTGATACCATCCAAGTTTGGGCACTCAAAAGGGCTTTGACCCTATGGATGTCGGTACGCCTCCACGTAACATTCATAGAGAAAAAGTCTGGATGAGATGGATAGTTCTGTGTGGGTGCGCGCGCCTCCGTGTAGTAGTCACATTAGTTCTATCCATAGTTCAAGCTTGGTAGACTTGTATACGATTGTCAGCTAGGGCTGACCTAGGGTATCAGTATAGGGTATGCCGTGTACTTTTAGTACATACCCTAGCAAGGAATTACATGGTTTTGTAAATGGATATATTCCTACCTTGATGCTCTCAATTGGAGCAGTGAGCCTCTGTTCACTTCAATTGAGGGTATGATAGGATTCTGGTTCAGATTCTAATGTTAGAATCAAACAAGTGTTTTATAACTAAATATCCAACTTGAATTTTAATTAATTTTACCATGTAGAACTAAAAGGCAAACACAGCACAAAGGAGTAATAGCGCACTGAGAGTCCAGATTGAGGACAGACTCAAGAGCGTGAATTACTCAGATTGGAAAAGAAACTTGAGGCTTGTACTCAAGCATGAACGCAAGTAATATATCCTTACTAAGGAACCTCCTGTTGAGCCACTGTAGAACGCCGGTAGGGCACTAAGGATACTTATCAAAGTTCCTTAGTAACCAAATCGACGTGCCATGCATTATGGTGGGCAGTAGGATGCCAGAGTTGCAGAAGCAGTTCAGGAACGTTTCAGATGACCCTCATACCTGCGGATTTTATGGCTGCGGATTTTATGTTGCAGTCACTTCTAGATACATATAGTGATTTCATAGTAAGTTACAATATGCATGACATGGACAAGTCCTTAACAGAGCTTCATGGGATGCTTGTGACCGCTAAAAAGAACCTCAAGGGCAAGACCAAGGAGGTCCTTATGGTCAAAAAGAAGGCCAGCTTCAAGAAAGTTGATCAGGGTAAAGGTAAGGCTCCTAAGCACCTTGCAGGGCAGATCAGACACCCCAAGCGTCTAAATGTTCAAGCAGCTCCCAAAGCTGATGTCAAGACTAAGGAAAAAATGGAGGAGGTCTGCTATCACTGCAATGAGCCAGGACACATGAATAAGGGGTTGTAAGTAATACAAGGATCATGTGAAGAAGAGTGGGTATCCACGTCTTCGGGATCAGATATTTACGTTGGTAAGCTTAATCGCTATAACGTAAATAAGAAAAGGCTTAAATCTGATGATTTAAACCAAATTATAATCTGGCGTTGTCATTTAAGGCACATAGGCGAGAAACGCATTTCAACACTTCACAAGTGTGGATTTTAAGTCCGTTTGAATTCACTCAAACTGAAAGATGCAAGTCTTACGTAATGAGCGAGAAACGCATTTCAACACTTCACAAGTGTGGACTTTAAGTCCGTTTGAATTCACTCAAACTGAAAGATGCAAGTCTCGCCTAATGGGAAAAAGGACAAAGGCACCTTTCACATGCTCATGTGAAAGGCGAGTGACTTGTTAAGTCTAATACATTCCGACGTATGTGGACCTATGAGTATTTAGGGCAGAAGAGAGTTGAACTAATACTTGACTCTGGAAACGGCCGCATTCATTTTGAATCGGGCTCCGATGAAGACAACGATAGAACACCTTATGACAGTCATTCTGTCTCCCATTACTAAGGATGCGTGCGTGTCCGCGTAGTATTCATTAGGATGCGAGCTGAATAATGTGATCAGTTCTATTTGGATGCGTGCGCTTCCGCGTAGTAGCCAAATAAGAGCTGGACCAGAGTCACAGAAGGTACACCATATAACACTCATTACGTCTCCCGTTACTGTGGATGCGTGTGCCTCCGCGTAGTATTCATTGGGATGGGAGCGGGATAAGATGGTCAGTTCTATTTGGATGCATGCGCCTTCGCGTAGTAGCCAAATAAGAAATGGACCATAGTCATTGAAATTCTGATCAGCTAGTCGTGCAAGATGCCACACACAATGTTACACAGAATACTATAACGTTGTGTTTGACTTCTTGCGTAGATAATGCAGGACAGTAAATATAAAGCTATAAGTAATGACACAACAGATTGTTTACCCAGTTCGGTGCAACGTCACCTACGTCTGGGGGCTCTCAGCCTAGTGGAAAGATTTCACTTATCAGTAATCCGTTAGAACATACAAGTACCTGTGATCTCTCCTAGATCTATACTTTATGCTACGTCTTACAGTGCAATCTATCTCAGGGTCTCCCCCTGAATCCAAGAACGTCTTGATTCCACTCTTCGAGCAATCGTCTTCCTCTGTCGTCTTCAAGTCTTCTTCAAGCTTGGTGGTTGCGTGCAGTCTTCAACTCACGACTTCAGTAAACCCTCAATCACCTAACTCTCTACAGTTATGTGATACACAATATCCTAAGCTCAATCTGCAATTTCTCAGCCCGCAAACCTTCACGTCTAAGAACCTTGCAAATTGTTGCTAGGAAACAAATAAAGAACCACACCATTGCTAAGGGGGTAGCCTAATCTTTTATAGAAATCGTGAATGAGTACTAAACCTAAAGGGTTTCCTCTTAATCGCCGTCTTTCTTCTTTTCAGATTAGGAGTCGTTCTGCACTTTCCTAATCGTTTTCTTGCTGTACTGCCGAAACTGCACTTTCTTGATTTCTGTCAATCAGGATGCTTGTCGAGATGCCGTCAACAATGTCACACAAGATATCGTAGAAGATGCTTTGACATTCTTTGTAACATGTTTCTTCGGTTCCTTTGAAAAATTAGCCAATCTCTAAAACCGTCGTAACTACAATCTCCCCCTTTGGCTATTTTTAAGGACAGCATTCTTCATCGTATTCTGCGTCGCATTCTACATTTTTAAGGACAGCATTCTTCATTGTATTCTGCGTCGCATTCTCGTCGCATTCTGCGTCGCATTCTGCATCGCTTTTGTCGTCTCGTCGATTGGCAGTGTCGTCGTGCGTATCATCGCATCTTTCGTCTTCGCGTGTCTCTACCTGTCTTGTATCATCGCGCGCGCATATGTCTATCTTACTCCCCGTTGCTGGCTCAAAAAGAGCCAAAACTTAAACAAATATTGTAACAAATCCAGGAAATACGCAAAATAAACCCAAACATAACTCACATTTGCTCTCAATCAGCTGTCGAGAGTAAGCGTGATACATTGTTCACAAAATATTACAGACATAAAAGTTGTTCAGTAGTTCAAGAGTCAGAGAATTTCATAAAAAATTTTAAATAGAGCTGCTGTTGGAACTTGCAGTCTCTGTTGCTTCTGTGGAGGCTTCTTGGGTAGCTTCTTCTGGATCATTTGAGTTATCATCTTCAGAGCCTGGAGGGGACATGGATTGCAGCAGGTTGGTGATAGCATTTGTGCCCTAGTCCAATTGGTATTAGCCTGTAAACGTCTATGTACAAATATCATCGTTTGTAATGTATAAATATAAACGGCTTTATATTACTTATGTGTTGAAGTAATATGTTAAGCATGATCTGATTTATGACCACTAAAGAAGTAGAACCATAAATCTGTACGGATCACACTTAACGAGTCTCTGGTCAACCTATGCTTTCTTAAAAGCGACCAGTATGAGGATGGTTCTTAATGACGTAGTTCTACTTGTCATAAGGATGTGGGATCCTGGAACCATATCATAGATATCATGAGGTGATTGATATCGGACGACCCGCTTTGAATAGTGTTTTCATAGATTAAGCCATAAACATATTCAAATGCGATAGCTTGTCACGACATCCTTAGACCAAGGAGTCTTTGTGATCACTATGCAATGAACGTACGGCTTTAACTTGCGCCAAACGCTTTCTGTAAAAGGATTGCTATAAAGGGCATGATTGGGTGGCGGAACGGGTTGCATGAGTGACACGAAAGACTGCTAAGGGATTTATCCCTCATACTACGGTATGGGGAAGATATCCGTTAGAAGGCCTCTTGATGGAGACTGACTGAGAGAAAAAGCATGGCCATGCAAATGATACGGGTTATCATTTCTCAGCCATCTCGCATATCAAGTAACATTGATTGATTGAACAAGGGAGACGACTCTATGCCTTGAGATCAATCGGGATATCTAGAGATAACAGGATGGTGACTTGTACGCACAAAGGTTAAGTCGAATCATCGATCATTGTGCACCTTGGGTAATCATAATGTTTACTAGAGACCACTTATGATGGATCGGGCAAGAGCGATCTTTTGCGCCGATCTGCCAACGGCGGCATGAGCCTAGAGGGTCACACACATACAAGACGGATAAATTGAGACAAGGAAACATTGATGTTTCTTGAGGAGTAATATATATGGACAAAATTGGAGGTTTTGTGCCATAGGTTCGGTTTGAGAGAATAATTAGCGAATCGAGAAAAATTGAGTTTTTCGTCGATATCGCGTCGGACTTTGTTTGATAAGTAACGACAAAAGGGTCGGGCAAATTTTGGACACGGCATGAGACAACACGGGAGGGCCCATTGGGCTCGGCCCATGAAGCCTCATGGCCGGCCCATTAAGGGCCCAATAAGATCATATGGCCGGCCCACATGGTGGGACCATTGCGGGGGCCACACAACACCATGCTTAGTTGGTGATTGTGGATTAAGAGGTGAGTGATTTAAGGGGGTATGGGTTAAAGCACCTTTATGCCCATACCAATCACTTTTAACCCAGACTTGTGAGTTGGATGAAGAATTCAAATGCAAGACTTTAATTCATTAGTCATTTAATCACAAAAACTCACAAAAGATCTCTCTCTCTCTCTCTCATAGTGGCCGGCCACCCCCCTCCTCCTCTTCATCTTGCTCTCTTGTTCTTCATTTAATTGTTCTAGTAGGCAATTAAGTGAAGGATCAACAAGATCATCCTCTTGATGTGGACTTGCTTTAGAGAAGAAGATCCGAACGTTCTTCTTTATCGATTCATACAAGACTTAAAGGTAAACATCTTGTGGAATATATTTTGCTTTGGGATTTAATGGTTTAATGTTCTTGGACAAGGTTTGGAGTAGATTATCTTTTAATGCTTCCGCTATCTCGACGATCTAGAACGCTCCAAAACCCTACAGTGGTATTAGAGGTAGGTTACCCTCTTAATCTTTGTCTTGTTGAATTTATTTCGATTTTGTGATTATTTGCATGCCAAATTGTTGATAACATGATTTTAATGCTTTTTGGAAGATTTGCATGAAATATGTTATTTTTGAAAAAATATTGAATTTGGAATTTTTCGGAAATTATTGGATTTGTCGGGTCCGAGAAGGGACTCTCGGGGAGCCGGATTGGAGGTACCGAACGGAGGTCACCGGAGGCCGGGGAGGCCGGCGGTGACCGAGCCCGTTCCCACTCTCGGGCGAGGCCGAGAGTGGCGGCAAGGGCGGTTTCGGCCTTCCAAGGCCCAAAACCGGCCCGTGCATTGTTGGGCTCGGCCCAATGGGCCTTTGTCGAAAAGGTCTAGTTTCGATAAACCCGACCAAGCAACTTGGCAAAATTAAAACCGGAATTATTGCATATTATTTGATAACATGTTTGTGTGATAACATGTTGGATGATGTGATGAAATGTATGATGCATTAGTAGCCCATTTGATTTTATCGCTTTCACGGTTTGCATACCGTTAGTGTTAGCGTGTAATTATTCTTTTATTCGAGCCCATAAAGTGTAATTATTTTTTTATCCGGTCTACGAACCGAGTATTAATTGTAATTATTACTCAAAGACGAGAAGGATGGAAAATCAAGCACGATGACAGTCTTGGAGGAAGTCCAAGAGCAAGTGGGAGCCCGAATAAGGAAGACTCGTAGAATCCTCAGTTTAGGATGGGCTATAAAATGCATATTTAACGCTTTATGGATGCTTGCTTGAATTATTTAATTAATTGCATGCTTGCATGATTAGTTTATAAGTTTATAAACCATCACCTCACATGCAAAGATTAAAATCAACTTTAATTGTTTGCATGTTTAAAGCGTTGTGAACTATCATCACACGGGTTGTGATGGATGAGTTCAAATTTGAAACATATTTGCACGGGTTGCAAATGACGGATTCAAATGAAGATAGTATGTGATACAATTAGAAACGTCACAACACGGGTTGTTGGTGACGGGTTCGTAATTGTACCAAATACTTTCGAATTATTAAACAAAACCAAATTACAAGTTAATTTGAGTCAAGTGAGATGCCACCCAAATTCACACCCATGTAGAAACATTTTATCGGTGTCGTGCGCCTTAGCGGAGCATCGATCGAATGGGTTCTAGATGGGAATGGTAAACTTTGTGGGATGTCGTGCACCTTAGCGGAGCATCTGCACAAAGTTAACTCGTTAGTGAAAGTTGGTTGACTCAACCACGATTATTCGCCTAAGGTCGAGCTGGGGCATCGGAAGGGTAAGCCGTGTGTTTTACACATACCCTGACTAAGAGTTACACGGGTTGTAATTGGACGGACGTCCTACCTAAATAAGTCAATCGGAGCAGTGCGCCTTAGCGCACTTCAAATGACGAATAAGGGATCTTGGTTTAAAAGATTCTAAATCTTAGAATCTGATGGTTGGTGTTTAATTCGGATCTTCGTAAGTTTATTCAACTATTCTGATTAAATTTACTTTCTTCGTGTAGAAATGGCTAGTAATTCAACAAACTCGTCTAATTTGTCATTGAGGACTATACTCGAGAAGTGTAAACTCAACGGGACAAATTATCTAGACTGGGACAGAAATTTACGACTTGTGTTAAAAATGGAACGCAGTGAGTACGTCCTTGATAAGGCTATCCCTGAGGAGCCAGCTGCCAACGCAACGAGGGTCGTTAAGGATGCGTACCAAAAACACCTTAGCGACTCTATCGACGTTTCGTGTGTCATGCTGGGCTGCATGGAGGCGGACCTCCAGAAGCAGTTTATGGAGCTATCCCATGATCCGTTTCCAATGTTTGCACAGATCAAGGATATGTTCAAGGAGAAAGTACGTATTGAAAAATACACTGTTCTCCGAGAACTCATAGCTGCAAGATGTCAGCAGGCAGTTCCGTAGGTCCTCACGTCCTACAAATGAAGGGGCATTTTGACCATATGACTAGTATCGGTATGTCTATGGAAAAGGAAATGGCTGCAGATTTTATTCTGCAATCCCTTCCTCATGCATATGGTGGGTTCGTCATGAACTATCACATGCATGATATGGACAAGACCGCGTCGGAGTTGCACAACATGCTAGTGACTGCCGAGAAGAGCATAAGAGGCAGTTCGTCCAAAAATGTCTTCATGGTCAAGAAGGGATCCAGCTTCAAAGCTGTTGGTGACAAGGGTAAAGGCCCAAGACACCTCACAGGGAGGAACAGACGACCATTTATTACTAGACCTCACATGCCCGTACAAGGCAAAGGGAAGGCAAAGGAGTCGGTCTGTTACTACTGTCAAAAGCCTGGTCATTGGAAGAAAGACTGACAGCAGATGAAGGACGACCAGAAGAAGGGCGGTGGGGCCGCTGCTTCATCAGGTATTCCATTAGAGCTATATCTTTCTACAATTAATACCTGGGTACTAGACACTGGAGCTGAGTCTCATATCTGTGCTGATGTGTAGGTGTTACATAGTAGAAGAGATATGAGGGAAAACGAGGTGGACCTAAGAGTTGGGAACAATACCAGAGTTGCCGCAACTGCCGTGGGTTCTGTGAACCTTGTTTTGCCCAGTGGGCTTGTAATTGAACTTAATGACGTGTTTTGCGTACCTGTTTTAAACAGGAATATTATCTCAATTTCTCTTCTTGAAATAGAGGGATATTATTTTAATATTAAGAATGGGTTTTTTTATATTATGCGCAACAACATATATTATGGCAATGCTCGCACTGTTGGAGGATTATACATATTGAATATGCTAAACTCGAAATCCAACATGCTCTATAATGTAAATGCTAAGAGGTTTAAACCTAATGATTTAGACCAAACTCTTATCTGGCATTGTCGTCTAGGTCACATAAATGAGAAACGCATCTCAGCACTTTATAAGCGCGGACTTCTAAGTCAATTCGAATTCCAAACGATTGAAAGATGCGAAGCTTGTTTAATGGGCAAGATGACTAAAGCGCCCTTCACTGGTTTAGGTGAAAGGGCAGGTGACTTATTGGGTCTTGAAATTTTGATCGGCTTAGTCGTACAAGATGCCACACACAATATTATACGGAATACTATAACGTTGTGTCTGACTTCTTGCGTAGATAAAGCAAGACAGTAAATAGAAAACTATAAGTAATGACACAGCAGATTGTTTACCCAATTCGGTGCAACGTCACCTACGTCTGGGGGCTCTCAGCCTAGTGGAAAGATTTCACTTATCAGTAATCCGTCAGAACATACAAGTACCTGTGATCCCTCCTAGATCTATACTTTATGCTACGTCTTACAGTGCAATCTATCTCAGGGTCTCCTCCTGAATCCAAGAACGTCTTGATTCCACTCTTCGAGCAATCGCCTTGCTCTGTCGTCTTCAAGTCTTCTTCAAGCTTGGTGGTTGCGTGCAGTCTTCAAACTCACGACTTTAGTAAACCCTCAATCACCTAACTCTCTATAGTTATGTGATACACAAAGTCTTAAGCACAATCTGCAATTTCTCAAGCCGCAAACCTTTACGTCTAAGAACCTTGCAAATTGTTGCTAGGAAACAAACAAAGAACCACACGATTGCTAAGGGGGTAGCCTAAGCTTTTATAGCAATCGTGGATGAGTACTAACCCTCAAGGGTTTCCTCTTAATCACCGTCTTTCTTCTTTTCAGATTAGGAGTCGTTCTGCACTTTCCTAATCGTTTTCTTGCTGCACTGCCGAATCTGCACTTTCCTGATTTCTGTCGATCAGGATGCTTGCCGAGATGCCGTCAACAATGTCACACAGGATGTCGTAGAAGATGCTTCGACATTCTCTGTAACATGTTTCTTCAGTTCCTTCAAAATTAGCCAATCTTGAAAAATCGTCGTAACTACAATCTCCCCCTTTGGCTATTTTTAAGGACAGCATTTTGCGTTGCATTCGTCGTCTCGTCGATTGGCCGTGTCGTCGCGCGTATCGTCGCGTCTTGTGTCTTCGCGTCGCGTCGTCTCTATCTTTCTTCCTTGTATCATCGCGCGCGTATAATTTAAACTTACTCCCCCTTGCTGGCTCAAAAACAGCCAAAACTTAAACAAATATTTCTACAAATTCGGGAAATAAGCAAAATAAATCCAAACATAACTCAAACTTGCTCTCGATCAGCTGTCGAGAGAAAGCATGATACAGTGTTCACAAAATATTACAGACCATAAAAGTTGTTCAGTAGTTCAAGAGTCAGAGAATATCATAAGAACTTTTAAATAGAGCTGCTGTTGGAACTGGCAGTCTCTGTAGCTTCTGTGGAGGCTTCTTGGGTAGCATCTTCTGGATCATTTGTGGGATCATCTTCTGAGCCTGGAGGAGACATGGAGTGTAGCAGGTTGGCGCAGTGAGTTCGGCACTGCGAGAGGTGCTTCAGGGCCGTCTTCAAGTTTGCAATGTCCTCATCAAGCACTTCAATTTCTTGCTTGAGCATGACGGCATCCCTGCTGGTAGTCCTTGTGAGAGGAACGACACTTGTGGCTCTACTGATCTTTGCCGTGGCTTCTGGCCTGGCTAGATCAGGAGCATGCCTTCCTTCAAACAATTTGTGGCTCACCACAATTACTCCTCCTCTTTTCCCCACCTTATCCGACGTTTTCAACACACCAGGGTGTTGATGCACGAGTAATTCAGAGATAAGGGATGGAAAGGCTATGGGAATTTTCACAGCAAGAGATCTAGCATGGCGAACAAGATGATCAATCACAAATTGTCCAAAGTCAAGTTTAGATCCAGTACCTATTTGGTAGATAAGAATTGCTAGCTCAGGTTTGATCGATGATGCGTGAGTTGAGGGCGCCTAGTTTGCAACTCCAATTCAAAAGAGAATGGAGTACTTGGAAGTCAGATCTGAAGCTGCCACTGTCCCTTTGGATGGCCATGTTCTGCTCTTGTCTTCGGTGATTTCTCGGAGAACTTTGCTCAGATCGGGTGGTGGCACAGATCGAACCCTCTTCCTTCCTAGGAATTCATTGATGATGTCGGAGGTGATGTCAAAGCGGATGCCTCTGACATATACCTTTTCTTCTTCCGGACTTATCAGTTCCTCTACCACACCTTATTTAGGTGGGTCCTGGTTTTCCAGTAGTGATTCTAATAGATCACTGTTTCTAGAAGTATCAGCAGAGAAATCGTTACCTGTTGGTGTTGGAACAGCGATGATTTGCATGGAGGCCTCTCGATTTTCCTGGCCAAGATCGTTCTCTCTTTCTGGCCCAGTTAGGTCAAACATTGAGAAGGCAGCACTTCCGGTCCGGGACTTTTTGGGAACTCGAGTAAACACTGGCATTGGGGCTTTCTCTGGTGAAGCCTCTTTGATAGTTTCTTCTGACTTTTCCAGGGTTTTTGGCCCTTTGATTCATACTCCATGCTTGTTTGTCTTTGCTCTACTGCTTTTGGAGCCTTTTGCTTCCGCTTTCTTTGAAGCGGTGGCTTCTTTGGGGGCTAATGTGCTTCTAGTTTTCACCATTGTTGTTTGAGAGATTTGCAGAGAGCGGATGGTGAAGGAGATGAGAGCGAGCACAGAAAAGAGGGGCAGACTAGGTTTTGAAAAACGATTCAAATCTTTTAACGTTTGAGTGTATCTTTCCTTTTCCTTTATATGGGCTTTTGAACTGCTTGGCCCAATGACACTTTGTTGGATTTTAGACCGGTTCTTTGAAGAGGCACCAACAGACTTCTCTTCAACCGTTTCTGCGACCTCATATTGGTCGTTGTTGGAGCACAGACCAAGTGATGATCTGAGATCCTCAAATCTGATTGCGTCTAGTGCCTTTGTGAAGATATTAGCTAGTTGCTTCTCTGTTGGGATGTGCTCTAGGATGATCTTCTTGTCTTCGACCAACTCTCTAATGAAGTGATGTCTAATATCAATGTGTTTGGTCTTGCTGTGTTGGACAGGGTTTTTGGAGATGTTGATAGCACTGACATTATCACAATACAAAGTCATGGCATCTTGTCTGACATTGTATTCGACTAACATCTGTTTCATCCAAAGTAGTTGTGTGCAGCTACTCCCAGCAGCAATATACTCCGATTCGGCAGTGGAAAGGGCAACACAGTTTTGCTTCTTACTAAACCATGATATGAGGTTGTTGCCAAGGAAGAAGCATCCTCCAGATGTGCTTTTCCTATCCGATGTGTTTCCAGCCCATGAAGCCTCATGGCCGGCTCATTAAGGGCCCAATAAGATCATATGGCCGGCCCACATGGTGGGACCATTGTGGGGGCCACACAACACCATGCTTAGTTGGTGATTGTGGATTAAGAGGTGAGTGATTTAAGGGGGTATGGGTTAAAGCACCTTTATGCCCATACCTATCACTTTTAACCCATACTTGTGAGTTGGATGATTAGCTCAAATGCAAGACTTTAATTCATTAGTCATTTAATCACAAAAACTCACAAAAGATCTCTCTCTCTCTCATAGTGGCCGGCCACCCCCCTCCTCCTCTTCATCTTGCTCTCTTGTTCTTCATTTAATTGTTCTAGTAGGCAATTAAGTGAAGGATCAACAAGATCATCCTCTTGGTGTGGACTTGCTTTAGAGAAGAAGATCCGAACGTTCTTCTTTATTGATTCATACAAGACTTAAAGGTAAACATCTTGTGGAATAGATTTTGCTTTGGGATTTAATGGTTTAATGTTCTTGGACAAGGTTTGGAGTAGATTATCTTTTAATGCTTCCGCTATCTCGACGATCTAGAATGCTCCAAAACCCTACAGTTGGCGCAGTGAGTTCGGCGCTGCGAGAGGTGCTTTAGAGCAGTCTTTAAGTTTGCAATGTCCTCGTCAAGCACAACAATTTCTCGTTCGAGTATGACGACATCCCTGCTGGTGGTCCTGGTTAGAGGGATGGCACTTGTGGCTCTACTGGTCTTTGCCTTGGCTTCCGGCCTGATCAGATCAGGAGCATGCTTCCGTTCAAACAACTTGTGGCTCACCACAATCAGTCCTCCTCTTTTACCCACCTTATCCGATGTTTTCAACACTCCAGGGTGTTGATGTACAAGTAATTCAGATATAAGGGATGGAAAGTCTATGGGAATTTTCATAACAAGAGATCTAGCATGGCGAACAAGATGATCAATCACAAATTGTCCAAAGTCAAGTTTAGATCCAGTACCTATTTGGTAGATCAGTATTGCTAGCTCAGGTTTGATAGATGATGCGTGGGTCGAGGGCGCCCAATTTGCCACTCCAATCCGGAAGAGAATGGAGTACTTGGAAGTTAGATCTGATGCTGCCACG
This sequence comes from Geranium rotundifolium, assembly GCA_963920655.1. Lineage (NCBI taxonomy): Eukaryota > Viridiplantae > Streptophyta > Magnoliopsida > Geraniales > Geraniaceae > Geranium > Geranium rotundifolium. The sequence continues at coordinate 32,662,166 of OY987313.1, read as the reverse complement.
GTGCCTTTGGATGGCCATGTTCTGCTTTTATCTCTGGTGATCTCACGGAGGACTTTGCTTAGGTCGGGTGGTGGCACAGATCTGAACCCTCTTCCTTCCCAGGAAGTCATTGATAATGTCAGAGGAGATGTTAAAGCGAATGCCTCTGACATATACCTTATAAAACTCTGGAGCATCTGGGGTACCAAACGTGGTAGGCAAATTTGCAATGAACTCCTTAACCAAGAGGGGATAGTGATTACCAATGTTGGAGACGGTTCTTATTAATTCTGCCTTCTCCAGGAGCTGTATAATGGCCTCTAGCCCAAACAGCTCCGACGACAGTGTCTTCTCTGGGTAAGCTGTTCTATGAAACACAAACTCCGACCTCTTTGCACCTTCTGCTGAGTGAAACGAAACATTGTCGTAAGTTACACTCACGGTGTTCTTGGCCGTCTTCAGGGCCTTCTTCTTCTTTCCTTCCTCAGCAGGGACCTCTTCAATGTCATCATCAGTTGGTTCATCCATCAAACTCCTTGTCGCGATCACTTTCTTCCCCTTTTCTTTGACATGCAGCTTTTTCTTTTTGTTGCTGGGACCTCCAGCCTCCTTGTCCTCATTCCTTTTCCTTGTTTCTTTCAATTTTCCAACCATAACAGCCAAACTTTCAGTTTCTTCTAGAACTTTTTTCTTCAGGGTCGACAGCACTGTGTGTGCCGTCTCAGCAGCTTCTTCCATGACATCTTCTCTAGCATCCAGAGGGTTTTCTTCTGTGTTGTTGGTGGTAGCATCCTTGTTCTTCTCAGCTTCTTCCAGATCGGTCTCTCCGTTTCTGGATTCTTCTTTCTCTTCTTCTTCCTCGGCTTCTTTCGAGTCAGCTATTTCTTCTTCTTCTACAACTTTTTCAATGGCTTTTTGTATGACATATGTTCCTTCTTCTTCTCCCCCTTCTCCTTCGGCAATGCGTTCCAATCCATGACTTACTGGAGTCAGGTCCTCCTTTTCTTCTTCCGGACGTATCAGTTCTTCTACCACACCTTCTTGAGGTGGGTCCTGGTTTTCCAGCAGTGAGTCTAACAAATCACTGTTTCTAGAGGTATCGGCAGAGAAATCGTTACCTGTTGGTGTTGGAACTGCGACGATTTGCAAGGAGGCTTCTCGATTTTCCTGGCCAAGATCATTCTCTCTTTCTGGCCCAGTTAGGTCAGACATTGAGAAAGCAGCGCTTCCGGTCCGGGATTTTTTGGCAACTCGAGTGAAAGATGGCATTGGGGCTTTCTCTGGTGAGGCATCTTTGAGAATCTCTTATGACTTCTTCAGGGTTTTTGGCCCTTTAATTCGCACTCCATGCTTGTTTGTTTTCGCTCTACTGCTTCTAGAGCCTTTAGATTCAGCTTTCTTTGAATCGGTGGCTTCCTTTGGGGCTACTGTGCTTCGACTTTTCACCATTGTTGTTTGAGAGATTAGCAGAGAGTGAATGGCGAAGGAGATGAGAGCAAACACAGAAGAAAGAGGCAGACTAGGTTTTGAAAAAAAACGATTCAAATCTTTCTAGCGTCTGAGCGTATCTTGCTTTTCTTTTATATGGGCTTTTGACATGCTTGGCCCAATGACATTTGTTGGATTTTTGACCGGTTCATGAAGAGGCACCAACTAACTCCTCTCAACCGTTTCTGCAACTTCTTATTGTTCATTGATGGTGCACAGACCGAGTGATGATCTGAGATCCTCGAATCTGCTTGCATCTAATGCTTTTGTGAAAATATCAGCAAGTTGCTTCTTTGTGGGAATGTGCTCTAGGATGATCTTCTTGTCTTCGACCAATTCTCGAATGAAGTGATGCCTAATATCAATGTGTTTGGTCTTGCTGTGTTGGACAGGGTTTTTGGAGATGTTGATAGCACTGACATTATCACAATATAAAGTCATGGCATCCTGTCTGACATTGTATTCGACTAACATCTGTTTCATCCAAAGTAGTTGTGTGCAGCTACTCCCAGCAGCAATATACTCCGATTTGGCAGTGGAAAGGGCAACACAGTTTTGCTTCTTACTAAACCATGATATGAGGTTGTTGCCAAGGAAGAAGCATCCTCCAGATGTGCTTTTCCTATCCGATGTGTTTCCAGCCCAATCGGCATCACAATACCCCACCAAGGTAGAGGATGTGTCGAATGAGTATAATAAACCCAAGTTTGTAGTCCCAGAGATATATCTAATAATTCTTTTGGCTTGGGATAGATGACTAACCTTAGGATTAGCTTGATATCGTGCACATACTCCAACAGAGTAGGCAATATCTGGTCGACTTGCGGTGAGGTAGAGAAGACTACCGATGATGCTCCTGTATAGGTGTTGGTCGACGGCTTCTCCTGGATCATCTTTAGTTAGTTTGACATGTGTAGCTGCGGTGTCCTTTTATGTGAGGCTTTCTCTAGCCCAAACTTCTTGACAATATTCTTCGCATATTTGCTCTGAGATACGAAGATGCTATCCTTTTGCTGTTCTATTTGGAGGCCTAGAAAATAAGTAAGCTCTCCCACCATGCTCATCTCGAATTCTGATTGCATCTGTTGAATAAATATCTCTACCATCTTGCTTCACATCCCTCCAAAAACAATGTCATCAACATAGATTTGAGCTATCATTAGATTCCCGTCTTCGTTCTTCACAAATAGGGTCTTGTCGACTCCCCCTCTAGTGTAGCCGATTTGGATGAAGAATTTTGTGAGCCTTTCATACCAAGCCCTTGGTGCTTGTTTCAACCCATAAAGAGCTTTCTTGAGTTTATACACATGATAAGGATAGTGAGGGTCAACAAATCCTTTGGGTTGTGACACATATACTTCTTCATTGAGATCCCCATTCAAGAACGCACTTTTGACATCCATCTGGTAGAGCTTTATCTGTAGATGGCATGATATCCCTAGCAGGAGACGGATTGCTTCAAGTCTTGCAACAGGAGCAAAGGTCTCATCGAAATCGACACCCTCAATTTGAGTATACCCTTGAGCAACTAACTTGGCTTTGTTGCGAGTGATGTTGCCAAGCTCATCGGATTTGTTCTTGAAGATCCATTTAGTGCCTATGATGTTTCCTTCACTTGGTTTGGGCACCAGTTCCCATACCTGGTTTTTCTCAAATTGAATCAGCTCTTCTTGTATAGCATTGACCCAATACTCATCATTGATGGCTTCATTGACGTTTTTGGGTTTAGTCTTTGAGACGAAGCAAATATTTCTAATCATCTCGTTATAATCTTCAGGAGCTTTTGACCGAGTCCGTACGCCTTCATTCCTGTTTCCAATAACTCCAGAGATAGGATTGTTAGTCTGGACTCTTCGTGAGGGATTCTTGTTGCTGGTTTCAGGAACTACTTCGTCATTGGCGGCAGCATCTTCTGTTTTGCTGCTAGCATCTTCTCTGACATTTGGAGTAGCATTCTTCCTGACATTGTTGGGCGGATAGGCTGCGTCTTCGTCCGTCGCATCTTCTGAGGCATCTTCGCAGTCATCATCAACGACAACATTGATTGATTCCATCATGGTCATGGTTCGCTTGTTGAAGACTCGGTATGCGCGACTATTCCTTGAATAGCCAAGGAAGATACCTTCATCGCTTTTTGGGTCAAGCTTTCGACGAGGCTCTCTATCAGCCAGTATATAACAAGTGGAGCCAAAGATATGAAAGTACTTAACATTGAGCTTTCTCCCCCTCCATATTTCATAATGAGTTACTAACATACCTGGTCGGAGAGTGACTCGATTGTGGATATGGCAAGCAGTGTTAAGTGCTTCTGCCCAGAAGTGAGTTGGTATGTCTTTAGCCAGCATCATAACTCTCGCCATCTCCTGTAGAGTCCTGTTCTTGCGCTCAACAATGCCATTCTGTTGAGGAGTGATTGGTGTTGAGAATTCATGCGATATCCCTTCTGAGTTGCAGAAATCTGCAAACTTGCTGTTTTCGAACTCTCGACCGTGATCACTACGAAGGCGGATGATTTTGCCAATTGTCTCTCCTTTTTCTCGTTGGACTTTGATGCACAGATTCTTGAAGATTGAGAAGGTGTCTGATTTGTCACGAGGGAAGTCAACCCAAGTATATCGTGAGTAATCATCTACACACACAAAGACATATCGTTTTCCTCCAAGACTTTCAACTTGCATTGGTCCCATGAGGTTAACATGTATCAGCTCAAGTACCCGAGAGGTGGTGATATGCTGAAGCTTCTTGTTTGACATCTTGGTCTGCTTTCCAATTTGACATTCTCCACAGATCTTTCCTTCTACTATTTTTATGTTTGGAATACCTGTGATTGCCTGCTCTGAGATTGCCTTTTGCATGCTTCTAAGATTTAGATGTCCAAGCTTTCGGTGCCATAGTTTGGTTTCTTCTGCTTTGGAGACAAGGCACTTGGTTGCTTCGATATGTGTCTCGGGAGACCAGCTATAGCAATTGTCCATTGAGCGAACTCCTTGTAGAATAGTAATTTGATTAAAAGTCTTTAACTATACAGGCTTTTTTTGTGAATTTCACTTCTAAATCCTAATCACAAATCTGACTGATGCTAATCAAGTTTGATTTAAGTCCTTCTACAAGTAATGCTTCAGTCAGGCAGGTGGCTCCTGGATGCTTAAGTACTCTTTTTCCGATAATTCGAGCTCGAATCCCATCTCCAAACGTAACAAAGCAGTTTGTATATAGTTTAAGATCAGAGGGAAAATCTGGAGTACCTGTCATGTGTCGAGAGCATCCACTGTCGAGATACCAGTCCTTGTTTGTTGAAGCACTTAAGGATGTATATGCAACATTAGCTCGATAGACCGGGTTCTTAGGTCTCCATTCAAGGCGGGATGTCTTCGGAGGAGATGAGAGATGCCTTTGATATTTCTTTTGTTGTAGCTGAGCTTGCTTCCTCTCAAGAAGTTGAAAACAAAAAGGTCTGATGTGACCTGGTTGACCACAGTAATGACATATCCGTTGGTATTGATAAGCTGATCTTCTGTAGCTTTGTTGTCTGCTTGGAGGATGTCTTCTGGCAGTTACTTGACAAGAATAGGTTGTAGGCGATGTTATGGCTTTTGTTGTAGGTCGTCCTGTAGGATGTGTTGGGGCATCCAGTAGTTTCTTGTCAGCCATGGCTTTTTGTGGGATAAACTTTGTCCCTGCTGTTGAGGGGACAGTATGTGTGTATCCTAGTCCCGTCGTATCTTTGGCGTGTTTTCCCACCGATAAAATCTTGTCAAGGCTTTCAGTGCTCGGATTCATCATCTTTACCGATTTAGTCATGAGACTAATTTCTCCATTGAGTCTGGTGATTTCTCGTTTCAGCTCCACGATCGTCTCTAGAAATCTAGATTTGTCGTTGGTAAAACTAATGATCCTTTCGCCTTGTTGATCAAGTATCAGAGTTTCCTTAATCCATCTGGTATGCAAGCCTTTGTATGCCTCGACTAGTTGCTCTTTAGTCCAATTCTCATTTGGAGTTGGATCATCATTGATGTCGACAGTATTATCAACATTACATGTAGGAGTAGTAGTAGTGAATGCAACAAAGTTGCTTACCTCTTCTGATCCACTATCTTCATTGTCATCATCTGATAGGGTGGCATTGTATCCTCGTTTTTGTTGTTTGAGGAAATTTGGACATTCTCTACGAAGGTGGCCGAATCCTTCACATTCATGACATTGAAGTCCTTTGTTTTTGTTTTCTTCCCCACTCCTGTTTGGTCTGTCAAGACTACCTCCAATTTGAGCTTTTTGTGGAGCTTTGTTTTTGGCATTTGCTGTGACATTCCGTCCACCCATTCGACTAAATCTTCTCATGGCTTTGTTGTAATTTTTTGTGAGAAGGGCCATTGTAGCCTCAATGTCTTCATCAGAATCCGAATCCTCAGGATCTGGTTGCTTGTGTGTTGAGCTTTTGAAAGCAACTCCTTTGTTCCTTTTGTCGATGTTGGGTAGAGACAACTCATAGGTCATTAGAGACCCCATCAGCCCATCAAATTTCAAGACCTTGAGGTCATGAACTTCTTCAATTGTTGTGATCTTCATCTTGAACCTGGGGCTAAGAGCACGTAGGGTTTTTCTTACCAATTTTCATCAGACATTGGTTCTCCCAGAGAATAGGATTCATTGGCTAGATCACGAATGCGAACATTGAAATCTGCAATTGATTCGTCTTCCTTCATGATGAGGGCTTCGAAGTTGGTAGTCAAGTATTGCAGTTTTAGTTCTCGAACCTTAGTTGTTCCTTCATATGCTACGGCCAGGATGTCCCATGCTGATTTGGCAGTTGTGCATGTGTTGATTAGTCTGAACACGTTCTTGTCAACACCATTAAAGATAGCATTCAGAGCTCGAGAATTTCCCAGTGATTCTTCATATTCATCATCGGTCCAGTCTTTTTCTGGTTTTGGTCCGATAGGATTGCCATCCCTGTCACTGAGTTGTGGTGCATTCCAACCATTGAGTACAGCCTTCCATGTCTTGTTGTCTAGTGACTTCATGAAGGCACACATTCGAGCCTTCCAATAGCCACAGTTGCTTCCATCTAGAACATGTGGTCGATTTATGGATCCTCCTTCTCTGGTATTTTCCATCTTTGATCAAAATATTTGTTTTAGGAACTCACCTAAAGCTATAGGTGCCCCCTCTGATACCAATTGAAATTCTGATCAGCTAGTCGTGCAAGATGCCACACACAATGTTACACAGAATGCTATAATGTTGTGTCTGACTTCTTGCGTAGATAATGCAGGACAGTAAATATAAAGCTATAAGTAATGACACAGCAGATTGTTTACCCAGTTCGGTGCAACGTCACCTACGTCTGGGGGCTCTCAGCCCAGTGGAAAGATTTCACTTATCAGTAATCCGTCAGAACATACAAGTACCTGTGATCCCTCCTAGATCTATACTTTATGCTACGTCTTACAGTGCAATCTATCTCAGGGTCTCCCCCTGAATCCAAGAACGTCTTGATTCCACTCTTCGAGTAATCGTCTTGCTCTGTCGTCTTCAAGTCTTCTTCAAGCTTGGTGGTTGCGTGCAGTCTTCAACTCACGACTTCAGTAAACCCTCAATCACCTAACTCTCTATAGTTATGTGATACACAATATCCTAAGCTCAATCTGCAATTTCTCAGCCCGCAAACCTTCACGTCTAAGAACCTTGCAAATTGTTGCTAGGAAACAAATAAAGAACCACACCATTGCTAAGGGGGTAGCCTAAGCTTTTATAGCAATCGTGGATGAGTACTAACCCTAAAGGGTTTCCTCTTAATCGGCGTCTTTCTTCTTTTCAGATTAGGAGTCTTTCTGCACTTTCCTAATCGTTTTCTTGCTGTACTGCCGAAACTGCACTTTCCTGATTTCTGTCGATCAGGATGCTTGCCGAGATGCCGTCAACAATGTCACACAAGATGTCGTAGAAGATGCTTCGACATTCTTTGTAACATGTTTCTTCGGTTCCTTTAAAAAATTAGCCAATCTCTAAAACCGTCGTAACTACAGTCATATATGGTGTGGGAAACATCCTAGTATGTTTTTCCTAAAAAGATTTGGGTAGCAGAGATGCAGGCATCCAAATCAGACAAAATGTGTCTTCGTAAGGTATCCTTAAGAAACTAAGAGATACAACTTCTATATACCCAGCGAGTACAAAGTCTTTATTGCTCGAGGAGGGGTATTTTTGGAGAAATATATTTTTTTAAATAGCTAGTGGGAGTCCCGTGCATCTCGAAGAAATTCGTGAGGATACGGAACAGCCTGAAGCAATTCAGGAGCGTGCTATGCAAGATATAGAAGTACTGGAGCCTCATATGGTCGTAGATGAAGAATCAGTCCCTACAGAAATTCCATATGGTCCAAGGAGGTCTGAAAAATCTCTTCATGTTCCAGACAGATATGGCTTCACAGCCACTGAAGGAAATGACTTGATGTTGGTGGATCAGGATGATCCAGAAACCTACAGACAAGCTTTGACTAGTCCAAACTCCGAAAGATGGCAGAACGCCATGAATGAGGAAATTAAGTCCATGTAAGACCACCAAGTCTGGTGCTTGGTTGATCAAACCCCTGGGATAAAACCCATCGGTTCTTAGTGGGTCTATAGGATCAAGACCGACATGGATGGAAATCCTCAGACCAATGAGGCTAGGATGGTTGTAAAAGGTTATCGTCGGATTCAATACATGTATTATGATGACACCTTTTCACCAGTAGCAATGGTCAGATTGATCCGGATTATTCTTAGCCATAACTATGGCAGATGGATTTCAAAACCCCTTCCTTAGCAGGAACTTACTAGATGGCGTGTATATCACACGACCTGTGAGTTTTGTAGATCCAAAGAATCCCTAAAAGATATGTAAGCTGCAAGGATCCATTTATAAATTTAAGCAAGCTTCAGGGACTTGGAACCGTCATTTTGATAAAGCTGTAAGGGAACTCGGCTTCATCAAAAACAAAAGTGAGCCTTGCGTACATAAGAAAGCGAGTGGGAGTAATATTGTATTCTTGGTATTTATTCATCGGGAATGACATCCCGACCTTGCCACCAAAGCTTGGTTAGGGAAGTACTTATCGATGAAGGACTTAGGTGATTCTACATTTAATGTAGGCATCAGGATCTGTACAGATCATTCCAAAAGGATTTCAGGCCTAAGTCTGAACATGTACATAGGTAAAGTGTTGAGAAGACTCTCAGTGCTTGATTCTAAGAAAGAATACATACCCACGCGTCATGGCATCAAGCTCAGCAAGCTACAGAGTCCTAGAACTCCTGATAAGCTGAGCAGGATGAGTAAGATCCCTTATGCTTCGTCTGTGGGATCCACTGAGAGTGGAAGTCTCGGTTGTACTAAACTGTACCAGCAGATTCCAATCTAACCCCGGCCGATTACATTGGATTGCTACCAAAGGTCATCCTCAAATATTTCAGGAGGACCAAGGATGCATTCCTAGTGTATGGGGATATAGATATAGAACTAGCACTCAAATGACAAGTCGATGCTAGTTTTCAGACATATCCAAATGACTTCAAAATTCAATCAGGATATATTTTGTGTTGAGTGGCGGCGTTTTCAGCTGGACAAGCTTTAAGCAAGCCAAAATTGCCAACTCTACAACGGATGCTAAGTATATAGCTGTAACAAAAGTAGCTAAAGAGGTCGTATGGATTAGAAGCTTTCTGATCGGATTAGATGCAACGCCGTGAGCGTCTGATCCGATAAGCTTGTTGTGGGGCAACACAGGTGCTGTAGCTATTGCTCAAGAGCCTAGACTCCACAATAGATCCAAACATATACTCAGCAGGCATCACCTCGTGAGAGTTATCACATATAGAGGTGATGTGGAGATTAAAGACTATCCGACTGATGATAATATGGCCGATCCCTTGACAAAGGCTCAGTCGCAGCCTAGTCATGAGGACTATGTAGGGTCTATGGGAGCAGATCAGAACTTAAATTGGAACCAGGGGCAAGTGGGAATCAAGAAACAGTGATTGATAAATTAGGATGACCATTCTATGCCTATTGATCGATCTGGATATCGGTTTGATAAAAGCACAGAGACATGTACAATAACAGGTTAAGTTGAATAATCGATAATCACGAACATTGGTTAATCATAATGTCTTGCTATAGGCCACTTATGATGGAAAAGGTAAAATGGTAATTTTACCAGTCTGCCAATTGCTCGTGAGCCTAGAGGGTCAGACGCATTAAGCACGATACATGACAATTAATTATGGATGAAAATTTAGAACGATTCGGTAGATTTCTGGCCTAAGGTTTCAACCAGACGGTTGAAGAAATCAATTCGAGGAAAATGAACCGTTTCGTCTAAACCGAAATTAGAACTCAATTTAATGCGTTTGATTTGGGTTTTGGTTAAACGAGCTTAAAGCCCATTTAGGGATTTAAGTGATGAATGGGAACAAATGAAAATAGAGGGTTTATGGAGGATGGATATGCAATTTTGATTTGAAAAATTCAATCTTATTTTTTCAAATTAAAATTCCAATATTTTCATAACTTCCTCTAATTTTCAGCAACCACTCCCTTCTTCCTCCCCCCTTCTAGTCTGACTTCTCTCTCTCTCTTCTTCCTCCATTGTTGTCAAGCTTCTCTAAAAAATTCATAGCAAAAATTTGAGTGAAAACCTTATTCGGTTGTGGTGCTTGTGTGGACCTAATAGAGAAACACTAAGCTTGTGTTTTCATCGATTAGAAGGGGTAATTTTCAGATTCAAAAAGGTATATATATAACATTTTGAATTTACATTAATATCATAGCTTGCATCGATCACCACGGTTACATAACGTCCGCTGCATGATATTTATCGATTGGAACCCGTGGTGATCTCTTTCAGGCTCGACCAGATTCGAGCTGAACCAGCTGGTTAGGGAGAATAATTTGAAACCCTAAAAAATTTAATTTTCAGATTTGGTTCGGTTTCGATAAACCAGCGAGAACCTGTTCAAAATTCAATTAATTAATTAAACCGTCCGGTTTCGATAAACCGGAATTTTTCCACACTTAAGAAAGATAAATTTTGGAAAATTTATTTCTTTGATAAGCATGTTGGATGTACACATGATCTTTGATAACATGATGTTTTACACATGATGCTAGCTAAGCCCTCTAGACTTGCCTTTTACTTTTGGTTTTGCAATCTGCGTGTTGCTTAATTTTGGGTTGTAGTAAATACGGCCTGCGTGTCGTTATTTGAATTTCATTTTATTCATTTAAATTTGTAATCACGAAGACTGAAACAAGAAGCAATTTAAGAAGAAGACTCGGATTGGAGGAGGCTCGAAGCCAGTGAGAGTTCACAAGAATGGAGCAAGTTTGGATCTTGAAGACCATGTCTTTAGAATCGGTATTGCTAGATTCTTAGGAACTTAAGATGGGCTTAGCTATGCATATATTTATCGTTACATTTATATGTTTGAATGTATGAATGTATGATATTTTAAATATACAAGTTTATGTAAGATTTGGTATCACCCACATGCAAAGATTAAATCGGAATTTAATCAGACTCGCATATAACCTACTAAGGATCATCTTTGCATGAATTTGCAATTGATGATTCTAGATTAAGATTGTATCGATATACAGTCAGACTTTTATAATTCACTTAAAAGCAAATAATTACAAGTCAGGCGTGATACCATCCAAGTTTGGGCACTCAAAAAGGCTTTGACCCTATGGATGTCTGTACGCCTCCGCGGAACATTCATAGAGAAAAGGTCTGGATGAGATGGGTAGTTCTATGTGGGTGCATGCGCCTCCGCGTAGTAGCCACATTAGTTCTATCCATAGTTCAAGCTTGGTAGACTTATCTACGATTGTCAGCTAGGGCTGACCTAGGGCATCAGTATAGGGTATGCCACGTACTTACAAGTACAGACCCTAGCCATGAACTACATGGTCTTGTAGATGGATGTATTCCTACCTTGATGCTCTTAATTGGAGCAGTGAGCCTCCGTTCACTTCAATTGAGAGTATGATGGGATCCTGGTTCAGATTCTAAAGTTAGAATCAGAAAGTGTTTTATAACTTAATCTCCAACTTCAATTTTAATTAATACTAATTAAAATTTGTTTATCGTGTAGATATAAAATGGAAAACACGAATCATTCTGGTAACAGCGCGCTTAGGTTACTAATCAAGCATGGTAAGCTTAACGGCGTAAACTTTCTCGATTGGGACCGGAACTTATAACTCGTTCTCAAGCATGAACGTAAGGATTATATCCTTACCCAGGAACAAGCACCTACTGAACCAGCACTGAACGACTCAAGGGCGCTAAGGGATACCTACCAAAAATTCCTTATCGACCGGATCGACGTGCAGTGCATCATGATGCGCTGTATGATGTCTGACTTGCAAAAACAGTTCTTGGACATTTCCGATGATCCCAAAGCCTGTATGGCAGAGATCGAGAAAATGTTCAAAGAGAAAGCGCGTGTCGAAAGATTTGACACTTTCAGCTGAAGGCTGGAGCTCCTGTCAGTCCACATGCAATTAAGATGAAACGTCTTTTGGAACACTTAACCAGACTCGGTCATCCTGTGGATAAGGAAATGTCTGCAGACTTTGTGCTGCATTCACTTCCAGAAACATATCGTGATTTCGTTGGAAATTACAATATACATGACATGGATAAGACTGTGACAGAGCTTCATGGTATGCTCGTGACTGCTGAAAAGAACCTCAAGGGCAAGACAAAGGAGGTTCTTATGGTCAACAAGAAAGTGAGCTTCAAGAAAGCCAGCCTGGGTAAGGATAAGGCCTATATGCACCGAGGAGGGAAGATTCGAAAACCTAAGGGTCTAGTTGCTCCAAAGGCTGTTGAGAATCCTAAGAAGGATGTCATCTGCTTTTATTGCCAAGGATAGGGGCACTGGAAAAAGGATTGTAAGAAACACAAGCTGTTTCTTAGGAAGAGTGGAGCTTCCACATCTTCAGGATCAGGTATTTTTGTTATTTAGCTCAATCTCAGTTTATCTACTTCAGATTCTTGTGTACTTGATACCGGTGCAGAATCTCACATTTGTTTTAATGTGCAGGCTCTAGGAAGTAGAAGAGAAGTGAGAAAGGGCGAGGCGGACCTACGAGTTGGTGACGGCAATCAAGTCTTGACAACTGCAGTAGCAGATATCAGTCTCAGTTTGCCTAGTGGGCTAGTTTTATTATTAAACAATGTTCATTGTGTACTTGCGTTTTGCAGGAATATTATTTCTATATCCTTGCTAGAAAAGGAAGGATATTGTTTTTCTATTGACAATGGAATTTTCAATATTTTCAAGAATAATATGTTTTATTGCAATGCTTCATTGGTTACAATGTTCTTAATATTCACAACACTGACACTAGCTCGATTTTTAATATAAGTAACAAAACGGTTAAATCCGATGATTTAAACCAGACTGTGATATGGCACTGCCGCTTAGACCATATAGGCCAGAAAGCATCTCAACACTTCACAAGTGTAAACTTCTAAGTCCGTTTGAATTCACTTCAATTGAGAGATGCGAGTCATGCCTTATGGGCAAAATGACAAAGGCACCTTTTGCCGGTTTAGGTGAAAGGGCTAGTGACTTATTAGGTCTCATACATTCGGATGTATGTGGGCCTATGAGCACTCAGGCCATAAGAGGTTTTCACTACTTCTTTACATTGACTAATGACTTCAATATATATGGGTATGTTTATCTTATGAGACATAAATCGGAAACATTTGACAAGTTCAAAGAGTTCCAGAACGAAGCACAGAACCAGCTTGGTAAAAGTATAAAGGCGCTTCGATCTGACCGAGGCGGTGAGTACTTGGACCAAGAATTTCACAGTCATTTAAAGGAGTGTGGGATCCTCTCTGAGTTGACTCCGACTGGAACACCTCAAATGAATGGTGTATCCGAACGGAGAAATCGGACCCTGCTTGACATGGTTCGATCAATGATAAGCTCGAACCCAAATCAGACAAATGTGTCTTTGTGGGGTACCCCAAAGAAACGAGGGGGTACTATTTCTACAAACCCAATGAGAACAAAGTTTTTGATGCTCAAGGAGGGGTATAATTGGAAAAGGAATTTATTTCCAAAAGTGCTAGTGAGAGTGTCGTGCATCTTAAAGAATTCAAGAAGATACGGAACAACCTACTATGCCGAATGTAGAAATACAAGAGCCAGAAGAGGTCATTGATCAAGAACCAATCCCCACACCTATTCTAGATGGTCCAAGAAGGTCTGAGAGATCTCGTCAAGATCCTATCAGATATGGCTTTCTAGCCACTTAAGAAAATGACTTGATGTTGGTGGATCAGGATGATCCGAAAACCTACAAACAAGCTTTGGCCAGTCCAGACTCCGAAAAATGGCATAACGCCATGAATGAGGAACTGAAATGCATGTCCAACAACCAAGTATGGCGCTTGGTGGATCAAACCCCTGGGATAAAACCCATCGGTTGCAAATGGGTCTATAAAATTAAGACCGACATGGTTATCGCCAAATCTAGACTGGTTGCGAAAGGTTATCGCCAAATCAAAGGTATCGATTATGACGAGACTTTTTCACCTGTGGCTATGGTCAAGTCTTCCCGATCATTCTAACCATAGCAGCATACTACGACTATGAGATATGGCAGATGGATGTCAAAACCGCCTTCCTTAACGGGAACTTAAAAGAGGATGTGTATATGACACAGACCGAGGGTTTTGTTGATCCAGAGAATCCCGGAAAGATTTGTAAGCTGCTTAGATCCATTTATGAATTAAAGCAAGCTTCACGGAGTTGGAACATTCGTTTTGATGAAGCCGTAAGGGAATTCGGTTTTATCAAAAACGAAAGTGAACCTTGCGTATATAAGAAAGCGAGTGGGAGTAAAATTGTATTCCTAGTGCTATATGTCGATAACATACTGATCATCGGGAATGAAATCCAAACCTTGCTTGAGGTTAAAATTTGGTTAGGGAAATGCTTCTCGATGAAGGACTTAGGTGATGCTGCTTTCATTCTGGGCATCAAGATCTACAGAGATCGACCAAAAAGAACATTGGGCCTAAGTCACAACACTTACATAGATAAGGTGTTGAGAAGATTCTCAATGCTTGAATCTAAGAAGGGATACCTACCCATGCGGCATGGCATTAAGCTCAGCAAACAACAGAGTCCTAAGACTTCTGATGAGCTAAGCAAAATGAGTAAGATCCCATATGCTTCGGCTGTGGGATCCATCATGTATGCCATGATTTGAACGAGACCAGACATCTCGTTCGCATTAAGCTGTACCAGCAGATATCAATCTAACCCAGGGCAGGAGCACTGGATTGCTATCAAGAGTATCCTTAAATATCCAAGGAGAACTAAAGACGCATTCCTAGTGTATGGTGGGAAGGATGGAGAACTAGTAGTCAAAGGATATGTTGATGCTAATCACAGGCAGGATTTGTATTCGTGTTAAATGGCGGAGCATTCAGCTGGAAGAGCTTCAAGGAAGCCACAACTGCCGATTCTACAACAGAGGCTGAATACATAGCTGCAGCAGAAGCAGCTAAGGAAGCCGTGTGGGTTAGAAGCTTTCTAACCGGATTAGATGTAATGCCGCGAGCGTATGATCCGGTAAGCTTGTTGTGTGACAACACTGGGCCATAACATTGGCTCAAGAGCCCAGATTCCACAACAGAACTAAACACGTACAGAGGAAGTATCACATTATCAGAAAATATATAGATAACGGTGAAGTGAAGATTACTTGCGTACCGACTGATGACAATGTTGCTGATCCCTTGACAAAGGCTTTACCGCAGCCTAAGCATTAGGCGCACGTGAAGACTATGGGGGTAGATTGGAACTTAGGTTGGAACTAGGGGCAAGTGGGAGATTGTTAGGGTTGTGCCCTAGTCCAGTGTAATCCTTAATCTATAATGTAATGAACATCATTCTTTTACATAATAGAAGGCATAATATTACTAATGTGTTGTAGTAATATATCTAATGTAATTCGATCTATGTCATAATGCGTGTAACCACTTATAGTAGAACTCTAGATCAGAAAGAATTGCATTCGATAAAGTCCCTGATCAGCTAAGCTTCTTCTGAAGGGATCAGTATGAGACTAACTCCTTCTGATCATGCTTTACTAATCATGGCAAAGTGCATGCCGGAGTTATATCATAGATAACATCAGGTCGATGATATCGGACAACCCGATTGTGAGTATGCTGCCTAGATCCAGTCATGAGATACTCATATATCGTAGCTTGTAATTATATCCTAAGACCAAGGAGTCTTTGTGTATTGATCAATTTGGATACCGGTTTGATAAAAGGACAGTGACATGTATGATAACAGTTTAAGTCGAATAATCGATAATCACGAACGTTGGGTAATCATAATGTCTTGCTAGAGACCACTTATGATGGAAAGGGTAAAATAGTAATTTTACCAGTCTGCCAACTGTTCGTGAGCCTAGAGGGTCACACGCATTAAGCACGATTCATGAAAAATGATTATGGATTAAAATTGAAAACGATTCGGTACTTTTCTGGCCTAAGGTTTTAACCAGACGGTTGAAGAAATCAATTCGAGAAAATTGAACCGTTTTGTCTAAACCGAAATTAGAACTCAAGTTAATGGGTTTAATTTGGGTTTTAGTTAAACGGGCTTAAAGCCCATTTAGGGATTCAAGTGATTTAATGGGGAAGAAGTGCAAATAGGAGTTTAAGAAGGGTAGATATGCAATTATTAATTTGAAATTCAATTTTATTTCAAATTAAAATTCCAAAATATCTTCCATCTTTTTCTCCAACTATTGGCAACCACTTCCCCTCTTCTTCTCCCTCCCTTGGCCGAATCCTCTCTCCACCTTCATCCACCATTTTTTGTCAAACCTTCTCAAGAATTATTGTTTTTGTCGGGTCCGAGAAGAGACTCTCGGGGAGCCGGATCGGAGGTACCGGACGAAGGTCACCGGAGACCGGGGAGGCCGGCGGTGACCGAGGCCGTCCCCACTCTGGGCCGAGGCCGAGAGTGGAGGCAAGCTCGGTTTGGGCCTTCCAAGGCCCAAACCGAGCCGTGTTATGTTGGGCTCGACCCAATGGTTTTTCGGCCCATTGGCTTGGCCCGACTTGGTTCATGCGCGATGTTTGATCCGTGTCACGAACCCGCGATCAAATATTTCGAAAACTTTCAAAATTTAATCGGTTTCGATAAACCATTTTTTGAAAAGGTCTAGTTTCGATAAACCCGACCAAGCAACTTGGCAAAATTAAAACCGGAATTATTGCATATTAATTGATAACATGCTTGTGTGATAACATGTTGGATGATGTGATGAGATGTATGATGCATTAGTAGCCTATTAGATTTTATCGCTTTCACGGTTTGCATACCGTTAGTGTTAGCGTGTAATTATTCTTTTATTCGAGCCCATAAAGTGTAATTATTTTTTATCTGGTCTACGAACCGAGTATTAATTGTAATTATTACTCAAAGACGAGAAGGATGGAAAATCGAGCACAATGACGGTCTTGGAGGAAGTCCAAGAGCTAGTGGGAGCCCGAATGAGAAAGACGAGAAGATGTGAAGACTCGTAAAATCCTAAGATTAGGATGGGCTATAAAATGCATATTTAACGCTTTATGAATGCTTGCTCGAATTATTTAATTAATAACATGCTTGCATGCTTGCCTGATTAGCTTATAAGTTTATAAGCCATCACCTCACATGCAAAGATTAAAATCGAATTTAATTATTTGCATGTTTAAAAGCGTTGTGAACTATCATCGCACGGGTTGTGATGGATGAGTTCAAATTTGAAACGTGTTTGCACGGGTTGCAAATGATGGTTTCAAATGAAGATAGTATGTGATACAATTAGAAACGTCACAACACGGGTTGTTGATGACGGGTTCGTAATTGTGCCAAATACTTTCGAATTATTAAGCACAACAAATTTACAAGATAATTTGAGTCAAGTGAGATGCCACCCAAATTCACACCCATGTAGAAACATTTTATCGGTGTCGTGCGCCTTAGTTGAGCATCGATCGAATAGGTTCTAGATGGGAATGATAAACTTTGTGGGATGTCGTGCGCCTTAGTGGAGCATCTACACAAAGTTAACTCGTTAGTGAAGGTTGGTTGACTCGACCACGATTTTTGGCCTGAGGTCGAGTTGGGGTATCGGAAGGGTAAGCCGTGTGTTTTTTAACATACCCTGACCAAGAATTACACGGGTTGTAATTGGGCGGACGTCCTACCTAAATGACGAATTGGAGTGGTGCCTCTTAGCGTACTTCAAATGACGAATAAGGGATGTTGGTTTAAAGATTCTAAACCTTAGAATCGGATGGTTGATGTTTAATTCGGATCTTTGTAAATTTATTCAACTTTTCTGATTAAATTTACTTTCTTCGTGTATAAATGGCTGGTAATTCAACAAACTCGTCTAATTTGTCGTTGAGGACTATACTCGAAAAGTGTAAACTCAACGGGACAAATTATCTGGACTGGGACAGGAATTTACGACTTGTGTTAAAGTTGGAACGCAAGGAGTACGTCCTTGATAAGGCTATCCCGGTGGAGCTAGCTGCCAACGCAACGAGGGTCGTTAAGGATGCGTACCAGAAACACCTTAGCAACTCTATCGACGTTGCGTGTGTCATGCTGGGCTGCATGGAGGGGACCTCCAAAAGCAGTTTATGGAGCTATCCCATGATCCGTTTGCAATGTTGGCACAAATCAAGAATATGTTCAAAGAGAAAGTACGTATTGAAAAATACACTGTTCTCCGAGAACTCATTGCCTGCAACATGTCAGCAGGCAGCTCCGTAGGTCCACACGTCCTACGTATGAAGGGACATTTGGACCATATGACTAGTATCGGTATGTCTATGGAAAAGGAAATGGTTGCGGATTTTATTCTGCAATCCCTTCCTTATGCATATGGTGGGTTCGTCATGAACTATCACATGCATGACATGGACAAGACCGCGTCGGAGTTGCACAACATGCTAGTGACTGCCGAGAAGAGCATATGGGGCAGTTCTCCCAAAAATGTTTTTATGGTCAAGAAGGGACCCAGCTTCAAAGCTGGTGGTGGCAAGGGTAAAGGCCCAAAGCACCTGGCAGGAAAGAACAGACGACCATTTGTTCCTAGACCTTCCATGCCCGTACAAGGCAAATGGAAGGCAAAGGAGTTGGTCTGTTTCTACTGTTAAAAGCCTGGTCATTGGAAGAAAGACTGTCAGCAGCTGAAGGAGGATCAGAAGAAGGGCGGTGGGGCCGCTACTTCATCAGGTATTCCATTAGAGCTATATCTTTCTACGATAAATACTTGGGTACTAGACACTGGAGCTGAGTCTCATGTCTGTGCGGATATGCAGGTGTTACACAGTAGAAGAGATATGGAGGAAAGCGAGGTGGACCTAAGAGTTGGGAACAACGTCAGAGTTGCCGCAACTGCCGTGGGTTCTGTTAACCTTGTTTTGCCTAGTGGGCTTGTAATTGAACTTCATGATGTGTTTTGCGTACCTGCTTTCAGCAGGAATATTATTTCAATTTCTTCTTGAAAAACAAGGTTATTATTTTAATATTAAGAACGGTTTTTTTAATATTGAACTTCATGATGTGTTTTATGGCAATGCTCACACTGTTGGAGGTTAGTACATATTGAATATGCAAAACTCGAGATCCAACATGCTCTATAATATAAATGCTAAGAGGTTTAAAGCTAATGATTTAGACCAAACTCTAATCTGGCATTGTCGTCTAGGTCACATAATTGAGAAACGCATCTCAGGGCTTCATAAGCGTGGACTTCTAAGTTAATTCGAATTCCAAACGATTGATAGATGCGAAGCTTGTTTAATGGGCAAGATGACTAAAGCGCCCTTCACTGGTTTCGGTGAAAGGGCAGGTGATCTATTGGGTCTAATACATTCAGACGTATGTGGACCAATGAGTACACCAGCCAGAGGTGGTTTAGGCTACTTTATCACATTTACTGACGATTTCAATAGATTTGGTTATGTCTATCTCATGAGACATAAGTCCGAAGCTTTTGATAAATTCAAGGAGTTTAGGACTGAAGTAGAAAACCAACTCGGAAAGAGTATCAAGGCACTCCGTTCTGATCGGGGTGGAGAATAATTATCCGAGGAGTTTCTTTGTTATCTTACTGAAGGTGGAATACAATCTCAGTGGACTCCGCCAGGAACACCGCAACTTAATGGTGTGTCCGAGAGGAGGAATCGGACATTGTTGGATATGTGTCGATCGATGTTAAGTCTCACTGATCTCCCGATCTCCTTCTGGGGTTATGCTCTGCAAACGGCCACATTCATAATAAACAGGGCTTCATTGAAAGCAGTGGAAGGGACATCATTCGAGAAATGGTACGGGAAGGAACCCGTTTTGTCCTTCCTAAAAATCTGGGCTTACGAGGCTTATGTAAAACGGTTGCTTGCAACAAAGCTCGAACCGAGATCAGATAAGTGCACTTTCGTCGGATATCCAAAAGAAACAAAAGGATACTACTTCTACAAACCGAGCGAAAATAAAGTTTTTGTCGCTCGAGGTGGGACATTCTTGAAAAAGGAGTTCATTTCCAAGACAGTCAGTGGGAGGGCTGTTTATCTTGATGAAGTTCTAGATGAGATGGTCACTCGGGAACCACTAGACGACCCACTAGAAGAAGTAGAGCAAGAAATGGTCGTTGAGCAAGAACCAATAGCTACAGTTAACGAGGACGGTCCGAGGCGGTCTGAAAGGATAAGTCATGCACCTGTCAGATACGGTTTCCTAGTAACTGGAGGTGATGATTTAGTATTAGTGGACAATGATCCAGCTACCTTTCGAGAGGCCTTGGACGGAACCGACTCTGAGAAATGGCTGGAAGCCATGAGGGAAGAAATGCAATCCATGTCAGATAATCAAGTGTGGGACTTGGTGGAACAAACCCCTGACGTAAAAGTCATTGGGTGTAAATGAATCTTTAAAATAAAGATAGACATGGATGGCAAACCTCATACCTATAAAGCAAGACTGGTAGCAAAAGGTTTTAAGCAAATCCACGGAATTGACTATGAAGAGACCTTTTCTCCAGTAGCTATGGTCAAATCTATTCGCATTCTACTTGCCGTAGCAGCGTATCATAACTATGAGATATGGAAAATGGACGTCAAAACCGCCTTCCTCAACGGGAGATTAGCTGAGGACGTTTATATGTCCCAGCCTGAGGGTTTTGAGGATCCAAAGAATAAAGGAAAGATTTGCAAGTTGCTCAAATCAATCTATGGTTTGAAGCAAGCATCTCAGAGTTGGAATCAGCGTTTTGATGAAGTTGTGAAACAGTTTGGCTTCATCAAGAACGATGATGAACCTTGCGTATATAAAAAGGCAGATGGGAGCAAAGTAGTCTTCTTGGTGCTTTATGTTGATGACATACTGCTCATTGGAAACGACGTCCCTACCTTGCTCTTAACAAAGACTTGGTTAGGTGAGTGTTTCGCAATGAAGGACTTAGGTGAGGCCTCTTACATCTTGGGGATCAAGATATATAGAGACCGTGCCAAGTGGGTCTTGGGTTTAAGTCAAAGCACCTACATAGATAAAGTGTTGAGACGATTATCGATGCAAGATTCAAAGAAAGGATTGCTGCCCATGCGTCATGGCATGAAGCTTAGCAAGAAGTAGTGTGCTGAGACACCTGCAGAGCTAGCAAGAATGAATGAGTTCCCATATGCATCAGCTATAGGGTCCATAATGTATGCCATAATATGTACGAGACCGGATGTCTCGTTTGCCCTAATTTGTACCAGTAGACATCAATCCAAACCCGGTGAGGCACACTGGATTGCCGTCAAATATTTGTGAAAAACCAAAGACGCTTTTCTTGTATACGGGGGAAGAAATGATGATCTAGTCGTCAAAGGATATGTCGACGCTAGTTTCCAGACAGACCCCGATGACTTTAAAAATCAGTTGGGTTATGTGTTTACGTTGAACGGTGGAGCATTCAGCTGGAAAAGCAAGAAGCAGGACACCATTGTCGACTCTACGACCGAAGCTGAGTACATTGCCGCATCTGAAGCGGCAAAAGAGGCTGTATGGATCAGGAGTTTCATGGCTGGGTTAGGTGTAATTAAAAACCCATCTAACCCAGTAGACTTATATTGTGACAATGCTGGGGCCATTGCGCAAGCTTAGGAACCCAGGGCACATGACAGATCCAAACATGTACTCAGAAAGTATCACATCATCCGCGACATTGTTGCTAGAGGTGACGTGAAGATCCACTACGTTGCAACTGATGATAACACAGCCGACCCCTTGACCAAGGCTCTTCCACAAGCAAAACATGATAAACATGTTAGGTCAATGGGTATAGACTGGGACTTAGATTGGAACTAGGGGCAAGTGGGAGATAGATAGCATTTGTGCCCTAGTCCAATTGCTATTAGCTAGTAAACGTCTATGTACGTTATCATCATTTGTAATATATATAAAACGGCTTTGTATTACTTATGTGTTGAAGTAATATGTTAAGCATGATCTGATTTATGACCACTAAAGTAGTAGAACCATAAATCTGTACGGATCACACTTAACGTGTCCCTGGTCAAAATATGTTTCCTTAGAAGCGACCAGTGTGAGGATGGTTCTTAATGACGTAGTTCTACTTGTCATAGGAATGAGGGATCCCGGAATCATATCATAGATATCATGAGGTGATTGATATCGGACGACCCGCTTTGAATAGTGTTTTCATAGATTAAGCCATGAACATATTAAAATGCGATAGCTTGTCACGATATCCTTAGACCGAGGAGTCTTTGTGATCACTATGCAATGAACGTGCGGCTTTAACTTGCTCCTAACGCTTTCTCTAACAGGATTGCAATAACGGGCATGATTGGGTGGCGGAACGGGTTGCATGAGTGACAAGAAAGACGGCTAAGGGATTTATCCCTCATACTGCGGTATGGGAAAGATATCCGTTAAAGGCCTCTTGATCGAGACTGACTGAGAGTAAGAGCATGGGCATGCCGGTGATACTGGTTATCAGTTCTCAGCTATCTCACATATCAAGTAACAATGATTGATTAAACAAGGGTGACGACTCTATGCCTTGTGATAAATCGGGATATCTAGAGATAATAGGATAGTGACTTGTACGCATAAGGTTAAGTCGAATCATCGATCGTCATGCACCTTGGGTAATCATAACGTCTTACTAGAGGCCCCTTATGATGGATCGGGCAAGAGCGATCTTTTGCACCGATCTGCCAACGGTAGCATGAGCCTAGAGAGTCACACACATTCAAGACGGATAACTTGAGACAAGGAAACCTTAACGTTTTTTGAGGAGCAATACATGGGCAAAATTGGGGGTTTTATGCCATGGGTTCGGTTTGAGAGAATAATTAGAGAATCGATAAAACTGAGTTTTTTTCGTCGATGTCGCGTCGGACTTTGTTTGATAAGTAACGACAAAAAGGGTCGGGCAACTTTTTGACACGGCACGAAACCATATGGGTGAGCCCATTGGGCTCGGCCCATGAGGTCTCAAGGCCGGCCTAAACAAGGGCCCATTAAGGGCCCAATAAGCCCTCTTGGCCGGCCCACATGGTGGGTCCATGTGTGGGGGCCACACAACACCATGCTTAGTTGGTGAATGTGGATTAAGAGGTGAGTGATTTAAGGGGTATGGGTTAAAGCACCTTTAAGCCCATACCAATCACTTTAGACCCATGCTTATGAGTTGGATGATGAATTCAAATATTATTAATTGATCCATTACACAAAATATCAAATCAACTCACAAGAACTCTCCTCTCTCTCTAGTGGCCGGCCACCTCTCTCTCTCTCCTCAATCTTGCTCTCTTGTTCTTCATTTAATTGTTCTAGTAGGAAATTAAGTGAAGGATCTTCAAGATCATCCCCTTGGTGTGGACTTGCTTTAGTGAAGGAGATCTGAAAGTTCTTCTTTAATCGATTCAACAAAGACTTAAAGGTAACCATCTTGTGGAATAGATTTTGCTTTGGGATTTAATGGTTTATGTTCTTGGACAAAGTTTGGAGTAGATTTTCTTATAATGCTTCCGCTATCTCGACGATTTAGAACGCTCCAAAACCCTACAGTGAGAGGGCAGGTGATCTATTGGGTCTAATACATTCAGACGTATGTGGACCAATGAGTAGACCAGCCAGAGGTAGTTTAGGCTACTTTATCACATTTACTGATGATTCCAGTAGATATGGTTATGTCTATCTCATGAGACATAAATCCGAAGCCTTTGATAAATTCAAGGAGTTTAGGACTGAAGTAGAAAATCAACTCGGAAAGAGTATCAAGGCACTCCGTTCTGATCGGGATGGAGAATACATATCCGAAGAGTTTCTTAGTCATCTTACAAAAAGTGGAATACTATATCAGTGGACTCCGCCAGGAACACCGCAACTCAATGGTGTGTCCGAGCGAAGGAATCAGACATTGTTCGATATGGTTCGATCAAAGTTGAGTCACACTGATATCCCGATCTCCTTCTGGGGTTACGCTCTACAAACGGCCGCGTTCATAATAAATAGGGCCTCGTCGAAAGCAGTGGAAGGGATATCATTCGAGAAATGATACGGGAAGGAACCCGTTTTGTCCTTCCTGAAAATCTAGGGTTGCGAGACTTTTGTAAAATGGTTGCTTGCAACCAAGCTCGAACCGAGATCAGATAAGTGCACTTTCGTCGGATATCCAAAAGAAACAAAAGGATACTACTTCTACAAACCGAGCGAAAACAAAGTATTCGTCGCCCGAGGTGGGATATTCTTGGAAAAAGAATTTATTTCCGAGAGAGTCAGTGGGAGGACTATTCATCTTGATGAAGTTCTAGATGAGATAGTCGCTCAGGAACCACTAGACGACCCCTTAGAAGAAGTAGAGCCATAAGTGGTCGTTGAGCAAGAACCAATAGCCAAAGTTAATGAGGACGGTCCAATGCGGTCTGAAAGGACAAGTCATGCGCCTATCAGATACGGTTCCCTAGTAACTGGAGGTGATGATTTAGTGTTAGTGGACAATGATCCAGCTACCTTTCGAGAGGTCATGGACGGAAACGACTCTGAGAACTGGCTGGAAGCCATGAGGGAAGAAATGCAATCCATGTCAGATAATCAAGTGTGGGACTTGGTGGATCAAACCCCTGGCGTAAAAGTCATAGGGTGTAAATGGATCTTTAAAATAAAGATAGACATGGATGGCAAACCTCAGACCTATTAAGCGAGACTGGTAGCAAAAGGTTATGGGCAAGTCCAAGGAATTGACTATGAGGAAACCTTTTTTCCAGTAGCTATGGTCAAATCTATCCGCATTCTACTTGCCATAGCAGCTTATCATAATTATGAGATATGGAAAATGGATGTCAAAACTGCTTTCCCTAATGGGAGGTTAGCTAAGGACGTTTATATGTCCCAGCCTGAGGGTTTTGAGGATCTAAAGAACAAGGGAAAGATTTGTAAGTTGCTCAAATCAATTTATGGTTTGAAGCAAGCATCTCGGAGTTGGAATCAGCATTTGATGAAGTAATGAAACAGTTTGGCTTCATCAAGAACGATGATGTACCTTGCGTGTATAAAAAGGCAGATGGGAGTAAAGAAGTCTTTTTGGTGCTCTTTGTCGATGACATATTGCTCATTGGAAACAACGTCCGTACCTTGCTCTTAACAAAAGCTTGGTTAGGTGATTGTTTCGAAATGAAGGACTTAGGCGAGGCTTCTTATATCTTGGGATCAAGATATATAGAGATCGTGCCAAGCGGGTCTTGGGATTGAGTCAAAGCACCTATATAGACAAAGTGCTGAGAAGATTCTCAATGCATAATTCAAAGAAAGGACTGCTGCCCATGCGTCATGGCATAAAGCTTAGTAAGAAACAGTGTGCTGAGACACCTGCAGAGCTAAAAAGAATGAATGAGATCCCATATGCTTCGGCTATAGGGTCCATAATGTATGCCATGATATGTACGAGACCGGATGTCTCATTTGCCCTAAGCTGTACCAGTAAACATCAATCCAAACCCGGTGAGGAACACTGGATCGCAGTCCAGGCAATTCTCAAATATTTGAGAAAAACCAAAGACGCTTTTCTTGTACACGGGGGAAGAAATGATGATGATCTAGTCGTCAAAGGATATGTCGACGCTAGTTTCCAGACAGATCCTGATGACTTTAAGAGTCCGTTGGGATATGTGTTTACGTCGAATGGTGGAGCATTCAGCTGGAAAAGCAAGAAGCAGGACACCATTGCCGACTCTACAATGGAAGCTGAGTATATTGTTGCATCGGAAGCAGCAAAGAAGGCTGTATGGATAAGAAGTTTCATGACTGGGTTAGGTGTAATTCAAAACCCATCCAACCTAGTAGACTTATATTGTGACAACACCGGGGCCATTGCATAAGCTAAGGAACCCAGGGCACATTACAAATCCAAGTATCTACTCAGGAAGTATCACATCATCCGTGACATAGTTGCTAGAGGTGACCTGAAGATCCATTACGTTGCATCTGATGATAACACAGCCGACCCCTTGACCATGGCTCTTCTTCAAGCGAAACATGATAAGCATGTTAGGTCAATGGGGATAGACTGGGACTTAGATTGGAACTAGGGGCAAGTGGGAGATTGATAGCAATTTTGTGCCCTAGTCCAATTGCTAGTAGTCTATAAATGTCTATGTGTATTTATCATCGTTTGTAATAAATAAAACGGCTTTGTATTACTTATGTGTTGAAGTAATATGTTAAGCATGATCTGATTTATGACCACTAAAGTAGTAGAACCATAAATCTGTACAGATCACACTTAACAAGTCCCTGGTCAATATATGCTTCAATCGAAGCGACCAGTATGAGGATGGTTCTCAATTGGGCCACAGGCCCGTCAGCTCACGTACCATGGAACGGGCCAAAACCCTAGGGTTTAGGGAACCGGCCATGATGGATAATGGGGCCGAAACCCATGAGGTTGGAATACCTAATGGGCTGCCAAGTTGGGAAAGGCTAAGGCCTCATGGCCGAAACCCTAATGGGTTCGACCCTTTGAGGCCCAAACCACCCAAGCCTTGGCCGGCGGCTAGGGTTTGGAGGGAGC
Source organism: Geranium rotundifolium (assembly GCA_963920655.1). Lineage (NCBI taxonomy): Eukaryota > Viridiplantae > Streptophyta > Magnoliopsida > Geraniales > Geraniaceae > Geranium > Geranium rotundifolium. The sequence continues at coordinate 32,635,525 of OY987313.1, read as the reverse complement.
CAAATCTAGCCCATTTTACGGGCTGTTTCATGCTCACAAAACCCTAGCCAAACTCTATAAATAGAGGCCCCATGAGCTGGAAAATAAGAACTTGATTTTTTCATACCGTTACTCTGCCGGATTCTCTAACTGAACTTGTTTTCTTTCTAGTAGGGGAACTCAGGTTTAGATCTGGTGGTCTTGTGCACACGTGTGTGCCGGATAGAGGGAAAGATCGATTCAGGATTTCTAGAGGGCTGATCTAATTCAAACCTCAAGTTATATTTCATTTTCTAATCAAACTTGTTGAATTTCCAAATCTGTCGACGAATATTGCGAGATACATATCTCCCAGGTCTGAAGTCCGATTGTCCCGAAACTAAAGCTTGAATAAAGGAAATTCAAAGCTGTTCCATTTCTCGTGAATTAGCCTTTTCCATTAAAGGTCAGGTTTGGGAGATATCTGGCCCGCAATCTGACTAGTATGCAAAATCGAAAAGGTAAAAAATTTTCTTACACGTTTTCGAAGTAGAAACATGAGATCTAGGTTTGTAAAGATCTGAGGGCTGTTTCGGGTAATATTAAATTTTAATTTTTCGCTGCGCACTTCGATTTTGAATCCTCCTAAACCCAACAGTGGTATCATAGCGGTTCTAGCCTTCGATCTTGTGTTTTTGCATGATTTCGTTATTTTCGGTATTGAATTTTGCCTTATTATTTTTCAGATTTTTGATTTCGGTTTTTTGGACTTACATCTGTATGAAAACTGATGTTTTATGAAAAATAATAGATCTGTAATTTTTCAGAATTTTTTGGATTTTCCGGGTCACCGGACCGGGGCTCTCGGGCCGCCGGACCGGTGACCGGCGTCGGCCATGCCTGGGGGACATGGCCACCCCGTCCCCACAATGGCCCGGCGCGGCGGTTCGGTGGAGGAGGCGGCGGCGGCTAGGGTTTCCAAAACCCTAGCCGTGGCCGATTAGGGTTTCGGCCCTAATGGGCTTCGGTCCATTGGGCCCTAGCCCATTAGGGTTTTGTGTTGCGATCTGAGATCGTGGCGGCAAAACCTAAATTCTGTAAATCCAAATTATTTTAGAATTTTTCGGATTTAATCGGTTTCGATAAACCATTTTTAAAACCGGTCCAATTTCGATAAGTTGGATCAAAACGTAGGCAAGATTAAAACCGGTTAATATTCATATTGATTGAAAACATGCTTGTGTGATAACATGTCAATTGAATGATAACATGATTTGTGTGGTACAAGTTAAAGCCCTAGACCGTTCGATTTAATTAGGTTAATTTTCCGGTTTGCGAACCGCATGTTAAATGTTGTAATTAGTTTTGCGGTATGCGTAGCTGTTTTGAATTTCAATTTTGGTATTTAAATTTCCGGTCTGCGAACTGTAGGGTTTTGGAGCGTTCTAGATCCTCGAGATAGCGGAAGCATTATAAGAAAATCTAATCCAAACCTTGTCCAAGAACATAAACCATTAAATCCCAAAGCAAAATCTATTCCACAAGATATTTACCTTTAAGTCTTGTATGAATCGATAAAGAAGAACGTTCGGATCTTCTTCTCTAAAGCAAGTCCACACCAAGGGGATGATCTTGATGATCCCTCACTTAATTGCCTACTAGAACAATTAAATGAAGAACAAGAGAGCAAGAACAAGAGGAGCTAGGGGGTGGCCGGCCAAGAAGGAAGAGAGAGAATTTTGTGAGTTGTGTGATTAAATGAATAATGAATTAAAGTCTTGTATTTGAATTCATCATCCAACTCACAAGTATGGGTTAAAAGTGATTGGTATGGGCTTAAAGGTGCTTTAACCCATGGTCTTGTTGGGCCCTTAATGGGCCGGCCATGAGGCTTCATGGGCCGAGCCCAATGGGCCCTCCCGTGTTGTCTCATGCCGTGTCCAAAAGTCGCCCGACCCTTTTGTCGTCGCTTATCAAACAAAGTCCGACGCGATATCGACGAAAAAACTAAGTTTTCTCGATTCGCTAATTATTCTCTCAAACCGAACCTATGGCACAAAACCTCCAGTTTTGTCCATGTATTGCTCCTCAAGAAACGTTAATGTTTCCTTGTCTCAAGTCCGTCTTGAATGTGTGTGACCCTCTAGGCTCATGCCACCGTTGGCAGATCGGCGCAAAAGATCGCTCTTGCCCGATCCATCATAAGTGGTCTCTAGTAAGACATTATGATTACCCAAGGTGCGTGACGATCGATGATTCGACTTAACCTTGTGCGTACAAGTCACTATCCTATTATCTCTAGATATCCCGATTGATCACAAGGCATAGAGTCGTCAACCTTGTTTAATCAATCATTGTTACTTGATATGCGAGATGGTTGAGAACTGATAACCAGTATCATTTGCATGGCCATGCTTTTACTCTTAGTCAGTCTCCATCAAGAGGCCTTTTTAACGGATATCTTTCCCATACCGTAGTATGACGGATAAATCCCTTAGCCGTCTTTCGTGTCACTCATGCAACCCGTTCCGCCACCCAATCATGCCCTTTATAGCAATCCTTTCACAGAAAGCGTTAGGCGCAAGTTAAAGCCGCACGTTCATTGCATAGTGATCACAAAGACTCCTTGGTCTAAGGATGTCGTGACAACAGAACGGAGTGCCTTGATACTCTTTCCGAGTTGGTTTTCTACTTCAGTCCTAAACTCTTTGAATTTATCAAAAGCTTCGGACTTATGTCTCATGAGATAGACATAACCATATCTACTGAAATCGTCAGTAAATGTGATGAAATAGCCTAAACCACCTCTGGCTGGTGACTCATTGGTCCACATACGTCTGAATGTATTAGACCCAATAGATCACCTGCCCTTTCGCCTAAACCAGCGAAGGGCACTTTAGTCATCTTGCCCATTAAACAAGCTTCGCATCAATCAATCGCTTGGAAATCGAATTGACTTAGAAGTCCGCGCTTATGAAGCGCTGAGATGCGTTTCTCATTTATGTGATCTAGACGACAATGCCAGATAAGAGTTTGGTCTAAATCATTAGCTTTAAACCTCTTAACATTTATATTATAGAGCATGTTGGCTTTCGGGTTTTGCATATTCAATATGTATAAACCTCCAACAGTGTGAGCATTGCCATAAATCATGTTGTTGCGCATAATATTAAAAAACTCGTTCTTAATATTAAAATATTAACCTTCTTTCTCAAGAAGAGAAATTGAGATAATATTCCTGCTGAAAGCAGGTACGCAAAATACATCATTAAGTTCAATTACAAGCCCACTGGGCAAAGCAAGGTTCACAGAACCCACGGCAGTTGCGGCAACTCTGGTATTGTTCCCAACTCTTAGGTCCACCTCGCTTTCCCCCATATCTCTTCTACTGTGTAACACCTGCACATCCGCACAGACATGAGACTCAGCTCCAATGTCTAGTACCAAGGTATTTATTGTAGAAAGATATAGCTCTAATGTAATACCTGATGAAGTAGCGGCCCCACCGCCCTTCTTCTGATCCTCATTCAGCTGCTGACAGTCTTTCTTCCAATGACCAGGCTTTTGACAGTAGAAACAGACCAACTCCTTTGCCTTCCCTCTGCCTTGTACGGGCATGGATGGTCTAGGAACAAATGGTCGTCTGTTCTTTCCTGCCAGGTGCTTTTGGCCTTAACCCTTGCCACCACCAGCTTTGAAGTTGGGTCCCTTCTTGACCATAAGAACATTTTTGGGCGAACTGCCCCTTATGCTCTTCTCGGCAGTCACTAGCATGCTATGCAACTCTGATGCGGTCTTGTCCATATCATGCATGTGATAGTTCATGACGAACCCACCATATGCATGAGGAAGGGATTGCAGAATAAAATCCGCAGCCATTTCCTTTTCCATAGACATACCGATACTGGTCAAAATGTCCCTTCATACGTACGACGTGTGGACCTACGGAGCTGCCTGCTAACATGTTGCAGGCAATGAGTTCTCGGAGAACAGTGTATTTTTCAATACGTACTTTCTCCTTGAAGATATCCTTGATCTGTGAAAACATTGCAAACGGATCATGGGATAGCTCCATAAACTGCTTCTGGAGGTCCGCCTTCATGCAGCCCAGCATGACACACGCAACGTCGATAGAGTCGCTAAGGTGTTTCTGGTACGCATCCTTAACGACCCTCGTTGCGTTGGTAGCTGGCTTTACCAGGATAGCCTTATCAAGGACGTACTCCCTGCGTTTCAACTTTAACACAAGTCGTAAATTTCTGTCCCAGTCCAGATAATTTGTTCCATTGAGTTTACACTTTTCGAGTATAGTCCTCAACGACAAATTAGACGAGTTTGTTGAATTACTAGCCATTTCTACACGAAGAAAATAAATTTAATCATAATAGTTGTATAAATTTACGATGATCTGAATTAAACACCAACCAAAAGATTCTAAGGTTTAGAATGTTAAACCAAGATCCCTTATTCGTCATTTGAAGTACGCTAAGGCGCACCGCTCCAATTGACTTATTTAGGTAGGACGTCCGTCCAATTACAACCCGTGTAACTCTTAGTCAGGGTATGTGCAAAAACACACGGCTTAACCTTCCGATGCCCCAGCTCGACCTCAGGCCAAGAATCGTGGTCGAGTCAACCAACCTTCACTAACGAGCAAACTTTGTGCAGATGCTCCGCTAAGGCGCAGGACATCCCAGAAATTTTACCATTCCCTATCTAGAACCCATTCGATCGATGCTCCGCTAAGGCGCACGACACCGATAAAATGTTTCTACATGGGCGTGAATTTGGGTGGCATCTCACTTGACTCAAATTAGCTTGTAAATTGGTTGTTCTTAATAATTTGAAAGTATTTGGCACAATTACGAATCCGTCATCAACAACCCGTGTTGTGACGTTTCTAATTGTATCACATACTATCTTCATTTGAAACTGTCATTTGCAACGCTTGCAAACACGTTTCAAATTTGAAGTCATCCATCACAACCCGTGCGATGATAGTTCACAACGCTTTAAACATGCAAACAATTAAAGTCGATTGTAATCTTTGCATGTGAGGTGATGGCTTATAAACTTATAAGCTAATCATGCAAGCATGTTATTAATTAAATAATTCAAGCAAACATTGATAAAGCGTTAAATATGCATTTTATAGCCCATCCTAATCTTAGGATTCTACGAGTCTTCACATCTTCTCGTCTTTCTCATTCGGGCTCCCACTAGCTCTTGGACTTCCTCCAAGACCGTCATTGTGCTCGATTTTCCATCCCTCTCTTCTTTGAGTAATAATTACAATTAATACTCGATTCGTAGACCGGATAAAAAATAATTACACTTTATGGGCTCGAATAAAAGAATAATTACACGCTAACACTAACGGTATGCAAACCGTGAAAGCGATAAAATCTAATGGGCTACTAATGCATCATACATTTCATCACATCATCCAACATGTTATCACACAAACATGTTATCAAATAATATGCAATAATTCCGGTTTTAATTTTGCCAAGTTGCTTGGTCGGGTTTATCGAAACCGATTAAATTTTGAAAGTTTTCGAAATATTGGATCGCGGGTTCGTGACACGGATCAAACACCACGCACGAACCAAGTCGGGCCAAGCCAATGGGCCAAGAGCCCATTGGGCCGAGCCCAACTTAACACGGCCCGGTTTGGGCCTTGGAAGGCCTAAGCCCGGCTTTCCGCCACTCTCGGCCTCGGCCTAGAGTGGGGACGGGCCCGGTCACCGCCGGCCTCACCGGCCTCCGGTGACCTCCGTCTGGTACCTCCGATTCGGCTCCCCGAGAGTCTCTTCTTGGACCCGACAAATCCAATAATTTCCGAAAAATTCCAAATTCAATATATTTTCAAAAATAACATATTTCACGCAAATATCCCAAAAAGGATTAAAATCATGTTATCAACAATTTGGCATGCAAATAATCACAAAACCGAAATTAATTCAACAAGACAAAGATTAAGAGGGTAACCACCCTCTGATACCACTGTATGGTTTTGGAGCGTTCTAGATCGTCGAGATAGCGGAAGCATTATAAGGAAATCTACTCCAAACCTTGTCCAAGAACATAAACCATTAAATCCCAAAGCAAAATCTATTTCACAAGATATTTACCTTTAAGTCTTGTATGAATCGATAAAGAAGAACGTTCATATCTTCTTCTCTAAAGCAAGTCCACACCAAGGGGATGATCTTGATGATCCCTCACTTAATTGCCTACTAGAAAAATTAAATGAAGAACAAGAGAGCAAGAACAAGAGGAGCTAGGGGGTGGCCGGCCAAGCAAGAAGAGAGAGAGAATTTTGTGAGTTGTGTGATTAAATGAATAATGAATTAAATTCTTGTATTTGAATTCATCATCCAACTCACAAGTATGGGTTAAAAGTGATTGGTATGGGCTTAAAGGTGCTTTAACCCATACCCCTTAAATCACTCACCACTTAATCCACAATCACCAACTAAGCATGGTGTTGTGTGGCCCCCACACATGGACCCACCATGTGGGCCGGCCAAGAGGTCTTGTTGGGCCCTTAATGGGCCGGTCATGAGGCTTCATGGGCCGAGCCCAATGGGCCCTCCCGTGTTGTCTCATGCCGTGTCCAAAAGTCGCCCGACCCTTTTGTCGTCGCTTATCAAACAAAGTCCGACGCGATATCGACGAAAAAACTCAGTTTTCTCGAATCGCTAATTATTCTCTCAAACCGAACCTATGGCACAAAACCTCCAGTTTGGTCCATGTATTGCTCCTCAAGAAACGTTAATAATGTTTCCTTGTCTCAAGTTATCCATCTTGAATGTGTGTGACCCTCTAGACTCATGCCACCGTTGGCAGATCGGCGCAAAAGATCGCTCTTGCCCGATCCATCATAAGTGGTCTCTAGTAAGACATTATGATTACCAAGGTGCATGGCGATCGATGATTCGACTTAACCTTGTGCGTACAAGTCACTATCCTATTATCTCTAGATCTCCCGATTGATCACAAGGCATAGAGTCGTCACCCTTGTTTAATCAATCATTGTTACTTGATATGCGAGATGGCTGAGAACTGATAACCCGTATCATTTGCATGGCCATGCTTTTACTCTCACTCAGTCTCCATCAAGAGGCCCTTTTAGCGGATATTTTTCCCATACCGTAGTATGAGGGATAAATCCCTTAGCCGTCTTTCGTGTCACTCATGCTACCCGTTCCGGCACCCAATCATGCCCTTTATAGCAATCCTTTCACCAAAAGCGTTAGGCGCAAGTTAAAGCCGCACGTTCATTGCATAGTGATCACAAAGACTCCTTGGTCTAAGGATCTCGTGACAAGCTATCGCATTTGAATATTTTCATGGCTTAATCTATGAAAACACTATTCAAAGCGGGTCGTCCGATATCAATCACCTCATGATATCTATGATATGATTCCAGGATCCCTCATCCATATGACAAGCAGAACTACGTCATTAAGAACCATCCTCATACTGGTCGCTTTAAGGAAGCATAGGTTGACCAGGGACTCGTTAAGTGTGATCCGTACAGATTTATGGTTCTACTACTTTAGTGGTCATAAATCAGATCATGCTTAACATATTACTTCAACACATAAGTAATATAAAGCCGTTTTATATATATATATTACAAACGATGATATTGTACATAGACGTTTACAGGCTAATAGCAATTGGACTAGGGCACAAATGCTTGTGTGATAACATGTCAATTGAATGATAACATGATTTGTGTGGTACAAGTTAAAGCCCTAGACCGTTCGATTTAATTAGGTTAATTTTGCGGTTTGCGAACCGCATGTTAAATGTTGTAATTAGTTTTGCGGTATGCGTAGCCGTTTTGAATTTCAATTTTGATATTTAAATTTCCGGTCTGCGAACCGTGTACATCTTGTAATTGGATCAAGAAGAATGGTGAACCGGAAAGGCAGCTTATGGTGTATGGAGATTCGACCAGAGTTGAAGATGTCCGGAGCCAGTGGGAGTCCCCAATTGAAGGCGGTCTAGAAGAACCGGAAGACATAGTCTTTAGGGTTTTTCAATTTCTTAGTTTAAAGACTATGAATGGGCTTTAGTTTTGTACATTTATTTCCGCTTTATATGTATATTAGATATGCATGAGTAGGAATTTATGAATGGATGTTTCGTACATTCAAAATGTATGCTAAAGAATCACCAACATGTAAAGGATTAAAATCAGAATTAGTCAAACTTTGCATGTAATATGTAATTGAGTCATCATGAACTTGATGTTATCAAATAAAGGAAATTAATCACAACCGATTCACAATTAATTGAGTCATGTGAGATACCATCCAAATCTCAACACTCAAACTAGCTCTCAGCCCCGTGGATGGGTGCGCCTCCGCGTAGCATTCATTGGGATGCGGGCTATATGAGATGGTTAGTCGTATGTGGGTGCGTGCGCCTCCGCGTAGTATCCACATATGGACCAATCATAGTTGAATTTGGTTGACTTGACTACGATTGTCAGCTAGGGTTGACCTAGGGTATCAGATAGGGAATGTCGTGTACATTTATGTACAATCCCTAGCCAAGAGTTACAACGGTTGTAACTGAACTGGATGTCCTACATACATAGCTTGATTGGAGCATTGAGCCTCCGTTCACTTCAATCGAGTAAATCATGGATCTTGGTTTAGATTATAAGTAAAGAATCGAATGGTTGTGATTTAATTTATGATCTCCAACTTTAATTTAAAACTTATTAAATTTACTTTCCGCGTAGATTCTATTTGGCAAACGCGACAAATAGCTCATTGCGACCTTTGCTTGAGAAGGACAAACTCAATGGAGTGAATATTCTGGACTGGGGCAGAAATTTAAGAATTGTACTAAAAAATGAGCGCAAGGAATGCTTGTAACTGCTGAGAAGAGCATCAAGAGCCAAACCAAGGATGTTCTTATGGTCAGAAAGGGGACCAACTTCAAGAAGTCTGGTGTGGCATCTGGGTCTTCCAAAAAGAAGGCTCCAGCGCACCTGGCTGGCAAGACGAGGGTGCCTGTTGTTCCTAACCCTCCCCAAGCCCCTAAAGGCAAAGGGAAGGCTAAGGAAAGGACATATGCATGCTTCTATTGCCAAGAAGTTGGGCATTGGAAGAAGGAATGCAAGAAGTACCAGGATGACCATCGGAAGGGTGGTGGGCCCACGCCTTCAGGTGTTTTGTTTATAGAACTTAATCTTTCTACTTCAGATTCTTGGGTACTAGATATTGGAGCAGAATCTCACATATGTACGAATGTGCAGGTGCTAAGAAGTAGAAGAGATTTAAACCAAGGCGAAGTGGACCTGAGAGTTGGCAACGAAATCAGTGTTGCTGCAACTGCTGTGGGATCCATTAGTTTTGATTTTCCCAGTGGGCTTGTACTTTCATTATCAGAAGTTTTCTGTGTACCTACTTTCAGTAGGAATATTATTTTGATTTCTCTACTAGACAAAGATGATTTTGATTTTTCAATAAATAATGGAGATTTTCAGATTTATCGAAATAATATGTATTATGGAAGTGCAAGTATGGTTAGAGGTTTATATGTATTGAATACTGATAACTCTAATTCAAGCTCAATCTATAATATTAATACAAAACGGTTTAAGTCCGATGACTTAAATCAAACTCTTATCTGGCATTGTCGCCTTGGCCACATCAATGATAAGTGGATATCAACACTGCACAAGTGTGGACTTTTAAGTCCGTTCGAATTCAATTCGATTGATAGATGCGAGGCTTATTTGATAGGGAAGATGACAAAGGCACCCTTCACAGGTAAAGGTGATAGGGCAAGTGACTTATTGGGTCTAATACACACTAATGTATGTGGACCAATGAGCATTTATGCCAGGAGGGGGTTTGGATAATTCATCACATTTACTGACGATTTCAATAGATATGGTTATGTCTACTTAATGAGACATTAATCCGAAACCTTTGATAAATTCAAAGAATTTCGGAATGAAGTACAAAACCAACTCGGGAAAAGTATCAAAGCACTTCGTTCAGATCGAGGTGGTGAATACTTATCCGAAGAGTTCGCTGACCATTTGAGTGATTGGGGAATCGTGTCAGAATGGACCCCGCCAGGAACGCCACAGCTAAATGGTGTGTCCGAACGGAGAAATCGAACCTTGCTAGACATGGTTCATTCCATGATGAGCCATGCCGATCTGCCGATCTCTTTCTGGGGTTATGCTCTAGAGACAGCCGCGTTCATTTTGAACAGGGCTCCAACGAAGGTCGTTGAAGGGACACCATACGAAGTATGGAATAGGAAAAGGCCCATGTTATCATTTCTAAATATTTGGGATTGTGAAGCTTATGGTAAGCGTTTGCTTGGTGATAAGCTCGCACCAATAAATACGTCTTCGTAGGGTATCCCAAAGAAACAAGGGGATACTACTTCTATAAACCAAGCGAGAACAAGGTTTTTGTTGCTCGTGGTGGTGTGTTCTTGGAGAAAGAATTCATTTCCAAGAAAGTCAATGGGAGTACTATACGTCTCGAAGAAATTCGGGATGATGTAGTACAACCTGAAGCATTTCAGGATCATAATACTGACGATATAGAGGTTATGGAGCCTGAGCTGGTTATAGAGACAGAACCGACACTTGCTAATATTCCGGATGGTCCATGGCGATCTGGAAGAACAAGTCAACCAGCTGTTAGATATGGGTTTCTCGTGTCTAACGATGATGACTTGGTAGTTGTGGATTCGAATGATCCATCAACTTTTCAGGAAGCCATGGCCGGGCCCGACTCTGAGAAATGGCTGGAAGCCATGAAAGAGTAAATGCAGTCCATGTCAGATAACCAAGTCTGGAGCTTGGTTGATCCAACCGCTAGTGTAAAAGCCATTGGTTGCAAGTGGGTTTTTAAGATAAAGACTGACATGGATAGCAAATCTCAGACCTATAAAGCAAGACTGGTTGCAAAAGGTTATAGACAAATCCAAGGAATTGACTATGATAAAACCTTTTCCCTAGTTGCTATGGTCAAATCAATCAGAATTCTTCTACCCATAGCAGCATATTATGATTATGAGATATGGCAGATGGACGTCAAAACCGCATTCGTTAATGGGAATCTTACTAAGGATGTGTTTATGATACAACCAGAAGGTTTTGTTGACCCGATGAATATTTCAAAGATTTGTAAGCTGTAGAAGTCCATTTATGGATTGAAGCAAGCTTCTCGGAGTTGGAACATTCGTTTTGATGAAGCTGTGAAGGAATTCGGCTTCATCAAGAACTTGAATGAGCCCTGCGTTTATAAAAAGGAGAATGGGAATAACATTGTCTTTTTGGGGCTTTATGTCGATGACATTCTGGATTATTGGAAACAACATCCCATCCTTGCAGGAAACAAAAGCTTGGTTGGGAAACTGTTTCGCAATGAAGGACTTAGGCGAGGCTGCTTATATCTTAGGGATTAAGATATACAGGGATCGCCCCAAGAGGATCTTGGGCCTAAGTTAAATCACCTATATAGACAAAATATTGAGAATATTCTCAATGGAGGAATCCAAGAAAGGATTTATTCCCATGCGTCATGGCATAAGGCTCAGCAAGAATCAGTGTCCGAAGACAGCTGATGAGCTGGAGCAAATGAAGGATGTCCCATATGCTTCGGCTATAGGATCAATCATGTATGCCATGTTATGCACGAGACCGGATGTCTCGTTCGCCTTGAGCTTTACCAGTAGATACCAATCCAATCTTGGGAAGGAACACTGGGTTGTAGTCAAAGCTATCCTCAAATACTTAAGGAGAACTAAGAATGCATTCCGAGTGTAAAATTCCAGAATTAAACATGTTGAATAAAATTCATAACCACCATGCTCTGATACCACTGAAAGAGATCACCATGGGTTCCAAACGTTAACTTCATGCAGCGGAGCCTTATGTAACCATGGTGATCGAAAATACATGAAGACCTTAATGAAAAATTCAGCATGTTCTTAAGCTTTTCAATCTGAAAATTTACCTTTGTCAATCAATTAAAACATAACGTAATGTTTCTCTATTGAGTCCACACAAGCACAACAATCACGAATCGGTTTTCTCTCACACTCTTACTATTGAATGTTTTTTTGGGAATTATTTTGACAAAAACAATGAAGGAATCAGTATATGGGAGTCGATAAAGTGGAGAGGGAATTGGGGGGTAGTTGCCGAAAATTAGAGAGAAAAATAAGGGAAAATATTTTGCAATTAATTTGAAATTAAAACAAAAAAAATTTGATTTGAATTTCAAATAAAATAATTACATATCTTACCCTCTTAAACTCTTAATTGCACTTTTCCCCATTGATCAATTAAAACCCTAAATGGGCTTTAAACCCATTTAACTAAAACCAAATTAAACCTATTAAATTGAGTTCTAATTTTGGTTTAGATAAACCGGTTTAATTTCCTCAACTTGATTTCCTCAACTTGATTTCTTCAACCGTCTGGTTAAAACCTTAGACCAGAAATCAACCGAATCGTTTTCAATTTGACTAAATTGAAAACCTGATTCTCCCAATTTGCATCCATGCTTATTTTTCATGTATCGTGCTTAATGCGTGTGACCCTCTAGGCTCACGAACAGTTGGCAGACTGGTAAAATTACTATTTTACCCTTTCCATCATAAGTGGTCTCTAGCAAGACATTATGATTACCCAACGTTCGTGATTATCGATTATTCGACTTAAACTGTTATCATACATGTCACTGTCCTTTTATCAAACCGATATCCAAATTGATCAATAGGTATAGAATCGTCATCCTAACTTATCAATCACTGTTTCTTGATATCTGAGATGACTTAAAACTGATACTAAGGTATCACCTGCACGGCCGTGCTATTCCTTCATTCATACTCATCAAGTGGCCTAAACGGATATCTTTCTCATACCGAAGTATGAGTGATAAATCCCTCAGACGCCTTTCGAGTTCACTAATGCAATAAATATTCAAGCCAATCGAAGCCGTTATAGCTACCCTTTTATAGATAACGTTAGAATGGGTCAAACTTAGGTATTCGTTACATAGTGTACACAAAGATTTCTTGGTCTTAGGATATAATGACAAGCTCCGATCTGTGAGTATCTCATGATTGGATCTATGCAGCATACTCACAATCGAGTTGTCCGATATCATCGACCTGATGGTATCTATGACATAACTCCGGCACACACTTTGCCATGATTAGTAGAGCATGATCACAAGGAGTTAATCTCATACTGATCACTTCAGAAGAAGCTTAGCTGATCAGGGACTTTATCGAATGCAATTCTTTCTGATCTATAGTTCTACTATAAGTGGTTACACACATTATGACATAGATCAAATCATGTTGCTACGTTTGATTGTTGGCATAATTTTTTAGCGCAAAAGTAAGAAGTCGTGCAACATGTTACATGACATGTGGAGCTACTTGTTACGGTCCAGATTAGGAAAGATCTGAAACTTTCCTATTTCGACGAAGCTTGGAGCAAAAGAAGAAAAGCGCCACGAAGACTTGGAGCACAAGAGAGTAACGTCGACAAGTCAGGCGACTTCCAGCTGGCAGTTATACGTCTGCAATGGCAGTTACACGTCAGCAATGGGTACTGGAAAGCTCGGATGTGTGCCTTTTTGAAGTCCCTCGACAGCAAAACTTGGAAGTCTGTCATCAATGGATGGGAGGAACCTTACTATGCTGATGCTCATGGAAATCAAACTAGCATCAAACCAGAAAAGGAGTGGAGTGCGGAAGAAGATGAAGCCGCCCTAGGTAATTCTCGTGCACTCAATGCTATTTTTAATGGAGTAAACAAGAATGTGTTTCGACTCATCAACACATGCACAAGTACCAAAATTGCCTTGGACACGCTTACTGTTGCTTACGAAGGTACTTCCAAAGTCAAAGAGCAGAAGTTACAGTACCTCACGACTAACTTTGAGGCCCTGACCATGAATGAAGACGAAACGATTGCGGAGTTTAATGTGCGCATCAAGGATCTGGCCAATGAATCATATTCACTTGGCAAGCCTATGACCGATGAAGATTTAGTCAGAAAAACGCTGAGAGCTCTAAGTCCCAGATTCAAGATGAAGATAACCGCCATAGAAGAAGTCCATGACTTGAAGACACTGAAGTTTGACGAGCTCATGGGATCTCTAATGGCTTTCGAGCTCTCCCTACCTCTTATCGAGAAGAAACACAAAGGTGTGGCTTTCAAAAGTTCTACTCAGAAGCAGAAGAACTCAACGCACTCTAATTCGGATAGTGACATTGAGGAAACTATCGCCATGGTGGCCAAAAACTACAACAAAGTCATGAAAAGATTCGGCCAGATGACAGGGAGGAACGTCACCCGAGAAGTCAGAGACAAGCCGCAACACAAGTTTTAGAAGCTCGAAAACACTACTAACGATGGTAGACGAGGAGAGCGATCAGGTAAAGTAGTTCAGTGCTTTGAAAGTGAGGGGTATGGACACATGCAAAAGGAATGTCCCAACTTCTTAAAGAAACAAAAGAAGGGATTCAATGCCTCTCTAACTGACGATGAAGATGAGGAAGACAGTGACCTTAAGCATACAAGTAACTATGTTGCTTTCACTTCCTCCACAATAGATCAACCAGCTGAAAGATCAAAGAAGTATGACTCTGATGATGAGCTATCCGATGAGACCCTCAACAACGCTTACAACAAATGGTATGTCAAGTGGCTTGAAGACTCTTAGGTAATCGAAAAACAGAATGCTCTCATTCTTACTCTTAATGAAGACAAGTCAAGACTTCTCGAGACGACTGCTGATCTTAAAAAGGAAGTTGCTCGACTAAAAGGCGAGTTAGAGCAGGTCACCAAGTCTGTAAAGATGATGAATCCAAGCACTGACACTCTGGACCAAATACTTTCGATCGGAAAACCAGCTAGAAATATGGAAGGTCTTGGATACTCAAAAGAAGCCTCATCATCGCACACCATCTTCGTTCCTCAGAAGTTTGTCCCCCAGAAGTCGCGTCAGAAGTCTCCTAACTTCACGGCTGACCAAGCTACCAAACAGCCTCTTACCTTGGCCGCTTCAAGGACGCAGAACAAAAGACATAACTGGGTATGTCACCACTGTGGACGAAGAGGACATATTCTACCCTTCTACTATCAGCTATATGGGAAGAGCTTGGTGAAGAAAAGGACCACCATTAAGAAAAGCCAACCACGGAAGGAATGGCGAGTCAAGGAGGTAAACTATCGAGCTAACATCGCGTACACCGCTCTAAAGGCTTCAACTAGCAACGATTGGTACTTTGATAGTGGATCCTCTCGACATATGACGGGTAATAGCTCTTTCTTGGTCACTTTGATACCTTGCACAAATAGCTTCGTCACATTTGGAGATGGAGTAAAATCTAGAGTACTCGGGAAAGGAAAACTCAACCTTCCCAACTCACCATGTCTGAAAGAAGCTCTACTGGTAGAAGGTCTTACAGCCAATCTCATCAGCATAAGTCAAATATGCGATTTAAATTTGGATGTCCACTTCACTCGTGACAAGTGCTCGGTCAAAGACGAAAAACAGAAGGAAGTCATGACAGGACACAAGTCCCTTGATAACTGTTATCTATGGTCTCCAACAGTCACTACCTTGCCAACCAAGTGCCTTTTATCCAAAGCTCAAGAGACAAAACTATGGCATCAAAAACTTGGTCACATCAATTTAAGGAGCATGCAAAAGATTCAATCTGAACAGGCGATTATTGGAGTTCCCAACCTCACGATCATTGAAGGTAAAATCTGTGGAGAATGCCAGATTGGGAAACAAGTCAAGACGTCACACAAGAAGGTACAACATCTTACTACTTCTCGTGTTCTAGAACTTCTTCATGTTGACCTTATGGGACCTATGCAAGTAGAAAGTCTAGGAGGGAAGAAGTACATATTTGTATGTGTAGACGACTTCTCAAGGTACACTTGGGTAGACTTTATTCGAGAAAAGTCAGAAACCTTCTCAGACTTTGAAGCCCTATGTCAGAGGGTTCAACAAGAAAAGGGAGAAGTCATTGGAAAAGTCGTCCGACTTCGAAGCGATCATGGAAAGGAGTTTGAGAACATCAGCTTCGCAAATTTCTGTGATGCTGAAGGAATTGCACACGAATTTTCTGCTCCCATCACTCCTCAGCAAAACGGGATCGTTGAAAGGAAAAGTCGCACTCTTCAAGAAATGGCAAGAGTCATGATGTTAGCCAAAGACATCCCGCAGCACTTCTGGGCTGAAGCTTTGAATACGGCGTGCCATATTCATAATAGAGTGACCCTTCACCCTGGAACTTCGCTCACTCTTTATGAAATATGGAGGGGGAGAAAGCCGAATGTCAAATATTTCCATGTCTTTGGATCGATCTGCTACGTACTTGCAGATAGGGAACCTCGACGCAAACTTGATCCTAAGAGCGACGAAGGCATCTTCCTCGGATACTCCAGAAATAGTCGGGCTTTTCGTGTATTCAACAAACGTACCCGGACTATCATAGAATCCATCAATGTCGTGATCGATGACAGTAACGAGCAACCCAGTGACGAGGACGAAGAAGTCCTAAATCTCTCAGGAGAAGTCAGACCAGAAGTCAGACCAGAAGTCAAAGACGATGAGCGCAACAAAAAGTCTGAAGACGAAAGCCCAATCATCCCCGATAAAGAGGCATCTCCTATAAGGCAAAGAGCTCCGTCAAGAAGAATTCAGAAGGATCATCCACCCCAGGATGTGATTGGAGACATTAATGAGGGAGTGCGGACTCGACTAAAGGCATCTCTTGACCACAACGAGATGATAGGTAACGTTTGCTTTATTTCCAAAATTGAGCCAAAGAATATACAAGAGGCCATCAATGATGAGTAATGGGTCTGCGCCATGCAAGAAGAATTGGTTCAATTTGCAAGGAATGAAGTCTGGGAACTAGTACCCAAGCCTGATAATGTCAATGTCATCGGGACAAAGTGGATATTCAAAAAAAAGTCTGACGAGCAAGGAAACATCACTCGAAACAAAGCGAGACTGGTGGCTCAAGGATACACACAAGTCGAAGGAGTCGACTTTGAAGAAACTTTTGCTCCTGTAGCCAGACTGGAAGCCATACGACTTCTTCTCGGCATCGCATGTCATCTGCGTTTCAAACTCTATCAAATGGATGTAAAGAGTGCCTTCCTTAATGGAAATCTCAGCGAAGAAGTCTATGTGGCTCAACCAAAGGGATTTGAAGACCATGACTCTCCGCACCATGTCTACAAGCTAAAGAAAGCCTTCTCCGGCTCTACGGACTCAAACAAGCTCCACGAGCATGGTATGAACGGCTTACCCAATTCCTTGTACAGAATGGCTATATTCGAGGGGGAGTAGACAAAACTCTCTTTGTGAAGAAGGAAGGAAGGGACATCATGATTGCTTTAATATATTCGACGACATTGTATTTGGAGGGAAGTCAGACAAGATGGTGGAACGTTTCGTCCAACATATGCAGTCTGAATTCGAGATGAGTATGGTCGGTGAGCTCACATACTTCCTAGGCTTCCAGATCAAGCAGATGTCAGATGGAATATTTATCTCCCAAAGCAAAATATGCAAAGAACATTGTCAAGAAGTTCGGGTTAGAAAAGGCCTTGCACAAGAGAACTCCTATTGCCACACATGACAAATGCACAAAGGACGAGATGGGAGAATCAGTTGATCAAAGTCTTTATCGAAGCATAATAGGAAGTCTTCTCTATCTAACAGCAAGTCGACCCGACATCGCTTACTCCGTGGGAGTGTGCTCGATATCAAGCCAATCCAAAAGTCAGTCACTTAGCTCATGTCAAGAGGATCATAAGGTACATCTCGGGAACTTCTGAATTGGGTTTACTATACTCCTTTGATACCTCTCCTACTCTTGTTGGATACTGTGATGCCGACTGGGCGGGAAGCACGCCAGATCGAAGAAGTACTTCTGGAGGTTGATTTTACCTTGGAAACAATCTTGTGTCTTGGTTCAGCAAAAAGGAAAATTGTATTACTTTATCTACTGCTGAGTCCGAATATATTGTTGCTGGAAGTAGTTGCACTCAGCTCCTTTGGATGAAACAAATGTTGGCAGAGTATGGAGTCAAGCAAGAAGTCATGACTTTGTTCTATGACAACATCAGTGCAATCAACATCTTGAAGAATTCAGTCCAACATAGCAAAACAAAGCATATCGACATCAGGCACCACTTTATTCGAGAGCTTGTAGAAGACAAGAAAATAAAGCTTGAGTACCTACCCACTGAGAAACAAGTCGCAGACATCTTTACAAAAGCATTAGATGCTAACAGGTTTGAAAGTCTGAGGTCATCCCTTGGACTTTGCTGTCTGGAGTAACCAGAAGTCAAGCAAGAAGAGGGAGAGCTTTTGAGTGAATTTTTGCTCTCTCTCTATCTGGACTAGCAAGGGTCCACAAAATCTAGCCGGGCCCAAATCTCATTATCAGAAGCCCAGGTGAAATTATTTGTATAAAAAATTCAAAAAGGGAATGATTGGAAAAATTGACGACTATCCAATCAGCTCTCAACCCCCTTCAACTTCCGCAGAAAAAGGCTGCACAATCCTCTCCATCTTCCCAAAACTGCTAGGGCACCTAGAGAAGGCTAAAACAAATCTGCATTTGTAAGATTTTTGCTCTTCTTTCCAAAACCAAAACCGATCGAGCAAATGGTTGGAACAAGGAGCGGACGCATACCATATACTTCCAAATTACGAGCAAAGATGCGTGTAAAGATGATCGCTCGAAAACTGTCAGCCTCAAAATCCTCGACAAACAAGCATGGAGTAAGGATTCGAGGAGGAAAAATCTCAGGAGAAAGTTCGGCAGCACCTCAAGGAGTAACAAGTTCACCTCCAACTATCACACCAGTAGACACAACTCCAGTCGTTGAGAAGGACGACGCTCAAACCGAATCTGCGAACAAAGAAGAGGAAGCCTCGCTTTCTACTTCGGCTCCAACACAAGGTAAATCTGCTATCCTCTCTGAAGAAAACACGGTAGAAGTAAGCCTGCCTGTAGAGGGTCTAGAAACCCTTGTTCCTGAAAGTCAAGGCACTAGCACCAAGGGCCAATCCAGCCCCTCTAAGTCGACACCAGCACCAGATAAATCTCCTCTAAACGAGGACTTGCAGAAAGAAGGAAGTTCCCATGTCGCCCCAGACAGTGATTCGGGGCTTAATGAAAATCCGAAAGCTATTCCAGAAGTCACTCGACCTATAGAGGAACTTGTTAATATCGAAGACACAGTCGACACTGAGACCGTGGAAAAAGAAGAAATTGTGCCCAAAAGGGCTGAGAGAAGGAAGCTACCAACAAGGAGGTTGGTCGATGAAGAAGAAGAACCTCAAATACCGAGGAGATTGACCCCAAAGAGGAAAACCACAGAAAAAGGAGGAGCATCTGCTTCTAAACAGCTGAAGAAGTCTAGAAGGAAGTCCCTAACTTCGGTAGTGACATCTGCTCTAGAAGAAGAGGAATCTGAAGAAGAAACTCTTGTTTTACTACCACGAGTCAAAAAGGCAATGGGAGGGCAGAAAATCCCCAAGTATGTGCCTAAAGCCCCTACAAATAATGTCTCCTTCCACTCTGTAGACAACGCGGTTAAGTGGCAGTATGTATACCAGCGCAAGATCTATCAAGAAAGAGAGCTTTCCACAGAGGCGCAGGGGATAAACTCGATCGTGGAACTTCTCCGAAGAGCAGGCCTGACCAATACGGTCATAAATATTGGGCCATTCTACCCAGCATTGGTCAAAGAGTTTATTGTCAACCTTTCAAGCGAGTTTGATGATCCAGAAGACGCTGAATACAGAAAGGTGTTCGTTCGGGGGTAATGCTTCGAGATATCTGCCTCAACCATCAATGCCTATCTTGGCAGAGAAGACCCAGAAGTCACTCCAGAAGTCTCGCACTTGAACAAAGTAGCGGTCGAGATCACTGGAGGACGAAAGAAGGTCTGGCTCGTCAAAGACACCATTGCGGCTACTGAGCTTAGAGCAAAATACTCAATTCTCTACCGCATTGGCTTGGCAAATTGGGCGCCTTCTACACACGGGTCGAGCATCAAAACCGAATTGGCTAAACTCATATACCAAATAGGTACGCAATCTTCACTTGATTTTGGCTCATATGTTATTGAACATGTAGTCAAGCATGTCAAATCATGCGCTGTCAAGCTTCCTATCGGGTTTCCTTCATTGATCACCGGTCTTTTTCTCCAACAATGTCCTCACATTGTTCGAGAGTCGGATGTTCCGGGTAAGAAGCCACTGCCCCTTGCTATCAGCCTCAAGAACTTCGAAGGCAAGCATTTGAAGGACCTCGCACCTCCTATGGCCAAAGCATCAGGAGCTGGTTCAAGCTCTCGACCTTCAGGACCACTTGGCACTAGGATGGAGGAAGAATTGGTGGAGATGATCGATGATCTGGAGAAGTCAATTGCGATGCTATCAACCTGCAAAGTCGCCTGTGAAGCTCTTCTCGATGACCTCCGCTCTGCTCCTGCTGCTGAAGATGATGTTGACGACTCCACTTCATTTTAAGTATTTTTCTTATTCACTCTGATAACTTTGTTCCAAACACTCTTAAATCCTCGGGGTATGTCCGAGTTAATTTTCCGCACACTATGACTTTTTATTTTTGGGATATTTGCTCATGTTTGAGCTGGATATTTACTCATGTTTGAGCTGTTTATTTTGCTCATGGTGTGAGCTGGTTTTTACCCTGCTGTTTAGTCGAATTTCATTGTATGATTGCCTTTGGAAATATTGTTAGACAAACAGGGGGAGATAAAAAGGATACGCCAGAAGTCGCTCCAGAAGTGGTGCATAGAAGTCGCCGCTCCAGAAGCCGCTCTAGATGTTAAACCACTAGCCCCTCCAGAAGATAAACCAGAAGCCGCACAAGAAATCGCATCATAAGTCACATAACTTGCTGTGTGCGTAACTGCCTCAAGGTGACGGTGTGCCTGCTTGGAGTAAAAAGTCACATCACTTGCTGTGCGTAACTGCCACAAGATGACGATGGGCTTAAAAAGGTGTTTGCCTAAAAAATTGCCAAAGGGGGAGATTGTTGCTACGTTTGATTGTTGGCATAATTTCTTAGCGCAAAAGTAAGAAGTCGTGCAACATGTTACATGACATGTGGAGCGACTTGGTACGGTCCAGATTAGGAAATATCTGAAGTTTTCCTATTTCGACGAAGCTTGGAGCAAATGAAGAAAAGCGCCACGAAGACTTGGAGCGCAAGAGAGTAACGTTGACAAGTCAGGCGACTTCCAGCTGGCACTTACACGTCAGCAATAGGCGGCAACTCTACTTGCCTGGTTTATTCAGGAAGTCAGAACAGGCAAGACGACTTCCCGCTGTCGTGGAAGGCGGCAACAACTTTCCTGACTTTCCTGTTCCTAATCCAGGATGGATTAGGAATGTGAGCTGCTATTAAATGCCCTTGGCTTCCCATTAGTAGATCATCCGTTCTTGTTCTAACAATTGCAAGATTTCTCAGAGCTCTTAACCGTGCACCATTGGCGTGTTGAGAGGCTGATTAAGATTCGCTAGAACGGATCTTTGCTCCGATCAAACATTAAGTCGCAAAGACTAAGTGTTTGGATCGGTTAGGGTTTTCATTTGTGATTGAAGATTCACAACTCCGTCAAAGAAAACAACGACACCGAGCATAGGCTTACTCGAAGGGTGGAATTGAGAAGATCTCAAAGACAGGGGGAGAGGCCCTTGGTCGAGGTTGTTCACGGTGAGATCTATAGTAGCTTAGGACAATAGCTTGTGTGATAGCTAGTTGGTGCTTGAAGTTGTACTATTGACTACCTGATAGTGAAAACCTTTCCACTGGCAAAGTGCCCCCAGACGTAGGTGCGGAGTCACCGATTTGGGTAATCATCTCTGGTGTCGTCATTATCTGTTTAATGTTTTACTTACGGTTTATGTCCTTAGGCAAGTAGTCGATACACAAGTTACGACTTTGTGTTCGACTTCTTGACTCGGCTAGGATTCAGAATTTCAAATCACATTAGATATATTACTACAACACATTAGTAATATTATGCCTTTTATTATGTAGAAGAATGTTGTCCGTTACAATATAGATTAAGGAATTACATTGGACTAGGGCATAATCCTAACAATCTCCCACTTGCCCCTAGTTCCAACCTAAGTTCCAATCTACCCCCATAGACTTTACGTGCGCCTCATGCTTGGGATGTGGTAAAGTGTTTGTCAAGGGATCGGCAACGTTGTCATCAGTCAGTACATAAGTAATATCTACATCACCATTATCGATATATTCTCTGATAATGTGATTATTCCTCATCATGTGTTTAATTCTCTGATAATGTTATCGATATATTCTCTCATAGAGACAATTCATAGGTCATTAGAGACCCCATCAGCTCATCAAATTTCAAGACCTTGAGGTCATGAACTTCTTCAATTGCCGTGATCTTCATCTTGAACCTAGGGCTAAGAGCACGTAGGGTTTTTCTTACCAATTTTTCATCAGACATTGGTTATCCCAGAGAATAGGATTCATTGGCTAGATCACGAATACGAATACTGAACTCTGCAATTGATTCGTCTTCTTTCATGATGAGGGCTTCGAAGTTGGTAGTTAGGTATTGCAGCTTTGGTTCTCGAACCTTAGTTGTTCCTTCATATGCAACGGCCAGGATGTCCCAAGCTGATTTGGCAGTTGTGCATGTGTTGATTAGTCTGAATACGTTCTTGTCAACACCATTGAAGATAGCATTCAGAGCTCGAGAATTTCCCAGTGATTCTTCATCTTCATCATCAGTCCAATCTTTTTCTGGTTTTGGACCGATAGGATTGCCATCACTGTCACTTAGTTGAGGTGCATTCCAACCATTGAGTACAGCCATCCATGTCTTGTTGTCTAGTGACTTCATGAAGGCACACATTCGAGCCTTCCAATAGCCATAGTTGCTTCCATCTAGAACAGGTGGTCGATTTATGGATCCTCCTTCTCTGGTATTGTCCATCTTTGATCAAAATATTTGTTTAGGACCTTCACCTAAAGCTATAGGTGCCCCCTCTGATACCAATGGAAATTTTGATCAGCTAGTCGTGCAAGATGCCACACACAATGTTACACAGATTGCTATAACGTTGTGTCTGACTTCTTGCGTAGATAAGGCAGGACAGTAAATATAAAGCTATAAGTAATGACACAGCAGATTGTTTACCCAGTTCGGTGCAACGTCACCTACGTCTGGGGGCTCTCAGCTTAGTGGAAAGATTTCACTTATCAGTAATCCGTCAGAACATACAAGTACCTGTGATCACCCCTAGATCTATACTTTATGCTACGTCTTACAGTGCAATCTATCTCAGGGTCTCCCCCTGAATCCAAGAACGTCTTTATTCCACTCTTCGAGCAATCGCATTGCTCTGTCGTCTTCAAGTCTTCTTTAAGCTTGGTGGTTGCGTGCAGTCTTCAACTCACGACTTCAGTAAACCCTCAATCACCTAACTCTCTATAGTTATGTGATGCAAAAAGTCTTAAGCTCAATCTGCAATTTCTTAGCCCGCAAACCTTCACGTCTAAGAACCTTGCAAATTGTTGCTAGGAAACAAATAAAGAACCACACTATTGCTAAGGGGGTAGCCTAAGCTTTTATAGCAATCGTGAATGAGTAATAACCCTATAGGGTTTCCTCTTAATCGGCGTCTTTCTTCTTTTCAGATTAGGAGTCGTTCTGCACTTTCCTAATCATTTTCTTGCTGCAGTGCCGAACCTGCACTTTCCTGATTTCTGTCGATCAGGATGCTTGCTGAGATGCCGTCAATAATGTCACACAAGATGTCGTAGAAGATGCTTCGACATTCTTTGAAACATGTTTCTTCAGTTCCTTCAAAATCAGCCAATCTCGAAAAACGTCGTAACTACAATCTCCCCCTTTGGCTATTTTTAAGGACAACATTTTTCGTTGCATTCTTCGTCGCATTCTGCATCGCATTTGTCGTCTCGTTGATCGGCAGTGTCGTCGCGCGTATCATCGCGTCGTCTCTATCTTTCTTCCTTGTATCATCGCGCGCGTATATCTAATTTAACCTTACTCCCCCTTGCTGGCTCAAAAAGAGCCAAAGTACAAACAAATATTGTAACAAATCCGGGAAATAAACAAAATAAATCCAAACATAACTCACACTTGCTCTCAATTAGCTGTCGAGAGGAAGCGTGATACATTGTTCACAAAAAATATTACAGACATAAAAGTTGTTCAGTAGTTCAAGAGTCAGAGAATTTCATAAAATTTTTAAATAGAGCTGCTGTTGAAACTTGCAGTCTCTGTTGCTTCTGTGGAGGCTTCTTGGGTAGCTTCTTCTGGATCATTTGTGTTATCATCTTCAGAGCCTGGAGGAGACATTGATTGCAGTAGGTTGGCGCAGTGAGTTCGGCGCTCCGAGAGGTGCTTTAGAGCAGTCTTAAAGTTTGCAATGTCCTCATCAAGTACAGCAATTTCTCGTTCGAGCATGACGGCATCCCTGCTGGTAGTCCTTGTGAGAGTGACGGCACTTGTGGCTCTACTGGTCTTTGCCGTGGCTTCTGGCCGTACAAGATAAGGAGCATGTTTCCCTTCAAACAACTTGTGGCTTACCACAATCTGTCCTCATCTTTTGCCCACCTTATCTTATGGTTTCAACACTCCGGGGTGTTGATATATAAGTAATTCAGAGATAAGGGATGGAAAGGCTATGGGGATTTTCACAGCAAGAGATCTAGCATGGCGAACAAGATGATCAATCACAAATTGTCCAAAGTCAAGTTTAGATCCAGTACCTATTTGGTAGATCAGGATTGCCAGCTCAGGTTTGATAGATGATGCGTGGGTCGAGGGCGCCCAATTTGCAACTCCAATCCGAAAGAGAATGGAGTATTTGGAAGTTAGATCTGATGCAGCCACGGTGCCTTTGGATGGCCATGTTCTGATTTTATCTCCGGTGATTTCACGGAGGACTTTGCTTAGATCGGGTGGTGGCACAGATCGAACCCTCTTCCTTCCCAGGAAGTCATTGATAATGTCAGAGGAGATGTCAAAGCGAATGCCTCTGACATATACCTTATCAAACTCTGGAGCATCTGGGGTACCAAACGTGGTAGGCAAATTTGCAATGAATTCCTTAACCAGGAGGGGATAGTGATTACCGATGTTGGAGACAGTTCTCAATAATTCTGCCTTTTCTAGGAGCTGTATAATGGCCTCTAGCCCACGCAGCTCCGACGACAGTGTCTACTCTGGGTATGCCGTTCTCTGAAATACCAAACTCCCACCTCTTTGCTCCTTCTGCTGAGTGAAACGACACATTGTCGTAAGTTACACTCATGGTGTTCTTGGCCGTCTTCAGGGCCTTCTTCTTCTTTCCTTCCTCAGCAGGGACCTCTTCAATGTCATCATCAGTTGGTTCATCCATCAAACTCCTTGTCGCGATCACCTTCTTCCCCTTTCCTTTGACATGCAGCTTTTTCTTTTTGTTGCTGGGACCTCCAGCCTCCTTGTCCTCCTTCAATTTTCCAACCATAACAGCCAAACTTTCAGTTTCTTCTAGAACTTTTTTCTTCAGGTCGACAGCACTGTGTGTACCGTCCCAGCAGCTTGTTCCATGACATCTTCTCTGGCATCCAGAGGGTTTTCTTCTGTGTTGTTGTTGGTAGTATCCTTGTTCTTCTCAGCTTCTTCGAGATCGGTCTCTCCGTTTCTGGTTTCTTCTTTCTCTTCTTCTTCCTCGGCTTCTTCCGAGTCAGCTATTTCTTCTTCTTCTACAACTTTTTCAGTGGCTTTTGGTATGACATATGTTCCTTCTTCTTCTCCCCCTTCTCCTTCCGCAATGCGTTCCAATCCATGACTGATAGGAGTCAGATCCTTCTTTTCTTCTTCCGGACGTATCAGTTCTTCTACCACACCTTCTTGAGGTGGGTCCCTGTTTTCCAGCAGTGATTCTAACAA
The DNA here is from genome assembly GCA_963920655.1 of Geranium rotundifolium. NCBI lineage: Eukaryota > Viridiplantae > Streptophyta > Magnoliopsida > Geraniales > Geraniaceae > Geranium > Geranium rotundifolium. The sequence continues at coordinate 32,609,535 of OY987313.1, read as the reverse complement.
ATCACTGTTTCTAGAGGTATCGGCAGAGAAATCGTTACCTGTTGGTGTTGGAACTGCGACGATTTGCATGGAGGCTTCTCGATTTTCCTGTCCAAGATCATTCTCTCTTTCTGGCCCAGTTAGGTCAGACATTGAGAAAGAAGCGCTTCCGGTCCGGGACTTCTTGGGAACTCGAGTAAAAACTGGTATTGGGGCTTTCTCTGGTGAAGCCTCTTTGAGAATTTCTTCTGACTTCTTCATGGTTTTTGGCCCTTTGATTCGCACTCCATGCTTGTTTATTTTCGCTCTACTGCTTCCGGAGCCTTTAGGTTCAGCTTTCTTTGAACCGGTGGCTTCCCTTGAGGCTACTGTGCATCTAGTTTTCACCATTGTTGTTTGAGAGATTTGCAGAGAGTGAATGGTGAAGGAAATGAGAGCGAGCACAGAGAGGAGGCAGACTAGGTTTTTGAAAACGATTCAAATCTTTTTAGCGTCTGAGCGTATCTTTCCTTTTCTTTTATATGGGCTTTTGATATGCTTGGCCCAATGACATTCGTAGGAATTTAGACCGGTTCATGAAGAGGTACCAACAACTCCCCTCAACCGTTTCTGCAACTTCTTATTGTTCACTGATGGTGCACAGACCGAGTGATGATCTAAGATCCTCGAATCTGCTTGCATCTAATGCTTTTGTGAAAATATCAGCAAGTTGCATCTCTGTGGGAATGTGCTCTAGGATGATCTTCTTGTCTTCGACCAATTCTCGAATGAAGTGATGTCTAATATCAATGTGTTTGGTCTTGTTGTGTTGGACAGGGTTTTTGGAGATGTTGATAGCACTGACATTATCACAATACAAAGTCATGGCATCCTGTCTGACATTGTATTCGACTAACATCTGTTTCATCCAAAGTAGTTAAGTGCAGCTACTCCCAGCAGCAATATACTCTGATTCGGCAGTGGGAAGGGCAACACAGTTTTGCTTCTTACTAAACCATGATATGAGGTTGTTGCCAAGGAAGAAGCATCCTCCAGATGTGCTTTTCCTATCCGATGTGTTTCCAGCCCAATCGGCATCACAATACCCCACCAAGGTAGAGGATGTGTCGAATGAGTATAATAAACCCAAGTTTGTAGTCCCAGAGATATATCTAATAATTCTTTTGGCTTGGGATAGATGACTAACCTTAGGATTAGCTTGATATCGTGCACATACTCCGACAGAGTAGGCAATATCTGGTCGACTTGCGGTGAGGTAGAGAAGACTACCGATGATGCTCCTGTATAGGTGTTGGTCGACGGCTTCTCCTGAATCATCTTTAGTTAGCTTGACATGTGTAGCTGCTGGTGTCCTTTTATGTGAGGCTTTTTCTAGCCCAAACTTCTTGACAATATTCTTCGCATATTTGCTCTGAGATACGAAGATGCTATCCTTTTGTTGTTTGATTTGGAAGCCTAGAAAATAAGTAAGCTCTCCCACCATGCTCATCTCGAATTCTGATTGCATCTGTTGAATAAATATCTCTACCATCTTGCTTGACATCCCTCCAAAAACAATGTCATCAACATAGATTTGAGCTATCATTAGATTCCCGTCTTCGTTCTTCACAAATAGGGTCTTGTCGACTCCCTCTCTAGTGTAGCCGCTTTGGATAAGAAATTTTGTGAGCCTTTCATAGCAAGCCCGTGGTGCTTGTTTCAACCCATAAAGAGCTTTCTCTAGTTTATACACATGATCAGGATAGTGAGGGTCAACAAATCCTTTGGGTTGTGACACATATACTTCTTCATTGAGATCCCCATTCAAGAACGCACTTTTGACATCCATCGGGTAGAGCTTTATCTGTAGATGGCATGATATCCCCAGCAGGAGACGGATTGCTTCAAGTCTTGCAACAGGAGCAAAGGTCTCATCGAAATCGACACCCTCAATTTGAGTATACCCTTGAGCAACTAACCTGGCTTTGTTGCGAGTGATGTTGCCAAGCTCATCGGATTTGTTCTTGAAGATCCATTTAGTGCCTATGATGTTTCCTTCTCTTGGTTTGGGCACCAGTTCCCATACTTGATTTTTCTCAAATTGAATCAGCTCTTCTTGCATAGCATTGACCCAATACTCATCATTGATGGCTTCATTGATGTTTTTGGGTTCTGTCTTTGAGACGAAGCAAATATTTCCTATCATCTCGTTATAATCTTCAGGAGCTTTTGATCGAGTCCGTACACCTTCATTCAGGTTTCCAATAACTCCAGAGATAGGATGGTTAGTCTGGACTCTTCGTGAGGGATTCTTGTTGCTGATTTCAGGAACTACTTCGTCATTGGCGGCATCATCTTTTGTTTTGCTGCTAGCATCTTCTCTGACATTTGGAGTAGCATTCTTCCTGACAATATTGGGCGGATAGGCTCCGTCTTCGTCCGTCGCATCTTCTGAGGCATCTTCGCAGTCATCATCAATGACAACATTGATTGCTTCCATCATGGTCATTGTTCGTTTGTTGAAGACTCGGTATGCGCGACTGTTCCTTGAATAGCCAAGGAAGATGCCTTCATCGCTTTTTGGGTTAAGCTTTCGACGAGGCTCTCTATCAGCCAGTATATAACAAGTGGAGCCAAAGATATGAAAGTACTTAACATTGGGCTTTCTCCTCCTCCATATTTCATAATGAGTTACTGACATACCTGGTCGGAGAGTGACTCGATTGTGGATATGGCAAGCAGTGTTAAGTGCTTCTGCCCAAAAGTGAGTTGGTATGTCTTTAGTCAGCATCATAACTCTTGCCATCTCCTGTAGATTCCTGTTCTTGCGCTCAACAATGCCATTCTGTTGAGGAGTGATTGGTGCTGAGAATTCATGCGCTATCCCTTCTGAGTTGTAGAAATCTGCAAACTTGTTGTTTTCGAACTCTTGACCATGATCACTACGAAGGCGGATGATTTTTCCAATTGTCTCTCCTTTTTCTCGTTGGACTTGGATGCATAGATTCTTGAAGATCGAGAAGGTGTCTGTGATGTGTCGAGAGCATCCACTGTCGAGGTACCAGTCCTTGTTTGTTGAAGCACTTAAGGATGTATATGCAACATTAGCTCGAAAGACCAGGTTCTTAGGTCTCCATTCAAGGCGGGATGCCTTCGGAGGAGATGAGAGATGCCTTTGATATTTCTTTTGTTGTAGCTGAGCTTGACCACGGTAATGACATATCCATTGATATTGATAAGCTGGTCTTTTGTAGCTTTGTTTTCTGTGTGGAGGATGTCTTCTGACAGTTTCTTGACAAGAACAAGATGTAGACGATGTTATTGCTTTTGTTGTAGGGCGTCCTGTCGGATGAGTTGGGGCATCCTGTTGTTTCTTGTCGGCCAAGGCTTGTTGTGGGATAAACTTTGTCCCTGTTGTTGAGGGGACAGCATGTGTGTACCCTAGTCCCGTCGTATCTTTGGACTGTTTTCCCACCGATAAAATCTTGTTAAGGCTTTCTGTGCTTGGATTCATCATCTTTACCGATTTAGTCATGAGACTAATTTCTCCATTAAGTCTGGTGATTTCTGGTTTTAGCTCCACGATCGTCTCTAGAAATCTAGACTTGTCGCTGGTAAGACTAATGATCCTTTCGCCTTGTTGATCAAGTGTCAGAGTTTCCTTGATCCATCTGGTGTGCAAGCCTTTGTATGCTTCGACTAGTTGCTCTTTAGTCCAATTCTCATTTAGAGTTGGATCATTATTCATGTCGACAGCATTATCAACATTACATGTAGGAGTAGTAGTAGTGAATGCAACAAAGTTGCTTACCTCTTCAGATCCACTATCTTCATTGTCATCATCTGATAGGGTGGCATTGTATCCTCGTTTTTGTTGTTTTAGGAAATTTGGACATTCTCTACGGAGGTGGCCGAATCCTTCACATTCATGGCATTGGAGTCCTTTGTTTTTGTTTTCTTCCCCACTCTTGTTTGGTTTCTCTAGACTACCTCCAACTTGAGCTTTTTGTGGAGCCTTGTTTCTGGCATTTGCTGTGACATTCCGTCCACCCATTCGACTAAATCTTCTCATGGCTTTGTTGTAATTTTTTGTGAAAAGGGCCATTGTAGCCTCGATGTTTTCATCAGAATCTGAATCCTCAGGATCTGGTTGCTTGTGGTTTGAGCTTTTGAAAGCAACTCCTTTGTTCCTTTTGTCGATGTTCGGTAGAGACAATTCATAGGTCATTAGAGACCCCATCAGCTCATCAAATTTCAAGACCTTGAGGTCATGAACTTCTTCAATTGCTGTGATCTTCATCTTGAACCTAGGGCTAAGAGCACGTAGGGTATTTCTTACCAATTTTTCATCAGACATTGGTTCTCCCAGAGAGTAGGATTCATTGGCTAGATCACGAATACGAACATTGAACTCTGCAATTGATTCGTCTTCTTTCATGATGAGGGCTTCGAAGTTGGTAGTTAGGTATTGCAGCTTTTGTTCTCGAACCTTAGTTGTTCCTTCATATGCAACGGCCAGGATGTCCCAAGCTGATTTGGCAGTTGTGCATGTGTTGATTAGTCTGAATACGTTCTTGTTAACACCATTGAAGATAGCATTCAGAGCTCGAGAATTTGCCAGTGATTCTTCATCTTCATCATCAGTCCAATCTTTTTCTGGTTTTGGACCGATAGGATTGCCATCACTGTTACTGAGTTGAGGTGCATTCTAACCATTGAGTGCAGCCTTCCATGTCTCGTTGTCTAGTGACTTCATGAAGGCACACATTCGAGCCTTCCAATAGCCATAGTTGCTTCCATCTAGAACAGGTGGTCGATTTATGGATCCTCCTTCTCTGGTATTGTCCATCATTGATCAAAATATTTGTTTAGGACCTTCACCTAAAGCTATAGGTGCCCCCTCTAATACCAATTGAAATTTTGATCAGCTAGTCGTGCAAGATGCCACACACAATGTTACACAGATTGCTATAACGTTGTGTCTGACTTCTTGTGTAGATAAGGCAGGACAGTAAATATAAAGCTATAAGTAATGACACAGCAGATTGTTTACCCAGTTCGGTGCAATGTCACCTACGTCTGGGGGCTCTCAGCCTAGTGGAAAGATTTCACTTATCAGTAATCCGTCAGAACATACAAGTACCTGTGATCACCCCTAGATCTATACTTTATGCTACGTCTTACAGTGCAATCTATCTCAGGGTCTCCCCCTGAATCCAAGAACGTCTTGATTCCAATCTTCGAGCAATCGCCTTGCTCTGTCGTCTTCAAGTCTTTTTTAAATTTGGTGGTTGCGTGCAGTCTTCAACTCATGACTTCAGTAAACCCTCAGTCACCTAACTCTCTATAGTTATGTGATGCACAAAGTCCTAAGCTCAATCTGCAATTTCTCAGCCCGCAAACCTTCACGTCTAAGAACCTTGCAAATTGTTGCTAGGAAATAAATAAAGAACCACACTATTGCTAAGGGGGTAGCCTATGCTTTTATAGCAATCGTGAATGAGTACTAACCCTATAGGGTTTCCTCTTAATCGCCGTCTTTCTTCTTTTCAGATTAGGAGTCGTTCTGCACTTTCTTAATCGTTTTCTTGCTGCACTGCCGAACCTGCACTTTCCTGATTTCTGTCGATCAGGATGCTTGCCGAGATGCCGTCAACAATGTCACACAAGATGTCGTTGAAGATTCTTCGACATTCTTTGAAACATGTTTCTTCAGTTCCTTCAAAATCAGCCAATCTCGAAAAACGTCGTAACTACACTCCGCCATTTAACACGAATACAAATCCTGCCTGAGATTCGAAATCATCAGTATCTGTTTGAAAACTAGCATCAACATATCCTTTGACTGCTAGTTCTCCATCCTTCCTACCACACATTAGGAATGCGTCTTTAGTTCTCCTTAGATATTTAAGGATACTCTTGATAGCAATCCAGTGCTCCTGGCCTGGGTTAGATTGATATCTGCTGGTACAGCTTAATGCGGACGAGATGTCTGGTCTCGTGCAAATCATGGCATACATGATGGATTCCACAGCCGAAGCATATGGGATCTTACTCATCTTGTTTAGCTCATCAGGAGTCCTAGGACCCTGTTTTTTGCTGAGCTTAATGTCATGCCGCATGGGTATGTATCCCTTCTTAGAATCAAGTATTGAGAATCTTCTCAACACCTTAACTATGTAAGTTCTCTGACTTAGGTCCAATATTCTTTTGGGTCGATCTCTGTAGATCTTGATGCCCAGAATGAAAGCAGCATCACCTAAGTCCTTCATCGAGAAGCATTTTCCTAACCAAGCTTTAACCTCAAGGAAGGTTGGGATATCATTCCCGGTGATTAATATGTCATCGACATATAGCACTAAGAATACAATATTACTCCCACTCGCTTTCTTATATACGCAAGGTTCATTTTCGTTTTTGATAAAACTGAATTCCCTTACGGCTTCATCAAAATGAAGGTTCCAACTCCGTGAAGCCTTCTTTAATCCGTAAATGGATCTAAGCAGTTTACAAATCTTTCCGGGATTCTTTGGATCAACAAAACCCTCGGGCTGTGTCGTATACACATCCTCTTTTAAGTTCCCGTTAAGGAAGGAGGTTTTGACATCCATCTGCCATATCTCGTAGTCGTAGTACGCTGCTATGGCTAGAATAATCCGGATAGATTTGACTATAGCCACAGGTGAAAAAGTCTCGTCATAATTGATACCTTGGATCTGGCGATAACCTTTTGCAACCAGTCTAGCTTTATAGGTATGAGGTTTTCAATCCATGTCGGTCTTAAGTTTATAGACCCATTTGCAACCGATGGGTTTTATCCTAGGGGTTTGATCCACCAAGTGCAAGACTTGGTTGTCGGACATGGATTTCATTTTCTCATTCATGGCGTTCTGCCATTTTTCGGAGTCTGGACTGGCCAAAGCTTGTCTGTAGGTTTCTGGATCATCCTGATCCACCAACATCAAGTCATTTCCTTCAGTGTCTAGAAAGCCATATCTGATAGGAGCTTGACGAGATCTCTCAGACCTTCTTGGACCATCTGGAATAGGTGTAGGTATTGGTTCTTGATCAATGACCTCTTCAGGCTCCTGTATTTCTACATCCGACATAGTGGGTTGTTCTGTATCTTCTTGAATTTCTTCAAGATGCATGGCACTCCCACTAGCACTTTTGGAAATAAATTCCTTTTCCAAAAATACCCCTCCTCGAGCAACAAAAACTTTGTTCTCGCTGGGTTTGTAGAAATAATACCCCCTTGTTTCTTTGGGGTACCCTACAAATACACATTTATCTGATTTGGGTTCGAGCTTATCGCCCAGCAGACGCTTGACGTAAGCTTCACATCCCAAATCTGAAGGGAAGCTAATAAGGGTTCCTTCTCGTTCCATACTTCGTACGGAGTGCTTTCCCCTGCCTTTGTAGGAGCCCGATTCAATATGAATGCGACTGTCTCTAGGGCATAGCCCCAGAAGGAGACAGGGAGGTCAGCCTGATTCATCATTGATCGAACCATGTCAAGCAGGGTCCGATTACTCCATTCGGATACACCATTCATTTGAGGTGTTCCAGGCGGAGTCAATTCAGAGAGGATCCCACACTCCTTTAAATGACTGTGAAATTCATGGTCCAAGTACTCACCGCCTCGGTCAGATCGAAGCGCCTTTGTACTTTTAACAAGCTGGTTTTGTGCTTTGTTCTGGAACTCTTTGAGCTTGTCAAAGGTTTTCAATTTATGTCTCATAAGATAGTCATACCCGTATCTACTGAAGTCATCAGTAAATGTAGCGAAGTAGTGGACACCTCTTCTGGCCTGAGTGCTCATAGGCCCACACACATCGGAATGTATGAGACCCAATATATCACTAGCCCTTTCACCTAAACCGGCAAAAGGTGCCTTTGTCATTTTTCCCATAAGGCATGACTCGCATCTCTCAATTGAAATGAATTCAAACGAACTTAGAAGTCCACACTTGTGAAGTGTTGAGATGCGTTTCTGGCCTATATGGCCTAAGCGGCGGTGCCATATCACAGTCTGGTTTAAATCATCAGATTTCACCCTTTTGATACTTATATTATAAATTGAGCTAGTGTCAGTGTTTTGAATATTAAGAATATATAAACCACCAACCAATGAAGCATTGCAATAAAATATATTATTCTTGAAAATATTGAAAATTCCATTGTCAATAGAAAAACAATATCCTGGCTTTCTTGAAGCTCACTTGCTTGTTGACCATAAGAACCTCCTTAGTCTTGCCCTTAAGGTTCTTTTCAACAGTCACGAGCATACCATGAAGCACTGTCACAGTCTTATCCATGTCATGCATATTGTAATTTCCAACGAAATCACGATATGTCTCTGGAAGTGAATGCAGCACAAAGTCTGCAGACATTTCCTTATCCACAGGATGACCGAGTCTGGTCAAGAGTTCTAAAAGAAGTTTCATCTTAAGGACACGGGGAATGACAGGAGCTCCAGCCTTCAGCTTGCAAGACATCAGTTCACTAAAAGTGTCGTATCTTTCGACACGCGCTTTCTCTTTGAACATTTTCTCGATCTATGCCATACAGGCTTTGGGATCATCGGAAATGTCCAAGAACTGTTTTTGCAAGTCAGGCTCCATACTGCCCATCATGATGCACTGCACGTCGATCCGGTCGCTAAGGAATTTTTGGTAGGCATCCCTTAGCGCCTTTGAGGCGTTCAGTGTTGGCTCAGTAGGTGGTTGTTCCTGGGTAAAGATATAATCCTTATGTTCATGCTTGAGAACGAGTCTCAAATTCTGGTCATGCATATTGTAATTTCCAACGAAATCACGATTTGTCTCTGGAAGTGAATGTAACACAAAGTCTGCAGACATTTCCTCATTCACAGGATGACCGAGTCTGGTCAAGTGTTCCAAAAGACGTTTCATCTTAAGGACCTGGGGACTGACAGGAGCTCCAGCCTTCAACTTGCAAGACATCAGTTCACCGAGAGTGTCGTATCTTTCGACACACGCTTTCTCTTTGAACATTTTCTCGATCTCTGCCATACACGCTTTGGGATCATCGGAAATGTCCAAGAACTGCTTTTGCAAGTCAGGCACCATACCACCCATCATGATGCACTGGACGTTGATCCGGTCGCTAAGGAATTTCTGGTAGGCATCCCTTAGCGCCCTTGCGGCGTTCAGTTTATCATGCTCGATTAGTGACCTAAGCGCGCTGTTACCAGAATGATTCGTGTTTGCCATTTTATATCTACACAGTATTGGAGATTTAGTTATAAAACACTTTCTGATTTTAACTTTAGAATCTGAACCAGGATCCTATCATACTCTCAATTGAAGTGAACGGAGGCTCACTGCTCCAATTGAGAGCATCAAGGTAGGAATACATCCATCTACAAGACCATGTAGTTCCTGGGTAAGGTCTATACTTGTAAGTACGTGGCATACCCTATAGTGATACCTTAGGTCAGCCCTAGCTGACAATCGTAGACAAATCTACCAAGCTTGAACTATGAATAGAACTAATGTGGCTACTATGCGGAGGCGCACGCACCCACACAGAACTACCCATCTCATCCAGAATTTTTCTCTATGAATGTTACACGGAGGCCTACCGACATTGTAGTCACGACGTTTTTCGAGATTGGCTGATTTTGAAGGAACTGAAGAAACATGTTACAAAGAATGTCGAAGCATCTTCTACGACATCTTGTGTGACATTGTTGACGGCATCTCGGCAAGCATCCTGATCGACAGAAATCAGGAGAGTGCAGGTTCGGCAGTGCAGCAAGAAAACGATTAGGAAAGTGCAGAACGACTCCTAATCTGAAAAGAAGAAAGACGGCGATTAAGAGGAAACCCTATAGGGTTAGTACTCATTCACGATTGCTATAAAAGCTTAGGCTACCCCCTTAGCAATCGTGTGATTCTTTATTTGTTTCCTAGCAACAATTTGCAAGGTTCTTAGATGTGAAGGTTTGCGGGCTGAGAAATTGCAGATTGAGCTTAGGACTTTGTGCATCACATAACTATAGAGAATTAGGTGATTGAGGGTTTACTGAAGTCGTGAGTTGAAGACTGCACGCAACCACCAAGCTTAAAGAATACTTGAAGACGATAGAGCAAGGCGATTGCTCGAAGAGTGGAATCAAGACGTTCTTGGATTCAGGGGGAGACCCTGAGATAGATTGCACTGTAAGACGTAGCATAAAGTATAGATCTAGGGGTGATCACAGGTACTTGTATGTTCTGACGGATTACTGATAAGTAAAATCTTTCCACTAGGTTGAGAGCCCCCAGACGTAGGTGACGTTGCACCGAACTGGGTAAACAATCTGCTGAGTCATTACTTATAGCTTTATATTTACTGTCATGCCTTATCTACGCAAGAAGTCAGACAGAACGTTATAGCAAGCTGTGTAACATTGTGTGTGGCATCTTGCACGACTAGCTGATCAAAATTTCAATTGGTATCAGAGGAGGCACCTATAGCTTTAGGTGAAGGTCCTAAACAAATATTTTGATCAAAGATGGACAATACCAGAGAAGGAGGATCCATAAATCGACCACCTGTTCTAGATGGAAGCAACTATGGCTATTGGAAGGCTCGAATGTGTGCCTTCATGAAGTCACTAGACAACAAGACATGGAAGGCTGTACTCAATGGTTGGAATGCACCTCAACTCAGTGACAGTGATGGCAATCCTATCGGTCCAAAACCAGAAAAAGATTGGACTGATGATGAAGATGAAGAATCACTGGGAAATTCTCGAGCTCCGAATGCTATCTTCAATGGTGTTGACAAGAACGTATTCAGACTAATCAACACATGCACAACTGCCAAATCAGCTTGGGACATCCTGGCAGTTGCATATGAAGGAACAACTACGGTTCGAGAACAAAAGCTGCAATACCTAACTACCAACTTCGAAGCCCTCATCATGAAAGAAGACGAATCAATTGCAGAGTTCAAAGTTCGTATTCGTGATCTAGCCAATGAATCCTATTCTCTGGGAGAACCAATGTTTGATGAAAAATTGGTAACAAAAACCCTACGTGCTCTTAGCCCTAGGTTCAAGATGAAGATCACAGCAATTGAAGAAGTTCATGACCTCAAGGTCTTGAAATTTGATGAGCTGATGGGGTCTCTAATGACCTATGAATTGTCTCTACCGAACATCGACAAAAGGAACAAAGGAGTTGCTTTCAAAAGCTCAACACACAAGCAACCAGATCCTGAGGATTCAGATTCTGATGAAGACATCGAGGCTACAATGGCCCTTCTCACAAAACATTACAACAAAGCCATGAGAAGATTTAGTCGAATGGGTAGACGGAATGTCACAACAAATGCCAGAAACAAAGCTCCACAAAAAGCTCAAGTTGGAGGTAGTCTTGAGAAACCAAACAAGAGTGGGGAAGAAAACAAAAACAAAGGACTCCAATGCCATGAATGTGAAGGATTCGTCCACCTCCATAGAGAATGTCCAAATTTCCTCAAACAACAAAAACGAGGATACAATGCCACTCTATTAGATGATGACAATGGAGATAGTGGATCTGAAGAGGTAAGCAACTTTGTTGCATTCACTACTACTACTCCTACATGTAATGTTGATAATGCTGTCGACATCAATAATGAGAATTGGACTAAAGAGGCGAAGCATACAAAGGCTTGCACACCAGATGGGTCAAGGAAACTCTGACACTTGATCAATAAGGCGAAAGGATCATTAGTCTTACCAGCGACAAGTCTAGATTTCTAGAGACGATCGTGGAGCTGAAACGAGAAATCACCAAACTTAATGGAGAAATTAGTCACATGACTAAATCGGTAAAGATGATGAATCCAAGCACAGAAAGCCTTGACAAGATTTTATCGGTGGGAAAACAGTCCAAAGATACGACGGGACTAGGGTACACACATGTTGTCCCCTCAACAACAGGGACAAAGTTTATCCCACAACAAGCCTTGGCTGACAAGAAACAACAGGATGCCCCAACTCATCCGACAGGACGCCCTACAACAAAAGCCATAACATCGTCTACATCCTGTTCTTGTCAAGAAACTGTCAGAAGACATCCTCCACGCAGACAACAAAGCTACAGAAGACCAGCTTATCAATATCAATGGATATGTCATTACTGTGGTCAACTTGGTCACATCAGACCTTTTTGCTTTAAACTTCTTGAGAGGAAGCAAGCTCAGCTACAACAAAAGAAATATCAAAGGCATCTCTCATCTCCTCCGAAGATATCCCGCCTTGAATGGAAACCTAAGAACCTGGTCTTTCGAGCTAATGTTGCATATACATCCTTAAGTGCTTCAACAAACAAGGACTGGTACCTCGACAGTGGATGCTCTCGACACATGACAGGTACTCCAGATTTTCTCTCTAATCTTAAACTATATACAAACTGCTTTGTTACGTTTGGAGATGGGATTCGAGCTCGAATTATCGGAAAAGGAGTACTTAAGCATCCAGGAGCCACCTGCCTGACTGAAGCATTACTTGTAGAAGGACTTAAAGCAAACTTGATTAGCATCAGTCAGATTTGTGATCAGGATACAGAAGTAAAATTCACGAAAGAAGCCTGTATAGTTAAAGACTTTAATCAAATCACTATTCTACAAGGAGTTCGCTCAACGGACAATTGCTATATCTGGTCTCCCGAGACACATATCGAAGCAACCAAGTGCCTTGTCTCCAAAGCAGAAGAAACCAAACAATGGCACCGAAAGCTTGGACATCTAAATCTGAGTAGCATGCAAAAGGCAATCTCAGAGCAGGCAATCACAGGTATTCCAAACTTAAAAATAGTAAAAGGAAAGATCTGTGGAGAATGTCAAATTGAAAAACAGACCAAGATGTCACACAAGAAGCTTCAGCATATCACCACCTCTCGGGTACTTGAGCTGATACATGTTAACCTCACAGGACCAATGCAAGTTGAAAGTCTTGGAGGAAAACGATATGTCTTTGTGTGTGTAGATGATTACTCACGATATACTTGGGTTGACTTCCCTCGTGACAAATCAGACACCTTCTCGATCTTCAAGAATCTGTGCATCCAAGTCCAACGAGAAAAAGGAGAGACAATTGTTGAGCGCCAGAACAGGACTCTACTGGAGATGGCAAGAGTTATGATGTTGGCTAAAGACATACCAACTCACTTCTGGGCAGAAGCACTTAACACTGCTTGCCATATCCACAATCGAGTCACTCTCCGACCAGGTATGTCAGTAACTCATTATGAAATATGGAGGGGGAGAAAGCCCAATGTTAAGTACTTTCATATCTTTGGCTCCACTTGTTATATACTGGCTGATAGAGAGCATCGTCGAAAGCTTGACCCAAAAAGCGATGAAGGCATCTTCCTTGGCTATTCAAGGAACAGTCGCGCATACCGAGTCTTCAACAAACGAACCATGACCATGATGGAATCAATCAATGTTGTCATTGATGATGACTGCGAAGATGCCTCAGAAGATGCGACGGACGAAGACGGAGCCTATCCGCCCAATAATGTTAGGAAGAATGCTACTCCAAATGTCAGAGAAGATGCTAGCAGCAAAAGAAAAGATGATGCCGCCAATGACGAAGTAGTTCCTGAAATCAGCAACAAGAATCCCTCACGAAGAGTCCAGACTAAGCATCCTATCTCTGGAGTTATTGGAAACCTGAATGAAGGCGTACGGACTCGATCAAAAGCTCCTGAAGATTATAACGAGATGATAGGAAATATTTGCTTCGTCTCAAAGAAAGAACCCAAAAACATCAATGAAGCCATCAATGATGAGTATTGGGTCAATGCTATGCAAGAAGAGCTGATTCAATATGAGAAAAATCAGGTATGGGAACTGGTGCCCAAACCTAGAGAAGGAAACATCATAGGCACTAAATGGATCTTCAAGAACAAATCCGATGAGCTTGGCAACATCACTCGCAACAAAGCCAGGTTAGTTGCTCAAGGGTATACTCAAATTGTGGGTGTCGATTTCGATTAGACCTTTGCTCCTGTTGCAAGACTTGAAGCAATCCGTCTCCTGCTGGGGATATCATGCTATCTACAGATAAAGCTCTACCAGATGGATGTCAAAAGTGTGTTCTTGAATGGGGATCTCAATGAAGAAGTATATGTATCACAACCCAAAGGATTTGTTGACCCTCACTATCCTGATCATGTGTATAAACTCAAGAAAGCTCTTTATGGGTTGAAACAAGCACCAAGGGCTTGGTATGAAAGGCTCACAAAATTCCTCATCCAAAGCGGCTACACTAGAGGGGGAGTCGACAAGACCCTATTTGTGAAGAACGAAGACGGGAATCTAATGATAGCTCAAATCTATGTTGATGACATTGTTTTTGGAGGGATGTCAAGCAAGATGGTAGAGATATTTATTCAACAGATGCAATAAGAATTCGAGATGAGCATGGTGGGAGAGCTTACTTATTTTCTAGGCTTCCAAATCAAACAACAAAAGGATAGCATCTTCGTATCTCAGAGCAAATATGCGAAGAATATTGTCAAGAAGTTTGGGCTAGAGAAAGCCCCACATAAAAGGACACCAGCAGCTACACATGTCAAGCTAACTAAAGATGATTCAGGAGAAGCCGTCGACCAACACCTATACAGGAGCATCATCGGTAGTCTTCTCTACCTCACCGCAAGTCGACCAGATATTGCCTACTCTGTCGGAGTATGTGCACGATATCAAGCTAATCCTAAGGTTAGTCATCTATCCCAAGCCAAAAGAATTATTAGATATATCTCTGGGACTACAAACTTGGGTTTATTATACTCATTCGACACATCCTCTACCTTGGAGGGGTATTGTGATGCCGATTGGGCTGGAAACACATCGGATAGGAAAAGCACATCTAGAGGATGCTTCTTCCTTGGCAACAACCTCATATCATGGTTTAGTAAAAAGCAAAACTGTGTTGCCCTTTCCACTGCCGAATCGGAGTATATTGCTGCTGGGAGTAGCTGCACTCAACTACTTTGGATGAAACAGATGTTAGTCGAATACAATGTCAGACATGATGCCTTGACTTTGTATTGTGATAATGTCAGTGCTATCAACATCTCCAAAAACCCTGTCCAACACAGCAAGACCAAACACATTGATATAAGACATCACTTCATTCGAGAATTGGTCGAAGACAAGAAGATCATCCTAGAGCACATTCCCACAGAGAAGCAACTTGCTGATATTTTCACAAAAGCATTACATGCAAGCAGATTCGAGGATCTTAGATCATCACTCGGTCTGTGCACCATCAGTGAACAATAAGAAGTTGCCGAAACGGTTGAGGGGAGTTGTTGGTACCTCTTCATGAACCGGTCTAAATTCCAACGAATGTCATTGGGCCAAGCATATCAAAAGCCCATATAAAAGAAAAGGAAAGATACGCTCAAACGCTAAAAAGATTTGAATCGTTTTCAAAAACCTAGTCTGCCTCCTCTCTGTGCTCGCTCTCATCTCCTTCACCATTAACTCTCTGCAAATCTCTCAAACAACAATGGTGAAAACTAGAAGCACAGTAGCCCCAAAGGAAGCCACCGATTCAAAGAAAGCTGAACCTAAAGGCTGCAGAAGCAGTAGAGCGAAAACAAACAAGCATGGAGTGCGAATCAAAGGGCCAAAAACCCTGAAGAAGTCAGAAGAAATTCTCAAAGAGGCTTCACCAGAGAAAGCCCCAATACCAGTTTTTACTCGAGTTCCCAAGAAGTCTCAGACCGGAAGCGCTGCTTTCTCAATGTCTGACCTAACTGGGCCAAAAAGAGAGAATGATCTTGGCCAGGAAAATCGAGAAGCCTCCATGCAAATCGTCGCAGTTCCAACACCAATAGGTAAAGATTTCTCTGCCGATACCTCTAGAAACAGTGATTTGTTAGAATCACTGTTGGAAAACCAGGACCCACCTCAAGAAGGTGTGGTAGAAGAACTGATACGTCCGGAAGAAGAAAAGGAGGATCTGACTCCTATCAGTCATGGATTGGAATGCATTGCGGAAGGAGAAGGGGGAGAAGAAGAAGGAACATATGTCATACCAAAAGCCACTGAAAAAGTTGTAGAAGAAGAAGAAATAGCTGACTCGGAAGAAGCCGAGGAAGAAGAAGAGAAAGAAGAAACAAGAAACGGAGAGACCGATCTGGAAGAAGCTGAGAAGAACAAGGATACTACCACCAACAACACAGAAGAAAACCCTCTAGATGCCAGAGAAGATGTCATGGAAGAAGCTGCTGAGACGGCACACACAGTGCTGTCGACCCTGAAAAAAAAAGTTCTAGAAGAAACTTAAAGTTTGGCTGTTATGGTTGGAAAATTGAAGGAGGACAAGGAGGCTGGAGGTCCCAGCAACAAAAAGAAAACGCTGCATGTCAAAGGAAAGGGGAAGAAGGTGATCGCGACAAGGAGTTTGATGGATGAACCAACTAATGATGACATTGAAGAGGTCCCTTCTGAGGAAGGAAAGAAGAAGAAGGCCCTAAAGACAGCCAAGAACACCATGAGTGTAACTTACGACAATGTGTCGTTTCACTCAGCAGAAGGAGCAAAGAGGTGGGAGTTTGTATTTCAGAGAACGGCAGAAGACACTGTCATCGGAGCTGCGTGGGCTAGAGGCCATTATACAGCTCCTGGAAAAGGCAGAATTAATAAGAACCGTCTCCAACATCGGTAATCACTATCCCCTCCTGGTTAAGGAATTCATTGCAAATTTGCCTACCACGTTTGGTACCCCAGATGCTCCAGAGTTTGATAAGGTATATGTCAGAGGCATTCGCTTTGACATCTCCTCTGACATTATCAATGACTTCCTGGGAAGGAAGAGGGTTCGATCTGTGCCACCACCCGATCTAAGCAAAGTCCTCCGTGAAATCACCGGAGATAAAATCAGAACATGGCCATCCAAAGGCACCGTGACGGCACCAGATCTGACTTCCAAGTACTCCATTCTCTTTCGGATTGGAGTTTCAAATTGGGCGCCCTCGACCCACGCATCATCTATCAAACCTGAGCTGGCAATCCTGATCTACCAAATAGGTACTGGATCTAAACTTGACTTTGGACAATTTGTGATTGATCATCTTGTTCGCCATGCTAGATATCTTGCTGTGAAAATCCCCATAGCCTTTCCATCCCTTATCTCTGAATTACTTGTATATCAACACCCTGGAGTGTTGAAACCATCGGATAAGGTGGGCAAAACAGGAGGACAGATTGTGGTAAGCCACAAGTTGTTTGAAGGGAAGCATGCTCCTGATCTTGTCAGGCCGGAAGCCACGGCAAAGACCAGTAGAGCCACAAGTGTCGTCCCTCTCACAAGGACTACCAGCAGGGATGCCGTCATGCTCGAACGAGAAATTGCTGTACTTGATGAGGACATTGCAAACTTAAAGACTGCTCTAAAGCACCTCTCGCAGCGCCGAACTCACTGCCCCAACCTGCTGCAATCAATGTCTCCTCCAGGCTCTGAAGATGATAACACAAATGATCCAGAAGAAGCTACCCAAGAAGCCTCCACAGAAGCAACAGAGACTGCAAGTTCAAACAGCAGCTCTACTTAAAAATTTTATGAAATTTTATGCAAGTTATGAACTACTGAACAACTTTTATGTCTGTAATATTTTTTGTGAACAATGTATCACGCTTCCTCTTGACAGCTGATTGAGAGCAAGTGTGAGTTATGTTTGGATTTATTTTGCTTATTTCCCGGATTTGTTACAATATTTGTTTGTACTTTGGCTCTTTTTGAGCCAGCAAGAGGGAGTAAGGTTAAGATAGAGACGACGCGACGCAAAGACACAAGACGCGACGATACGCGCGACGACACTGCCGATCAACGAGACGACAAATGCGACGCAGAATGCGACGCAGAATGCGACGCAGAATGCGACGAAGAATGATGTCCTTAAAAGTAGCCAAAGGGGGAGATAGCAGAACGACTCCTAATCTGAAAAGAAGAAAGACGGCGATTAAGAGGAAACCCTATAGGGTTAGTACTCATTCACGATTGCTATAAAAGCTTAGGCTACCCCCTTAGCAATCGTGTGGTTCTTTATTTGTTTCCTAGCAACAATTTGCAAGGTTCTTAGACGTGAAGGTTTGCGGGCTGAGAAATTGCAGATTGAGCTTAGGACTTTGTGCATCACATAACTGTAGAGAGTTAGGTGATTGAGGGTTTACTGAAGTCGTGAGTTGAAGACTGCACGTAACCACCAAGCTTAAAGAACACTTGAAGACGACAGAGCAAGGCGATTGCTCGAAGAGTGGAATCAAGACGTTCTTGGATTCAGGGGGAGACCCTGAGATAGATTGCATTGTAAGACGTAGCATAAAGTATAGATCTAGGGGTGATCACAAGTACTTGTATGTTCTGACGGATTACTGATAAGTGAAATCTTTCCACTAGGCTGAGAGCCCCCAGACGTAGGTGACGTTGCACCGAACTGTGTAAACAATCTGTTGTGTCATTACTTATAGCTTTATATTTACTGTCCTGCCTTATCTACGCAAGAAGTCAGACACAACGTTATAGCAATCTGTGTAACATTGTGTGTGGCATCTTGCACGACTAGCTGATCAAAATTTCAGACATCCATAGGGTCAAAGCCCTTTTGAGTGCCCAAACTTGGATGGTATCACGCTTGACTTGTAATTATTTGCGTTTAAGGGAATTATAAAAGTATGATTGCATATCGATACAATCTTAATCTAGAATCATCAATTGCAAATTAATGCAAGGATGATCCCTTAGCAGGTTACATGCGAGTCTGATTAAATATCGGTTTTTAATCTTTGCATGTGGGTGATAGCAAATCATACATGTACTTGTATATTTAAACTATCATACATTCATACATTCAATCATACAAATGTAACGGTAAATATATGCATAACTATGCCCATCTTAAGTTCCTAAGAATCTAGCAATACTGATCCTAAAGACTTGGTCTTCAAGATCCATACTTGCTCCATTCTTGTGAACTCCCACTGGCTTCGAGCCTCCTCCAAGTTTCGAGTCTTCTTCTTGACTTGCTTCGTGCGTTGGTCTTCGTGATTACAAATTTAAATAAAATAAATAAATACAAATCACGACACGCAGGTCGTATTTAGTACAACCCAAAACCAAGCAACACGTAGGTTGCAAAACCGATATTAAAATGCAAGTCTAGAGGGCTTAGCTATGCATCATGTGGAAAACATCATGTTATCAAAGATCATGTGAACACTCAACATACTTATTAAACAACGAAATTTTCCAAATTTTATCTTTCTTAAGTGTGGAAAAAATTCGGTTTATCGAAACTGGAGGGTTTAACTTAATAATTGAATTTTGAACCGGTTTTCGCTGGTCTATCGAAACCGAACCAAATCTAAAAATTAAATTTTAAGGGCTTCAAATTATTCTGGTTGGCCCTTAGTGCCGATCATGGTCTACCCTAGGGCATTCCATGGTCTACCAAGGGTCTCGACCCTGGTTAGCCATGGCTCGGCCATGGCTAACCCGAAACAGCCCAAAAAAAAATTTTCCAATTTTTTCAAAATCAATTAAATCTGAATTTTTTTCAATTACATGCATACTCAAGTGATGAACACATAAACAAAAATAAAATTCCAGAATTAAACATGTTGAATAAAATTCATAACAACCATGCTATGATACCACTAAAAGAGATCACCATGGGTTCCAAACGTTAATTTCATGCAGCGGAGCCTTATGTAACCATGATGATCGAGAATAGATGAAGATCTTAATGAAAAATTCAGCATGTTCTTAAGCTTTTTTATCTGAAAATTTACCTTTGTCAATCGATTAAAACACAAAGTAGTGTTTCTTTACTGAGTCCACACAAGCACAACAACCACGAATCGGTTTTCTCTCAACCTCTTGCTATTGAATGTTTTTTTGAGAATTATTTTGACAAAAACAATGGGGGAATAAGTATATGGGAGTCGGCAAAGTGGAGAGGGAATTTGGGGTTAGTTGCCGAAAATTAGAGAAAATAATAAGGGAAAATATTTTTCAATAAATTTGAAATTAAAACCAAAAATAATCTGATTTGAATTTCAAATAAAATAATTACATATCTTACCCTCTTAAACTCTTAATTGCACTTTTCCCCATTCATCAATTAAAACCCTAAATGGGCTTTAAGCCCGTTAACTAAAACCAAATTAAACCCATTAAATTGAGTTCTAATTTTGGTTTAGATCAACAGATTTAATTTCCTCAACTTTATTTCTTCAACCGTCTAGTTAATACCTTAGGTCAGAAATCAACCGAATCGTTTTCAATTTGACTAAATTGAAAACCTGATTCTCCCAATTTCCATCCATGCTTAAAGCATGTGACCCTCTAGGCTCACGAACAGTTGGCAGACTGATTAAATTACTATTTTACCCTTTCCATCATAAGTGGTCTCTAGAAAGACACTATGATTACCCAACGTTCGTGATTATCGATTATTCGGCTTAACCTGTTATCGTACATGTCACTGTCCTTTTATCAAACCAATATCCAGATTGATCAACAGGCATAGAATCGTCATCCTAATTTATCAATCACTGTTTCTTGATATCTGAGATGACTGAAAACTGATATTAAGGTATCACCTGCACGGCCGTGCTATTCCTTCAGTCATACTCATTAAGTGGCCTAAGCGGATATCATTCTCATACCAAAGTATGAGTGATAAATCCCTCAGACGCCTTTCGAGTACACTAATGCAATAAATATCCAAGCCAATCGAAGCCGTTATAGCTACCCTTTTACAGATAACGGTAGAATAGGTCAAACTTAGGTATTCGTTACATAGTGTACACAAAGACTCCTTGGTCTTAGCATATAATGACAAACTAAGGTATGTGAGTATCTCATGACTGGATCTATGCAGCATACTCACAATCGGGTTGTCCGATATCATCGACCTGATGGTATCTATGATATAACTCCGGCACGCACTTTACCATGATGAGTAGAGCATGATCACGAGGAGTTAATCTCATACTGATCGCTTCAGAAGAAGCTTAGCTGATCAGGGACTTTATCGAATGCAATTCTTTCTGATCTGTAGTTCTACTATAAGTGGTTACACACATTATCACATAGATCAAATCACATTAGATATATTACTACAACCCATTAATAATATTATGCCTTTTATTATGCAGAAGAATATTGTCCGTTACAATATAAATTAAGAAATTACATTGGACTAGGGCATAATCCTAACATATGGAGGAGTTGATGGTGAACTAGCAGTTAGAGGTTATACTGGCGCTAGTTTCCAGACAGATCTTGATGACTTTCGGAGTCAATCTGGATATGTATTCGTGTTGAATGGTGGTGCCTTCAGCTGGAAGAGCCATAAGCAGGACACGATTGCCGACTCTATGACAGAAGCTGAGTATATAGCTGCTGCAACAACGACTATGGAGGCTGTGTGGATTAGGAACTTTTTGGCTGAACTAGGTGTAATGCCAAACCCGGCTAGTTCACTGAGTTTACTATGTGACAACACCGGGGAAATAGCGCTAGCTAAAGAGCCAAGGTCACATGAGAAATCCAAACATATACTCAGAAAGTATCATCTCATCAGAGAGTTCATTGATAGAGGAGATGTGGAGATCAGTTTCGTAGCAACAGATGAAAACACAGCCGACCCGTTGACAAAGGCTTTACCACAACCTAAACATGAGGGACATGTAAAGTTTATGGGGATAGACTGGGATTTAGTTTGGAACTAGGGGCAAGTAGGAGACTGTAGGATTTGTGCCCTAGTCCAATACTATTTATGTCTATGAATATGTATCATCTGTTGCAATCAAATATAAAGCGGCATTTTATTACTATGGTGTTGTAGTAATGAGTTAAGTATATATCGATCTATATCATTGAGTGTGTCATCACTAATAGTAGAACTATAGATCTGTATGATTTATACTTAACGGGTCCCTGGTCAGTCAAGCTTCATCTGAAGTGACCAGTATGAGGACGACTCTTTATGATCACGCTCTAGTGATCATGGCAATAGGTTTTGGCGGAGTCAGATCATAGATATCATTGTGGAAATGATATTGGACGACCCGACTTGAATATGTTTCATAGATGCTGTCATGAACATATTCAGAGTTCGTAGCTTGTCATTGTATCGTTAGACCAAAGAGTCTCTGTGATCACAATATAGTCAATATCCGAGTTTGGTTCAAACCTAACGTTATCTGTGAAATGGTAACCATAACGGTTGTGATTGGCTCGGGGATGGGCTATATGTGTGATACGAGAGATGTCTAAGGGATTTATCCCTCATACCACTGAATGAGATAGGTATCGGTTTAGGCCACTTGATGAGAATGACTGAAAGGAAACGCATGGCCATGCAGATGATACGGAGTATCATTTTCAATCATCTCGGGTATCAAGAAACGGTGATTACTTAAATAAGGATGACTGCTCTATGCCTTATGATTGATCAAGATACCTAGTGATAAAATGATAGTGACATGGACGACATGAGGTTAAATCGGATTGCCGATAATCATGGACTTTGGGTAATCATAATGCCTTCCTAGAGGCCACTTATGATGGAAAGAGTAAAATGGTAATTTTACACCGATCTGCCAACAGGACATGAGCCTAAAGGGTCACACGCATAGGGTGCACATCTTAGGGAATCCGGGCAGAATTAATTATCGATTGGTTAAATCGGGCCGTGGCCTAAAGCCCTACGATTTTAGGCCACAAGCCCGTCAGCTCACGTACCATGAACCGGGCCAAAACCCTAGGGTTTTGGGCACAGGCCATGATGGATAATGGGGCCGAAACCCATGAGGTTGGAATACCTCATGGGCTGCCAAGTTGGGCAAGGCTAAGGCCTCATGGCTAAAACCCTAATGGGTTCGGCCCATGAGGCCCAAACCACCCAAGCCTTGGCCGGCGGCTAGGGTTTGTAGGGAGCCGAACGTAGCCCATTTTATGGGCTGGTTCATGCTCCCAAAACCCTAGCCAAACTCTATAAATAGAGGGCCCATGAGTTGGAAAATAAGAACTTGATTTTTCCATACCGTTACTCTGCCGGATTCTCTAACTAAACTTGTTTTCTTTCTAGTAGGAGAACTCGGGTTCAGATCTGGTGGTCTTGTGCACTCGTGTGTTACGGATAGAGGGAAAGATCGATTCGGGATTTTCAGACGGCTGATCCGATTCAAACCTCAAGTTATATTTCGTTTTCTAATCAAACTTTTTGACCCGAAACCAGCTCCAGCTTAATGGAAATTCAAAGCTCTTCAATTTCTCGTGAAATAGCCGTTTCCATTAGAGGTCAGGTTTGGGAGCTATCTGGCCCGCAATCTAACTGGTCTGCAAAACCGAAAAGGTAAATAATTTTCTTACACGTTTTCGGGGTAGAAACATGAGATCTAGGTTTGTAAAGATCTGAGGGTTGTTTCGGGGGATATTAAATTTTAATTTTCCGCTGGGCACTCTGTTTTTGAATCCTCCGAAACCCAACACAGTAAACTACATGGACATGATAAATAATCTGTGTTTTGTCTCAAAAAATGAACCCAAGAATGTGCAAGAAGCCATAAACAATGAATATTGGGTGTGTGCCATGTAAGAAGAACTGGTACAATTTGAGAGGAATGCAATTTGGGAGCTGGTACCTAAGCCAAACAATGTTAATGTCATCGGGACAAAGTGGATCTTCAAAAATAAATTTAATGAACAAGGTAATATCACTAGAAAAAAAGCTAGACTTGTAGCACAAGGATACACACAAGTAGAAGGAGTGGATTTCGACGAGACATTTGCTCTCGTTGCCAGACTTGAGGCCATCAGACTTCTCTTGGGCATTGCATGTCATATGCGATTCAAACTCTACCAGATGGACGTAAGAAGTGTTTTCTGGAATGGATATCTGAACGAAGAAGTGTATGTTTCTCAACCAAAAGGGTTTGAAGATCACAACTCTCCACAACCTGTCTATAGGCCTAAGAAAGCCCTCTACGGACTCAAACAAGCACCTCGAGCCTGGTATGAATGTCTAACTCAGTTCTTAGTTCAGAATGGCTATACTCGAGGGGGAGTTGACAAGATTCTGTTCGTGAAAAAAGAAGGAAGCAACATTATGAATGCTCAAATATATGTGGATGACATTGTGTTTGGGGGAATGTCAGAAAAGATGGTGGAACGTTTCGTTCAACATATGCAGTCTGAGTTGGAGATGAGCATGGTTGGTGAGCTAACCTACTTTCTAGGCTTCCAGATCAAACAAATGAATAATGACATCTTTATCTCCCAAAGAAAGTATGTCAAGAACATTATTAAGAAGTTTGGTTTGGAGAAAGCCTCCCACAAGATAACTCTGATAGCTACCCATATAAAGCTTACCAAGGATGATCATGGTGAACCTGTAGAACAAAGTCTCTATCGAAGCATCATTGGAAGCCTATTATATCTCATAGTAAGTCAACCTGACATTGCCTTCTCGGTGGGAATTTGTGCTCGCAACCAAGAAAATCCAAAAACAAGCCATCTAACTCAAGCTAAAAAGAGTATTCGATATATATTAGGTACGACTGAGTTAGGCTTATTATACTCGTTCGACACATCCTCTACACTAGTAGGATATTGCGATACGGATTGGGCTGGAAGCACACCTGACAGAAAAAGCACATGGGGAGGATGCTTCTATCTTGGGAATAATCT
Organism: Geranium rotundifolium; assembly: GCA_963920655.1. Taxonomy (NCBI): domain Eukaryota; kingdom Viridiplantae; phylum Streptophyta; class Magnoliopsida; order Geraniales; family Geraniaceae; genus Geranium; species Geranium rotundifolium. The sequence continues at coordinate 32,584,862 of OY987313.1, read as the reverse complement.
TGTCTATTGGTTCAGCAAGAAGCAAAATTGTATTGCCTTATCTACTGATGAATCGAAATATACTGCTGCTGGAAGTAGCTGCACTAAACTTTTATGGATGAAACAGATGCTCACTGAGTATGGTGTAAAAAAAGATGCCATGACATTATTCTGTGACAACATCAGTGCCATCAACATCTCAAAGAATCTTGTGCAACATAGCAAAACTAAGCACGTAGACATTCGACACCACTTTGTTAGAGAGCTTTGTGAAGACAATAAAATCAAGCTGCAGTATCTCCCCATAGAAAAACAACTTGCATACATCTTCACAAAGGCATTAGATGCAAATCGGTTTGAAAGTCTAAAGTCATCTCTTCGACTTTGCTGCCTTAAGTAAAAATCTATCAGGAAAAAGGGAGAGAGCTTTTACTGATTTGTTTTTGTCTCTCTCTAAAAGGATTGCTAGAGTCCACAAAATCAAATCTGGGCCCAACTTATCCAAGACCGTTTCAGGTTTCCAAATTTAAAGAAATAAATAAATGAAACCAAATCCTTTCTCTGTCATATAGTGACAAGATGTGCAACCAATATAAGCCGGACTTTTTGGCTTCACAGCAGGCGACACTGCACCTTTCCCCCATTTCTCGACCTCTCTCTCTCACCACTTTCCCAAACAGTTAGGGTTTCTTACACACATCTCGCCCTCATAATGTACTGAAACCAAGCCGACCTTCTACTACAACAAAGGAAAAATGTGACGATGGTGAGGATCAAACACAACGCGAGGAAAAATGCCACCGCAAAGTCGACCAAGAAAAAATATGGGCTCAAGATACGTGGAGCCAAATCCACCATTGAAGGATCTGGGCACTCTCAAATAAAACCCTCCGTTCAGAACTCACCTAATGGTAATCCTAAAAATCCTACTCCATCTATGCCTCAGACTCCAACTTTTGAGGAATCTCTTCCTAAGACGAAAAAGGGAGAAGAGCAAACTGAGGAGCAGAACACTCCGACATCTCCAACCATTCCTGACGACACCTTGGAGTTTATTGACGATTCGGCTGAGGAAACAGAGTCTCAAAGCGAGGACAACATCCCGTTAGGAAATTTGATAACCAAAAGAAAAGGAAAGAAGAAGAAGGAGGATACGAAAACACAGAAAAAGATAAAAGCTCCAGAAAAGGATGAAGCTTCTGTCCCAACATCTGGTAAAAGCAAGAAGAAAAAGACCACAATGCATGTGGTTCCAGAAGAAGAAGAGATCGACGAAGAAGAGGAGTTGCATACCCAAAGTGTCAAGAAAAGTATAAGAATGTAGAGGCTTCCCAAACATGTCCCTGATGTGCCGATGGACAACGTCTCTTTTCACTTTGTCGAAGGGGCCAGCAAGTAAGTATGTGTGCAATCACACTATCTATCTAGAAAGAGAGCTCTCGACTGAATTTTACGTCAATCTCTCCGATGCATACAACGATCAAGAAAATTCAGAGTACAAACAAGTCTACGTAAGAGGACAATGCTTTGATTTCACCCCTGAGGCCACTAACATCTATCTAGAAAGAGAGGTTGTCTACAAAACTCAACGTGTTCCAACCATAGACCGCATTGCCCAAGAGATCACTAGTGGCAGAAAGAAAGCATGGCCAACAAAAGGAATCATGGCATCTTCAAAACTCATAGCCAAAAACTCTATTCTCTACCGGATTGGCATAGCAAACTGGGCACCTTCCTCTCATGGATCGAGCATAAGGGCAGATCTCACAAAACTCATCTACTAGATAGGTTTTGAATTCTCCACTTGACTTTGGGTCATTTGTTGTTGATCATCTAGTTAGACATGCGGGATCTAGTGCATTTAAATTACCCATTGGTTTCCCTTCCCTTATCTGTGGAATGATGGTCCAACAATGTCCCAACATTGTCCGTGACAATGACTTTTTTGGGAAGCGACCTCTAGAGCTCAACATAAGTCCAAAGCTGTTTGAGGGAAAGCATGTCAAAGACCTTCCAAGACCTTCTGCAAAGACTTATGAAGCCAGAAGCAGCTCCAGAGCTGCCGGATCCATTAAAGACAGAACGGTGCACGAGCTCATGGAAGGGATCACAGATCCGGAGGGCACCATTGCTACTCTTACGAGTAGAAAGGCTACCTATGAACAACTCCTCCATGATCTGCTTGCTACTCCATAGGAGGGTCCTGATACTAAAGAAGAAGGTACCAACTCCGCCCCTCCTAGTAAAAAAAATCACACACCCTGCTGAAAAAACTTATTTTAATTTTTGCTAAACATTTGAATCCCCGGGGTCTGACCAGATTACATTTTGAATACTCTTTGCTCCTTGGTGGAGTTGGATATTTCCTATGTGGTCAGAGACTGGATTGCTCGTGTTTAGAGATGTTTTTGTTATTTCTCCTTATGTTTATACTTCTGTTATGTTTCTGGTTGCCCTTTGCAATTTTGGAGGCAATCAGGGGAAGATATGTTCAGGTCATCAAAAATTTAGTGACTTGTTGCACAACATGTTGCCACTTGTTTTGTGCCTTGCTGCGAGAGACATCATGAAAGCTACTACATGTTGCAACCTTGCTATAGAAGACAACTCTCTGCTGAAGGATGACTAATGATGACTGGAGATGGTCATCATAGCTAGAGACGCTATTAGCCGAAAACGGTGCTCGCCCGAAGCCGCTGAAGACGTTGCAAACCAGAAAAGGTGCTCGCCCAAAACTTGTCAACAAAATGTGCTTGCCTAAAAAATTGCAAAAGGGGGTGATTGTTACTAAGTTTAGTATTGGCATATTTTTAGGAAAAGATGTCAGCCAACATGTTTCAACACAGTTGGTGTGACATCTTACTCGCAGGATTAGACAAGACATTGAAGACTGCATGATCTAGTTCGCAGAAGCTGAGCGCACAAAAGATTAACACCACGATGATTTAGGCAAGGACCAGCTCGAAGAAAGACACGTCAGCAAGGCTTAGAGAAGGCGACAACGCTAGCTTGTCACTTGCGAATAACGCAAGGCGGCTAGGATTTCCTAATCAAAATCGGAAACCGATTAGGCAATAGGAGTTGCTATAAAAGCAGACGCTACCCCCTTAGCAACTCAGTCATTTCTCTGTGATAAATTCTCAAAACTCTTAACCGTGTACGACTAGCGGTTTGAGAGGCTGATCAAGTTAGAGAGGACGCTTTTGATCACATACATCATTTAAAGAAGAGATTGAGTGTGTGTGATTTGTGGGTATTTGTTCGTGACTGAAGACTCACGAAGAAATTGTCGAAGACAACTACACCGAGCATAGGCTTGCTCGAAGGGGGGAATTGAGGGAATCTCAAAGACAGGGGGAGTCCTTAGTCGAGGTGGTTCACGGTGAGATTTATAGTAGCTTAGGACAATAGCTTGTGTCATAGCTACTTGATGCTTGAAGTTTTACTATTGACTACCGAGTAGTGAAAACCTTACCACTGTTAGAGTGCCCCCCCGAAGTAGGTGCGGAGTCACCGAACTGGGTAAACATATTGTGTCTTCTGTTTACTACTTTATTATTTAGTGTCCATACACTGTAATTAAGCAAGTTGTCGAACCAGTCGTCACAAACATTGTGTTCAACATCCTGCCCCTGCTACTTAACTGAATTTCAATTACCAGTACTATGCCAGTGACTAATTGAAGTTTATCGGGTTTCTTTCCTTTCGAGTTACTATGCATGTTGCACAGTGCACGGGATCTTTAATTTCTTAAGCAAATCAATATCGATAAATACTATATATAATAGCAGCAAGGAATGAGACAGGTGGCTAGTTGGCTTTCACAAGTTTTTGTTGATTGCTGGCTTTTTCTGATACTTAGATTTTGAAAATATCTGTTTGCCTGTGTAGGATGCCATGGGGTCCAAACAATTAAACTCATGCATAGCGGAAGCGAGTTTAACTATGGGTTCAAGTAAACTAAAAGCAAATCATCACGTGATATAAATTTTAGCAAGGTTAAAGTATGGAAAAATCTGGAAAAATACCTTTCGAAGCTCGAATAAATCGAACACAAAAAAGTATTGTGTTCTCTAAATGTATCCACACAAGCAATGCACCTTTTGCACTTAAGAATTCTTCACACCCTTTTTGCTAGAAAGTATGAAAGAAGAAGCAAAATGAAAAAAGAAGAGAAGAAGAGAGAGCGGGGCACGGAAACAAGAGGTAGAGAGACCACAATTAGGTGAGGAATTTTGGGAAAATTAAATTGAAAATCAATTCATTTGATTTTCAAATTATTTCCCAAATTTAAAATCCTACCATTATTTTCTTAATATAATTAAGAATGGGCTTAAAGCCCATTTAGCTAATTTTAATTAAACCCAATTATTGGGTTCTAATTAAGCGGTTTAGCTAAACCGACTCAGTCCTCTTGAACCGATTTCCTCAACCATCTAGTTTAAAACCTAGGTTAGAAATCACCAAATTCTCTCGATTCTCATACTTCTCGTACACTGACTTATCAAGTCACTTTTGCTATATACCTTTCTTATAGTGTGTGTCCCTCTAGGCTCACAACCCGTTGGCATATTAGCATAATTACCATTTTGCCCTTTCCATCATAAGTGGCCTCTAGCAAGATATTATGATTATCCAACGTCAATGAATATCGATGATTCGATTTAACCTTGAAATTCTGATTCGTAGCCGAGTTAAGAAGTCGAACACAAAGTCGTACCTTTTGTGTCGACAACTTGTCTAAAACGCAAACCGTGGTTTAAAAAATAAACAAGTAATAATAACGACACCAGAGATGATTACCCAGTTCGGTGCAACGTCACCTACGTCTGGGGACACTTTGCCAGAGGAAAGGTTTTCACTATATAGTAGTCAAGAGTACAACTTCAAGCACCAACTAGCTATCACACAAGCTATTGTCCTTAGCTACTATAGATCTCACCGTGAACAACCTCGACCAGGGTCCTCTCCCCCTATCTTTGAGATCCTCTCAATTCCACCCTTCGAGCAAGCGCCTATGATCGGTGTCGTAGTCTTTTTTGACAGATTTGTGAATCTTCAATCACGAACACAAGAACCCTAATCGATCAAACACTCAATCTTCGCGAGTTGATGTTTAATCGAAGCAAAGTCGTTCTAGCAAACTAATCAGCCTCTCAACACGCCAATGGTGCATGGTTAAATGCTCTGAGAAATTTAGCAAATAAAGAACAGGAACGGACATGCTGCTAATGGGGAAGCGCAAGCTTTTTATAGCAGCCCCACATTCCTAATCTGGCTCAGATTAGGAATAGGAAGTCTTAGACTTCCTAAACAAATTAGGCAAGCAATTGCCGCCTTTGCTTACGTGTTAATGATAGCTGGAAGTCGCATGGCTTGTTGACGTCTTGCGCTCCAATTCTTTCAGTTGTTGTGACGTCATTCTTCTTGCGTTTCAAGCGACTCTAAATAGGAAAGCTTCAGGCCTTTCCTAATCTGGAGCGTAATGAGTCGCTCCAAATGTCTTGTAACATGTTGCAATGACTTCTTACTTTTGCGCTAAAAAATTATGCCAACACTAAACGTAGCAACAATCTCCCCCTTTGGCAATTTTTTAGGCAAACACATTGTAGTTACGACGGTTTTAGAGATTGGCTGATTTTTAGAAGAACTGAAGAACATGTTACAAAGAGTGTCAAAGCATCTTCTACGACATCTTGTGTGACATTGTTGGGCGTCTCGGCAAACATCCTGATCGACAGAAATCAGGGAACTGCAGTTTCGGCAGAAAAGCAAGAAGACGATTAGGAAATTCCAGAACGACTCCGATTCTGGAAAGAAGAAAGACGGTGCTTAAGAGGAAACCCTTTAGGGTTAGTACTCATCCTCGATTGCTATAAAAGCTTAGGCTACCCCCTTAGCAATCGTGTGGTTCTTTATTTGTTTCCTAGCAACAATTTGCAAGGTTCTTAGACGTGAAGGTTTGCGGGCTGAGAAATTGCAGATTGAGCTAAGGATAATGTGCATCACAAAACTATTGAGAGTTAGGTGATTGAGGGTTTACCGATCGCGTGAGTGAAGACTGCACGCAACCACCAAGTTGTACGAAGACTTGAACTGACAGAGCAAGGCGATTGCTCGAAGAGTGGAATCAAGACGGAGTCTTGGATTTAGGGAGAGACCCTGAAATAGATTGCACTGTAAGACGTAGCATAAAGTATAGATCTAGGGTTGATCACAGGTACTTGTATGTTCTGACGAATTACTGATAAGTGAAATCTTTCCACTAGGCTGAGAGCCCCAAGACGTAGCTGACGTTGCACCGAACTGGGTAAACAATCTGTTGTGTCATTGTTTATAGCTTTATATTTACTGTCCTGCATTATCTACACAAGAATTTCAATTGGTATTAGAGGGGGCACCTACAGCTTTAGGTGAGTTCCTAAAACAAATATTTTAGATGGAAGTAACTACGGCTATTGGAAGGCTCAGATGTGTGCCTTCATGAAGTCACTTGACAACAAAACATGGAAGGCTGTGATCGATGGTTGGAATGCTCCACAACTCAGTGACAACGATGGTAATCCTATCGGTCCAAAACAAGAAAAAGATTGGACTAATGATGAAGACGAGGAATCACTGGGAAACTCTCGAGCTCTGAATGCTATCTTCAACGGCGTTGACAAGAACGTATTCAAACTAATCAACACATGCATAACTGCCAAATCCGCAAGGGACATCCTTGCTGTTGCATATGAAGGAACAACCAAGGTTCGAGAACAAAAACTCCAATACCTGACAACCAACTTCGAAGCCCTCATCATGAAAGAAGACGAATCAATTGCAGAATTCAATGTTCGTATTCGTGATCTAGCCAATGAATCCTATTCTCTGGGAGAGCCAATGTCTGATGAAAAACTGGTTAGAAACACCCTGCGTGCTCTTAGCCCTAGATTTAAGATGAAGATCACTGCAATTGAAGAAGTTCTTGACCTCGAGTTCTTAAAATTCGATGACCTAATGGGGTCTCTAATGACCTATGAGTTGTCTCTGCCCAACATCGAGAAAAGGAATAAACGAGTTGCTTTCAAAAGCTCAACACACAAGCAACCAGAACCTGAGGATTCTGATTCCGAAGAAGACATCGATGCTACAATGGCCTTTCTCACAAAAAATTACAACAAAGTCATGAGAAGATTCAGTCGAATGGGTGGACGAAATGTCACAACAAATGCCAGAAACAAAGCTACACAAAAAGCTCAACCAGGAGGAAGTCTTGACAGACCAAGCAGGAGTGGAGAAGAAAACAACAAGAACAAAGGACTTCAATGCCATGAATGTGAAGGATTCGGCCATCTTCGTAGAGAATGTCCAAATTTCCTAAAACAACAAAAACGAGGATATAATGCCACCCTATCATATGATGACAATGAAGATAGTGAATCTGAAGAGGTAAGCAACTTTGTTGCATTCACTACTACTACTCCTGTATGTAACATTGATAATTCTGCCAATATCAATGATGATCACCACCATCCAACTCCAAATGAGAATTGGACTAAAGAGCAACTAGTCGAGGCATACAAAGGCTTACATACCAGATGGATCAAGGAAACTCTGATACTTGATCAACAGGGTGAACGGATTATCAGTCTTACCAACGACAAGTCTAGATTTCTAGAGACGATCGTGGAGCTAAACCACGAAATCACCAGACTTAATGGAGAAATTAGTCTTATGACTAAATCGGTAAAGATGATGAATCCTAGCACGGAAAGCCTTGACAAGATTCTATCAGTGGGAAAGCAGTCCAAGGATACGACGGGACTAGGGTACACAAACGATATTCCCTCAACAGCAGTGATGAAGTTCATCCCACAACAAGCCATGGTGTACAAGAAACCACTGGATGCCCCAACACATCCTACAGGACGACCTACAACAAATGCCAAGATATCGTCTACAACATGTTCTTGTCAAGAAACTGCCATAAGACATCCTCCACGAAGACAACAATACTACAGAAAACCAGCTTATCAATATCAATGGATATGTCATTACTGTGGTCAACAAGGTCAAATCAGACCTTTTTGTTTTCAACTTCTTGGGAGGAAGCAAGCTCAGCTACCACAAAAGAGACATCAAAGGCATCTCTCAACTCCTCAGAAAACCTCCCGCCTTGAATGGAAACCTAAGAACCTAGTCTATCGAGCTAATGTTGCATATACATCCTTAAGTGCATCAACAAACAAGGAATGGTATCTCGACAGTGGATGTTCTCGACACATGACAGGAGATGAGATTCGAGCTTCTTTGTTACTTTTGGAGATGGGATTCGAGCTCGAATCATTGGAAAAGGAGTACTCAAGCATCCAGGAGCCACGTGCCTAACTGAAGCATTACTTGTAGAAGAACTTAAGGCAAACCTAATTAGCATCAGCCAGATCTGTGATCTGGGTTCAGAAGTGAAATTCACTAAAGAAGCCTGTATAGTTAAAGACGTCGATCAAGTCACTATTCTACAAGGAGTTCGCTGAACGGATAATTGTTATATCTGGTCGGCCGAATCACATACCGAAGCAACCAAATGCTTTGTCTCCAAAGAAGAAAAAACCAAACTGTGGCATAGAAAGCTTGGACATCTAAATCTTAGAAGCATGCAGAAGGCAATCTCTGAGCAGGCAATTACAGGAATTCCGAACCTGAAAATAGTGGAAGGAAAGATCTGCGGAGAATGTCAGATTGGTAAGCAAACCAAGATGTCACACAAGAAGCTACAACATATCACCACCTCTCGAGTACTTGAGCTGATACATGTTGACCTCATGGGACCAATGCAAGTTGAAAGCCTTGGAGGAAAACGATATGTCTTTGTATGTGTAGATGATTACTCACGATACACTTGGGTTGACTTCCCTCGTGACAAATCAGACACCTTCTCAATCTTCAAAAATCAGTGCATCTAGGTCAAACGAGAAAAAGGAGAAACAAATGGCAAAATAATCCGCCTTCGTAGCAATCATGGTCGAGAGTTCGAAAACAGCAAATTTGTAGAATTCTGCAACTCAGAAGGGATAGCTCATGAATTCTCACCACCAATCACTCCCCAACAGAATGACATTGTTGAGCGCAAGAACAGGACTCTACAGGAGATGGCTAGAGTTATGATGCTGGCCAAGGACATACCAACTAACTTTTGGGCAGAAGCACTTAACACTGCTTGCCATATCCACAATCGAGTCACTCTTTGACCAGGTATGTCAGTAACTCATTATGAAATATGGAGGGGGAGAAAGCCAAATGTTAAGTACTTCCATATCTTTGGCTCCACCTGTTATATACTTGCTGATAGAGAACCTCGTCGAAAGCTTGATCCAAAGAGTGATGAAGGCATCTTCCTTGGTTACTCAAAAAATAGTCGCGCGTACCGAGTCTTCAACAAACGAACCAAAACCATGTTGGAATCAATCAATGTTGTTGTTGATGATGACTGTGAAAATGCCTCAGAAGACGCGACAGACGAGGACAGAGTCTATCCTCCCAACAATGTTAGGAAGGATGATATTACTAATGTCAGAGAAGATGCTAGCAGCAAATCAGAAAACAATGATGCTAGTCCAAATGTCGATAACGGTGAAACAGTTCCTGAAACCAGCAACAAGAATCCCTCGCGAAGAATCCAGACTAATCATCCTATCTCTGGAGTAATTGGAGACCTGAATGAAGGCATACGGACTTGGTCAAAAACTCCTGAAGACTAGAACGAGATGATAGGCAATATTTGCTTCGTTTCAAAGATAGAACACAAAAATATCAATGAAGCCATCAATGATGAGTATTGGGTCAATGCTATGCAAGAAGAGCTGATTCAATTTGAGAAAAAACAGGTGTGGGAACTGGTGCCCAAACCAAGTGAAGGAAATATCATTGGCACAAAATGGATTTCCAAAAACAGGTCCGATGAGCTGGGCATCATTACTCGCAACAAAGCCGGGTTAGTTGCTCAAAGTTATACTCAAATTGAGGGAGTCGACTTCGATGAGACCTTTGCTCCTGTAGCAAGACTTGAAGCAATCCGTCTTCTACTAGGGATATCATGCCATCTACAGATAAAGCTCTACCAGATGGATGTCAAAAGTGCATTCCTGAATGGGGATCTCAATGAAGACGTATATGTGGCGCAACCCAAAGGATTTGTTGATCCTCACTATCTTGCTCATGTGTATAAACTCAAGAAGGCTCTCTATGGGTTGAAACAAGCACCAAGGGCTTGGTATGAAAGGCTCACAAAATTCCTAATTAAAAGCGGCTACACTAGAGGGGGAGTCGACAATACTCTATTTGTGAAGAATGAAGACGGGAATCTGATGATAGCTCAAATTTATGTCGATGACATTATCTTTGGAGGGATGTCAAAAAGGATGGTAGAGCAGTTTATTCAACAAATGCAATCAGAATTCGAGATGAGCATAGTGGGAGAGCTTACCTATTTTCTAGGCTTCCAAATCAAACAACTAAAATATAGCATCTTCATATTTCAGAGAAAATATGCGAAGAATATTGTCAAGAAGTTTGGGCTAGAGAAAGTGAAATTCTGAATCGTAGCCGAGTCAGTAAGTCGAACACAAAGTCTTTAACTTGTGTATCGACTTCTTGTGGAAATAGTAAGCAAAGTAATAGACAGATAATAATCACGACACCAGAGATGATTACCCAGTTCGGTGACTTCGCACCTACGTCTGGGGGCACTTTGCCAGTGGAAAGGTTCTTCACTATAGGTAGTCAATAGTACAACTTCAAGCACCAACTAGCTATCACACAAGCTATTGTCCTAAGCTACTATAGATCTCACCGTGAATCACATCGACCCGGAGCCTCTCCCCCTGTCTTTGAGATTCCCTCAATTCCACTCTTCGAGCAAGCTCCTATGCTCGGTGTCGTCGTTTTCTTGGACGGAGTTGTGAATCTTCAATCACAAACAAAAACCCTAACCGACCCAAACACTTAGTCTTCGTGACTCAAGGTTTGATCGGAGCAAAGGTTCGTTCTAGCGAATCTTAATTAGACTCTCAACACGCCGATGGTGCACGGTTAAGAGCTCTGAGAAATCTTGCAAGTGTTAGAACAAGAACGGATAATCTGCTATTGGGAAGCCAAGGGCTTTTTATAGCAGCTCACATTCCTAATCCTTCTCGGATCAGGAACAGGAAAGTCAGGCAAGTTGTTGCCGCCTTCCGTAACAGCTGGAAGTCGTCTTGCCTGTTCTGACTTCCTGATGAAATCAGGCAAGTCTAGTTGCCGCCTTTTGCTGACGTGTAATTGCCAGCTGGAAGTCGTCTGACTTGTCGACGTCACTCTCTTGCGCTCCAAGTTTTCGTGGCGCCTTTCTTCTTTCTTCTGGTTTATCTTCTGGAGCGGCTTCTAGAGCGGCTTCTAGAGCTTAATCTTCTTGAGCGGCGACTTCTGGCGTGCGACTTCTGGCGTAATGGCGACTTCTGGCGTAATACATTATCTCCCCCTGTTTGTCTAATAATATTACCAAAGGCAACCGCATAATCAAAATCGACTAAACAGCAGGGTAAACGAAAACAGCTCACACCTTGAGCAAATAAACGGCTCAAACATGAGCACAAATCCAGCTCAATCAAGAGCAAATATCCCAAAAAAAGTCACAATGTGCAGAAAGTAACTCGGACAAACCCCGAGAATTTAATAGTGTGTGTGGAACAGAGTTATCATAGCAAATTTCAAAGAATTACTAAAACGGCGTGGAGTCGTTAACATCTTCTTCAGCAGGAACAGCAGCAGCAGAGCGGAGGTCTTCTAGAAGGGCTTCACAGGCGACTTTGCGAGTTGAGAGTGTAGCAATTGACTTCTCCAGATCAGCAATCATCTCCACCAATTCTTCCTCCATTCTGGCGCCAATTGGTCCTGAGGGTCGAGAGCTTGAACCAGCTCTTGGGGTTTTGGCCATAGGAAGTCCGAGGTCCTTCAACTGCTTCCCTTCAAATTTCTTGAGATTGATGGCTAGGGGCAGTGGCTTCTTACCCGGAATATCCGATTCTCGAACAATGTTAGGACATTGTTGGAGAAGGATACCGGTGATTAGCGAAGGAAACCCGATCGGAAGTTTGATAGCACATGATTTGGCGTGCTTAACTAGATGGTCAATAACGTATGCGCTAAAAACAATAGAGGACTGCGTACCTATTTGGTAAATGAGTTTTGCCAGCTCGGTTCTGATGCTTGACCCATGCGTAGAGGGTGCCCAATTAGCCAGACCGATGCGGTAGAGAATAGAATATTTTGCTGTGAGCTCGGTTGCCGCAATGGTGTCCTTGACTGGCCATCCCTTCTTACGTCCTCCAGTTATTTCGACCGCTATTTTGTTCAAGTGCGGGACTTCTGGAGTGACTTCTGGGTCATCTTTGCCAAGATATGCATTGATGATTGAGGCAGAGATTTCAACGCATTCTCCCCGAACAAACACCTTTCTGTATTCAGCATCTTCGGGTTCATCGAACTCGCTTGATAGGTTGACAATAAACTCCTTGACCAAAGTTGGGTAGAATGGCCCAATATTTATGACCGTGTTGGTCAGGCCTGCTCTACGGATAAGCTCTACAATCGCATTTATCCCTTGTGCTTCGGTGGAGAGTTCTCTTTCTGGATAGATCTTCCGTTGATAGACATACTGCCACTTAACGGCATTGTCTACAGAGTGGAAAGAGACGTTGTCTGTAGGTGCCTTCAGTACAAACTTGGGAAGTTTCTGCCCTCCTATTGTCTTCTTCACCTGTGGTAGCACAATCAGGGTGTCTTCTTCTTCAGATTCTTCTTCTTCAGGGACAACGGTTGTTGCAGTGGTCAATGACTTCTTTCTTGACTTCTTCGGCTGTTTGAACGTCGAAGCTTCTCCTTTTTCTGTTGCTTTCCTCTTTGAGGTCAATCTTCTCTGAACTTGAGTTTCTTCTTCTTCATCAACCAACCTTCGTGTTGGTAGCTTCCTTCTCTCAGCCCTTTTGGGCACAGCTTATTCCTTTTCCATGTTTTCAATGTCGACACTTTCTTCGGTGTTGACAAGTTCCTTCGAAGGTTGAGTGACTTCTGGAATGGCTTCAGTATTTTCATTAATCCCTGAAACACTGTTCGGGGCGACATGGGAACTTCCTTCTTTCTGTAGGTTCTCGTTAAGAGGAGATTTCTCTGGTGCGGGTGTCGATTTAGAAGGGCTAGATTGGTCCTTGGTGCTAGTGCCGTGGTCTTCTGGAACGAGGGTTTCTAAACCCTCTACAGGCAGGCTTTCTTCTATGTTTTCTTCAGAGAGGATAGCAGATTTACCTCGTGTTGGAGTCGTAGTAGAGAGAGAAGCTTCTTCTTCAATGTTCGCAGAACCGGCTAGACTGTCGTCCTTCTCAACGACGGGAATCGTGTCTTCCGGTGTGATAGTTGGAGGCGAACTTGTTGCTTCCTGGGGTGCTGCCGAAGTTTCTCCTAACCCTTTTCCTCCTCGGATCCTCACTCCATGCTTGGTCCTTGTCGATTTGGAGGCTGATAATTTCTTGGCAATGACTTTTGCCCTCATTTTTGCTTGTAGTACTTTTGAGGCAGATGGTATTCGTCCGCTTCGAGTACCAACCATTTAGCTAGGATTTCTTCTTTGTGGGGAGAAAACAGATTTTTGCAGAACTTTTGATCTGAGAAACCCTAGCGATTTCAAATGGTGGAGGAGGTGCAGAGTATGTGGGAATTGAACAGAATGATTTCTGATAGGTGGATTGTCAGATCGTAATCATTCTCAAAATTCAAAAAGACTAACGGGCTTCTGATTAAAGGATTTGGGCCCGGCTTGATTTTGTCCACCTTGTTTGGTCCTGATTGAGAGAAAGAGTAAAACAAACCAAAAGCTCTTCCTCTTCTTGCTTGACTTCTGACTATTCTAGACAGCAAAGTCCAAGGGTCGACCTCAGACTTTCAAACCTTTTGGCATCTAACGCCTTTGTAAATATGTTTGCGACTTGTTTCTCAGTGGGTAGGTATTCGAGCTTTATTTTGTTTTCTTCTACAAGCTCTCGAATAAAGTGGTGTCTGATGTCAATATGCTTTGTCTTGCTATGTTGCACTGGGTTCTTCGAGATATTGATTGCACTGATGTTGTCACAGAACAAAGTCATGACTTCTTGCTTGACTCCATACTCTGTCAACATTTGTTTCATCCAAAGAAGCGGAGTACAGCTACTTCCGGCTGCAATATATTCAGACTCAGCAGTGGACAAAGCAATACAATTTTGCTTTTTGCTGAACCAGGATACAAGATTGTTCCCTAGGTAGAAACAACCTCCAGAGGTGCTTCTTCGATCTGGTGTGCTTCCCGCCCAGTCAGCATCACAATATCCAACCAGAGTAGGAGAGGTATCAAAGGAATATAGCAAACCCAATTCAGAGGTTCCCGAGATGTACCTTATGATCCTCTTTGCATGAGCCAAGTGACTGACTTTTGGATTGGCTTGATATCGAGCACAGATTCCCACAGAATAAGCAATGTCGGGTCGACTTGCTGTTAGATAGAGGAGACTTCCTATTATGCTTCGATAAAGACTTTGATCAACTGGTTCTCCCATCTCGTCCTTTGTGCACTTGTCATGTGTGGCAATAGGAATCCTCTTGTGCGAAGCCTTTTCTAATCCGAACTTCTTGACAATGTTCTTTGCGTATTTGCTCTGGGAGATAAATATTCCATCTGACATCTGCTTGATCTGGAAGCCTAGGAAATATGTGAGCTCACCGACCATACTCATTTCAAATTCAGACTGCATGTGTTGAACGAAGCGTTCCACCATCTTGTTTGACTTCCCTCCAAACACAATGTCGTCGACATATATTTGAGCAATCATGATGTCCTTTCCTTCCTTCTTCACAAAGAGAGTTTTGTCTACCCCCCCCCCTCGAATATAGCCATTATGTACAAGGAATTGAGTAAGACGTTCATACCATGCTCGTGGAGCTCGTTTAAGACCGTAGAGAGCTTTCTTTAGCTTGTAGACATGGTGCGGAGAGTCATGGTCTTCGAATCCCTTTGGTTGGGCTACATAGACTTCTTCGTTCAGATTTCCATTGAGAAAGACACTCTTTACATCCATCTGATAGAGTTTGAAACGCAGATGACATGCGATGCCGAGAAGAAGTCGTATGGCTTCCAGTCTGGCTACTGGAGCAAAGGTTTCTTCAAAGTCGACTCCTTCGACTTGTGTGTACCCTTGAGCCACTAGTCTCGCTTTGTTTCGAGTGATGTTTCCTTGCTCGGCAGACTTGTTTTTGAATATCCATTTTGTCCCGATGACATAGACATTGTCAGGTTTGGGTACAAGTTCCCAGACTTCATTCCTTGCAAACTGAACCAATTCTTCTTGCATTGCGCAGACCCAGTACTCATCATTGATGGCCTCTTGTATATTCTTTATCTCAATTTTGGAAATAAAGCACATGTTACCTATCAACTCTTGGTGGTCAAGAGCTGCCTTTTGACGAGTTCGAACTCCCTCATTAATGTCTCCAATCACATCCTGGGGTGGATGATTCTTCTGAATTCTTCTTGACGGAGCTTTTTGCCTTGTACGAGTTGCCTCTTCATCCGGGATGATTTGGCTTTCGTCTTCAGATTCTTTGTTGCGCTCATCGTCCTTGACTTCTGGTCTGACTTCTCCTCTGACTGCTGGTCTGACTTCTCCTGAGAGATTTAGGACTTCTTCGTCCTCGTCACTAGGTTGCTCGTTGCTGTCATCGATCACGACATTGATGGATTCCATGATAGTCCGGGTGCGTTTGTTGAATACACGAAAAGCCTGACTATTTCTGGAGTATCCGAGGAAGATGCCTTCTTCGCTTTTAGGATCCAATTTGCGTCGAGGTTCCCTATCTGCGAGTATGTAGCAGACTGATCCAAACACATGGAAGTATTTGACATTCGGCTTTCTCCCCCTCCATATTTCATAAAGAGTGAGCGAAGTTCCAGGGCGGAGAGTCACTCTATTATGAATATGGCATGCCGTATTCAAAGCTTCAGCCCAGAAGTGTTACGGGATGTCTTTGGCAAACATCATGACTCTTGCCATCTCTTGAAGAGTGCGATTCTTTCTTTCAACGATCCCGTTTTGCTGAGGAGTGATGGGAGAAGAAAATTCGTGGGTAATTCCTTCAGCATCACAGAAGTTTGCGAAGCTGATGTTCTCAAACTCCTTTCCATGATCGCTCCGAAGCCGGACGACTTTCCCAATAACTTCTCCATTTTCTCGTTGAACTCTTCGACATAAGGCTTCAAAAACTAAGAAGGTATCTGACTTCTCTCGAATAAAGTCTACCCATGTGTACCTTGAGAAGTCGTCTACACATACAAATATGTACTTCTTCCCTCCTAGACTTTCTACTTGCATGGGTCCCATAAGATCAACATGAAGAAGTTCTAGAACACGAGAAGTAGTAAGATGTTGTACCTTCTTGTGCGACGTCTTGACTTGTTTCCCAATCTGGCATTCTCCACATATTTTTCCTTCAATGATCTTGAGGTTGGGAACTCTAATGATCGCCTTTTTAGAGAGAATCTTTTGCATACTCCTCAAATTGATGTGACCAAGTTTTTGATGCCATAGTTTTGTCTCTTGGGCTTTGGATAAAAGGCACTTGGTTGGCAAGGTACTAACTGTTGGAGACCATAGATAACAGTTTTCAAGGGACCTGTGGCCTATCATGACTTCCTTTTGTTGTTCGTCTTTGACCGAGCACTTGTCACGAGTGAAGTGGACATCCAGATTTAAATCACATATTTGACTTATGCTGATGATATTTGCTGTGAGGCCTTCTACTAGCAGAGCTTCTTTCAGACATGGAGAATTGGGAAGATTGAGTTTTCCTTTCCCGAGCACTCTCGCTTTTACTCCATCTCCAAAAGTGACGAAGCTGTTTGTGCATGGTATTAAAGTGACCAGGAAAGATCTATTACCCATCATATGTCGAGAGGATCCACTATCGAAGTACCAATCGTTGCTGGTTGAGGCCTTTAAAGCGGTGTACGCGATGTTAGCTCGATAGTTGACCTCTTTGACTCGCCATTCCTTCCGAGGTTGGCTTTTCTTGACGGTGGTCCTTCTCTTGACTGAGCTCTTCCCATATAGCTGATAGCAGAAGGGTCGAATATGTCCTCTTCGCCCACAGTGATGACAAACCCAGTTATGTCTTTCGTTCTGGGTTTTTGACGCGGCCAGGGTAGAAGACTTTTTGGTCGCTTGGTCAGCCGTGAAGTTAGGAGACTTCTGGCGAGACTTCTAGGAGACAGACTTCTGAGGAACGAAGATGGTGTGCGATGATGAGGCTTCTTTCGAATATCCAAGACCTTCCATATTCTTTGATGGTTTCCCGATCGAAAGTATTTGGTCCAGAGTGTCAGTACTTGGATTCATCATCTTTACAGACTTGGTGACCTGCTCTAACTCGTCTTTTAGTCGAGCAACTTCCATTTTGAGATCAATAGTCGTCTCAAGAAGTCTTGACTTGTCTTCATTAAGAGTAAGAATGAGAGCGTTCTGTTTTTTGATTACCTGAGAGTCTTCAAGCCACTTGACATACCATTCGTTGTAAGCATTGTTGAGAGTCTCATCGGATAGCTCATCATCAGAGTTATACTTCTCTGAGCTTTCAGCTGGTTGATCTATTGTGGAGGAAGTGAAAGCCACATAGTACTTGTATGCTCAAAAGGTCACTATCTTCCTCATCTTCATCGTCAGTTAGAGAGGCAATGAATCCCTTCTTTTGTTTCTTTAAGAAGTTGGGACATTCTCTCTGCATATGTCCATACCCCTCACACTCAAAGTACTGTGCTCCTTTACCTGATCGTTCTCCTCGTCCTCCATCGTTAGCTGTGTTGTCGAGCTTCTAAAACTTGTGCTGTGGCTTGTCTCTGACTTCTCGGGTGACTTTTCTTCCTGTCATCTAGCCAAATCTTTTCATGACTCTGTTGTAGTTTTTGGCCAGCATGGCGATAGTTTCCTCGATGTCACTATCCGACTTAGAGTGTGTTGAGTTATTCTGATTAGAACTTTTGAAAGCCACACCTTTTTGTTTCTTCTCAATAGGAGGTAGGGAGAGCTCGAAAGTCATTAGTGAGCCCATGAGTTCATCAAACTTCAGTGTCTTCAAGTCATGAACTTCTTCGATGGCGGTGATCTTCATCTTGAATATGGGACTTAGGGCTCTCAGTGTCTTTCTGACCAAATCTTCATCGATCATAGGCTTGCCAAGTGAATATGATTCATTGGCCAGATCCTTGATGCGCACATTAAACTCCGCAATAGTCTCGTCATCATTCATGTTAGAGCCTTAAAGTTAGTCGTGAGGTACTGTAACTTCTGCTCTTTGACTTTTGAAGTACCCTCGTAAGCAACCGAAAGTGTGTCCCAGGCAATTTTGGCACTTGTGCATGTGTTGATGAGTCGAAACACATTCTTGTCTACTCCATTAAAGATAGCATTGGGTGCACGAGAATTACCTAGGGCGGCTTCATCTTCTTCCATGCTCCACTCCTTTTCTGGTTTGATGCTGGTTTGATATCCATGAGCATCATCATAGTAAGGTTCCTCCCATCCATTGATGATAGACTTCCAGGTTTTGCTGTCGAGGGATTTCAGGAAAGCACACATCCGTGCTTTCCAATATCCATAGTTTGTTCCGTCGAGTAACGGCGGACGATTGACAGATCCTCCTTCCTTTGAATCCATATTAGCTACTCAGAATTATGCAGGAAAATCACCTAAGAGATTAAGGTGCATCCTCTGATACCAATTGAAATTCTGAATCGTAACCGAGTCAGCAAGTTGAACACAAAATCTTTAACTTCTGTATCGACTTCTTGTGGAAACAGTTTGCAAAGTAATAGACAGATAATAATCACGACACCAGAGATGATTACCCAGTTCGGGACTCCGCACCTACGTCTGGGGGGACTTTGCCAGTGGAAAGGTTCTCACTATAGGTAGTCAATAGTACAACTTCAAGCACCAACTAGCTATCACACAAGCTATTGTCCTAAGCTACTATAGATCTCACCGTGAATCACCTCGACCCGGAGCCTCTCCCCCTGTCTTTGAGATTCCCCCAATTCCACTCTTCGAGCAAGCTCCTATGCTCGGTGTCGTCGTTTTCTTGGACGGAGTTGTGAATCTTCAATCACAAACAAAAACCCTAACCGACCCAAACACTTAGTATTCACAACTCAAGGTTTGATCGGAGCAAAGGTCCGTTCTAGCGAATCTTAATCAGACTCTCAACACGCCGATGGTGCACGGTTAAGAGCTCTGAGAAATCTTGCAAGTGTTAGAACAAGAACGGATAATCTTCTATTGGGAAGCCAGGGGCTTTTTATAGCAGCTCACATTCCTAATCCTTCTCGGATCAGGAACAAGAAAGTCAGGCAAGTTGTTGCCGCCTTCCGTAACAGCTAGAAGTCGTCTTGCCTGTTCTGACTTCCTGATGAAATCAGGCAAGTCTAGTTGCCGCCTTTTGCTGACGTGTAATTGCCAGCTGGAAGTCGTCTGACTTGTCGACGTCACTCTCTTGCGCTCCAAGTTTTCGTGGCGCCTTTCTTCTTTCGCTCCAAGCTT
This sequence comes from Geranium rotundifolium, assembly GCA_963920655.1. NCBI lineage: Eukaryota > Viridiplantae > Streptophyta > Magnoliopsida > Geraniales > Geraniaceae > Geranium > Geranium rotundifolium. Next base: position 32,565,255 of record OY987313.1, on the reverse strand, counting down.
TGTGGAAATAGGGAAGCTTCAGACTTTCCTAATCTGCGGCTCGTAACAAGTCGCTCCACATGTCATGTAACATGTTGCTCGACTTCTTACATTTGCGCTAAAAAATCATGCCAACTATTAAACGTAGCAACAGAAAGCCTCACATAAAAGGACACCGGCAGCTACACATATCAAGCTAACTCAAGATGATCCAGGAGAAGTCGTCGACCAACACCTATACAGAAGCATTATCGGTAGTCTTCTCTACCTTACTGCCAGTCGACCAGATATTGCCTACTCTGTAGGAGTATGTGCACGATATCAAATTAATCATAAGGTTAGTCATCTATCCCAAGCTAAAAGAATTATAAGGTATATCTCTGGGACTACAGACTTGGGTTTATTATACTCATTCGACACATCGTCTACCCTAGTGGGGTATTGTGATGCCGATTGGGCTTGAAACACAGCGGATAAGAAAAGCACATCTGGAGGATGCTTCTTCCTTGGCAACAACCTCATATCATGGTTTAGTAAAAAGCAAAACTGTGTAGCCCTTTCCACTGCCGAATCGGAGTATATTGTTGCTGAGAGTAGCTGCACACAACTACTATGGATGAAGCAGATGTTAGTCGAATACAATGTCAGACAAGAAGCCATGACTTTATATTGTGATAATGTCAGTGCCATCAACATCTCTAAAAATCCTGTCCAACACAACAAGACCAAGCACACTGACATTAGACACCACTTCATTCGCGAGTTGGTCGAAAATAAGAAGATCATCCTAGAGCACATCCATACAGAGAAGCAACTTGCTGATATTTTCACAAAGGCATTAGATGCGAGCAGATTTGAGTATCTCAGATCATCACTCGGTCTGTGCACCATCAACGAGCAATAGATGTCGCAGAAACGGTTAAGAGGAGTTAGTTGGTTCCTCTTCATGAACCGGTCCAAAATCCCAACACATGCCATTGGGCCAAGCATACCAAAAGCCCATATAAAGGAAGGAAAGGTCACAAAAGATACGCTCGGACTTTAACAAATTTGAATCAACCTGTTTTGAAAATCTAAACCTAGTCTGCCCCTTCTCGTGTTCGCTCTCATCTCCCTCACCTCTCACATTCTGCAACAAAAAATCTCACTACCTACACAGACATGGTGAAAACTCGGAGCACGATAGTACCAAAGAAGACCTCCGAACCAAAGAGGGCAGAAGTAAAGAGCTCCAAGAGCAGCAAAGCAAAAACCAACAAGCATGGAGTCCGAATCAAAGGACCAAAAGCGCAGAAAGCTGAGGAATCTCCCAAAGAAATCCATGCGGAGGAAGCACCAATTCCAATCTTTGCTCGAGTTCCCAAACGGTCTCGAACCGGAAGCTCTGCATTCTCCATGACAGACCTAACAGGGCCAGAAAGGGAGACTGATCTTGGCCAAGGAAGTCGAGAAGCGTCCATGCAGATTGTTCCTGTTCCAGTACCAACAAATGTCCCAGGTATCGACTCTTCCATTATCTCAAACACCGATACCTCCAGAAATAGTGACTTGTTGGAGTCTCTTCTGGAAAACCAAGAACCACCTCAAGAAGGTGTGGTGGAGGAACTGATTAATCCTGGAGGAGAAGAGAAAGACTTGACCCCGGCCAGTCATGGGTTGGAGAGTATTGCTGAAGGAGAAGGAGAAGAAGAAGGAGCAACAGATGTCATTCCTGAAGCCACAAAGGAGGCTGTAGTAGAAGAAGAAGTCACTGACTCGGATGAAGCCGAGGAAAAAGCTAAGAAGGACAATAGTATCGCCACAATTAACACAGAAGAAGTTCCTCTGGATGCCAGAGAAGATGCGACAGACGATGCTGCCGAGACAGCACACACGGTGTTGTCATCCTTGAAGAAGAAGGTAATAGAAGAAAATGAAAGTCTAGTTGTGATGGTTGAAAAACTCAAGGAAACCAAGAAGAGGAAGGAGGTGAAAGATGCTGGAGGCCCAGCAACAAAAAGAAGAAGATGTCCGTCAAGGAAAAAGGGAAGAAAAATGTCCCCAAAAGGAGATTAGAGGATGAAGCAACTGATGATGATGAAGAGGAGGTTACCACAAGGAAAGCAAGGATGGAAGAAGGCCTGAAGAAGGACAAGAACACATTGAGTGTTCCTTATGACAACGTGTCATTTCACTCTGCGGACGGTGCCAAACGGTGGGAATTCGCGTTAAAAAGAACGGCGTACCCCGAGAAGACCCTGTCATCAGAACTGCTGGGACTAGAACCCATTGTCCAACTTCTGGAGCAGGCAGAGCTTATGAAGACCGTCACGAACATCGGTAACCACTATCCCCTCTTGGTCAAGGAATTTATTGCCAATTTGCCTACTGGGTTTGGGACTCCGGATGATCCGGATTTTGAGAAGGTGTATGTCAGAGGAATTCGCTTCAACATCTCCTCTAACATCATAAATGACTGCATGGGGAGAAAGCGGGTTCGATCTATGCCTCCACCTGACCTGAGATTACCGGGTACTCCGTGAGATTACCGGAGATAAAAGCAGAAAGTGGCCTACCAAAGGCACTGTGGCAGCATCAGACCTTACTTCCAAGTACTCCATTCTCTTCCGCGTCGGAGTAGCAAATTGGGCTCCCTCCACACACGCATCGTCCATCAAACCAGAGCTGGCGATACTAATCTTCCAAATAGGTACTGGGTCTTCAGTTGATTTTAGGCAATTTGTGATTGATCATCTTATTCGACATGCCAGATCACTTGCTGTAAAAATACCTATTGCCTTTCCATCCCTTATCTCTGAACTTCTTGTACATCAACACCCCAGAGTGTTGAAAACAATGGATAAGGTTGGAAAACGAGGAGGACTGATTGTGGTCAGCCATTAGCAGTTTGAGGGCAAGCATGCTCCTGATCTTGTCAGGCCAAAAGCCAAGGCAACGACCAGTCGAGCCACAAGTGCCGCCCCTCCAACCAAGACCACCAGCAGGGATGCAGTTATGCTTGAAAGAGAGATAGCCGTGCTTGACAAGGACATCGTCAATCTGAAGACAGCCCTGAAGCATCTCTCCCAGCGACGATCACATTGCGCCAACCTGCTAAAGTCTATGTCCCCTCCTGGCTCCAAAGATGATGATACCACCTCTCTACCAAATGCTCCAGAAGAATCTACTCAAGATGCCTCCACTGACGCGACTGAAGAAGAGACTGCCAGCTCCAGCAGCAGCTCTGTTTAATTTCATAAACTTTCTGATTTCTGAACACCTGAACAACTTTATTTTGTAATTTTTTTTGAACACTGTTTCACACTTACTCTCGACTGCTGATTGGGAGTGAGTGTGAGTTAAGTTTGGATTTGTTTCTTATTACCCTGCTTTGTTACAAATATTTGTTTAAATTTTGGCTCTTTTTGAGCCAGCAAGGGGGAGTAATTTAGATACGCGCGATCACGATGATACAAGGAAGAAAGATAGAGACCACGCGAAGACGCGATGATACGCGCGACACACGGTAATACGCGCGACACACACTATGCGCAAAATATGCTACGAGACTGCCGATCGACAAGACGACAAATGCGACGCAGAATGCGTCGAAGAATGTTGTCCTTAAAAATAGCCAAAGGGGGAGATTGTAGTTACGACGGTTTTAGAGATTGGCTGATTTTTAGAAGAACTGAAGAACATGTTCCAAAGAATGTCAAAGCATCTTCTGCGACATCTTTTGTGACATTGTTGACGGCGTCTCGGCAAACATCTTGATCGACAGAAATCAGGAAAGTGCAGTTTCGGCAGAAAAGCAAGAAGACGATTAGGAAATTACAGAACGACTCCGATTCTGGAAAGAAGAAAGACGGTGCTTAAGAGGAAACCCTTTAGGGTTAGTACTCATCCTCGATTGCTATAAAAGCTTAGGCTACCCCCTTAGCAATCGCGTGGTTCTTTATTTGTTTCCTAGCAACAATTTGCAAGGTTCTTAGACGTGAAGGTTTGCGGGCTGAGAAATTGCAGATTGAGCTAAGGATATTGTGCATCACATAACTATTGAGAGTTAGGTGATTGAGGGTTTACCGATCGCGTGAGTGAAGACTGCACGCAACCACCAAGTTGTACGAAGACTTGCTCGAAGAGTGGAATGAAGACAGAGTCTTGGATTCAGGGGGAGACCCTGAGATAGATTGCACTGTAAGACGTAGCATAAAGTATAGATCTAGGGTTGATCACAGGTACTTGTATGTTCTGACAAATTACTGATAAGTGAAATCTTTCCACTAGGCTGAGAGCCCCCAGACATAGGTGACATTGCACCGAACTGGGTAAACAATCTGATGTGTCATTGTTTATAGCTTTATATTTACTGTCCTGCATTATCTACACAAGAAGTCGGACACAATGTTATAACTTCTTACGTAACATTGTGTGTGGCATCTTGCCCGACTAGAAGATCAAAATTTCACACATTTTTAAGCACATCGTCATCTTGTAGCAGTTACACACAGCAAGAGATGTCAGAGTAGAAGTTGAAAGCGTCTGGTGCATACAACATCCTTGGAGCATCTGGCGCGACTTCTGGCGTAACGTTCATATATCTCCCCCTGATTGTCTAACAAAATTGCCAAAGGCAATCATACAACGATATACTTATAGCAACAGGGTATAAACCAGCTCAAAACACGAGCAAATATCCAAAAAGTCTAGAGGCCAAAATTTAACTCGAACAGTTCCCGAGGATTTAAGAAGTTGTGTAACAAGTTTATCAGTTCCCAAAGAAGTTGTTACTGAAGTGGATGACCTATTTCTTAACTTCTTTACTTGTTTAGGAGCAGGTGCTCCTCCTTTCTCTGTAGCTTTTCTTTTCGGAGTTAGTCTTTTCTGCACTTGTGGTTCTTCTTTTTTATCAATCAGCTTTCTCTTTGGTTGTTTTCTTTTCTTAAGCCCTTCAGGCACAGACTTTTTCAGAGGCGTTCTGTCCTATCGTGTAGCTTCTTCTTACACAGTTGTCTTGGCTGTATCTACTTCTTCTGTGTTCTCAGGATCGGCTAAAGGTTGGGGATTTCTGGAATGACTTATGTATCTTCATGCAGTCCCGAATTACTGTTCGGAGCGACAAGGGGACCATCGACTCTCTGCATGGCTTCGTCTATTAGGGATTTTTCTGGTGCGGGCATTGATTTTTGAGGGCTAGATTAATTTTCACAACAGGTATCAGGCACCTCAGGAACAGGGGTCCCTAGAATTTCTTCTGACTGGTTCTTATCTACTGGATCCACTATAGGAGGGATAATAGGGTTACCTTATAGAGGCGTCTGAGTGGAATGAGAGGCCTCTTCTACAATGCCAGCAGCCTCGGGTAATATGTTGTCCTTCTCAACAGTAGGGACATCCTTCATAGATGCGATAGTCGGAGATGAAGCTGTTGCGCTTTCAGGGTTTTCAGAGCCCTCTCCTGGAGGATTTCTTCCTTGAATCTTTACTCCACATTTATTTGTTGAGTTTTTTGACGCAGATAACTTTCTGGCGATCATCTTCACCCTCATCTTGGCTCGCAGTTTCTTGGAAGCAGAAGGAACTCGTCCGCTTTTGGTTCCGACCATTTGTGGGAGCTTGATCGGAGTTGTCTTTGAAGGGAAGGGGAAGCTGCTACAGGTGAAGACTGATTTTGATTTTGTGGTGCCTTAGTTGTTTTGTGAAGGAAAAAGAGGCGATTTTTTGAGAAAAGGTGCAGATCTTTTCTGCGCGGAAGTCGAACGGGTTGAGTGGTGATTGGTTGGTTGTCAGATTGTAATCATTCCGTTTTCCCCCTTTTTGTTTTAGTAAAAAATCAGACTTGAACTGGGCTATGATAAAGAATTTTGGGCCCGGTTTGATTTTGTGGACCCTTGCTGGTCCTGATAGAGAGAGAGAGTAAAATCAACTAAAAGCTCCCTCTCTTCTTTATTGACTTTTGGTTACTCATGTAGGGATTTGGAGCGTTCTTTAACATCGAGATAGCGGAAGCATTTAACAAATCAACTCCAAACCTTGTCCAAGAACATTGAACCATCAAATCCTAAGGCAAAATCTATTCCACAAGAAAATTACCTTTAAGTCTTTGTTGAATCGATAAAGAAGAACTTTGTGATCTTCTTTTCTAGAGAAAGTCCACACCAAGGGGATGACCTTCAAGATCCTTCACTTAATGCCTACTAGAACAATTAAATGAAGAACAAGAGAGCAAGAAGAGAGGAGAGCACAAGTGAGGCCGACCAAGGAGAGAGAGAGAGAGATGTGAGACTGAAATTGTGTAATTAATTCATTTGGTATTTCTCTACTTCATCAATCTCATAAGCATAAGTCAAAAGATGATTGGTATGGGCTTAAAGGTGTCTAACTCATACCCCTTAAATCACTCACCTCTTAATCAACATTCACAAACTAAGCATGGTGTGTTATGGCCCCCACCTTTGGGCCCACCAAAGTGGCCGGCCATGTAGGGCTTATCGGGCCCAAAATAGGCCATTGTTGGGCCGGCCATGTCAGCATGTCACCAATGTGGTTTCATGCCGTGTCCAAAAGTCGCCCGACCCTTTTTGTCGTTACTTATCAAACAAAGTCCGACGCAACATCGAAGAAAAATCTCAGTTTTCTCGATTCGCTAATTATTCTCTCATACCGAACCTATAACCCAAAACCTTCAGTTTTGTCCATGTATTGCTCCTCAAGAAACGTTAAGGTTTCCTTGTCTCAAGTTATCCGTCTTGAATGTGTGTGACCCTCCAGGCTCATGCCACCGTTGGCAGATCGGCACAAAAGATCTCTCTTGTCCGATCCATCATAAGTGGTCTCTACTAAGACGTTATGATTACCCAAGGTGCATGATGATCGATGATTCGATTTAACCTTTGTGCGTTCAAGTCACTATCCTATTATCTCTAGATATCCCGATTAATCACAAGGCATAGAGTCGCCATCCTTGTTTAATAAATCATTGTTACTTGATACGTGAGATGGCTGAGAACTGATAACCCGTATCATTGGCATGGCCATGCTCTTTCTCTCAGTCACTCTCGATCAAGAGGCCTTTAACGGATATCTTTCCCATACCATAGTACGAGGGATAAATCCCTTAGCCGTCTTTCGTGTCACTCATGCAATCCGTTCCGCCACCCAATCATGCCCGTTATTGCAATCCTATTACGGAAAGCGTTAGATGCAAGTTAAAGCCGCACGTACATTGCATAGCGATCACAAAGACTCCTTGGTCTAAGGATATCGTGACAAGCTATCGCATTTGAATATGTTCATGGCTTGATCTATGAAACACTATTCAAAGTGGGTCGTCCGATATCAATCACCTCATGATATCTATGATATGATTCCGGGATCCCTCATCCCTATGACAAGTAGAACTACGTCATTGAGAACCATCCTCATACTGGTCGTATCTATTGAAGCGTATATTGACCAGGGACTCGTTAAGTGTGATCCGTACAGATTTATGGTTCTACTACTTTTGTGGTCATAAATCATATCATGCTTAACATATTACTTCAACACATAAGTAATACAAAGCCGTTTTATTTATTACAAACGATGATAATTATACATAGACATTTACAGACTACTAGCAATTGGACTAGGGCACAAAAATGCTATCAATCTCCCACTTACCCCTAGTTCCAATCTAAGTCCTAGTCTATACCACTTGACCTAACATGTTTATCATGTTTCACTTGAGGAAGAGCCTTGGTCAAGGGGTCAGCTGTGTTATCATCAGATGCAACGTAGTGGATCTTCACGTCACCTCTAGCAACAATGTCGCGGATGATGTGATACTTCCTGAGTACATGTTTGGATCTGTCATATGCCCGCTCTGGATCTGTCACAATATAAGTCTACTGGGTTAGATGGGTTTTGAATTACACCTAACCCAGCCATGTAACTCCTGATCCATACAACCTCTTTTGCCGCTTCCGATGCAGCAATGTACTCAGCTTCGGTCGTAGAGTCGGCAATGGTGTCCTGCTTCTTGCTTTTCCAGCTGAATGCTCCACCGTTCAACGTAAACACATATCCCAACTGACTGTTAAAGTCATCGGGGTCTGTCTGGAAACTAGCGTCGACATATCCTTTGACGACTAGATCATCATTTCTTCCCCCGTATACAAGAAAAGCGTCTTTGGTTTTTCTCAAATATTTGAGAATTGCCTTGACGACAATCCAATGTTCCTCATCGGGTTGGGACTGATGTCTACTTGTACAGCTTAGGGCCAACGAGACATCCGGTCTTGTACATATCATGGTATACATTATGGACCCTATAGCCGAAGCATATGGGATCTCCATCATTCTTGCTAGCTCTGCAGGTGTCTCAGCACACTGATTCTTGCTAAGCTTTATGACATGACGCATGGGCAGTAGTCCTTTCTTTGAATTTTGCATTGAGAATCTTCTCAGCACTTTGTCTATATAGGTGCTTTGACTTAAGCCCAAGACCCGCTTGGCACGGTCTCTATATACCTTGATCCCCAAGATGTAAGAAGCCTCGCCTAAGTCCTTCATTGCGAAACACTCACCTAACCAAGTCTTTGTTAAGAGCAAGGTAGGGACGTCGTTTCCAATGAGCAGTATGTCATCAAAATAAAGCACCAAGAAGACTACTTTGCTCCCATCTGCCTTTTTATATACGCAAGGTTCATCATCGTTCTTGATGAAGCCAAACTGTTTCACAACTTCATCAAAACGCTGATTCCAACTCCGAGATGCTTGCTTCAAAACATAGATTGATTTGAGCAACTTGCAAATCTTTCCCTTATTCTTTGGATCCTCAAAACCCTCAGGATGGGACATATAAACGTCCTCAGCTAACCTTTCGTTGAGGAAGGTGGTTTTGACGTCCATTTGCCATATCTTATAGTTATGATATTCTGCTACGGCAAGTAGAATGCGGATAGATTTGACCATAGCTACTGGAGAAAAGGTCTCTTCATAGTCAATTTCGTGGATTTGCCTATAACCTTTTGCTACCAGTCTTGCTTTATAGGTCTGAGGTTTGCCATCCATGTCTATCTTTATTTTAAAGATCCATTTACACCCAATGACTTTAACGGTAGGGGTTTGTTCCACCAAGTCCCACACTTGATTATCTGACATGGATTGCATTTCTTCCCTCGTGGCTTCCAGCCATTTCTCAGAGTCGGTTCCGTCCAAGGCCTCTCGAAAGGTAGTTGGATCATTGTCCACTAATACTAAATCATCACCTCCAGTTACTAGGAAACCGTATCTGACAGGTGCATGACTTATCCTTTCAGACCGCCTGGGACCGTCCTCATTAACTGTAGCTATTGGTTCTTGCTAAACGACCACTTCTGGCTCTACTTCTTCTAGTGGGTCGTCTAGTGGTTCCCGAGTGACCATCTCATCTAGAATTTCATCAAGATGAACAACTCTCCCACTGACTGTCTTGGAAATAAATTTCTTTTCCAAGAATGTCCCACCTCGAGCGATAAAAACTTTATTTTCGCTCGGTTTGTAGAAGTAGTATCCTTTTGTTTCTTTTGGATATCCGACGAAAGTGCACTTATCTGATCTTGGTTCGAGCTTGGTTGCAAGCAACCGTTTAACATAAGCCTCGCAACCCCAGATTTTTAGGAAGGACAAAACGGGTTCCTTCCCGTACCATTTCTCGAATGATGTCCCTTCCACTGCTTTCGACGAAGCCCTGTTTATTATGAATCCGGCCGTTTGTAGAGCATAACCCCAAAAGGAGATCGGGAGATCAGTGAGACTTAACATCGATCGAACCATATCCAACAATGTCCGATTCCTCTGCTCGGACACACCATTGAGTTGCGGTGTTCCTGGCAGAGTCCACTGAGATAGTATTCCACCTTCAGTAAGATAACTAAGAAACTCCTCGGATAAGTATTCTCCACCCCGATCAGAACGTTGTGCCTTGATACTCTTTCCGAGTTGGTTTTCTACTTCAGTCCTAAACTGCTTGAATTTATCAAAGGCTTCGGACTTATGTCTCATGAAATAGACATAACCATATCTACTGAAATCATCAGTAAATGTGATGAAGTAGCCTAAACCACTTATGGCTGGTGTACTCATTGGTCCACATACGTCTGAATGTATTAGTCCCAATAGATCACCTGCCCTCTCACATAAACCGGTGAAGGGCGCTTTAGTCATCTTGCCCATTAAACAAGCTTCGCATCTATCAATCGTTTGGAATTCGAATTGACTTAGAAGTCCGCGCTTATGAAGCGCTGAGATGCGTTTTTCATTTATCTGACCTAGACTACAATGCCAGATTAGAGTTTGGTCTAAGTCATTAGCTTTAAACCTCTTAGCATTTATGTTATAGAGCATGTTGGATCTCGAGTTTGGCATATTCAATATGTATAAACCTCCAACTGTATGAGCATTTCCATAATACATGTTGTTGCGCATAATATTAAAAAACCCGTTCTTAATATCAAATTAATAACTTTCTTTTTCAAGAAGAGAAATTGATACAATATTCCCGCTAAAAGCAGGTACGCAAAACACATCTGAAAGTTCAATTACAAGCCCACTGGGCAAAACAAGGTTCACAGAACCCACAGCAGTTGCGGTAACTCTCACGTTGTTCCCAACTCTTAGGTCCACCTCGTTTTCCCCCATATCTCTTCTCCTATGCAACATCTGCACATCCGCCCAGACATTAGACTCAGCTCCAAGAAACTCTTGGCATGGTCTCTATATATTTTGATCTCCAAGATGTAAGAGGCCTCGCCTAAGTCCTTCATTACGAAACACTCACCTAACCATGTCTTTGTTAAGAGAAATGTAGGGACGTCATTTCCAATGAGCAGTATGTCATCAACATAGAGCATCAAGAAGACTACTTTGCTCCCATCTGCCTTTTTATATACGCAAGGTTCATCATCGTTCTTGATGAAGCCAAACTGTTTCACAACTTCATCAAAACGCTGATTCCAACTCCGAGATGCTTGCTTCAAACCATAAATTGATTTGAGAAACTTGCAAATCTTTCCCTTATTCTTAGGATCCTCAAAACCCTCAGGCTGGGACATATAAACGTCCTCAGCTAACCTCCAGTTGAGGAAGGCGGTTTTGACGTCCATTTTTCATATCTCATAATTATGATACGCTGCTACGGTAAGTAGAATGCGGATAGATTTGACCATAGCTACTGGAGAAAAGGTCTTTTCATAGTCAATTCCGTGGACTTCTCTATAACCTTTTGCTACCAGTCTTGCTTTATAGGTCTGAGGTTTGCCATCCATGTCTATCTTTATTTTAAAGATCCATTTACACCCAATGACTTTTACGTCAGGGGTTTGATCCACCAAGTCCCACACTTGATTATCTTACATGGATTGCATTTCTTCCCTCATGGCTTCCAGCCATTTCTCAGAGTCGGTTCCGTCCAAAGCCTCTCGAAAGGTAACTGTATCATTGTCCGCTAATACTAAATCATCACCTCCAGTTACTAGGAAACCGTATCTGATAGGTGCATGATTTATCCTTTCAGACCGCCTTGGACAGTCCTCATTAACTGTAGCTATTGGTTCTTGCTCAACGACAACTTCTGGCTATACTTCTTCCAGTGGGTCGTCCAGTGGTTCCCGAATGACTATCTCATCTAGAACTTCATCAAGATGAACAACCCTCCCACTGACTGTCTTGGAAATAAATTCCTTTTCCAAGAATGTCCCACCTCGAGCGACAAAAACTTTATTTTCGCTCGGTTTGTAGAAGTAATATCCTTTTGTTTCTTTTGGATATCCGACGAAAGTGCACTTATCTGATCTCGGTTCGAGCTTGGTTGCAAGCAACCGGTTTACATAAGCCTCGCAACCCCAGATCTTTAGGAAGGACAAAACGGGTTTCTTCCCGTACCATTTCTTGAATGATGTCCCTTCCACTGCTTTCGACGAAGCCCTGTTTATTATGAATGCGGCCGTTTGCATAACGTAACCCCAGAAGGAGATCGGGAGATCAGTGAGACTTAACATCGATCGAACCATATCCAACAATGTCCGATTCCTTCGCTCGGACACACCATTGAGTTGCGGTGATCCTGGCGGAGTCCACTGAGATAGTATTCCACTTTCAGTAAGATGACTAAGAAACTCCTCGGATAAGTGTTCTCCACCCCGATCAGAAAGGAGTGCCTTGATACTCTTTCCGAGTTGGTTTTCTACTTCAGTCCTAAACTGCTTGAATTTATCAAAGGCTTCGGACTTATGTCTCATGAGATAGACATAACCATATCTACTGAAGTCATCAGTAAATGTGATAAAGTAGCCTAAACCACCTCTGGCTGGTGTACTCATTGGTCCACATACGTCTGAATGTATTAGACCCAATAGATCACATGCCCTCTCACCTAAACCAGTGAAGGGCGCTATAGTCATCTTGCCCATTAAACAAGCTTCGCATCTATCAATCATTTTGAATTCGAATTGACTTAGAAGTCCGCGCTTATGAAGCGCTAAGATGCGTTTCTCATTTATGTGACCTAGACGACAATGCCAGATTAGAGTTTGGTCTAAATCATTAGCTTTAAACCTCTTAGCATTTATATTATAGTGCATGTTGGATCTCGAGTTTTGCATATTTAATATGTATAAACCTCCAACAGTGTGAGCATTTCCATAAAACATGTTGTTGCGCATAATATTAAAAAACCCGTTCTTAATATCAAAATAATAACATTCTTTTTCAAGAAGAGATATTGATAAAATATTCCTGCTGAAAGCAGGTACGCAAAACACATCAGAAAGTTCAATTACAAGCCCACTGGGCAAAACAAGGTTAACAGAACCCACGGCAGTTGCGGTAACTCTCACGTTGTTTCCAAGTCTTAGGTCCACCTCGTTTTCCCCCATATCTCTTCTACTATGTAACACATGCACATCCGCACAGACATGAGACTCAGCTACAGTGTCTAGTACCCAAGCATTTATAGTAGAAAGATTTAGCTCTAATGAAATACCTGGCGAAGTAGCGGCCCCACCGCCCTTCCTCTGATCATCCTTCAGCTGCTGACAGTCTTTCTTCCAGTGACCAGGCTTTTGGCAGTAGAAACAGACCGACTCTTTTGCCTTCCCATTTCCCTTTATGGGCATGGAAGGTTTAGTGATGAAAGGTCGTATGTTCTTCCCCGTCTGGTGCATTGGGCCTTTGCCCTTCCACCACTAGCTTTGAAGCCAGATCCCTTCTTGACCATTAGAACACTTTTGGGCGTACTGCCCCTTATGCTCTTCTCGGCAGTTACCAACATGTTGTGCAACTCCGATGCGGTCTTGTCTATGTCATGCATGTGGGAGTTCATGGAAAACCCACCATATGCATGAGGAAGGGATTGCAGAATGAAATCCACAGCCATCTCTTTCTCCATAGTCATTCTGAGACTAATCATATGATCGAGATGTCCCTTCATACGTAGGACGTGTGGACCTACGGAGCTGCCTGCTGACATCTTGCAAGCAATGAGTTCTCGGAGAACAGTGTATTTTTCAATACGTACTTTCTCCTTGAACATATCCTTGATCTGTGCAAACATTGCAAACGGATCATGGGATAGCTCCATAAACTGCTTCTGGAGGTCTGCCTCCATGCAGCCCAGCATGACACACGCAGCGTCGATAGAGTCGCTAAGGTGTTTCTGGTACGCATCCTTAACAACCCTCGTTGCGTTGGCAGCTGGCTCCACTGGGATAGCCTTGTCAAGGACGTACTCCCTTCGTTCCAACTTTAACACAAGTCGTAAATTCCTGTCCCAATCCAGATAATTTGTCCCATTGAGTTTACACTTTTCAAGTATAGTCCTCAACGACAAATTAGACGAGTTTGTTGAATTACTAGCCATTTCTTCACGAAGAAAGTAAATTTAATCAGAAAAGTTGAATAAATTTACGAAGTTCCGAATTAAACACCAACCATCCGGTTCTAAGGTTTAGAATCTTTAAACCAAGATCCCTTATTTGTCAATTGAAGTACGCTAAGGCGCACCGCTCCAATTGACTCATTTAGGTAGGACGTCCATCCAATTACAACCCGTGTAACTCTTGGTCAGGGTATGTGCAAAAGCACACGGCTTACCCTTCCGATGCCCCAGCTCGACCTCAGGCCAAGAATCGTGGTCGAGTCAACCAACCTTCACTAACGCGTTAACTTTGTGCAGATGCTCCGCTAAGGCGCACGACATCCCACAAAATTTACCATTTCCATATAGAACCCATTCCATCGATGCTTCACTAAGGCTCGTGACACCGATAAAATGTTTCTCTATGGGTGTGAATTTGGGTGACATCTCACTTGACTCAAATTATGTTGTGATTTGGTTGTGTTTAATAATTCGAAAGTATCTTGGTACAATTATGAACCGTCATCAACAACCCGTGTTGTGACGTTTCTAATTGATATCATATACAATCTTCTTTTGAAGTTGTCATTTGCAACCCATGCAAACACGTTTCAAAAACGAACTCATCCATCACAACCCGTGCGATGATGGTTCACAACGCTTTAAACCTACAAACAATTAAAATCAATTTTAATCTTTACATGTGAGGTGATGGCTTATAAACTTATAAGCTAAGCATGCAAGCATGTAATTATTTAAATAATTCAAACAAGCTAACATAAAGCGTTAAATATGCATCAATAACCCATCCTAATCTTAGAATTCTACGAGTCACCACATCTTCTTGTCTTTCTCATTCGGGCTCCACTAGCTCTTGGACTTCCTCCAAGACCGTCATTGTGCTCGATTTTCCATCCTTCTCGTCTTTGAGTAGTAATTACAATTAATACTCGGTTCATAGACCGGATAAAAAATAATTACACTTTATGGGCTCGAATGAAAGAATAATCACACGCTAACACTAACGGTGCGCAAACCGTGAAAGCGATAACATCTAATGGGATACTAATGCATCATACATTTCATCACATCATCCAACATGTTATCACACAATCATGTTATCAAATAATATGCAATTATTCTGGTTTTAATTTTGCCAAGTTGCTTGGTCGGGTTTATCGAAACTAGACTTTTTCGAAAAAACAATTTATCGAAACCGATCAAAATTAAGTTTTCGAAATATTGGATCGCGGGTTTATCCACGGACATAATCATTGTGCACGAACCAAGTCGGGACAAGCCAATGGGCCGAAGCCCATTGGGCCGAGCCCAACATCACGGCTCGGTTTGGGCCTAGAAAAGCCCAAACCGAGCTTGCCTCTCCTCTCGGTCTCGGCCTAGAGGAGGGACGGCCTCGGTCACCGTCGGCCTCTCCCGGCCTCCGGTGACCTCCGTCCAGTACCTCCGATCCGGCTCCCTGAGAGTCTCTTCTCGAACCCGACAAATACAATAATTTCCAAAAAATTCCAAATTCAATATATTTTCCAAAAATAACATTTTTCATGCCATTTTCCCAAAAAAGCATTAAAAACATGTTATCAACAAACATGTTATCAACAAACATGAAATGCAAATAATCATAAAACCGAAACAAGTTCAACAAGACAAAGATTCAGAGGGTTAACCATCCTCTGATACCAGTGTAGGGATTTGGAGCGTTCTTTAACATCGAGATAGCGGAAGCATTTAACAAATCAACTCCAAACCTTGTCCAACAACATTGAACTATTAAATCCCAAGGCAAAATCTATTCCACAAGAAAATTATCTTTAAGTCTTTGTTGAATCGATAAAGAAGAACTTTGTGATCGTCTTCTCTAGAGCAAGTCCACACCAAGGGGATGATCTTCAAGATCCTTCACTTAATGCCTACTAGATTAATTAAATGAAGAACAAGAGAGCAAGAAGAGAGGAGAGCACAAGTGTGGCCGGCCAAGGAGAGAGAGAGAGAGAGATGTGAGACTGAAATTGTGTACTTAAATCATCTAGTATTTCTCTACTTCATCAATCTCATAAGCATGGGTCAAAAGGTGATTGGTATGGGTTTAAAAGTGTCTAACCCATACCCCTTAAATCACTCACCTCTTAATCAACATTCAACAACTAAGCATGGTGTGTAGTGGCCCCCACCTTTGGGCCCACCAAAGTGGCCGGCCATGAGGGCTTATTGGGCCCAAAATGGGCCCTTGTTGGGCCGGCCATGTCACCTCATGGGCCGAGCCCAATGGGCTCGCCCATGTAGTTTCGTGCCGTGTCCAAAAGTCGCCCGACCCTTTTTGTCGTTACTTATCAAACAAAGTCTGACGCGACATCGACGAAAAATCTCAGTTTTCTCGATTCGCTAATTATTCTCTCATACCGAACCTATGGCCCAAAACCTTCAGTTTTGTCCATGTATTGCTCCTCAAGAAACGTTAAGGTTTCCTTGTCTCAAGTTATCCGTCTTGAATGTGTGTGACCCTCCAGGCTCATGCCACCGTTGGCAGATCGGCACAAAAGATCTCTCTTGTCCGATCCATCATAAGTGGTCTCTAGTAAGACGTTATGATTACCCAAGGTGCATGATGATCGATGATTCGATTTAACCTTTGTGCATTCAAGTCACTATCCTATTATGTCAAGATATCCCGATTGATCACAAGGCATAGAGTCGTCATCCTTTTTTAATCAATCATTGTTACTTGATATGTGAGATGGCTGAGAACTGATAATCCGTATCACTGGCATGGCCATGCTCTTTCTCTCAGTCACTCTCAATCAAGAGGCCTTTAACGAATATCTTTCCCATACCGTAGTACGAGGGATAAATCCCTTAGCCGTCTTTCGTGTCACTCATGCAATCCGTTCCGGCACCCAATCATGCCCGTTATTGCAGTCCTGTTACGGAAAGTGTTAGGCGCAAGTTAAAGCCGCACGTACATTGCATAGCGATCACAATGACTCCTTGGTCTAAGGATATCGTGACAAGCTATCGCATTTGAATATGTTCATGGCTTGATCTATGAAACACTATTCAAAGTGGGTTGTCCGATATCAATCACCTCATGATATCTACGATATGATTCCGGGATCCCTCTTCCCTATGACAAGTAGAACTACATCATTGAGAACCATCCTCATATTGGTCGCTTCTATTGAAGCGTATATTGACCAGGGACTCGTTAAGTGTGATCCGTACAGATTTATGGTTCTACTACTTTAGTGGTCATAAATCAGATCATGCTTAACATATTACTTCAACACATAAGTAATACAAAGCCGTTTTTATTTATTACAAACAATGATAATTATACCTAGACATTTACAGACTACTAGCAATTGGACTAGGGCACAAAAATGCTATCAACTCAAGCAAAGTCCAAGGGATGACCTTCGACTTTCAAATTTGTTAGCATCTAGAGCCTTTGTGAATATGTCAGCGATTTGTTTCTCAGTAGGTAGGTATTCGAGTTTTATCTTCTTGTCTTCTACAAGCTCACGAATAAAATGATGCCTGATATCAATATGCTTGGTTTTGCTGTGTTGGAACGGATTCTTTGAGATATTGATTGCACTAATGTTGTCACAGAACAAAGTCATGACTTCTTGTTTGACCCCATACTCTGTTAACATCTGTTTCATCCAAAGAAGCTGAGTAGAGCTACTTCCAGCTGCAATATACTCGGACTCAGCTGTAGACAGAGCAATACAATTTTGCTTTTTGCTGAACCAAGACACAAGATTGTTCCCAAGATAGAAACAACCACCAAAGGTACTTCTTCGATCTGGTGTGCTTCCCGCCCAATCAGCATCACATTATCCAACGAGAGAAGGAGAGGTATCAAACGAGTATAGCAAACCCAATTCAGAGGTTCCTGAGATGTACCTTATTATCCTCTTGGCATGAGTTAGGTGACTATCTTTTGGATTGGCTTGATACCAAGCACAGACTCCTACTGAGAAAGCAATGTCGGGTCGACTTGCTGTGAGATAGAGAAGACTTCCGATAATGCTTCGATAGAGGCTTTGATCAACTGGTTCTCCAAGATCGTCCTTTGTGAATTTGGCATGAGTGGCAATGAGGGTTCTTTTGTGTGAAGCATTTTCTAACCCGAATTTCTTCACAATATTCTTTGCATATTTGCTTTGGGAGATAAATATTCCATCTTTCATCTGTTTGATCTGGAAGCCTAGGAAGTATGTTAGTTCTCCAACCATACTCATCTCAAATTCGGACTGCATATGTTGTACGAAACGTTCCACCATCTTGTCTGACATCCCTCCAAATACGATATCATCGACATATATTTGGGTAATCATGATGTTACTTCCTTCCTTTTTCACAAAGAGAGTTTTGTCTACTCCCCCTCAAATATAGCCATTATGTACTAGGAATTGGGTAAGACGTTCATACCATGCTTGTGGTGCTTGTTTAAGGTCGTAGAGAGCTTTCTTTAGTTTGTAGACATGATGAGGTGAGTCATGATCTTCAAATCCCTTTGGTTGAGCAACATAGACTTCTTCGTTGAGATTTCTATTGAGGAAGGCACTCTTTACATCCATCTGATAGAGTTTGAAACGCAGATGGCATGCTATGCCAAGAAGCAGTTGGATAGCTTTCAGTCTGGCTACTGGAGCAAAAGTTTCTTCGGAGTCAACTCCTTGTACTTGTGTGTACCCCTGAGCCACCAGTCTTGCTTTGTTTCGAGTGATATTTCCTTGCTCGTCAGACTTGTTTTTGAATATCCACTTTGTTCCAATAATATTGACATTGTTTGACTTGGGTACTAGTTCCCAGACTTCATTCCTTGCAAATTGAACCAATTCATCTTGCATGGCGCATGCCCAATATTCATCATTGATGGCTTCTTGTATAATTTTTGGTTCAACTTTTTAAGCAAAGCAAATGTTGCCTATCATCTCTTTGTAGTTTATAGGTGCCTTCTGTCGAGTCCGCACTCCTTCATTGATGTCTTCTATCACGTCCTAGGATGGGTGGTTCTTTTGAATTCTTCTAGACGGAGCTCTTTGTTCTATGATGGGGGATGCCTCTTTGTCAGAAATGATTTGGCTTTCGGCTTCAGATTCTTTGTTGCGATCTTCGGTTCTGACTTCTGGCCTGACTTCACCTGAGAGATTTAGAACTTCTTCCTCATCGTCATTGGGTTGCTCATAACTGTCATCAATCACGACATTGATGGATTCCATGACAGACCGGGTGCGTTTGTTGAATACGCGAAAGGCCCGGCTGTTTCCGGAATAGATAAGGAAGATGCCTTCATCGCTTTTAGGATCAAGTTTGCGTCGAGGTTCCCTATCTTCAAGTATGTAGCATATTGATCCAAAGACATGGAAATATTTGACATTAGGCTTCCTACCCCTCCATATTTCATAAAGATTGAGCGATGTTCCAGGGCAGAGGGTCACTCTATTATGAATATGACAAGCCGTATTCAGAGCCTCAACCCATAAGTGTTGCGAGATGTCTTTGGCTAGCATCATGACTCTGGCCATTTCTCGAAGAGTACGATTTTTTCTTTCCACGATCCCGTTTTGATGAGGAGTAATGGGGGCAGAGAATTCATGAGCTATTCTTTCAGCATCATAGAAGTTTGCGAAGCTGATGTTTTCAAACTCCTTTCCATGATCACTTCTGAGTCGGACGACTTTCCCAATGGCTTCTCCTTTTTCTCGTTGAACTCTCCGACATAGGGCCTCAAAGACTAAGAATGTGTCTGATTTTTCTCTAATAAAGTCAACCCAAGTGTATCTTGAGAAGTCGTCAACACAGACAAATATGTACTTCTTTCCTCCTAAACTTTCCACTTGCATAGGCCCCATAAGATCAACATGTAGAAGTTCTAGAACACGAGAAGTACTAAGATGTTGTACCTTCTTCTGTGACGTCTTAACTTGTTTGCCAATCTGGCATTCTCCACAAATTTTTCCTTCAACAATCTTGAGGTTGGGAACTCCAATGATCGCCTTTTCAGAGAGAATCTTCTGCATGCTCCTCAAATTGATGTGACCAAGTTTTTGATGTCATAGCTTCGTTTCTTGAGCTTTGGATAAAAAACACTTGGTTGGCAAGGTTGTGACTGTTGGAGACTATAGATAACAGTTATCAAGAGACCTGTCATGACTTTCTTCTGGTGTTCGTCTTTGACGGTGCACTTTTCACGAGTGAAGTTGACATCTATTTGAATGATGTTGATGAGGTTGGCTATAAGACCTTCTACCAGTAGAGCCTCTTTTAAGCAAGGTGAGTTAGGAAGGTTGCGCTTTCCCTTTCCAAGAGATCTAGCTTTTACCCCATCACCAAAAGTGACAAAGCTATTTGTGCAAGGTATTAAGGTGACCAAGAACAAGCTATTACCAGTCATATGTCGAGAGGATCCACTATTAAAGTACCAACCATTGCTAGTTGAAGCTCTTAGAGAGGTGTAAGCGATATTTGCTCGATAGTTTACCTCCTTGACTCGCCATTCCTTACGTGTTTGGGTTTTCTTGATGGTGGTCCTTTGTTTGATGAAGCTCCTTCCATATAGACGATAGCAGAAAGGTCGAATGTGACCTCTTTGTCCACAGTAGTGACACACCCAGTTATGTCTCTTGTTCTTTGTCCTAGGAGCGACCAGGGTATGAGGCTTTATGGTCGCTTGATCAGGTGTGAAGGTCGGAGACATCTGACGGGGCATGTGGGTGGCAACCTTCTCCTTTTGAGGAACAAAGACGGTGTGCGATGATGAAGCTCCTTTCGAATATCCAAGGCCTTCCATATTTTTAGCTGGTTTTATGATCGAGAGGATTTGATCTAGAGTGTTAGTGCTTGGATTCATCATCTTTACAGACTTGGTGACTTGGTCTAACTAGCTTTTTAACCGAGCCACTTCCTTTTTGAGATCAACAGTATTTTCAAGAAGTCGTGACTTGTCTTCATTAAGAGAGAGAATGAGAGAATTCTGTTTTTAAATTACCTGAGAGTCTTCAAGCCACTTGACATACCATTCGTTGTATGCGTTGTTAAGAGTCTCATCGGATAGCTCATCATCAGAGTCATACTTCTTTGAAATCTCGGATGGTTGATCTATTGTGTAGACAGTAAAAGCAACATAGTTACTTGTATGCTCAGAGTCACTGTCTTCTTCTTCTTCATCGTCAGTTAGAGGGGCATTGAATCTATTCTTTTGTTTCTTTAAGAAGTTAGGATATTCTTTCTGCATGTGCCCATACCCCTCACATTCAAAGCACTGAACTCCTTTTTCTTTTCCTAATCGCTCACCACGTCTACCATCGTTATTAGTGCTCTCGAACTTCTGGAACTTGTGCTGAGGCATGTCTTTGACTTCTCGGGTGACATTCTTTCCTGTCATCTGGTTAAATCTCTTCATGACTTTATTGTAGTTTTTGGCCAACATAGCGATTGTCTCATCAATTTCACTATCCGAATCAGAGTTAGCCAATTTTTTCTGCTTTTGGGTAGTACTTTTGAATGCTACACCTTTATGCTTCTTCTCGATAGACGGTAGGGAGAGCTCGAAGGTCATAAGGGATCCTATGAGCTCATCAAACTTCAGCGTCTTCAACTCATGAACTTCTTCTATGGCCGTGATCTTCATCTTGAATCTGGGACTTGGGGCTCTCAGCGTTTTTCTGACTAAATCTTCATCGGCCATAGGCTTGCCGAGTGAATATGATTCATTGGCTAGATCCTTGATACGAACATTAAACTCATCTATAGTTTCGTTTTCATTCATGGTAAGGGCTTCAAAGTTGGTCGTGAGGTACTCTAACTTTTGCTCTCTGACTTTGGATGTACCCTCATAAGCAACAGCAAGAGTGTCCCAAGCAGTTTTGGCACTTATACAAGTGTTGATAAGTCGAAAAACATTCTTGTCTACTCCATTAAATATGGAATTGAGCGCACGAGAATTACCCAGGGCGGCTTCATCTTCTTCCATGCTCCACTCTTTTTCTGGTTTGATGCTAGTTTGATTTCCTTGAGCATCAGCATAGTGAGGTTCCTCCAATCCGTTGATGACAGCCTTCCAGGTTTTGCTGTCGAGAGACTTCAAAAAGGCACACATCCGTGCTTTCCAGTACCCATAGTTAGTTCCGTCGAGCAGCGGTGGTCGATTGACCGATCCTCCTTCCTTTGAGTCCATATTAGCTACTCAGAATTTTTGCAGGAAAATCACCTAAGAGATAAGGTGCCTCCTCTGATATCAATTGAAATTCTGATTTGTAGCCGAGTTAAGAAGTCGAACACAAAGTCGTAACTTTTGTGTCGACAACTTGTCTAAAACGCAAACCGTGGTTTAAACAATAAACAAGTAATAATAACGACACCAGAGATGATTACCTAGTTCGGTACAACGTCACCTACGTATGGGGGCACTTTGCCAGTGGAAAGGTTTTCACTATAGGGTAGTCAATAGTACAACTTCAAGCACCAACTAGCTATCACACAAGCTATTGTCCTAAGCTACTATAGATCTCACCGTGAACAACCTCGACCAGGGTCCTCTCCCCCTGTCTTTGAGATCCTCTCAATTCCACCCTTCGAGCAAGCGCCTATGCTCGGTGTCGTAGTCTTCTTTGACAGATTTGTGAATCTTCAATCACGAACACAAGAACCGGAATCGATCAAACACTCAATCTTCGCGAGTTGATGTTTAATCGAAGCAAAGCCGTTCTAGCAAACTAATCAGCCTCTCAACACGCCAATGGTGCACGGTTAAGAGCTCTAAGAAATTTAGCAAATAAAGAACAGGAACGGACAGGCTGCTAATGGGGAAGCACAAGCTTTTTATAGCAACCCCACATTCTTAATCTGGCTCGGATTAGGAATAGGAAGTCTCAGACTTCCTAAACAAATTAGCAAGCAGTTGCCGCCTTTGCTGACGTGTTAATGACAGCTGGAAGCCGTCTGGATTGTTGACGTCTTGCGCTCCAATTCTTTCAGTTGTTGTGATATCATTCTTCTTGCGTTCCAAGCGACTCTCAATAGGAAAGCTTCAGGCCTTTCCTAATCTGGAGCGTAATGAGTCGCTCCAAATATCTTGTAACATGTTGCACTGACTTCTTACTTTTGCGCTAAAAAATTATGCCAACACTAAACGTAGCAACAAACCTCTTATCGTCCATGTCACTGTCCTTTTATCACTTTATATCTTGATTGATCATAAGGCATAGAACCGTCATCCTTATTTAACCAATCACTGTTTCTCGATATCTGAGATGACTGAAAAACTGTTACTAAGTATCTTCCGCATGGCCATGCAATTTATTTTAGTCATACTCATCAAGTGGCCTAAACGGATATCACTCCCATACGGAGTATGAGGGATAAAGCCCTGAGCCGTCTTTCGAGTTCACTCATGTAACTTATATCTAAGCCAATCAAAGCTCTTATAGCTATCCTTTTACAAGTAACGTTAGACTAGGTCAAACTTAGATACTTATTACATAGTGATCACAAAGACTCCTCGGTCTAAGGATACAACGACAAACTACGATATGTGAGTATGTTCATGACAGCATCTATGCTACATACTCACCATCGAATCGTCCAGTATCATTCCCTAATGATATCTTTGATCTAACTCCGGCACTTGCCTTGCCATGATCAGTAGAGCGTGATCATAAAGAGTTAGCCTTATACTGGTCGCTTCTTAATGAAGCTTAACTGACCAATGACCCATTGAATGTAACTCTTTCGGATCTATAGTTCTACTATTAGTGATGACACACATAATGATATAGATCAAATTACATCTAATATATTACTACAACACATTAATAATATAGATCAAAACCTGCACTACTGCCAAAAGAGCATGAGATATCCTGAGCGTTGTCACGCCCCAAATTCGGTAGAGACCGAGCCCGGAACGCGAACGAGGAATCAGTGTCCGAAACAACTGAAACAATAATAGTAACCAAATAAAAAGAACACAAATACAATGAACCGCGAATTTTATAACTGCTCAAAAGAATATACAACACGAGTCAGAGACTCAAAGTATGATCAAGAAACAACAAAACGTCGACACTAAATTGTACGTCAACTAACACGCCCAAAACAACCCGGACTCTCCAGCTCCTCCAGCTTCGAGATATCCTCCTATCCACAATCACGATCCTCACCTGTCTGCAGGAAAAGTAGCAGGGGGTGAGCATTTACGCTCACCGCAACGGATACCCGACTGACAACGGCATACAAGTAATTGACAGGGTGATACATAAGCACAGTTCGAAAAAGGTCAAAGTAAAACTCAACCATTATCCAAACCTTTCATCTCATTCTCAATACTCAAATCATCACACAATCAACCAAGCAACATCAATCAAACAAACCTTTCACTCAAGGAAAGGCAACAATCCGGGTACTTCGTCGAGTCCATCTTGCCAAACACGCACGGTGTTGGACAAGGTCTACACGACCAGGTGATGCAACCTATAACACGCCAGTTTACAGTCGCAAGCTGTCTGGGCCTGGTCTGCCTCCCACTTTTCGATAGCTAGTCGTAGGCGTGAAACCTCTTCGCGGCCGCCAGTTTACAGTGGCTAGCTGTCTGGGCCTGGTCTGCCCCCCACTTCTTCGATTGCTAATCGAAAGGCGTGGACGCCTCTTCGCGGCATGGATGGAGAAGCGCGGTAAGAGCGCAAATCTACCCCACCCGAACGGAGATCACGGACGTATCTTTCCCACCTGGGCGTCAACCAGCAACAAACACAAACCACCACGCACACTGGGCTCCCGCCCGTAACCAACATCCACACACACTGGGCTCCCGCCCGTAACCATCATCCACAAAACATTTCAACCACAGGAGAGAAATAATCAACTCAAGTCATTTCGATTTACATGTTAAGGCACAACATCTTCAAACACATCAAATCGCATTTACCATTTACTCACAATACAGTTCAACCATAGTGAAGAATATACTCAACTCAAATCATTTCAATTTACATGTTAAGGCACGACATCTTCAAACACGTCAAATCACAATTTACCATTACTCACAATTGAACAAGCATAACACATTCAAACCAAACGCAACGAGTAAAGCGGTAACACCCCCAACAAAGCATACAGCGGAATGGCACGTCGCTGTAGTATAATCAACCTATAGACACAACCAGGTGCCCACATGCAATTCTACACATACATATACTAAGAACACAGAAGGTGCCCACATGCAATTACTAGTAACTTTCCCAAGTCATGTACGGATATACGGCTACTTTTCCCTACCTCGATAATTATCCAACGTTAGCTCCAAGTCTCTCGCGACACCACGTCTAAATCCTTCCCTTTCCACGAGCGATGGAAGAATCTAATAACGACAAACGCACAAACTTTAGCAATTGATCGAAGTCCGATTCTAACGAAACTAACGCCCAAGTACACCCCAATGAGTCCCGATCACTCCAATACTTCCTAATTACACCGAGTTGCCAAAAAGGACCCGGAACGGCCCAATTCGCGCACTTTCCCGAATCTGCCCGGAAACGCTAAAATGACCTCGGGACCCCGAAAAATTCCATTTTCGCATCAACAAATCATAATTATATTCAAGGGGTCCAACGCAATCGATGGAACCAATTTCCGACGCCCGAGCGACTCAATCCCGTCATTAAGGTTCCTCAAATAATAAATAATCTTTTCCCACAATTCAATTCCAACAATTCTCAAATTTATTCTACGCGCATAATTAAATTCGAGATCACCAATAAAATTGACGGAATTACGTTCCGACTTCCGGGGGATTTAATCTCGACTTTAAAGTTTAGCGAAACAAACACATTTTAGCCAAATTAATTCCAATTTCTTCCAAAGTCACGAATTAGTGTTCTAGGGATTTTCCGGGATTGCACAACACGTAAAAACCCGAACTCCGGGCACGCGGGCCCCACCTCCGGTGACCGGCCGGAGCTCCGGCGAGCTCCCGATCACCGGACAAACCTCCCGTTTGTCTCAAAACGCTCCAAATTACCCCCTTAACACTAATCCAACCTCAATCAAACCATATTCCACAACTCCATAAATCCAAACTCAAGGAAATGAGAATCCAAAACATACCTCTTGTAGCCCACGACGAGGAGAACCCGAATACGCAAAAATCAAGACGTTTGGACGGTCGGAACGTCGGGAAATCGCCACAATCTTTTCTCTTCTTCTTCCTTCTTTCTTCTTTCTCTTTCTCTTTCTCTTTCTCTTTCCTTGTGTTCTGCCGAGAATCAACTCCCTCCCCCTCTCTTATAACTTAAATATAATTATTTAAACATTAAACTAATAAAATAAACCTATTTTCCATTTTCTTTTAAATCTAAATTAAAACAATTAATTTTTTTTAATCACTCAAAAGTCTCCCCCCCTCTAGATACATGACAAGTGTAAAGTAGAGGGGTCCCACAAGCCACTTTTGTCATTTTGGACCCGAAATCGTCCGAAACGGACACGTTTTTCGAAACCGTCGGAACCGTGATGTTTCGCTAAATTTTAGCTTCCATATGAACCTAATATCCATAATATTACAATTCCAACTTAAAATGGCTCAAATAGTAGTCCTCGGTGACTCTCGGGTCGAAATTTGGTCAAATCGCGAATTATTAAATTTTCATCCATTTTTCACAAAATTGACCCAAATTGACCGGGAGCGGTCCTTACAACCTTCCCTCCTTAAAGAATTTCGTCCGCGAAATTAAAACGTACCTCAATTCTCGAAAAGGCGGGGATACTTAGCACGAATCTCATCTGCCCGCTCCCACGTCGACTCTTCGACACCGTGATGTTGCCAAAGCACTCGCACTAGTGGGATGGTCCTGCCTCTCAATATCTGATCTCGTGAGTCTAAGATCTGAACTGGCCTTTCCTCATACGAGGCATCTGGGGTCAACTCCAACTCAGCCCACTCTATCACGTGCGACGGGTCAGGGTGATATTTTCTCAGCATCGATACATGGAATACGTTGTGAACCGCTGCAAGGGATGGTGGCAATGCGAGCCTGTAAGCCACTGCTCCAATCCTGGCGATGATCTCGAAGGGGCCAATGTACCTCGGGGCCAACTTACCGTCGCTTCTTGCCTTCTTAAACCTTATTAGCCCTTTCTTCGGGCTCACTCGCAAGAAGACGTGGTCTCCTACCTCAAACTCGAGAGGTCGACGTCTCCGGTCCGCATAACTCTTCTGTCTACTCTGCGCTGTTTTCAGTCGCTCTCGAATCAAGGCTACCTTCTCAGTAGTCTCCCTTACCAGCTCGGGTCCCAGTAGGCTCTTATCTCCCACCTCAGCCCAACAAACTGGTGATCGGCACGGTCTACCATACAAGGCCTCAAATGGTGCCATCCCGATGCTAGCCTGGTAACTGTTGTTATACGCAAACTCTGCCAACGGTAAATGATCCTCCCACGCTCCGTGAAAATCCAGTATACACGCTCGGAGCATGTCCTCTAATATCTGAATTACCCGCTCTGACTGACCATCCGTCTGTGGGTGGTAAGCAGTACTCAGACGAATATCCGTACCCAACGCGCCCTGTAGGCTATCCCAGAATCGAGATGTAAAGCGAGGATCTCGGTCCGATACTATCGACACCGGCACTCCGTGTAACCTCACGATCTCGCGTACATATAGCCTGCTTAACTTATCTACCGAGTCTGTCATCCTCATTGGCAAGAAATGCGCGGACTTAGTCAGTCGATCAACTATCACCCACACCGCATCGTTACCCCTTGCTGACCCCGGCAGTCCGCATACAAAATCCATTGTAATATGCTCCCATTTCCACTCGGCTATCTCCAACGGTTGTAGAGGTCCCGCTGGTCTCTGGTGTTCTATCTTCACCTGCTGACAAGTGAGACATCGAGCTACGAACCCTGCTATCTCCCGCTTCATCCCATTCCACCAAAAATGGCGCCTGATGTCGTGGTACATCTTAGTCCCACCAGGATGCACAACGAGTCGTGAGTTGTGTGACTCGCGTAGTACTTCCTCACGGAGACTCTTGGGCACAAACAATCTGTTCCGGAAACGAAGGCCCTGATCGTTGCCCATCGACCACCCCTCGGACTCAACTCCGCTAACCATTTTCATCCGGAACGTTGCTGTCTCTGAGTCATCAATCTGAGCCTCAATCACCCGACTCACCAGTATAGGCTGCGCCACCAATGAACACAGTGCGACTCGTCCCGTGACTTCCTCCAACTCAACCCTGAACTCGCTGAGCTCTCCCATCATGTCCCACTCCCGGACTGCTATGCTAGCAAGGCAATGGATCGACTTCCTACTCAGGGCGTCGGCGACCACGTTCGCCTTGCCCGGGTGATAGAGTAGCTCAAAGTCGTAATCATCAAGTAGCTCCATCCATCGCCATTCAGGTCTTTCTGGGTAAAGATATATCTGAGACTCTTATGGTCCGAGAAAACCTGAAATCCCTCACCGTACAGATAATAGCGCCAGATCTTCAGTGCGAACACGACTGCTGCCAACTCCAAGTCGTGTGTAGGATAGTTGCGCTCGTGCGTCTTCAGCTGCCTGGAGCCATAAGCAACTACCCTACCTGTCTGCATCAATACACAGCCTAGTCCCTCACCGGACGCGTCGCAATAAATCTCATAGCCAATTCCGCGTTCTGGCACTATCAACACTGGAGCGGTAGTCAGGCGAGCCTTCAGCTCTGTAAATGAACGCTCACAGTCCTCAGTCCACGCAAACTTGACTCCCTTGCACGTAAGGAAAGTCAAAGGCGCGGCTAGGCGCGCAAAGTCCTGTACGAACCGTCGATAATAACCCGCCAAACCCAAGAAGCTACGAATCTCGAAGACGTTCGTGGGCTGCGCCCACTTCGAGACCGCGTCGACCTTCGCCGGATCGACCAGTATGCCGTCGGCCGAAACGACATGTCCGAGGAACTTCACCTCGGCGAGCCAAAACTCGCACTTCTCCAGGTTGGCATACAACTGATGCGTGCGCAGTAAAGTCAAGACAGCCCTCAAATGCACCACGTGCGCTTCCTCACTCTAAGAGTAGACCAGGATGTCGTCTACGAAAACCACTACAAACTGATCTAAGAACGGCCGGAATATGCGGTTCATCAGATCCATGAACGCTGCAGGCGCGTTTGTCAACCCGAAGGGCATTACTAGGAACTCGTAATGCCCATACCGCGTCCGAAACGCGGTCTTTGCGACGTCCTCCTCCCGGACTCGCAACTGGTGGTATCCCGAACGTAGATCGATCTTCGAAAAGCACGTCGACCCTCTCAACTGGTCGAATAGATCGTCGATTCTCGGCATCGGGTACTGGTTCTTCACCGTGACCCGGTTCAGTTTCCGGTAATCTATGCACATCCTCAGCGCTCCACCCTTCTTCTTCACGAAGAGTGCTGGCGCTCCCCACGGTGATGTGCTCGGACGTATAAACCCCTTTTCTCGGAGTTCTTCGAGCTGAGTCTTCAGCTCGGTCAGTTCTGCTGGCGCGAATCTGTAAGGCGCCACTGATATCGGCGCCGTCCCCGGCATCAGGTCGATCCTGAATTCTACCTCGCGAACTGGCGGCAACCCACTCAACTCCTCGGGAAAGACCTCTGGAAACTCGCATACTACTCGCGGTAACTCTCGGCTCTGCACGATCGACACCTCATCAACGGTGTATAATGCCGATAGGAGAATTCCGCTCTTGCTGCCCAGCGAACACGAAACGGTCGTGCTGCCTGCTGACATTGTCACCCGTCGCCGATAACAGTCGATGTACGCACGGTACCTCGCAAGCCAATCCATGCCTAAGATCACGTCGAAGGCAATCATACCCAGCACGATTAGGTCACAAAGGAAAGAAAGGTCTGCTACTCTAACTTCGCAGGCTCGGCACACTCTAGTCAACACAACCTCACCTCCGACTGGTGTGTCAAGGCACAGAGGTGGACTCAACGGCTCACTGTTTAGCCCCAGCATCTCAGCACAAGCAGCAGAAATAAAGAAATGCGATGCGCCCGTATCGAACAGAAATGACGCCCAAGAGTTATACAACAGTAACGTACCGTGAGCGACCGAAGGGTCTGGGGACGGTCCTGCAGCACGTGAGTCGCCGACAGCATACACTCTGCCTTGCGGCGCCTGCGCTCCCTGTCTCGGAGCTGACGCGCCAGACGCCGGCTGTGCGGACCTCAACTGCTGCCTCGGAACTGGTGCGCTCGTAGATGGCTGCGAAAATCTCAACGGCTGGCCCTGACGCTGGCGAGCCTGCGGCGACTGTGCCGTGTGCGACTGCTGCGGTCGCTGCACTGACGTTCCCCCACCCTGACCGGGGCATTCCCTAGCTATGTGTCCTGTCTGGCCACATAGGTAGCACCTAACCTCGCTGCCGCTCGGTCGACTCCCCTGACTGAACCGACTACTCGTCGCCAGTAGTGCTGCAGGTCCTCTATTGCGCGGGCAATCGCGCCTCATATGGCCTGGCTGCTGGCAGAGAAAGCATACTGGCCTCTGGTCTGCAACGACGGGCCCCACTGATGCCACTGAACCCGACTGTCTCGGTCCGCTAAACTGAGACTGTGGTCTGAAAGACCCCACGATCCTCTGCCTCCTCGAGTCTCGGGACTCGGACAGACCTGCGACGCTGCTCGGTCGCGGTCTACTCTCACGGGCTCTCGCGGCCTCCCTAATACCTCGCTCTACGGCCACTGCCGTGTCGACCAGCTCAGAGTACACTCGAATCCTCAGGGCGAGGACTCGATCCAGAATCGAGGTCCTAAGTCCCCTCTCAAACCTCCTGCATCGATGAGCCTCAGTCACCACCATCTCTGGTGCAAAGCGAGACAACGTCGTAAACCTAGCCTCGTACTCTGCCACCGACAAACCATCCTGTCGCAGTTCCAGGAACTGCTGCTGTCGCTCCTCCCTGGCAGACTCCGGAAAGTACTGCTCCAGGAAGACCGTCTCGAATACTCGGTAGTCACCCCCGACTCGGTCCTGCACGCGCCTCCACCAATGGTAGGCGTTGTCCTTCAGCTGATGAGCTGCAAAGGACACCCTGGTGTGCTCGTCCATGATCCCGGACGTGTCCAGGTTCCGCGTAATCTGATCCAGCCATCGCTCCGCCATATCAGGGTCTGGCTCCCCGTAGAATGAGGGTGTATCCAACCTTAGAAAATCCCTCAGCGCATGTGCCGTATGGCCCTCGGCCTGAACGGACCTCGCTGGAATAGTAGTAGCAGCAGTCGGCGGAGTCCGCGGGGCTGGCGATGCAGACTCTCTCTGCGCAATGATTGCCACTAAACTCTGCACTGTGCGGGTCAGCTCTCCTAGAATGGCCGCAGTAGGTGGGTCCGCAACTGGCGGAACGTTGGGCGGAACCACCGATGGTCCCGTGTCGTTCCTCCGATCCTCCCCAGCGGGAGCTGCCGGTCCACCCGTCGCCTCAACTGGCTCGACGGTGGGCGGTTGCGTCGGCAATCCGGCCGACCTACCTCTCCTAGGTCTAGGTGCCATGTCGTATGTATCTACTGCACAAATACACGTACACACTCAGTTCCAGAACTCACAACACAACGAGCACGCTCATTATACGGGCGTTCATATACTCTAGACACACATGTCTACAAACAACGTATTATCATACATATTTCACATGCTCGCAATCAACATATGCTCACACAATCACCACACATGGCATCACACAACCTACCACAGTCACAATCACCCCGCATACTTAGCTACATCTCGCATTTTAAAACTTATTCAACATGTAAGATTTTTTTTTTGAACATGACTAGTAAGGTCAACATCAATTTCGAACTTGCCCATATTTTCAACAATTTCCCTTTTCAATCACAAAACCCCATTTTGATATCACGTCGTCACAACCCGGTCCAGGCGTCCCCGAACTAAGAGGTAACGATCGGACATCACTACCGTCACGTTCGACCCAGGGGCGCCCCTGAGTCAAGTCGCGACGGTGAAAATATCTCACGGAAAAATCACGCACGATTTCTGACCTTGCACAACCAACACACGACAGGAGCCTAATGGACTAACTCTACCCACCTAGTTGACGTACGGCCAGAGGTGTTAAACCTAACCTCTGATACCAAACTGTCACGCCCCAAATTCGGTAGAGACCGAGCCCGGAACGCGAACGAGGAATCAGTGTCCGAAACAACTGAAACAATAATAGTAACCAAATAAAAAGAACACAAATACAATGAACCGCGAATTTTATAACTGCTCAAAAGAATATACAACACGAGTCAGAGACTCAAAGTATGATCAAGAAACAACAAAACGTCGACACTAAATTGTACGTCAACTAACACGCCCAAAACAACCCGGACTCTCCAGCTCCTCCAGCTTCGAGATATCCTCCTATCCACAATCACGATCCTCACCTGTCTGCAGGAAAAGTAGCAGGGGGTGAGCATTTACGCTCACCGCAACGGATACCCGACTGACAACGGCATACAAGTAATTGACAGGGTGATACATAAGCACAGTTCGAAAAAGGTCAAAGTAAAACTCAACCATTATCCAAACCTTTCATCTCATTCTCAATACTCAAATCATCACACAATCAACCAAGCAACATCAATCAAACAAACCTTTCACTCAAGGAAAGGCAACAATCCGGGTACTTCGTCGAGTCCATCTTGCCAAACACGCACGGTGTTGGACAAGGTCTACACGACCAGGTGATGCAACCTATAACACGCTAGTTTACAGTCGCAAGCTGTCTGGGCCTGGTCTGCCTCCCACTTTTCGATAGCTAGTCGTAGGCGTGAAACCTCTTCGCGGCCGCCAGTTTACAGTGGCTAGCTGTCTGGGCCTGGTCTGCCCCCCACTTCTTCGATTGCTAATCGAAAGGCGTGGACGCCTCTTCGCGGCATGGATGGAGAAGCGCGGTAAGAGCGCAAATCTACCCCACCCGAACGGAGATCACGGACGTATCTTTCCCACCTGGGCGTCAACCAGCAACAAACACAAACCACCACGCACACTGGGCTCCCGCCCGTAACCAACATCCACACACACTGGGCTCCCGCCCGTAACCATCATCCACAAAACATTTCAACCACAGGAGAGAAATAATCAACTCAAGTCATTTCGATTTACATGTTAAGGCACAACATCTTCAAACACATCAAATCGCATTTACCATTTACTCACAATACAGTTCAACCATAGTGAAGAATATACTCAACTCAAATCATTTCAATTTACATGTTAAGGCACGACATCTTCAAACACGTCAAATCACAATTTACCATTACTCACAATTGAACAAGCATAACACATTCAAACCAAACGCAACGAGTAAAGCGGTAACACCCCCAACAAAGCATACAGCGGAATGGCACGTCGCTGTAGTATAATCAACCTATAGACACAACCAGGTGCCCACATGCAATTCTACACATACATATACTAAGAACACAGAAGGTGCCCACATGCAATTACTAGTAACTTTCCCAAGTCATGTACGGATATACGGCTACTTTTCCCTACCTCGATAATTATCCAACGTTAGCTCCAAGTCTCTCGCGACACCACGTCTAAATCCTTCCCTTTCCACGAGCGATGGAAGAATCTAATAACGACAAACGCACAAACTTTAGCAATTGATCGAAGTCCGATTCTAACGAAACTAACGCCCAAGTACACCCCAATGAGTCCCGATCACTCCAATACTTCCTAATTACACCGAGTTGCCAAAAAGGACCCGGAACGGCCCAATTCGCGCACTTTCCCGAATCTGCCCGGAAACGCTAAAATGACC
This sequence comes from Geranium rotundifolium, assembly GCA_963920655.1. NCBI lineage: Eukaryota > Viridiplantae > Streptophyta > Magnoliopsida > Geraniales > Geraniaceae > Geranium > Geranium rotundifolium. The sequence goes on along the minus strand of OY987313.1, from coordinate 32,531,599 downwards.
TCGGGACCCCGAGAAATTCCATTTTCGCATCAACAAATCATAATTATATTCAAGGGGTCCAACGCAATCGATGGAACCAATTTCCGACGCCCGAGCGACTCAATCCCGTCATTAAGGTTCCTCAAATAATAAATAATCTTTTCCCACAATTCAATTCCAACAATTCTCAAATTTATTCTACGCGCATAATTAAATTCGAGATCACCAATAAAATTGACGGAATTACGTTCCGACTTCCGGGGGATTTAATCTCGACTTTAAAGTTTAGCGAAACAAACACATTTTAGCCAAATTAATTCCAATTTCTTCCAAAGTCACGAATTAGTGTTCTAGGGATTTTCCGGGATTGCACAACACGTAAAAACCCGAACTCCGGGCACGCGGGCCCCACCTCCGGTGACCGGCCGGAGCTCCGGCGAGCTCCCGGTCACCGGACAAACCTCCCGTTTGTCTCAAAACGCTCCAAATTACCCCCTTAACACTAATCCAACCTCAATCAAACCATATTCCACAACTCCATAAATCCAAACTCAAGGAAATGAGAATCCAAAACATACCTCTTGTAGCCCACGACGAGGAGAACCCGAATACGCAAAAATCAAGACGTTTGGACGGTCGGAACGTCGGGAAATCGCCACAATCTTTTCTCTTCTTCTTCCTTCTTTCTTCTTTCTCTTTCTCTTTCTCTTTCTCTTTCCTTGTGTTCTGCCGAGAATCAACTCCCTCCCCCTCTCTTATAACTTAAATATAATTATTTAAACATTAAACTAATAAAATAAACCTATTTTCCATTTTCTTTTAAATCTAAATTAAAACAATTAATTTTTTTTAATCACTCAAAAGTCTCCCCCCCTCTAGATACATGACAAGTGTAAAGTAGAGGGGTCCCACAAGCCACTTTTGTCATTTTGGACCCGAAATCGTCCGAAACGGACACGTTTTTCGAAACCGTCGGAACCGTGATGTTTCGCTAAATTTTAGCTTCCATATGAACCTAATATCCATAATATTACAATTCCAACTTAAAATGGCTCAAATAGTAGTCCTCGGTGACTCTCGGGTCGAAATTTGGTCAAATCGCGAATTATTAAATTTTCATCCATTTTTCACAAAATTGACCCAAATTGACCCAAATTGACCGGGAGCGGTCCTTACAAGCGTGATCTATGAGGGAACCACCAAGGTTCGTGAACAGAAGCTCTAGTACTTCACACAAAAATTTGAAGCTCTCATCATGAGAGAAGATTACACGATCTCTGAATTCAACGTGAGAATTCAAGATCTTGCTAATGAATCCTACTCAGTGGGTGAGCCAATGTTCGATGAAAAACTTGTGAGGAAGACCTTAAGAGCCTGAAGTTCAAGGTTTAAAATGAAGACAGCTGCTATCGAAGAGTTTCATGATCTCAAAAACCTTCCATTCGATGAGCTAATGGGGTCTCTAATGACCCATGAATTGTCGCTTCCAAGTATTGACAAGAAACACAAAGGAGTGGCTTTCAAGAGTACTATTCAAAAACCAGTAGAGCATACTTGTTCATACTCGGATGATGACATTAATGCAACCATAGCATTACTAGAAAAAAAACTATAACTGAGTTATGAAGCGATTCAACAAGGTGTTTGGGAAAAATGTCCCAGCAGATGGCAGGAAAAATGTCACGACGGATGTTAAGAACAAAGACCCGCAGAAAGTTCAACAAAGTGGAAACTTCGACAGGGAAAATGGAGTTGGTGAAGGTAACGACGAAGGTAGAGGAATACAGTGCCATGAATGTAAAGGATTTGGATACTACCAAAGAGAATGCCTGAATTACCTTAGGAAGCAGAAAAAGGGATATAATGCTACATTATCCGATGAGGATTCTAAGGAAAGTGAAACAGAGGAGATAATAAATTTTGTTGCGTTAACCGCTTCCACTTCATCCACTAAACCTGAGCCATCAGGTAGTCCGGAAAAAGACACACCTGATGAAGAGTGGACTGAAGATCAGCTAAACAATGCATACTACATTCTATTCACCAAGTGGGTTGAGAAATCCCAAATTCCAGACAGACAGGCGGCTCAGATCACTACCCTTACAGATGAAAAGGCAAGATTGTTGGAGACCATCGTGGAGCTAAAACGTGAAGTCACCAGTCTAAATGGAGAAATAGACAATAGGACGAAGTCGGTCAAAATGATGAACGCAAGCACAGAAAGCCTCGACCAAATTCTCTCCATAGGCAAGCCGGCCAAGGACACAAGGGGACTTGGGTATGCAGATAATGGCTCAACATCTCAGAAAAATTTTGTTCCGCAATAAATCCTAACTAAGCAGAAAGAATATCTTCCGCAACTTCCTAGGCCAGGAAAAGGGAAAGATGTCATGAAATCCCGCTCGACAAACGTCAATCATAATACATCTAGGATGTCACAAAATTATCAACGACCATCCCTAAGAACTGCCAATAAAACTCATTGGATCTGTCACTATTGTGGTAAGAAAGGACACATCAGACCATTCTGCTACTATCTCCATGGAAAGAACACCTAAAGGACAACCTGTAATCACTATCCACCTCGCGATCAGAAGCCTAGAAGGATGGAGTGGAGGGTGAAGGGTAGATCATACCAGGCAAACATTGCATATACCTCTATGTGTGCCTCGACTACTACAGACTGGTACTTTGACAGCGGATGCTGTCGACACATGACATGTACTCGTAATTTTCTAACAAATATCACACCATGTACAAACTGTCATGTCATGTTTTGTGATGGGATAAAGGCCCGAGTCTTTTGAAAAGGACAGCTAAGGTACCCCAGAGTGTCATGTTTAACAGAAGTATTATTGGTCGAGGGACTTAAAGCAAATCTCATAAACATCAGCCAGCTGTGCGATCTGGACCTACAGGTTGACTTCACCCGAGAAGAGTGTGTGGTGAAGAATGTCGACAAAGATGTTGTTATAAAAGGTATGTGATCCCAGGGAAATTGTTACCTTTGGTCCTCTAACATCAACAAAAAAGGCCCCACATGCCTACTCTCTAAGGCAGAAGAGACCAAGGTATGGCATTAAAAAACTCGGACATTTAAACCTCCGAAGTATGCAAAAGACCATCTCTGAACAGGCCATTGTTGGGCTACCAAATCCGAAGATTGTGGAAGAAAAAATATGTGAAGAATTTCAGATCGGTAAACAAACAAAGATGTCACAGAAAAGGTGCAACATAATACTACTATCAGAGTTCTGGAACTTTTACATGTTGACCTCATGGGACCTATGCAAGTTGAGAGTCTTGAAGGCAAGCGATATGTGTTTGTCTGTTTTGATGACTACTCGAGATTCACATGGGTTGAATTTGTGTGTGAGAAATCTGATACGTTCTCCATCTTCGAGGGTCACATGTTTGTTTAGATCTTCAACTTGAATTTACAATCAATTTTAAATTCGTTTATTCGTGTAGATCAGATGACAACAAACCAAACACATACTCAGTCATAGAGATCCATCTTGGAGAACAATAAGCTCAATGACACAAAATTTTCTAGACTAACATAGAAAATTGAGAATAGTTCTGAAGAAAGAAAGAAAGTAATATGTCCTTGAATAGCCTATTCTTGAGGAACCTGCTGCAAATTCCACAGGAATTGCCAGAGATGCATTCCAGAAGCACTCTAGTAACTCTATATATGTTACTTGTATCATGCTGAGTTGCATGGAGGCGGACCTCCAAAAGCAACTAATCGACTTATCGTTGGATGCATATGCTATGATTGGCCATTTTAAGGAGATGTTCCAAGAGAATGCAAGAATCGAAAGATACAATGCAATAAAAAATTTGCTATCCTGCAAAATGTCAGCAGGAACTGCTGTAAGTCCTCACATCCTCGAGATGAAGGGTTATCTTGAACACTTGGCAAGACTGGGTTCTCCAATCCTTTCCATATGCACAAAATGGAAATGACCGTCTCAGAGTTGCATAGAATGCTTCAAACTGCTGACAAGAGCATCAAACGCGAGGTTAAAGATATTAGGGGAAATTGCAGGTCACTACCCTATACTATGCAACTTTTGCATGTCACTACCCTCTACTTTTTTTAGTTGCATGTTACCACTGTAAAGTTTTATTTAGTTGCATCATCCATCACAGAGTTAAGTTTGATGTAAAAAGTCCAAAATACCCATATATTAAAAAAATTCAAAAAAAAATCTCTTTTGAACTTTTTTTTTGGAAAAAAAATTATCAGATAAATAGTAAAACACTAATTTCAAAATTATTATTTTTTTAAAAAGTAGTTTTTTCAAAAAAATATTAAAAATAAAATATGAAAAATGACTATAATACCCTAAAAAAATACCCTTATATTATACCCTTATTAAATGACTAAAATGCCCTTATATTTAAAAAATGAAAAAAAAATTCATTTGTTTAACTTATTGTTTTTTAAGAAAAATTATGAAATAAATAATAAAAACTTATTTGAATATTAATTTTTAAGAAAATAATAATTTTCTTAAAAATATATTAAAAATGAAAAAAAACGTTGTTAAAAGTGGTTTTTTATTTTTAATATTTTTTTTGAAAAAACCATTTTTTTTGAAAAAAATAATTTTGAAATCAGTGTTTTATTATTTATCTAGTAAAAAATAATTTTTTTAAAAAAATGTTCAAAAGATATTTTTTTTGAATTTTTTTAATATAGGGGTATTATGGACTTTTTACATCAAACTTAACTCTGTGATGGACGATGCAACTAAATGAAACCTTAAAGTGGTGACATGCAACTAAAAAAAATAGAGGGTAGTGACATGCAAAAGTTGTATAAGACAGGGTAGTGACGTGCAATTTCTCCAAGATATTATAATGGTCAATAAGGGGATAAGCTTCAAGGAAGCTGGTGCTAAGAAGAAAACCGCTCCCAAGCATGGTAAAGGAAAATAAGGCACTTATGGTTTAAAAGACCAAGGCTATGTTCAAGCCGAAGCATGCCACCTGTTTGTTCTTGCCATGAGGCTGGACACTGGAGAATGGACTGCAAGAAATACCTAGATGAGCAGAAGAAGATTGGAGGATCCACGTGTTCAAGTATTTAATTTACGGAGATTAATATGTCTACTTCTGAATCCTGGGTATTGGATACTAGATTTGAATCACACATTGAATGTGTGAGTCACACATTGGATAAGTAGGGTGTCAAAAGTAGAAAGAAGAATTGACAAATGGAGAGATGAACCTACAAGTTTGCAACATGATTGTCGTTGTTGCTGTAGCAATCGTCGAACTTAATTTGCCCTCGAAATTATTTTGGCATTCTATAATTGTGTATATGTATCTACTTTAATAGGAAGATAATTTCAAGTTCCTGTTTCAACAAGAAAAAATAAAATAGGATTTTTGATATATCCACCGAAAGACATTTATTATGTAAATACTCCAAGGATTGGTAGTTCCTATGTATGGTACATAGATACCACTGATAAAAGGTCAATATGTAACGTAAGCACCAAACAGCTCAAATCCGATGATTTGAACCAGACTCTAATCTAGCAATGTCGTTTAGGTCACATCAACGAGAAGCGCATATCAACACTTCATAAGTGTGGACTTCTAAATCTTTTTGAATTAAATTCATTTTGTTGATATGTTCAGTGTTGGCAGATTTTTTAAGCACAAGGTAAGATGTCAGTCAACATAATGCAACATATGTAGTATGACATTATGTGCGCAGAATTAGTCAAGTACAACATCGTTCCTGTTTAGACAGAGAACATCAGCGCGCGTGAGTTTTAGGCAACGACTAAATAAGGCAATCTCCAGCTAGGATCAAGACACATCAGCAAGGCCTGTAGGAGGTAACGACGACTTGCCAAACTTGCCAAAGACGGCAAGGGTTTGGATTTACTAATCGGTATTGGAAACCGATTAGGCTACTCGAGTTGCTATAAAAGCAGGTGCTTTACCTCTTAGAACCGCGTATGCTTTTACATCCTTCCTATGCTAAATACTCAGAGCTCGTGACCGTGTAAGATTTGCGGATCAGAGTCTGTTTTATTTAGAAGGACATTGTCAATCACAAACATCAACTCGCAAGGATTTGAGTGTTTGTGATTTGAAGGTATTTGTTCGTGATTGAAGACTCACGAAGAAGATTGTCGAAGACAACGCAACCGAGCATAGGCTTGCTCGAAGGGTGGAATTGAGACGTTCTCAAAGACAGGGGGAGAGGCCCTTGGTCGAGGTTGTTCACGGTAAGATCTATAGTAGCTTAGGACAATAGCTTGTGTGATAGCTAGTTGATGCTTGAAGTTGTACTATTGACTAACAGATAGTGAAAACCTTTCCACTAGCAGAGTGCCCCCAAACATAGGTGCGGAGTCACCAAACTGGGTAAACATATTGTGTGTCTTCTATTTATTGTTCCATTATTTACTTATATGTGATCAGACAAGTTGTCGAACAAATTGTCACAACATTGTGTTCGACATCTTGTCCCTGCAACAACTCAAATTTTCAATTGGTATAAAAGGAAGCCCCTTATCTCTTAGGTGAGATTCTGCAAATATTTTGAGTAGCTAAAGATGGAAAAAATTAATCGACCCCCCGTACTCGAAGGAACAAATTATGGGTATTGGAAAGCACGTATTTTTGCCTTCATGAAGTCTCTGGACAACAAGACATGGAAGGCAGTAATCAATGGCTGGGAAGAGCCCCAATACTCTGATGGATCTGGCAGCATTACGGGCCCTAAACCCGAAAAGGAGTGGAGTCCCGCTGAAGATGAAGCTGCCCTAGGAAACTCCCGAGCACTAAACGCGATATTCAATGGAGTTGACAAAAATGTCTTCAGACTCACCAACACATGCACAAGTGCAAAGGTAGCCTGGGATACCCTTACTGTAGCATATGAAGGAACCTCTAAGGTATGAGAGCAAAAACTACAATATCTCACCACCACCTTCGAAGCTCTCACCATGAACGAGGATGAAACAATAACCGATTTCAACGTTCGAATTCGAGATCTAGCAAATGAATCCTACTCGCTTGGCAAACCTATGACTGATGAGGATCTGGTAAGAAAAACCCTAAGGGCAGTAAGCGCCAGATTCAAGATAAAGATCACTGCCACAGAAGAAGTGACATGATCTAAAAATCTTGAAATTTGATGAGCTTTTGGGATCCCTAATGACCTACGAGTTTTCTCTTCCTAGTTTGGAAAAGAAACACAAAGGCATAGCCCTTAAGAGCTCAACTCAAGGACAAAAGGAGAATATATTCTCTGACTCAGACAGCGAAGTCGATGAAGCAATAGCCCTGTTGACCAAAAACTACAACCGAGTTATGCGAAGGTTCAACCAGATGGCAGGAAAGAATGTTTCTGGAGATGTTAGAGACAAGCCTCCATAAAAGTTCCAGAAGGTTGAGAACTCTCCTAAAGCAGGCAGATAAGAACGACAAGGAAAAGAAAGAGGAGTTCAGTGCTTCGAGTGTGAAGGCTATGGACATGTACAGAGAGAATGTCCCAACTTCCTCAAGAAACAGAAGAAAGGGTTCATAGCCTCATTATCTGATGAAGAGGAAGACATTAATAATGAGAAGACAAGTACCTATGTAGCCTTTACTGCCTCCACATCCACTAGAATCTCAAAGAAGCCTGCCTCGGACGATGAGCTATATGATAAGACTCTCAACAATGCCTACAATGAGTGGTATGTTAAGTGGCTCGAAGACTCCGAAGTATTGGAGAAACAAAATAAGACTATCCTCGCTCTCAATGAAGATAAGACGAGACTTTTAGAAACCATCATCGACCTAAAGAAAGAAGCCGCATGCCTGAACGGAGAACAGGAGCTCATGACCAAGTCAGTCAAAATAATGAATTCAAGCACTAACACTTTGGATCAAATTTTTTCCATTGGAAAGCCATCAAAGAACATGGAAGGTCTTGTTTACTCAAGAAAAGGCTCAAATTCCAAGACTGTTTTCGTCCCCCAAAAGGCTACGTACGACATGTCACATCAGATGTCACAGATATCTGGCAACAGTCAGTCACAAAAAAAACACCATCATGGTAGCTCAAAGAAGAACAGACACAACTGGATCTGTCATCACTGTGGATGAAGAGGTCACATACGACCATTCTGCTATCGCCTCTATGGAAAAAGATCGGAAAAACAAAGGACGTCTACCAAGAAAAAACCTCGACAAGAATGGCGAGTAAAAGAGGTACAATATCAAGCTAATATTGTGTATACATCTTTAAAGGCTTCTACCAACAACGATTGGTATTTTGATAGTGGTTCATCTCGTCATATGGTTGGTAGTCGCTCATTCTTGACTATCATAACACCATGCTCAAATTCCTATGTTACTTTTGGTGATGGTGTAAAAGCCAAAGTCTTGGGAAAAGGAAAGCTAAACTTCCCTGTCTAAGAGAAGCGTTACTAGTAGAAGTGCTTACTGCAAACCTGATCAGCATCAGTCAACTCTGTGATTGAAAGAGATCACCACGGGTTCCAATCGATAAATATCATGCAGCGGACGTTATGTAACCGTGGTGATCGATGCAAGCATTGATCTTAATGCAAATTCAACATGTTATATATATATATAAATCTGAAAGTTACCTCTTCTAATCGATGAAAACACAAGTATAGTGTTTCTCTATTAAGTCCACACAAGCACCACAACTGAAGAGGTTTTCACTCAATAATTTTGCTATTAATTTTTGAGAGAAACTTGACAACAATGGAGGATGAGAGGGTGAGAGATTTCTACATTGAGGGGGAGTGAATGAGGGAGATAGTTGCTGAAAAATAATAGAAGATAATGGAAGATATTATGTGATTTTAATTTGAAAATTAAATTGAATTTCAAATTAAAATTAAAATTGCATATCTATCCTCTATAATCTCTTATTTGCATTTGTTCCCACTCATAACTTAAATCCCTAAATGGGCTTTAAGCCCGTTTAACTAAAACCCAAATTAAACCCATTAACTTGAGTTCTAATTTCGGTTTAGACAAAACGGCTCAATTTCCTCGAATTGATTTCTTCAACCGTCTGGTTAAAACCTTAGGCCAAAAAACTACTGAATCGTTCTCAATTTTCATCCATAATAGTTTTCATGTATTGTGCTTAATGCATGTGACCCACTAGGCTCATGAACAATTGGTAGACTGGTAAAATTACTATTTTACCCTTTCCATCATAAGTGGCCTCTAGCAAGACATTATGATTATCCAATGTTCGTGATTATCGATTATTCGACTTAACCTGTTATCGTACATGTCACTGTCCTTTTATCAAACTGATATCCAGATTGATCAATAGGCATAGAATGGTCATCCTAATTTATCAATCACTGTTTCTTGATATCTGAGATGACTGAAAACTGATACTAAGGTATCACATGCACGGCCGTGCTCTTTCTTCAGTCATACCCATCAAGTGGCCTAAACGGATATCTTTCTCATACCGAAGTATGAGTGATAAATCCCTCAGACGCCTTTCGAGTTCACTAGTGCAATAAATGCCAAAGCCAATCGAAGCCGTTATAGTTACCCTTTTACAGATAACGTTAGACTAGGTCAAACTTAGGTATTCGTTACATAGTGTACACAAAGACTCCTTGGTCTTAGGATATAATGACAAGTTACGATATGTGAGTATCTCATGACTGGATCTATGCAGCATACTCACAATCGGGTTGTCCGATATCATCGACCTGATGGTATCTATGATATAACTTCGGCACATATTTTCCCATGATCAGTAGAGCGTGATCACAAGGAGTTAGTCTCATACTGATCGCTTCAGAAAAAAGTTTAGCTGATCAGGGACATTATCGAATGCAATTCTTTCTGATCTATTGTTCTACTATAAGTGGTTACACACATTATGACATAGATCAAATCGCATTAGATGTATTACTACAACACATTAGTAACATTATGCCTTTTATTATGTAGAATAATGATGTCTGTTACAATATAGATTGAGGAATTATTTTGGACTAGGGCACAAACCTAACAATGATCTAGATCTTTGTGTCAACTTCAATGTCGACAAGTGTGTGGTACTCGACTAGCAAAAGGAAGAACTGATGAAAGGTCTCAGGTTATAAGACAATTGTTATCTATGGTCTCCAAACTCAGCCTCTATACCAAACAAAAGCTTTCTGTCTAAAGCACAAGAGACAAAAATCTGGAATCAAAGGCTTGGATACATCAACCTGAGGAGCATGTAGAAAATTCTTTCTGAACAAGCTGCTATTGGAGTTCCAGATCTAAAGATCGTCGAAGGCAAGATATGCGGGAATGTCAGATAGGCAAACAAGTCAAGACGTCACACAAGAAGGTACAACATCTTACCACTACTCAAGTTCTAGAACTTTTACATGTTGACCTGATGGGACCAATGCAAGTTGAAAGCCTTGAGGAAAAAGATATATCTTTGTATGTGTCGATGACTTCTCAAGGTACATCTGGGTAAACTTTGTTTGCGAAAAGTCAGATACCTTCTCCGTCTTTGAATCCTTATGTCTAAGAGTTCAACAAGAAAAAGGAGAAAAGATTGGCAAGATTGTTAAGTTAAGAAGTGACCATGGACGTGAGTTCGAGAACACCACCTTTGCCAACTTTCGTAATGAAGAAGGAATAGCCCATTAATTTTCTGCCCCCATCACTCCTCAACAGAATGGAGTAGTGGAAAGAAAGAATCGTACTCTTCAAGAAATAGCTCGAGTCATGATGCTAGCCAAAGACATTGCTCAACACTTCTGGGCTGAAGCTCTAAACACAGCATGTCATATTCACAATAAGGTCACCCTCCGAACAGGCATGACAGTCACGCCTTATGAGATTTGGAGGGGAAGGAAGCCTAACGTGAAGTACTTCCATGTCTTTGGCTTAGTGTGCTATATCCTTGCTGATCGAGAGCCACGACGCAAGCATGATCCTAAAAGTGACGAAGGGATCTTTCTTGGATACTCTAGAAATAGCCGCGCTTTTCGAGTATTCAACAAACGAACCAAAACCATGATAGAGTCCATAAACGTAGTCATTGATGATGGCATCCCCGAACAACCCAACAACGATGATGAAGAGATCCTGACTGCTCTAGATGTCAGACTAGATGTCAGTGACAATGTATGCAACTTAGAGAGTGATAAAGAAAACGATATTGGTCCTAATAGAGAGACTTCTCCGACAACTCCGCAAAGAATCCCTTCCAACAGAGTCCAGAAGAATCACCCAGCTCAGGATATAATTGGTGATATAAACCTGGACATGATAATCAACATGTGCTTTGTCTCCAAGATAGAGCCCTAGAACGTGCAAGAAGCCGTAAAAGATGAGTATTGGGTATGTGCCATGCAAGAGGAGCTAGTACAATTCGAGAGAAACGAAGTATGGGAAATGGTACCCAAGCCTGACCATGGGACAAAATGGATCTTCAATAACAAATCTGATGACAAGATGGATCTTCAGGTTGCTGTTAAGTATTGCTTGCCATCTAAGTTTCAAACTCTACCAGATGGATGTAAAGAGCGCCTACCTAAACGGATATTTAACCGAAGAAGTCTATGTTAATAGCATTTTTGTGCCCTAGTCCAATTGCTAGTAGTCTATAAATGTCTATGTATATTTATCATCGTTTGTAATAAATAAAACGGCTTTGTATTACTTATGTGTTGAAGTAATATGTTAAGCGTGATCTGTTTTATGACCACTAAAGTAGTAGAACTATAAATCTGTACGGATCACACCTAACAAGTCCCTGGTCAATATACGCTTAAATTGAAGCGACCAGTATGAGGATGGTTCTCAATGACATAGTTCTGCTTGTCATAGGGATGTGAGATCCCGGAATCATATCATAGATATCATGAGGTGAATGATATCGGACGACCCGCTTTGAATAGTGTTTCGTAGATTAAGCCATGAACATATTCAAATGCGATAGCTTGTCACGATATCCTTAGACCAATGATTCTTTGTGATCTCTATGCAGTCGACGTGCGGCTTTAACTTGCGCCTAACGCTTTCCGTAACAGGATTGCAATAACGGGCATGATTGGGTGGCGGAACGGATTGCATGAGTGACACGAAAGACGGCTAAGGGATTTATCCCTCGTACTACGGTATGGGAAAGATATCCGTTAAGGCCTCTTGATCGAGAGTGACTGAGAGAAAGAGCATGGCAATGCCAGTGATACGGGTTATCAGTTCTCAGCCATCTCACATATCAAGTAACAATGATTGATTGAACAAGGATGACGATTCTATGCCTTATTATCAATCGGGATATCTAGAGATAATAGGATAGTGACTTGTACGCACAAGGTTAAATCGAATCATCGATCATCATGCACCTTAGGTAATCATAACGTCTTACTAGAGACCACTTATGATGGATCTGACAAGAGAGATCTCTTGCGCCGATCTGCCAACGGTGGCATGAGCATGGAGGGTCACACACATACAAGACGGATAACTTGAGACAAGGAAACCTTAACGTTTCTTGAGGAGCAATACGTGGACAAAACTGAAGGTTTTGGGCCATGGGTTCGGTTTGAGAGAATAATTAGCGAATCAAGAAATATGAGATTTTTCGTCGATGTCGCGTCGGACTTTGTTTGATAAGTAACGACAAAAAGGGTTGGGCAACTTTTGGACACGGCACGCGGCCACATGGGCGAGCCCATTGGGCTCGACCCATGAGGTCACATGGCCGGCCCAACAAAGGCTCAACAAGGCCCAATAAGCCTCTTATGGCCGGCCACATTGGTGGGTCCAAGTGTGGGGGCCACACACCATGCTTAGTTGGTGTTGTTTATTAAGAGGAGAGTGATTTAAGGGGATTAGGTGATGAATTGCCTTTAACCCATGCCTTCATCATTTGTTACTTTAATCAATCATGCTTTATGAGTTGATGAATTAGACAAAGATCAAAAACAATTCACTTACTCTCTCTTTCCTCACTTGGCCAGCCACCCTCTCCATGCTCTCTCCCTTTGCTCTCTTGTTCTTCACAATTAGTTATAGTAGGCTAAGTGTGTTAGGTCATAAGGATCATCCTCTTGGTGTGGACTTGCTCTAGAGAAGAAGATCATCTTGTTCTTCTTTCTTGATTCAACAAAACTAAAAGGTAAACTCTTGTGGAATAGATTTTTCCTTGAGATTGAATGGTTCATGTTCTTGGACAATTTTTGGAGTTCCTATTGTTTATGCTTCTGCTATATCGATGATCTTGAACGCTCCAAAACTCTACACCTCTAGGCTCACAACCTGTTGGCAAACTGGTAAAATTACTATTTTACCCTTTCCATCATAATTGACCTCTAGCAAGACATTATGATTATCCAACGTCCGTTATTATCGATGATTCGACTTAAGCTCTTATCGTACATGTCATTATCCTTTTATCATACCAATATCCAGATTGATCAAAAGGCATAGAACCGTAATCCTAATTTATCAATCACTGTTTCTTAATATCTGAGATGACTGAAAACTAATACTAAAGTATCAGCTGCATGGCCATGCTATTTCTTTAGTCATACTCATCCAGTGGCCTAAACGGATATCTTTCCAATACCAGAGTATGGGTGATAAATTCCTCAGCCGTCTTTCGAGTTCACTAATGTAATTCATAATCCAGCCAATCAGAGCCCTTATGGCTACCCTTTTACAGGTAACGTTAGACTTGGTTAAACTTAGAGATTCATTACATAGTGATCACAACGACTCCTTGTTCTTAGGATATAATGACAAGCTACAATCTGTGAGTATGCTCATGACAGTATCTATGCTGCATACTCAACATCGGGTCGTCCAATACCATCACCCTGATGATATCTATGATCTAACTCATGCACTACTTTGCCATGATCAGTAGAGCGTGATCACAAAGAGGTAGCCTCATACTGATCGTTTCTTAATGAAGCTTGACTGATCAGGGACACATTAAATGTAATTCTTTCTGATCTACAGTTCTAATATTAGTGATTATACAAATAATGATATAGATCAAATTACATTTAATATATTACTACAACACATAAGTAATATGATGTCGATTTATTAACTCGAAAAATGATAAAACATTACAATTTAGATTAACTTATGACAGTGGACTAGGGCACATACCGGTGCAGAATCTCACATTTGTATTAATGTGCAGGCTCTGGAAAGTAGAAGAGATATAGCAGGGGCGAGGCAGACCTACGAGTTGGTGATGGAAAGAAAGTCTCAAGAATTGCAGTAGGAAAGATTAGTCTCAGTTTGGCCACTGGGCTTGTTTTATGTTTAAACAATGTTCATTGCGTACATGCATTTTGCATAAATATTAAGTCTATTTCCTTGCTTGACAAGGAAGGATATTGTTTTTCTGTTGATAATGGATTATTCAATATTTATAAGAATGGTGTTTATTTTTACAATGCTTCATTGGTTGGTGGTTTGTATATTCTTAATACTCAAAACACCGACACAAGCTCTATACATAACATAAATAATAAAAGGCTTAAATCCAATGATTTAAACGTGACTGCCTTATGGCATTGTCGTGTGGACTTTTAAGTCCGTTTGAATTCACTTCAATCGAGAGATGCGAGTCATGCCTAATGGGTAAGATGACAAAGGCACCTTTCACCGGTTTAGGTGAGAGGGCAAGTGATTTGTTAGGTCTCATACATTCCGATGTGTGTCGACCTATGAGTACTTAGGCCATAAGGGGTTTTCACTACCTCTTCACATTTACTGATGACTTAAGTAGATAGTGGTATGTCTATTTAATGAGACATAAGTTGGAAAATTTTGACAACTTCAAATAATTCCAAAATGAAGTACAAAACCAGCTTGGAAAAAGTATAAAGGAGCTTCGATCTGACCGAGCCGGTGAGTACTTGGACCAAGAGTTTCACAATCATTTACAGGAGTGTGGGATCCTCTCTGAATTGACTCCGTTAGGAACACCTCAGTTGAACCCAAATAAGATAAATGTGTCTTTGTGGGGTATCCCAAGAAAACAAGGGGATACTATTTCTACAAACCCAGCGAGAACAAGGTTTTTGTTGCTCTAGGAGGGGTATTTTTGGAAAAATAATTTATTTCCAAAACAGCTAATGGGAGTCCCGTGCATCTCGAAGAAATTCAAGATGATACGGAACAACCTGAAGCAATTCAGGAGCCTACTATGCATGATGTAGAAATACAAGAGCTTGAAGTGGTCGTCGATCAAGAAACAGTCCTTACACCAATTCCAGAGGGTCCAAAAGGGTCTGAAAGATCTCATCTAGCTCCCGTCAGATATGGCTTTCTAGCCACATAGGGAAATGACTTGATGTTAGTGGATCAAGATGATCTAGAAACTTTCAGACAAGCCTTAGCCATTTCCGACTCCGATAAATGACATAATGCCATGAATGAGGAAATGAAATCCATGTATGACAACCAAGTATGGAGCTTGGTGGATCAAACCCCTGTGTTGCTACGTTTAATTGTTGGCATAATTTTTTAGCGCAAAAGTATTGAAGTCGTGCAACATGTTACATGACATGTGGAGCGACTTGTTACGGTCCAGATTAGGAAAGATCTGAAACTTTCCTATTTCGACGAAGCTTGGAGCGAAAGAAGAAAGGCGCCACGAAGACTTGGAGCGCAAGAGAGTGACGTCGACAAGTCTGGCGACTTCTAGCTGGCAGTTACACGTCAAAAATAGGTGGCAACTCTACTTGCCTGATTTATTCAGGAAGTCAGAACAGGCAAGACGACTTCCAACTGTCGTGGGAGGCGGCAACGACTTGCCTGATTTGTTCAGGAAGTCTGAAACTTCCTGTTCCTGATCCGAGAAGGATTAGGAATGTGAGCTGCTATAAAAAGCCCTTGGCTTCCCATTAGCAGATCATCCGTTCTTGTTCTAAAACTTGCAAGATTTCTCAGAGCTCTTAACCGGGCACCATCGGCGTGTTGAGAGTCTGATTAAGATTCGCTAGAACGGTCTTTGCTCCGATCAAACATTAAGTCGCGAAGACTAAGTGTTTGGATCGGTTAGGGTTTTTGTTTGTGATTGAATATTCACAACTCCGTCAAAGAAGACAACGACACCGAGCATGGGCTTGCTCGAAGAGTTGAATTGAGAGGATCTCAAAGACAGGGGGAGAGGCCCTTGGTCGAGGTTGTTCACGGTGAGATCTATAGTAGCTTAGGACAATAGCTTGTGTGATAGTTAGTTGGTGCATGAAGTTGTACTATTGACTACCTAATAGCGAAAACCTTTCCACTGGCAAAGTGCCCCCAGACGTAGGTGCGGAGTCACCGAACTGGGTAATCATCTCTGGTGTCGTTATTATCTGTTCACTGTTTTACTTACGGTTTATGTCCTTAGGCAAGTAGTCGATACATAAAAGGGCCTCAAGCACATTTAATCTAATCTCTAAAGTCAATTAAGACTTAAAATATAATTAAATGGCATAATTAAATCAGCCCAAAATTCACTTAGACCAATTTCCTTAACCGTCCGGTTTACAACCTAAACTGGAAATTGTCTAAACCGTTCCGGTTTAGCCTGAACCATTTCGGTCCACCTAAACAGGAAAGTGAATATTCCAATTCTCTTATTTCTCTTTCATAAACTTTCAAAATCCGGTTTGCTATATATACTTTGCGTAGTTACGACGGTTTTAGAGATTGGCTGATTTTTAAAGGAACTGAAGAACATGTTACAAACAATGTCGAAACATCTTCTGTGACATCTTGTGTAACATAGTTGACGGCGTCTCGGCAAACATCATGATCGACAAAAATCAGGAAAGTGCAGTTTCGGCAGCAAAGCAAGAAGACGATTAGGAAATTCCAAAACGACTCCTAATCTGGAAAGAAGAAAGACGACAATTAAGAGGAAACCCTTTAGGGTTAGTACTAATCCTCGATTGCTATAAAAGCTTAGGCTACCCCCTTAGCAATCGTGTGGTTCTTTATTTGTTTCCTAGCAACAATTTGCAAGATTCTTAGACGTGAAGGTTTACGGGCTGAGAAATTGCAGATTGGGCTAAGGATATTGTGCACCACATAACTATTGAGAGTTAGGTGATTGAGGGTTTACTGAACACGTGAGTGAAGACTGCACGCAACCACCAAGTTGTACGAAGACTTGAACTGACAGAACAAGGCGATTGCTCGAAGAGTGGAATCAAGACGGAGTCTTGGATTCAGGGGGAGACCCTGAGATAGATTGCACTGTAAGACGTAGCATAAAGTATAGATCTAGGGTTGATCACAGGTACTTGTATGTTCTGACGAATTACTGATAAGTGAAATCTTTCTACTAGGCTGAGAGCCCCCAGACGTAGGTGACGTTGCACCGAACTGCGTAAACAATCTGATGTGTCATTGTTTGTAGCTTTATATTTGTTGTCCTGCATTATCTACGCAAGAAGTCAGACGCAACGTTATAGTTTCTTACGTAACATTGTGTGTGGCATCTTGCAGGACTAGCTGATCAGAATTTCAATTGGTATCAGAGGAGGCACCTACAGCCTTAGGTGAGTTCCTAAAAAAATATTTTGATCAAAGATGGACAATACCAGAGAAGGAGGATCCATAAATCGACCACCTGTTCTAGATGGAAGCAACTACGGCTATTGGAAGGCTCGAATGTGTGCCTTCATGAAGTCACTTGACAACAAGACATGGAAGGCTGTAATCAATGGTTGGAATGCTCCACAACTCAGTGACAATGATGGCAATCCTATCGGTCCAAAACCAGAAAAGACTGGAATGATGATGAAGACGAAGAATCACTGGGAAATTCTCGAGCTCTGAATGCTATCTTCAATGGTGTTGACAAAAACATGTTCAGACTGATCAACACAAGCACAACTGGCAAATCTGCATGGGATATCCTGGCTGTTGCATATGAAGGAACAACTAAGGTTCGAGAACAAAAACCGCAATATCTGACAACCAACTTCGAAGCCCTCATCATGAAAGAAGACGAATGAATTGCAGAATGCAATGTTCGTATTTGTGATCTAGCCAATTAATCCTACTCTCTGGGAGAACCAATGTCTGATGAAAAACTGGTAAGAAAAACCTTGCGTGCTCTTAGCCCTAGGTTTAAGATGAAGATCACTGCAATTGAGGAAGTTCATGACCTCAAGATCTTGAAATTTGATGAGCTGATGGGGTCTCTAATGACCTATGAGTTGTCTCTCCCAAACATCGACAAAAGGAACAAAGGAGTTGCTTTCAAAAGCTCAACACACAAGCAACCAGATCCTGAGGAATCTGATTCTGACGAAGACATCGATGCTACAGTGGCCCTTCTCACGAAAAATTACAATAAAGTCATGAGAAGATTCAGTCGAATGGGTGGACGGAACATCACAGCAAATGTCAGAAACAAAGCTCCACAAAAAGCTCAAACAGGAGAAAGTCTTGACAGACCAAACAAAAGTGGGGAAGAAAACAAAAACAAAGGACTTCAATGTCATGAATGTGAAGGATTCAGCCACCTCCGTAGAGAATGTCCAAATTTCCTCAAACAACAAAAACGAGGATACAATGCCACCCTATCAGATGATGACAATGAAGATAGCGGATCTGAAGAGGTAAGCAACTTTGTTGTATTCACTACTACTACTCCTGTATGTAACATTGATAATTCTGTCAATATCAATGATGATCACCATCATCCAACTCCAAATGAAAATTGGACTAAAGAGCAATTAGTCGAGGCGTACAAAGGTTTACATAACAGTGATAGCATTTGTGCCCTAGTCCAATTGGTATTAGCCTGTAAACGTCTATGTACAAATATCATCGTTTGTAATGTATAAATATAAACGGCTTTATATTACTTATGTGTTGAAGTAATATGTTAAGCATGATCTGATTTATGACCACTAAAGTAGTAGAACCATAAATCTGTACGGATCACACTTAACGAGTCCCTGGTCAACTTGTGCTTCCTTGAAAGCGACCAGTATGAGGATGGTTCTTAATGACGTAGTTCTACTTGTCATAAGGATGTGGGATCCTGGAACCATATCATAGATATCATGAGGTGATTGATATCGGACGACCCGCATTGAATAGTGTTTTCATATATTAAGCCATAAACATATTCAGATGCGATAGCTTGTCACGACGTCCTTAGACCAAGGAGTCTTTGTGATCACTATGCAATGAACGTACGGCTTTAACTTGCACCAAACGCTTTCTGTAATAGGATTGCTATGAAGGGCATGATTGGGTGGCGGAACGGGTTGCATGAGTGACACGAAAGACGGCTAAGGGATTTATCCCTCATACTACGGTATGGGAAAGATATCCGTTAGAAGGCCTCTTGATGGAGACTGACTGAGAGAAAAAGCATGGCCATGCAAAATGATACGGGTTATCATTTCTCAGTCATCTCGCATATCAAGTAACAATGATTGATTGAACAAGGGAGACGACTCTATGCCTTGAGATCAATCGGGATATCTAGAGATAAAAGGATGGTGACTTGTACGCACAAAGGTTAAGTCGAATCATCGATCATCGTGCACCTTGGGTAATCATAATGTTTTACTAGAGACCACTTATGATGGATCGGGCAAGAGCGATTCTTGCGCCGATCTGCCAACGGTGGCATGAGCCTAGAGGGTCACACACATACAAGACGGATAACTTGAGACAAGGAAACATGGATGTTTCTTAAGGAGAAGTATATGGACAAAACTGGGGGTTTTGTGCCATAGGTTCGGTTTGAGAGAATAATTAGCGAATCGAGAAAAATTGAGTTTTTCGTCGATATCGCGTCGGACTTTGTTTGATAAGTAACGACAAAAAGGTCGGGAAACTTTTGGACGCGGCATGAGACAACACGGGAGGGCCCATTGGGCTCGGCCCATGAAGCCTCATGGCCGGCCCAATAAGGGCCCAATAAGGCCATATGGCCGGCCCACTTGGTGGGGCAAATGTGGGGGCCACACAACACCATGCTTAGTTGGTGGTTGTGGATTAAGAGGTGAGTGATTTAAGGGGTATGGGTTAAAGCTCCTTTAAGCCCATACCAATCACTTTTAACCCATACTTGTGAGTTGGATGATGAGTTATATTGCAAGACATTAATTCATTAATTCATTAAGTCAACAAACTCACAAAAACCTCTCTCTCTCTCATAGTGGCCGGCCACCCCTCTCCTCTTCATCATCTTGCTCTCTTGTTCTTCATTTGATTGTTCTAGTAGGCAATTAAGTGGAGGATCTTGAAGATCATCCTCTTGGTGTGGACTAGCTTTAGAGAAGAAGATCCGAACGTTCTTCTTTATCGATTCAAACAAGACTTAAAGGTAAACATCTTGTGGTATAGATTTTGCTTTGGGATTTAATGGTTTAAATGTTCTTGGACAAGGTTTGGAGTAGATTATCTTTTATTGCTTCCGCTATCTCGACGATCTAGAACGCTCCAAAACCCTACAGTGGTATCAGAGGGTTGGTTACCCTCTTAATCTTTGTCTTGTTGAATTTGTTTCGGTTTTGTGATTTTTTGCATGCCAAATGTTGATAACATGATTTTAATGCTTTTTGGGATATTTGCATGAAATATGTTATTTTTGAAAAATATATTAAATTTGGAATTTTTCGGAAATTATTGGATTTGTCGGGTCCGAGAAGAGACTCTCGGGGAGCCGGATCAGAGGTACCGGACGGAGGTCACCGGAGGCCGGGGAGGCCGGCGGTGACCGGGCCCGTCCCCACTCTTGGCCGAGGCCGAGAGTGGCGGCAAGCCGGGTTTAGGCCCTCCAAGGCCCAAACCGGGCCGTGCATGGTTGGGCTCGGCCCAATGGGCCTTCGGCTTGGTTCGTGTGTGGTGTTTGATCCATGTCACGAACCCGCGATCCAATATTTCGAAAACTTTCAAAATTTAATCGGTTTCGATAAACCGTTTTTCGAAAAGGTCTAGTTTCGATAAACCGTTTTTCGAAAAGGTCTAGTTTCGATAAACCGTTTTTCGAAAAGGTCTAGTTTCGATAAACCCGACCAAGCAACTTGGCAAAATTAAAACCGGAATTATTGCATATTATTTGATGACATGTTTG
Organism: Geranium rotundifolium; assembly: GCA_963920655.1. Lineage (NCBI taxonomy): Eukaryota > Viridiplantae > Streptophyta > Magnoliopsida > Geraniales > Geraniaceae > Geranium > Geranium rotundifolium. The sequence goes on along the minus strand of OY987313.1, from coordinate 32,510,520 downwards.
TGTGATGACATGTTGGATGATGTGATGAAATGTATGATGCATTAGTAGCCCATTAGATTTATCGCTTTCACGGTTTGCATACCGTTAGTGTTAGCGTGTAATTATTCTTTTATTCGAGCCCATAAAGTGTAATTATTTTTTTATCCGGTCTACGAACCGAGTATTAATTGTAATTATTACTCAAAGACAAGAAGGATGGAAAATAGAGCACAATGACGGTCTTGGAGGAAGTCCAAGAGCTAGTGGGAGCCCGAATGAGAAAGACGAGAAGATATGAAGACTCGTAGAATCCTAAGATTAGGATGGGCTATAAAATGCATACTTAACGCTTTATGGTTGGTTGCTTGAATTATTTAAATTAATTGCATGCTTGCATGATTAGTTTATAAGTTTATAAGTGATCACCTCACATGCAAAGATTAAAATCAACTTTAATTGTTTGCATGTTTAAAGCGTTGCGAACTATCATCACATGGGTTGTGGTGGATGAGTTCAAATTTGAAACGTATTCGCATGGGTTGCAAATGACGGGTTCAAATGAAGATAGTATATGATATAATTAGAAACGTCACAACACGGGTTGTTGGTGACGGGTTCGTAATTATACCAAATACTTTCGAATTATTAAACACAACCAAATTACCAGGTAATTTGAGTCAAGTGAGATGCCACCCAAATTGATGTAGTGTTTTGGAGCGTTCTAGATCGTCATCGAGATAGCGGAAGCAATAAAAGATAATCTACTCCAAACCTTGTCCAAGAATATTTAAACCATTAAATCCCAAAGCAAAATCTATTCCACAAGATATTTACCTTTAAGTCTTGTTTGAATCGATAAAGAAGAACGTTCGGATCTTCTTCTCTAAAGCAAGTCCACACCAAGAGAATGATCTTCAAGATCCTTCACTTAATTGCCAATTAGAACAATTAAATGAAGAACAAGAGAGCAAGATGGAGGAGAGGAGCTATGGTGGCCGGCCACAATGAGAGAGAAAGAGAGGTTTTTGTGAGTTTTGTGACTTAATGAACTAATGAATTAATGTCTTGCAATATAACTCATCATCCAACTCACAAGTATGGGTTAAAAGTGATTGGTATGGGCTTAAAGGAGCTTTAACCCATACCCCTTAAATCACCCACCTCTTAATCCACAACCACCAACTAAGCATGGTGTTGTGTGGCCCCCACATTGGCCCCACCAAGTGGGCCGGCCATATGGCCTTATTGGGCCCTTATTGGGCCGGCCATGAGGCTTCATGGGCCGAGCCCAATGGGCCCTCCCGTGTTGTCTCATGCCGCGTCCAAAAGTTTCCCGACCTTTTTGTCGTTACTTATCAAACAAAGTCCGACGCGATATCGACGAAAAACTCAATTTTTCTCGATTCGCTAATTATTCTCTCAAACCGAACCTATGGCACAAAACCTCCAGTTTTTTCCATATACTTCTCCTTAAGAAACATCCATGTTTCCTTGTCTCATGTTATCCGTCTTGTATGTGTGTGACCCTCTAGGCTCATGCCACCGTTGGCAGATCGGCGCAAGACTCGCTCTTGCCCGATCCATCATAAGTGGTCTCTAGTAAAACATTATGATTACCCAAGGTGCACGATGATCGATGATTCGACTTAACCTTTGTGCGTACAAGTCACCATCCTTTTATCTCTAGATATCCCGATTGATCACAAGGCATAGAGTCGTCTCCCTTGTTTAATCAATCATTGTTACTTGATATGCGAGATGACTGAGAAATGATAACCCGTATCATTTTGCATGGCCATGCTTTTTCTCTCAGTCAGTCTCCATCAAGAGGCCTTCTAACGGATATCTTTCCCATACCGTAGTATGAGGGATAAATCCCTTAGCCGTCTTTCGTGTCACTCATGCAACCCGTTCCGCCACCCAATCATGCCCTTCATAGCAATCCTATTACAGAAAGCGTTTGGAGCAAATTAAAGCCGTACGTTCATTGCATAGTGATCACAAAGACTCCTTGGTCTAAGGACGTCGTGACAAGCTATTGCATCTGAATATGTTTATGGCTTAATCTATGAAAACACTATTCAATGCGGGTCGTCCGATATCAATCACCTCATGATATCTATGATATGGTTCCAGGATCCCACATCCTTATGACAAGTAGAACTACGTCATTAAGAACCATCCTCATACTGGTCGCTTTCAAGGAAGCATAGGTTGACCAGGGACTCGTTAAGTGTGATCCGTACAGATTTATGGTTCTACTACTTTAGTGGTCATAAATCAGATCATGCTTAACATATTACTTCAACACATAAGTAATATAAAGCCGTTTATATTTATACATTACAAACGATGATATATTTACATAGACGTTTACAGGCTAATACCAATTGGACTAGGGCACAAATGCTATCAATTCACACCCATGTAGAAACATTTTATCGGTGTCGTGCGCCTTAGCGGATCATCGATCGAATGGATTCTAGATGAGAATGGTAAACTTTGTGGGATGTCGTGCGCCTTAGCGGAGCATCTGCACAAAGTTAACTCGTTAGTGAAAGTTGGTTAACTCAACCACGATTCTTGGCCTGAGGTCGAGCTGGGGCATCGGAAGGGTAAGCCGTGTGTTGTACACATACCCTGACTAAGAGTTACACGGGTTGTAATTGGAGAGGATGTCCTACCTAAATAAGTCAATTGGAGCGGTGCGCCTTAGCGCACTTCAAATGACGAATAAGGGATCTTGGTTTAAAGATTCTAATCTTAGAATCTAATGGTTGGTGTTTAATTCGGATCTTCGTAAATTTATTCAACTATTCTGATTAAATTTACTTTCTTCGTGTAGAAATGGCTAGTAATTCAACAAACTCGTCTAATTTGTCATTGAGGACTATACTCGAGAAGTGTAAACTCAACGGGACAAATTATCTAGACTTGTATAGAAATTTACGACTTGTGTTAAAAATGGAACGCAGGGAGTACGTCCTTGACAAGGCTATCCCTGAGGAGCCAGCTGCCAACGCAACGAGGGTCGTTAAGGATGCGTACCAGAAACACCTTAGCGACTCTATCGACGTTGCGTGTGTCATGCTGGGCTGCATGGAGGCGGACCTCCTAAAGCAGTTTATGGAGCTATCCCATGATCCGTTTGCAATGTTTGCACAAATCAAGGATATGTTCAAGGAGAAAGTACGTATTGAAAAATACACTGTTCTCCGAGAACTCATTGCCTGCAAGATGTCAGCAGGTAGCTCCGTAGGTCCTCACGTCCTACAGATGAAGGGGCATTTTGACCATATGACTAGTATCGGTATGTCTATGGAAAAGGAAATGGCTGCGGATTTTGTTCTGCAATCCCTTCCTCATGCATATGGTGGGTTCGTCATGAACTATCACATGCATGATATGGACAAGACCGTGTCGGAGTTGCACAGCATGCTAGTAACTGCCGAGAAGAGCATAAGGGGCAGTTCGTCCAAAAATGTCTTCATGGTCAAGAAGGGACCCAGCTTCAAAGCTGTTGGTGGTAAGGGGAAAGGCCCAAGACACCTGGCAGGGAAGAACAGACGACCATTTATTCCTAGACCTCACATGCCTATGCAAGGCAAAGGGAAGGCAAAGGAGTCGGTCTGTTTCTACTGTCAAAAGCCTGGTCATTGGAAGAAAGACTGTCAGCAGTTGAGCCGCCACTTCATCAGGTATTCCATTAGAGCTATATCTTTCTACAATAAATACCTGGGTACTAGATACTGGAGCTGAGTCTCATATCTGTGCCAATGTGCAGGTGTTACACAGTAGAAGAGATATGGGGGAAAGCGAGGTGGACCTAAGAGTTGGGAACAATACCAGAGTTGCCGCAACTGCCGTGGGTTCTGTGAACCTTGCTTTGCCCAGTGGGCTTGTAATTGAACTTAATGATGTTTTTTGCGTACCTGCTTTCAGCAGGAATATTATCTCAATTTCTCTTCTTGAGAAAGAAGGTTATTATTTCAATATTAAAAACGGGTTTTTTGATATTATGCGCAACAACATATATTATGGCAATGCTCGCACTGTTGGAGGATTATACATATTGAATATCCAAAACTCGAAATCCAACATGCTCTATAATGTAAATGCTAAGAGGTTTAAAACTAATGATTTAGACCAAACTCTAATCTGGTATTGTCGTCTGGATCACATAAATGAGAAACGCATCTCAGCGCTTCATAAGCGTGGACTTCTAAGTCAATTCGAATTCCAAGCGATTGAAAGATGCGAAGCTTGTTTGATGGGCAAGATGACTAAAGCGCCCTTCACTGGTTTAGGTGAGAGGGCAGGTGACTTATTAGGTCTAATACATTCAGACGTATGTGGACCAATGAGTACGCATGCCAGAGGTGGTTTAGGCTACTTTATCACATTTACTGACGATTTCAGTAGATATGGTTATGTCTATCTCATGAGACATAAGTCCGAAGCTTTTGATAAATTCAAAGAGTTTAGGACTGAAGTAGAAAACCAACTCGGAAAGAGTATCAAGGCACTCCGTTCTGATCGGGGTGGAGAATACTTATCCGAGGAGTTTCTTAGTTATCTTACTGAAGGAGGAATACTATCTCAGTGGACTCCGCCAGGAACGCCGCAACTTAATGGTGTGTCCGAACGGAGGAATCGGACATTGTTAGATATGGTTCGATCAATGTTAAGTCTCACTGATCTCCCGATCTCCTTCTGGGGTTATGCTCTGCAAACGGCCGCTTTCATAATAAACAGGGCTCCGTCGAAAGCAGTGGAAGGGACATCATTTGAAAAATGGTACGGGAAGGAACCCGTTTTGTCCTTCCTAAAAATCTGGGGTTGCGAGGCTTATGTTAAAAGGTTGCTTGCAACCAAACTCGAACCAAGATCAGATAAATGCACTTTCGTCGGATATCCAAAAGAAACAAAAGGAAACTACTTCTACAAGCCGAGCGAAAATAAAGTTTTTGTCGCTCGAGGTGGGACGTTCTTGGAAAAAGAGTTCATTTCCAAGACAGTCAGTGGGAGGGCTATTCATCTAGATGAAGTTCTAGATGAGATGGTCACTCGGGAACCACGAGAGGACCCACTAGAAGAGGTAGAGCCAGAAGTGGTCATTGAGGAAGAACCAATAGCTGCAGTTAATGAGGACGGTCCGAGGCGCTCTGAAAGGATAAGTCATGCACCTGTCAGATACGGGTTCTTAGTAACTGAAGGTGATGGTTTAGTACTAGTGGACAATGATCCAGCTACCTTTCGAGAGGCTTTGGACGGAACCGACTCTGAGAAATGGCTGGAAGCCATGAGGGAAGAAATGCAATCCATGTCAGATAATCAAGTGTGGGATTTGGTAGATCATACCCCTGATGTTAAGGTCATAGGGTGTAAATGGATCTTTAAAATAAAGATTGACATGGATGGCAAACCTCAGACCTATAAAGCGAGACTGGTAGCAAAAGGTTATAGACAAATCCACGGAATTGACTATGAAGAGACCTTTTCTCCAGTAGCTATGGTCAAATCTATCCGCATTCTTCTTGCCATAGCAGCGTATCACAACTATGAGATATGGCAAATGGATGTCAAAACCGCCTTCCTTAACAGGAGGTTAGCTGAGGACGTTTATATGTCTCAGCCTGAGGGTTTTGAGGATCCAAAGAATAAGGGAAAGATTTGCAAGTTGCTCAAATCAATCTATGGTTTGAAGCAAGCATCTCGGAGTTGGAATCAGCGTTTTGATGAAGTAGTAAAACGGTTTGGCTTCGTCAAGAACGATGATGAACCTTGCGTGTATAAAAAGGCAAGTGGGAGCAATATAATCTTTTTAGTGCTTTATGTTGATGACATACTGCTCATTCGAAACGACGTCCCTACCTTGCTCTTAACAAAGACTTGGTTAGGTGAGTGTTTCGCAATGAAGGACTTAGGCGAGGCCTCTTACATCTTGGGAATCAAGATATATAGAGACCGTGCAAAGCGGGTCTTGGGCTTAAGTCAAAGCACTTATATAGACAAGGTGTTGAGACGATTCTCAATGCAAGATTCAAAGAAAGGATTGCTGCCCATGCGTCATGGCGTGAAGCTTAGCAAGAAGCAGGGTGCTGAGACACCTGCAGAGCTAGCAAGAATGAATGAGATCCCATATGCTTCGGCTATAGGGTCCATAATGTATGCCATGATATGCACGAGACCAGATGTCTCGTTTGCCCTAAGCTGTACCAGTAGACATCAATCTAAACCCGGTGAGGCACAATGGATAGCTATCAAGGCGATTCTCAAATATTTGAGAAAAACCAAGGACGCTTTTCTTGTATACGGGGGTAGAAATGATGATCTCGTCGTCAAAGGATATGTCGACGCTAGTTTCCAGACAGACCCCGATGACTTTAAGAGTCAGTTGGGATATGTGTTTATGTTGAACGGTGGAGCATTCAGCTGGAAAAGCAAGAAGCAGGACACCATTGCCGACTCTACGACGGAATCTGAGTACATTGCCGCATGTGAGGCGGCAAAAGAGGCTGTATGGATCAGGAGTTTCATGGCTGGGTTAGGTGTAATTAAAAACCCGTCTAACCCAGTAGACTTATATTGTGACAACACCGGGGCTATTGCGCAAGCTAAGGAACCCAGGGCACATAACAGATCCAAACATGTACTCAGAAAGTATCACATCATCCGCGACATAATTGCTAGAGGTGACGTGAAGATCCACTACGTTGCAACTGATGATAACACAGCCGACCCATTGACCAAGGCTCTTCCTCAAGATAAACATGAAAGACATGTTAGGTCAATGGGTATAGACTGGGACTTAGATTGGAGCTAAGGGCAAGTGGGAGATTGATAGCATTTGTGCCCTAGTCCAATTGGTATTAGCCTGTAAACGTCTATGTACAAATATCATCGTTTGTAATGTATAAATATAAACGGCTTTATATTACTTATGTGTTGAAGTAATATGTTAAGCATGATCTGATTTATGACCACTAAAGTAGTAGAACCATAAATCTGTACGGATCACACTTAACGAGTCCCTGGTCAACTTGTGCTTCCTTGAAAGCGACCAGTATGAGGATGGTTCTTAATGACGTAGTTCTACTTGTCATAAGGATGTGGGATCCTGGAACCATATCATAGATATCATGAGGTGATTGATATCGGACGACCCGCATTGAATAGTGTTTTCATAGATTAAGCCATAAACATATTCATATGCGATAGCTTGTCACGACGTCCTTAGACCAAGGAGTCTTTGTGATCACTATGCAATGAACGTACGGCTTTAACTTGCGCCAAACGCTTTCTGTAAAAGGATTGCTATGAAGGGCATGATTGGGTGGCGGAACGGGTTGCATGAGTGACACGAAAGACGGCTAAGGGATTTATTCCTCATACTACGGTATGGGAAAGATATCCGTTAGAAGGCCTCTTGATGGAGACTGACTGAGAGAAAAAGCATGGCCATGCAAAATGATACGGGTTATCATTTCTCAGTCATCTCGCATATCAAGTAACAATGATTGATTTAACAAGGGAGACGACTCTATGCCTTGAGATCAATCGGGATATCTAGAGATAAAAGGATGGTGACTTGTACGCACAAAGGTTAAGTCGAATCATCGATCATCGTGCACCTTGGGTAATCATAATGTTTTACTAGAGACCACTTATGATGGATCGGGCAAGCGCGATTCTTGCGCCGATCTGCCACCGGTGGCATGAGCCTAAAGGGTCACACACATACAAGATGGATAACTTGAGACAAGGAAACATGGATGTTTCTTAAGGAGAAGTATATGGACAAAACTGGAGGTTTTGTGCCATAGGTTCGGTTTGAGAGAATAATTAGCGAATCGAGAAAAATTGAGTTTTTCGTCGATATCGCGTCGGACTTTGTTTGATAAGTAACGACAAAAAGTTCGGGAAACTTTTGGACGCGGTATGAGACAACACGGGAGGGCCCATTGGGATCGGCCCATGAAGCCTCATGGCCGGCCCAATAAGGGCCCAATAAGGCCATATGGCCGGCCCACTTGGTGGGGCCAATGTGGGGGCCACACAACACCATGCTTAGTTGGTGGTTGTGGATTAAGAGGTGAGTGATTTAAGGGGTATGGGTTAAAGCTCCTTTAAGCCCATACCAATCACTTTTAACCCATGCTTGTGAGTTGGATGATGAGTTATATTGCAAGACATTAATTCATTAATTCATTAAGTCAAAAAACTCACAAAAACCTCTCTCTCTCTCATAGTGGTCGGCCACCCCTCTCCTCTTCATCATCTTGCTCTCTTGTTCTTCATTTGATTGTTCTAGTAGGCAATTAAGTGGAGGATCTTGAAGATCATCCTCTTGGTGTGGACTAGCTTTAGAGAAGAAGATCCGAACGTTCTTCTTTATCGATTCAAACAAGACTTAAAGGTAAACATCTTGTGGTATAGATTTTGCTTTGGGATTTAATGGTTTAAATGTTCTTGGACAAGGTTTTGAGTAGATTATCTTTTATTGCTTCCGCTATCTCGACGATCTAGAACGCTCCAAACCCTACAAACAGATGGATCAAGGAAACTCTGATACTTGGTCAACAATGTGAACGGATTATCAGTCTTACCAACGACAAGTATAGATTCCTAGAGACGATCGTGGAGCTAAAATGCGAAATCACCAGATTAAATGGAGAAATTAGTCTTATGACTAAATCGGTAAAGATGATGAATCCTAGCATAGAAAGCCTTGACAAGATTCTGTCAGTAGGAAAGCTGTCAAAGAATACAACGGGACTAGGGTACACACACGATGTCCCCTCAACAACAGTCACAAAGTTTGTCCCACAAAAAGCCATGGTTGACAAGAAACCACTGGATGCCCCAACACATCCTACAGGACGACCTACAACAAATGCCATGACATCGTCTACAACATGTTCTTGTCAAGCAACTGCCAGAAGGCATCCTCCACGCAAACAACAATACTACAGAAGACCAGCTTATCAATATCAATGGATATGTCATTACTGTGGTCAACAAGGTCACATCAGACCTTTTTGTTTTCAACTTCTTGGGAGGAAGCAAGCTCAGCTACCACAAAAGAGATATCAAAGGCATCTCTTAACTCCTCAGAAGACATCCCGCCTTGAATGGAGACCTAAGAACCTAGTCTATCAAGCTAATGTTGCATATACATCCTTAAGCGCATCAACAAACAAAGACTGGTATCTTGACAGTGGATGTTCTCGACACATGACAAGTACTCCAGAGTTTCTCTCTAATCTCAAATTATATACAAACTGTTTTGTTACTCAAGCATCCAGGAACCACTTGCCTGACTAAAGCATTACTTGTAGAAGGACTTAAGGCAAACCCGATTAGCATCAGCCAGATCTGTGATCAGGATTCAGAAGTGAAATTCACTAAAGAAGCTTGTATAGTCAAAGACTTCGATCAAGTCACTATTATACAAGGAGTTCGCTCAACAGATAATTGTTACATCTGGTCACCCGAAACACATATCGAAGCGGCCAAGTGCCTTGTCTCCAAAGCAGAAGAAACCAAACTGTGCCACAGAAAGCTTGGACATATAAATCTTAGAAGTATGCAGAAGGCAATCTCCGAGCAGGCTATTACAGGAATTCTGAACCTTAAAATAGTGGAAGGAAAGATCTACGGAGAATGTCAGATTGGTAAGCAAACCAAGATGTCACACAAGAAGCTACAGCATATCACCACCTCTCGGGTACTTTAGCTGATACATGTCGACCTCATGGGACCAATGCAAGTTGAAAGCCTTGGAGGAAAACGATATGTCTTTGTATGTGTAGATGATTACTCACGATACACTTGGGTTGACTTCCCTCGTGACAAATCAGACACCTTCTCGATCTTCAAAAATCTGTGCATCCAGGTCCAACGAGAAAAAGGAGAGACAATTGGCAAAATAATCCGTCTTCGTAGTGACCATGGTCGAGAGTTCGAAAACAGCAAGTTTGCAGAATTCTGCAACTCAGAAGGGATAGCTCATGAATTCTCAACACCAATAACTCCCCAACAGAATGGCAATATTGAGCGCAAGAACAGAACTCTACAGGAGATGGCTAGAGTTATGATGCTGGCTAAGGACATACCAACTCACTTTCGGGCAGAAGCACTTAACACTGCTTGCCATATCCACAATCGAGTCATTCTCCGACCAGGTATGTCAGTAACTCATTATGAAATATGGAGGGGGAGAAAGCCCAATGTTAAGTACTTCCATATCTTTGGCTCCACTTGTTATATTCTGGCTGATAGAGAGCCTCGTCGAAAGCTTGACCCAAAAAGTGATGAAGGCATCTTCCTTGGCTACTCAAGGAATAGTCGCGCATACCGAGTCTTCACCAAACGAACCAAGACCATGATGGAATCAATCAATGTTGTCGTTGATGATGACTGCGAAAATGCCTCAGAAGATGCGACGGACGAAGACAGAACCTATCCTCCCAACAATGTCAGGAAGATGCTAGCAGCAAAACAGAAAATGATGATGCTAGTCCAAATGACGAAGTAGTTCCTGAAACCAGCAACAAGAATCCCTCACGAAGAATCCAGACTAATCATCCTATCTCTGGAGTAATTGGAGACCTGAATGAAGGCATACGGACTCGGTCAAAAACTCCTGAAGACTACAACGAGATGATAGGCAATATTTGCTTCGTTTCAAAGACAGAACCCAAAAATATCAATGAAGCCATCAATGATGAGTATTGGGTCAATGCCATGCAAGAAGAGCTGATTCAATTTGAGAAAAACCAGGTGTGGGAACTGGTGCCCAAACCAAGTGAAGGAAATATCATGGGCGCAAAATGGATCTTCAAGAACATGTCCAATGAGCTTGGTAACATCACTCGCAACAAAGCCAGGTTAGTTGCTCAAGGGTATACTCAAATTGAGGGAGTCGACTTCGATAAGACCTTTGCGCCTGTAGCAAGACTTGAAGCAATCCGTCTCCTACTAGAAATATCATGCCATCTACAGATAAAGCTCTACCAGATGGATGTCAAAAGTGCATTCTTGAATGGGGACCTTAAGGAAGAAGTATATGTGTCACAACCCAACAGATTTGTTGATCCTCACTATCCTGATCATGTGTATAAACTCAAGAAAGCTCTCTATGGGTTGAAACAAGCACCAAGGGCTTGGTATGAAAGGCTCAAAAAATTCCTGATTGAAAGCGCCTACACTAGAGGGGGAGTCGACAAGACACTATTTGTGAAGAATGAGGACGGAAATTTAATGATAGCTCATAAATATGTCGATGACATTTTCTTTGGAGGGATGTCAAGCAAGGTGGTAGAAATATTTATTCAACAGATGCAATCAGAATTCGAGATGAGCATGGTGGGAGAGCTTACCTATTTTCTAGGTTTCCAAATCAAACAGCTAAAAGATAGCATCTTCATATCTCAGAGCAAATATGCGAAGAATATTGTCAAGAAGTTTGGGCTAGAGAAAGCCTCACATAAAAGGACACCTGCAACTACACATGTCAAGCTAACTAAAGATGATCCAGGAGAAGCCGTCGACCAACACCTATACAGAAACATTATTGGTAGTCTTCTCTACCTTAGTGCGAGTTGACCAGATATTGCCTACTCTGTAGGAGTATGTGCACGATATCAAGCTAATCCCAAGGTTAGTCATCTCTCCCAAGCCAAGAGAATTACAAGATATATCTCTGGGACTACATACTTGGGTTTATTATATTCATTCGACACATCCTCTACCCTGGTGAGGTATTGTGATGCCGATTGGGCTGGAAACACAGCAGATAGGAAGAGCACATCTGGAAGATGCTTCTTCCTTAGCAACAACCTCATATCATGGTTTAGTAAAAAGCAAAACTGTGTTGCCCTTTCCACTGCCGAATCAGAGTATATTGCTGCTGGGAGTAGCTGCACACAACTGCTATGGATGAAGCATATGTTAGTCGAATACAATGTCAGACAGGAAGCCATGACTTTATATTGTGATAATGTCAGTGCTATCAACATCTCCAAAAATCATGTCCAACACAGTAAAACCAAACACATTGACATTAGACACCACTTCATTCGAGAACTGGTCGAAGATAAGAAGATCATCCTAGAGCACATTCCTACAGAGAAGCAACTTGCTGATATTTTCACAAAGGCATTAGATGCGAGCAGATTTTAGAACCTCAGATCATCTCTCGGTCTGTGCACCATAAACGAGCAATAAGAAGTTGCAGAGGTTGAGAGGAGTTAGTTGGTGCCTCTTCATGAACCGGTCCAAAATCCTAACACGTGCCATTGGGCCAAGCATACCAAAAGCCCATACAAAGGAAGGAAAAGATACGCTCAGACTTTAACAGATTTGAATCAATCTGTTTTCAAAATCTTAACCTAGTCTGCCCCTTCTCGTGTTTGCTCTCATCTCCCTCAGCTCTCACATTCTGCAAATCTCACTACACAGACATGGTGAAAACTCGGAGCACGATAGTACCAAAGAAGGCCTCCGAACCAAAGAGAGCAGAAGGAAAAAGCTCCATGAGCAGTAAAGCAAAAACCAACAAACATGGAGTTCGGATTAAGGGACCAAAGACGCTGAAGAAAGCTGAAGAAATCCCCAAAGTGACCTCACCGGAGGAAGCCCCAATGCCAACCTTTTCTTGAGTTCCTAGACGATCTCGAACCGGAAGCTCTGCATTCTCCATGTCAGACCTAACTGGGCCAGAAAGGGAAACTGATCTTGGCCAGGGAAGTCGAGAAGCTTCCATGCAGATTGTCCCCGTTCCAACACCAACAAATATCCCAGGTATCGATTTCTCCACCGATACCTCTATAAATAGTAATTTATTGGAATCCCTACTGGAAAACCAAGACCCACCTCAAGAAGGTATGGTAGAGGAACTGATAAACACTGAAGGAGAAAAGGAGGACTTGACCCCGGTCAGTCACGGGTTGGAGCGCATTGCTGAAGGAGAAGGAGAAGAAGAAGGAGCAACAAATGTCATTCCTGAAGGCACAAAGGAGGCGGTAGTAGAAGAAGAAGTCGCTGACTCGGATGAAGCCGAGGAAGAAGCTGGGAAGGACAACAGTGTCGCCACAAATAACACAGAAGAAGTTCCTCTGGATGCCAGAGAAGATGCGACAGCAGATGCTACTAAGGCATCACACACGCTGTTGGCATCCCTGAAGAAGAAGGTACTTGAAGAAAATAAGAGTCTAGCTGTGATGGTTTAAAAACTCAAAGAAACTAAGAAGAGGAAGGAGGTCAAAGATGCTGGAGGTCCCAGCAACAAAAGGAAGAAGATGTCCGTCAAGGAAAAGAAAAGTGTGTCCAAAAGAAGATTGGTAGATGAAGCAACAGATTAAGAAGTAGAGGAGGTTACTGCAAAGGAAGAAAAGAAGAAAAAGATCCTGAAGACGGTCAAGAACACGTCGAGTGTTCCTTACGACAATGTGTCGTTTCACTCGGCAGACGGTGCGAAACGATGGGAGTTCGTGTTTTAAAGTACGGCGTACCAAGAAAAGATCCTGTCATCGGAGCTGCTAGGACTAGAAGCCATTGTCCAGCTCCTGGAGAAGTCAGAACTAATGAAAACCGTCACAAACATTGGTAACCACTATCCCCTCTTGGTTAAAGAATTTATTGCCAATTTGCCTACTAGGTTTGGAACTCCGGATGATCCAGAGTTTGAGAAGGTGTATGTCAGAGGCATTCGCTTCAACATCTCCTCTGAAATTATAAACGACTTCTTGGGAAGAAAGCGGGTTCGATCTATGCCTCCACATGACCTGAACAAGGTACTCCGTGAGATTACCGGAGATAAAAGCAGAAAGTGGCCAACCAAAGACACTGTGGCAGCATCAGACCTTACTTCCAAGTACTCCATTCTCTTCCGCATAGGAGTAGCAAATTGGGCTCCTTCTACTCACGCATCGTCTATCAAACCGGAACTGGCGATCCTAATCTTCCAAATAGGTACTGGGTCTACACTTGATTTTGGGCAATTTGTTATTGATCATCTTATTCGTCATGCCAGATCAATTGCTGTAAAAATACCTATTGCCTTTCCATCTCTTATCTCTGAGCTGCTTGTCCATCAACACCCAGGAGTGTTGAAAACAACGGATAAGGTTGGCAAAAGAGGAGGACTGATTGTGGTGAGCCACAAGTTGTTTGAGGGAAAGCATGCTCCTGATCTTGTCAGGCCATAAGCCAAAGCAACGACCAGTCGAGCCACAAGTGCCGCCCCTCTAACCAAGACCACCAGCAGGGATGCAATTATGCTTGAACGAGAGATAGCCGTGCTTGACGAGGACATCGTCAATTTGAAGACAGCCCTGAAGCATCTCTCCTAGCGCCGATCACATTGCGCCATGTCTCCTCCTGGCTCCGAAGATGATGACACCACTTCTCTTCCAAATGATCCAGAAGAATCTACTCAAGATGCCTCCACTGAAGTGACTGAAAAAGAGACTGCAAGTTCTAGCAGCAGCTCTGTTTAATTTCATAAACTTTCTAATTCCCGAACAACTGAACACTTTTATTTTGTAATCTTTGTTGAACACTGTTTCACGCTTACTCTCGACTGCTGATTGGGAGTAAGTGTGAGTTAAGTTTGGTTTATTTCTTATTACCCTGCTTTGTTACAAATATTTGTTTATATTTTGGCTCTTTTTGAGCCAGCAAGGGGGAGTAAGTAGTAAGTTAAGTTAGATACGCGCGATCACGATGATACAAGGAAGAAAGATAGAGACGACGCAAAACGCGATGATACGCGCGACACTGCCGATCGACGAGACGACAAATGCAACGCAGAATACGATGAAGAATGCTGTCCTTAAAAATAGCTAAAGGGGGAGATTGTAGTTACGACGGTTTTAGAGATTGGCTGATTTTTAAAGGAACTGAAGAACATGTTACAAATACTGTCGAAACATCTTCTGTGACATCTTGTGTAACATAGCTAACGACGTCTCGGCAAACATCCTGATTGACAGAAATCAGGAAAGTGCAGTTTCGGCAGAAAAGCAAGAAGACGATTAGGAAATTCCAGAACGACTCCTAATCTGGAAAGAAGAAAGACGGTGATTAAGAGGAAACCCTTTAGGGTTAGTACTCATCCTCGATTGCTATAAAAGCTTAGGCTACCCCCTTAGCAATCGTGTGGTTCTTTAACTATTGAGAGTTAGGTGATTGAGGGTTTACTGAACGCGTGAGTGAAGACTGCACGCAACCACCAAGTTGTACGAAGACTTGAACTGACAGAGCAAGGCGATTACTCGAAGAGTGGAATCAAGACGGAGTCTTGGATTTAGGGAGAGACCCTGAGATAGATTGCACTGTAAGACGTAGCATAAAGTATAGATCTAGGGTTGATCACAGGTACTTGTATGTTCTGACGAATTACTGATAAGTGAAATCTTTCCACTAGGCTGAGAGCCCCCAGATGTAGGTGACGTTGCACCGAACTGGGTAAACAATCTGCTGTGTCATTGTTTGTAGCTTTATATTTACTGTCCTGCATTATCTACGCAAGAAGTCAGACACAACGTTATAGCTTCTTACGTAACATTGTGTGTGGCATCTTGCACGACTAGCTGATCAGAATTTCACTTTGCTTAAAGTGTGACCCTCTGACTCACGATACGTTGGCAGATCGGCGCAAAATTACCATTATTCCATTTCCATCATAAGTGGCCTCTAGTAAGACATTATGATCACACAATGATTCGACTTAACCTCATATCTTCAATGTCATTATCTCTTTATCTCAAGATATCCAGATTGATCATAAGGCATATAGTCGTCATCCTTATTTAATCAATCAATGTTTCTTGATTTGTGAGATGACTGAATCCTGATATTATGTATAACTAGCATGGAAATGCATTTCCTCTCACTCAATTTTATCAAGTGGCCTAAACAGATACTGTTCCCATGCTGGAGCATGAGGGATAACTCACTTAGTCGTCTTTCGCGTTCACTTATGTAATCCATAATTGAGCCAATCATAGCCCTTGTGGTTACCCTTTTACAGATAACATTAGGCAACGTCAAACTCAGTTACTAATTACATAATATACACAAAGACTCCTTGGTTTAAGGATACTTTGATAAACTACAATATATGAGTATACTCATGAAAACATCTATGCTACATACTCACAATCGGGTCGTCCAGTATCATTCCCCGAATGATATTTATAATCTAACTCCAGCACTCGCCTTGCCATGATCAGTAGAATGTGATCATATAGAGTTGTCCTCATACTGTTCACTTCTGAAGAAGCATATGTGACTAGGGACTCATTAAATGTGATTCTTTCTGATCTACATATCTACTATTATTGCTGACACATATGATGATATAGATCAAATCACTTTCAATATAATACTACAACACATTAGTAATATGATGCCGTTTTATTTATTCTGAGCGATGATAAAACATTATAATGTAGATAACTTATTATATTGGGCTAGGGCACAACTCCAACAATCTCCCGCTTGCCCCTAGTCCCAACCTAAGTTCCAATCTACTCTCATAGACCTCACATGCCCTTCACGCTTAGACTGCGCTAGAGCCTTGGTCAAGGGATCGGTCATATTATCATCAGTCCAAACGTAACTTATCTCCACATCACCTATGTCAATGATTTATCTGATAAGGTGAAACCTCCTTAGTATGTGTTTTGATTTGTTGTGAAATCTTGGCTCTTCAGCAAATGTTGTGTCCCTAGTGTTGCTACACAACAAGCTTTTCGAATCAAACATGCGCGGCGTTGCATCTAATCTGATCTGAAAGCTTCTAATCCATACGGCTGACTTAGCTGCTTCCGTCGCAGCTAAGTACTCAGGCTTTAGCTTGCAAAATAGTAATGGTGGCCAGCCTAGAATCGTTCTAGCTCGACAGTGCTACCATTCCAACAAAACACATATCCTGACAATGATCTCGGATCATTAGTCTAACATCATCGTATCCCAACGAATTACTATTCGTCTAACCCCTAACACAACAAAGATGTCCTTTACCGCTTTTAAAGTACATGAGGATGTTATCTACTGCAATCCAGTGTTTCTATCCGAGGTTAGACTGGTATTTACTGGTACGGCTTAGGTGAAAGAAATTCCCATGGGTTCCAAACAATAATTTCACGCAGTGGTATGAATTTAACCATGGGAATCAATGAAGAACTAATAATCTTATTGAGAAATTCAGCATGCATATAACCTTTTCAAATCAAAAAATCATACCTTTAATCGATTGAAAATACAAGTATAGTGTTTCTCTATCAAGTCCACACAAGCACAATAACTAGGGGAGGTTTCCTCAGGTTATTTGGCAATGGTGGAATGGAGGAGGGAGGGTCGGCAATGTGAGGGAGAATGAGAGAGTGATTGCCGAAAATTTGAGCCAAATATGGTAAAATAATATTGTGTAATTATCATAAAAATCTGATTTTAAAATTCAAATTAATAATTACACAATTTACCCATTTAATCTCATAATCACACTCTTGCCCCATTCATGAATTAAAACCTTAAATGGGCTTCAAGCCCATTTAACCAAATCCAAATTAAAACTCATTTAATTAAGTTCTAATTATGGTTTAGCTAAACCGGTCCAATTTCCCTAACTCGATTTCTTCAACTGTCTGGTTAATAAACCTAGGCCAGAAATCAACCGACCCGTTTTCAATTTGACTAAACTGAAAAGCGGATTCTCCCAATTACCATCCATTCTTTTTGTCACGTATTGTACTTAAAGCGTGTGACCCTCGAGGCTCAAGACCCGTTGGCAGACTGGTAAAATTACTATTTTACCCTTTCCATCATAAGTGGTCTCTAGCAAGACATTATGATTACCCAACGTTCGTGATTATCGATTATTCGACTTAACCTGTTATCGTACATGTCAGTGTCCTTTTATCAAACCGATATCCAGATTGATCAATAGACATAGAACCGTCACCCTAATTTATCAATCATTGTTTCTTGATATCTGAGATGACTGAAAACTGATACTAAGGTATCACCTGGACGGTCGTGCTATTCCTTCAGTCATACTCATCAAGTGGCCTAAACAGATATCTTTCTCATACCGGAGTATGAGTGATAAATTCCTCAGACGTCTTTTGAGTTCACAAATGTAATTCATAACCAAGCCAATCACAACCGTTATGGCTACCCTTTATAAGTAACATTAGACTAGGTCAAACTTTGAGATTCATTACACAGTGCACACAAAGACTCCTTGGTCTTAGAATATAATGACAAGCTACGATCTGTGAGTATCTCGTGACAATGTCTATGTTGCATACTCACAATCGGGTTGTCCGATATCATCGACCTGATGATATCTATGATATAACTATGGCACATACTTTGCCATGATCAGTAGAGCGTGATCACAAGGAGTTGGTCTCATGCTGATCGCTTCTTAAAGAAGCTTGGCTAATTAGTGACTCATCAAATGTAATTCTTTCTGATCTACAGTTCTACTATTAGTGTTTACACATATAATGACATATATCAAAATACATTCGATATATAACTACAGTACATTAGTAATATAAGTCGATTTTCTTATACGGAAAAATGATAAAACATTACATCTGTAGATCACTTTTATATTGGACTAGGCATAACTCTATTAATCTCCCACTTGCCTATGGTTCCAATTTAAGTTCTGATTTACTCCTATAGACCCTGCATGTTTCTCATGCCTAGGCTGCGGCTGAGCCTTTGTCATGGGATCGGCCATATTATCATCAACCGAATAGTGTTTAATCTCCCCATCATCTATATATGTGATAACTCTCACGAGGTGATGCCTGTTGAGTATATGTTTGGATCTGTTGTGGAATCTGGGCTCTTGAGCAACAGCTACGGCACCTGTGTTGTCCCACAACAAGCTTATCGGATCAGACGCTCGCGGCGTTGCATCTAATCCTTTTGGAATGATCTGTAGAGATCCTTATGCCTACATTAAATGTAGCATCACCTAAGTCCTTCATCGATAAGTACTTCCCTAACCAAGCTTTGGTGGCAAGGTCGGGATGTCATTCCCGATGAATAAATACAAAGAATACAATATTACTCCCACTCGCTTTTTTATGTACGCAAGGCTCACTTTTGTTTTTGATGAAGCCGAGTTCCCTTACAGCTTTATCAAAATGAAGGTTCCAACTCCCTAAAGCTAGCTTCAATCCATAAATGGATCTTAGCAGCTTGCATATCTTTCCGGGATTCTTTGGATATACAAAACCCACATGCCATGTGATATACACACTCTCTAGCAAGTTCCTGCTAAGGAAGGGGTTTTGACATCCATCTGCCATAGTTATGGCTAAAAATAATCCGGATCAAACTAACCATTGCTGCTGGTGAAAATGTGCCATCATAATCCATGCATTGAATTTGACGATAACCTTTTACAACCATCCTAGCCTTATTAGTCTGAGGATTTCCATCCATGTCGATCTTGATCCTATAGACCCACTCAGAACCGATGGGTTTTATCCCAGGGGTTTGATCAACCAAGCACCAGACTTGGTTGTCATACATGGACTTCATTTTCTCATTCATGGCGTTCTGCCATTTTTCTGAGTCTGGACTGGTTAAATCTTGTCTGAAGGTTTCTGGATCATCCTGATCCACCAATATCAAGTCATTTCCCTTAGTCGCTATGAAGCCATATATGTCTGGAACATGACGAGATCTTTCAGACCTCCTTAGACCATCTGCAATTTCTGTAGGGATCGATTCTTCTTCTACGACCAATCTGAGGCTCCAGTACTTCTACATCTTGCATAACAGGCTCCTGAATTGCTTCAGTTTGTTCTGTATCCTCTCGAATTTATTCGAGATGCACAGGACTCCCACTAGCTGTTTTGGAAATAAAATATTTCTCCAAAAATACCCCTCCTCGAGCAACAAAGACTTTGTACTCGCTGGGTATGTAGAAGTTGTATCTCTTAGTTTCTTTAGGATACCTTACGAAGACACATTTGTTTGATTTGGATGCCTGCATCTCTACTACCCAAATCTTTTAGAAAAAACATACGAGGATGTTTCCCACACCATATATGACTATGGTCCATTTCTTTTTCTGCTACTATGTGAAGGCGCACGCATCCAAATAGAACTGATTATCTCATCCCGCTCCCATCCCAATGAATGCTACGCGGAGGCGCACGCATCCACAGTAAGGGGAGTCGTAATGAGTGTCATGTGGTGTACCTTCTGTGACTCTAGTCCAGATTTATTTGGCTTCTACGCGGAGGCGCACACATCCAAATAGAACTGATTACCTTATTCAGCTCGCATCCCAATGAATACTACGCGGAGGCGCATGCATCCATAGTAATGGGAGACAGAATGACTGTCACAAGGTGTACTATTGTTTTCTTCATTGGAGCCCGATTCAAAATGAATGCGGCTGTTTTCAGAGTCAAGTATTAGTTGAACTCTCTTCTGACCTGAGTACTCATAGGTCCACATACGTTGGTATGTATTAGACTTAATAAGTCACTCTCCTTTCACATAAACCTGTGAAAGGTGCCTTTGTTGTTTTTCCCATTAGCGAGACTAGCATCTTTCAGTTTGAGTGAATTCAAACGGACTTAAAAGTCCACAATTCTGAAGTGTTGAAATGAGTTTCTCGCTCATTAGGCAAGACTTGCATCTTTCAGTTTGATTGAATTCAAACGGACTTAAAGTCCACACTTGTGAAGTGTTCAAATGTGTTTCTCGCCTATGTGCCTTAAATGACAATGTCAGATTATAACTTAGTTTAAATCATCAGATTTAAGCATTTTCTTATTTACGTTATAGCGATTAAGCTTACAAACGTAAATATCTAATCCTGAAGACGTGGATACCCACTCTTCTTCACATGAGCCTTGTATTGCTTATAATCCCTTATTCTTGTGTCCTGGCTCAATGCAGTGATAGCAGACCTCCTCCATTTTGTCCTTAATCTTCACAACAGCTTTGGGAGTTGCTTGAACCTTTGGATGGTTGGGGTGTCTGATCTGCCCTGCAAGGTGCTCAGGAGCCTTACCCTTACCCTGATCAGCTTTCTTGAAGCTGACCTTCTCGTTGACCATAACGACCTCCTTGGTCTTGCCCTTGAGGTTCTTTTCAGCGGTCACAAGCATCCCATGAAGCTCTGTTAAGGACTTGTCCATGTCATGCATATTGTAATTTACTATAAAATCACTATATGGTTCTAGAAGTGAGTGCAACATAAAATCCGCAGCCATTTCCACCTGATCATCAAAACCGAATCTGGTCATGGGGACTAACAGGGCTTCAGCCTTAAGCTTGCAGGAGTTAAGTTCTCTAAAAGTATCATATCTTTAGACACTAGCTTTCTCCTTGAACATTTCCTTGACCTCTTCCTTACCGGTATGAGGGTCATCTGAAACGTTCTGAACTGCTTCTACAACTCTGGCATCATACTACCCACCATAATGCATGACACGTCGATTTGGTCACTAAGGAATTTTGATAAGTATCTTTAGTGCCCTAGCGGCGTTTTGCGGTGGCTCAGCAGAAGGTTCCTTGGTAAAAATATACTACTTGCGTTCTGGCTTGAGTACAAGCCTCAAGTTTCTACTCCAATTTTAGTAATTCATGCCCTTGAGTCTGTCCTCAATCTGGACTTTCAGTGCGCTATTACTCCTTTGTGTTGTGTTTGCCTTTTAGTTCTACATGGTAAAATTATTTAAAATTCAAGTTGGAGATTCAGATATAAAACACTTGTCTGATTTTAACATTAGAATCTGAACCAGAATCCTATCATACCCTCAATTGAAGTGAACGGAGGCTCACTGCTCCAACTGAGAGCATCAAGGTAGGAATACATCCATCTACAAGATTATGTAGTTCCTGGCTAAGGTCTGTACTAAAAGTACACGACATACCCTATACTGATACCCTAGGTCAACCCTAGCTGACAATCGTAGACAAGCTTGAACTATGGACAGAACTAATGTGGCTACTATGCGGAGGCGCACGCACCCACATAGAACTGCCCATCTCATCCAGACTTTTTCTCTATGAATGTTACGCAGAGGCGTACCGACATCCATAGGCTCAAAGCCCTTTTGAATGCCCAAATTATGATGGTATCACGCTTGACTTGTAATTAATAGCGTTTAAGTGAATTATTACTATCTGATTGTATATCGATACAATCTTAATCATGAATCATCAAATGCAAATCCATACAAAGATGATCCCTTATCGTGTAAAGATGATACATGTAAAGATGATCCCTGATCATGCAAAGTGAATTATTACATGCAAGTCTGGTTAAATACCGGTTTTTAATCTTTGCATGTGGGTGATAGCTAATCATACATATATTTGTATATTAAAACTATCATACATTCATACATTCACAACATATAAATGTAACGGTAAATTATGCATAACTAAGTTCATCTTAAGTTTCTAAAAATCTAGCAAAACTGATCATAAAGAATTTGTCTTCAAGGTCCAGACTTGCTCCACTCTTGTTGACTCCCACTAGCTTCGAGCCTCCTCCAAACTTCGAGTCTTCCTCTTGAGTTGTACCTTGCGTCGGTCTTCGTGATTACAAATTTAAATTACATATATAAATTACAAATCACGACACATAGGCCGTATTTACTACACCAAAAACTTAGCAACACACACGCTGCAAAACCGAAATTAAAAATACAAGCCTAGAGGGCTTAGCTATATATCATGTGGAAAACATCAGGTTATCAAAGATCATGTGATCACTCAGCATGCTTATCAAAAAACAAATTTTTCCAAATTTTATCTTTCTTCAGTCTGGAAAAATTTCGATTTATCAAAACTGGACGGTTTAATTAATTCATTGAATTTTGAACCGATTCACGCTAGTTTATCGAAACCAAACCAAATCTGAAAAATAAAATTTTAGGGCTTTAAATACTCTCGCGAACTGAGCTGTTCAGCTCGAATCTGGTCGAGCCGAACCGGCCCAACCAAGATCGCCCGCGGAGGCAACCATGGTGGCCCGCGAGGGCTGCCATGGTTGCCCGCAAGACTGATCGTGGTCGCCCACGGGAGCGACCATGGTGGCCCGCGAGGGCTGCAATGGTCGCCCCTAGGGTAGACCCTAGTTGCCCGCGAGGCAACCATGGTGGCCCGCTAGGGCTGCCATGGTCGCCCGCGGCAGCGACAATGGTGGCCCGCGAGGGCTGCTATGGTCCCCCGAGGGAACCTGGTCGGCCCTTGGTACGGACCATGGTCTGCCCTAGGGTATTCCATGGTCCACCAAGGGTCTCGAACCTTGTTAGCAATGGAACCTGAAATAACCCCAAAATATAATTTTTCCATTTTTTCAAAAACAATTAAATCTGATTTTTTTTCCAATTTCATGCATATTCATAAGAAGAACACTAGAACATAAAGTTAAAATCAGATTATGCACAAGGAAATAAACTCAAAACAACCATGCTCTGAAACCACTGAAAGGAATTCTCATGGGTTCCAAATAATAATTTCATGAAGCGGTATGAATTTAACCATGGGAATCAATGAAGAACTAATAATCTTATTGAGAAATTCAGCATGCATATAACCTTTTCAAATCGGAAAATCATACCTTCAATCGATTGAAAACACAAGTATAGTGTTTCTCTATCAAGTCCACACAAGCACAATAACCTTCAGAGGTTTCCTCTCACTCTCTTGCTAATGAAATTGAAGAGAAGAAAACAATTTGGCAATGGTGGAATAGAGGACGGAGGGTCGGCAATGTGAGGGAGAAAGGGAGAGTGATTGCCAAAAATTTGAGCCAAATATGGGAAAGAAATATTTTGTAATTATCATAAAAAATATAATTTTGAAATTCAAATTAATAATTACACAATTTACCAATTTAATCTCATAATCAGAATCTTGCCCCATTCATGAATGAAAACCCTAAATGGGCTTCAAGCCCATTTAACCAAATCCAAATTAAAACCCATTTAATTGAGTTCTTCTTATGGTTTAGCTAAAACGGTCCAATTTCCCTAACTCGATTTCTTCAACTGTCTAGTTAATAAATCTAGGCCAGAAATCAACCGAATCATTTTCAATTTGAATAAACTGAAAATCGGATTCTCTCAATTACCATCCATGCTTATTTGTCACATATTGGACTTCAAGCGTGTGACCCTCTAGGCTCACGACCCGTTGGTAGACTGGTAAAATTACTATTTTACCCTTTTCATCATAAGTGGTGTCTAGCAAGACATTATGATTACCCAACGTTCGTGATTATCGATTATTCTACTTAAACTGTTATCATACATTTCACTGTCATTTTATCAAACCGATATCCAGATTGATCAATAGGCATAGAATCGTCACCCTAATTAATCAATCATTGTTTCTTGATATCTGAGATGACTTAAAACTGATACTAAGGTATCACCTGCACGGCCGTGCTATTCCTTCAGCCATACTCATCAAGTGGCATGAACGGATATCTTTCTCATACCGAAGTATGAGTGATAAATCCCTTAGACGTGTTTTGAGTTCACAAATGTAATTCATAACCAAGCCAATCACAGACGTTATGGCTACTCTTTTACAGGTAACGTTAGACTAGGTCAAACTTAGAGATTCATTACACACTGCACACAAAGACTCCGTGGTCTTAGGATATAATGACAAGCAACGATCTGTGAGTACCTCATGACACTATCTATGTTCCATACTCAGAATCGGGTTGTCCGATATCATCGAAGTGATGATATCTATGATATAACTCCGGCACATACTTTTCCATGATCAGTAGAGCGTGATCACAAGGAGTTGGTCTCATACTAATCGCTTTTTAAAGAAGCTTAGCTGATCAGGGACTCATGAAATGTAATTATTTCTGATCTGCAGTTCTCCTATTAGTGCTTACACACATAATGACATAGATCAAATTACATTCGATATATTACTACAATACATTAGTAATAAATGCCGATTTATTTATTCGGAAACTGATAAAACATTACATTTGTAGATCACTTTTATATTGGACTGGGGCATAACTCTAACATTAGGGTGAGTGAGACCTCCTTGCTTGTGCACAACATGGCATGCATGATATATCCTATAGGCAAGGCATGTAGGATCTCCTTCATGTTTCTCAGCTCATCAGGTGTCCTAGGACACTAAGTCTTATTGAGTTTCATGCCATGACGCACGAGTATGTACCCTTTTAGAGTCAAGCATTGAGAATCCTCTCAACACTTTATCTATGTAAGTCTTCGACTTAGGCCTAAAATTCCTTTCGAAATGATCCCCAAAGATCCTGATGCCCAAAATAAATGCAGTATCGCCTAAGTTCTTCATCGAGACACACCTCCTTAACCAAGCTTTGGTGGCAAGGTAAGGATGTCATTCTCGATGAGTAGTATGTCTCTGACATAGAGCACCAGGAATACTATATTACTTTCACTCGCTTTCTTCCAAACGCAAGGTTCATCTACGTTATAAATAAGGCCGAATTCTTTTACAACTTCATCAAAATGAAGATTTCAACTCTGTTGATCGACAAAACTTTGTAGCTTACATATCTTTCCGGGATTCTTTTGATCGACAAAACCCTCAGGTTGTGTTATGTACACATCCTTAGTTAAGTTCCTGTTAAGGAAGGTGGTTTTGACATTCACCTGCCATATTTCACTTTGGATCGACAAAACCCTCAAGTTGTGTTATATAGACATCCTAAGTTAAGTTCCTGTTAAGGAAGGTGGTTTTGACATCCATCTGCCATATTTCATAATCAAAATACGCAGCTATGGCTAGAATAATCCGAATCAATTTGACCATTGCTACTAGTGAAAAAGTTTCATGACAATTCTGTCCTTGAATTTGATGATAACCTTTTGCAACCAATCTAGCCTTACAGGTCTGAGGATTTTCATCCATGTCGGTCTTGAGCTTATAGAACCACTCACAACCGATGTGTTTTACCCCACCATGTCGGTCTTGATTTTATAGACTCGCTTACAACCGATGGGTTTTATCCCCGGGGTTTGATCAACCAAGCTCCAGACTTGGTTTTCATATATAGACTTCATTTCCTCTTTTATGGCTTCATGCCATTTATTGGAGTCGGTACTGTCTGTGGTGTCTTGAAAGGCCGCTGGATCATCCTAATCCACGACGCACACGTTATCACCTTCAGATACGAGAATACCCGTATTTGACAGGTGCTCGACACATTCTTTCAGACCACCTTAGACCGTCAGGAATATCTGCAGGAATTGGTTATATCTCTACAACCGGTTCATGCTCCTCAACTTCTACATTGTCATAATGTGGATCCTGAACGTGCCATCTATAATTTCTTCAAGATGCACAATCCTCCCACTGACTGTTTTGAAAACGATTTCTCTTCCAAAACACGCCACCTCGAGCAATAAAAATGTTGTTCTCCCTTGGCTTGTAGAAGAAGTAGTATCCTTTTGTTTCCTTGGGATACTTTATGAAGACATACTTGTCTAACTATGGTCCAGCCCCTTAACTGGTTACTACGCAGAGGCGCACGCACCCAGACGTAACTGACCATCTCATCCAACCTGCATCCTAATGGCTATTACGCGAGAGCGCACATATCCATGGTAATGGGAGTTGAATGAGTGTCATTTCAGTTGTCTTTATCGGAGACTTATTCAAAATGAATGTGGCTATCTCCAGAGCTTGAGCCCAGACATATATATTGGGAGATCAACATGACTCATCATGGAACGGACCATATTTAATAGGATCCGTTTTTCTCTGTTCGGACACACCATTTAATTGTGGTGTTCCGGACATAGTCCATTCCAAGTTGATCCCACAATCTCCAAAATGATCGATGAATTCTTGGGACAAGTATTCTCCACCTCGATGCAATCGAAGTGAATTAATACTTTTCCCTAGTTAGTTCTATAGTTCATTATGAAACTCTTTGACCTCATCAAAGGATTAAGACTTATGTCTTATAGAATAGACATAACCATACCTACTGAGATCATCAGTAGATATCATGAAATGGTCGAACCCTCTTCTGGCATATGAACTCATAGGACAACATATACTGAAATGTATTATGCCCAATAAGTCACTTGCCCTTTCACCTCTACCTTTGAAGGGCGCCTTTGTCATTTCGCCCATCAAACAAGCTCCGCATCTTTCAATTGAACTGAATTCGAACGGACTATAAATCCACACTTATAACAAGAATGCCAAATTAGAGCTTGGTTTGAATCACTGGATTCAAGCCGCTCTCTATTTATGTTACAGATTGACCTTCCGTTAGTATCATCTAGGCCCTATGCATAGTGGCTACTAATTCTTGCATAATAAATGTCATTTCGGGAGATATCATGAATGCTATTGTTAAACAGCAAGATATCATTCTTGCTTGCGCAAGAAAATAAAATTTTGTTCATGCTAAAATCAGGTACATCCTGACAATTATTAAATGTCAAAACTAAGCCCATTGGGCATAGTTAATTCGATGATGCGTCACGTCCCTTGTGATGTTGCTTACCCGTAGATTCATCTCTCCTTTGGTCAAGCATCTTCTACTTTGGAAATCCAACACATATAATGTGTGATCTAACATCCAATACTTTTGATTAAGAAGTAGATAGATCTGTAACATAAGTTCCTGAAGATGTGGATTCTCCACATCCTCCTTTAACTCATCTTGGTATCTTGTCCAGTCCTTCTCTTATGATTTACTTGATTGAAGAAAACAGACGTCACCCATGCGTCTTGAATTATCCTTAGTCTTTTGAACCATGACTGACTCTTAGTTTCCTTTAATCTTGTTTAAGGGTTTCACCCCTGTTAACAGCAGCCTTAAAAGCGTATCCCTTCCTTTCCTTAGGATTGTGTTGGTCAAAGAAAAATTCCTTAATGACTTTCGTACCAGTACAGAGATATCATCTTTTCAAAAGATATATTTCTGTAACTTGATGTGTGTTTTGATTTGCATTAGGAAACATTTTAATCAGTATTGTTTAAAATTCAAATAAAGATCGAGATTAAAACAACAGTTTGATTCGAGAACTTATCGAATCTAAACCATGATCCTTGCATGCACTCGATTGAAGTGTACGTAGGCTCACTGCTCAAACCGAGTCACCAAGGAAGGATAACTCATTCAATTACACTCGGTGTAATTCCTGGCTAGGGTCTGTACACGCCATACCCTATCTGATACCCTTGGTCAGCCCTAGCTGACAATCGTAGACAAGTCTACCAAGTCTCGACTATGGACCAGAACTAATGTGGCTACTACGCGGAGGTGCACGCACATACATCAAACTCCCCAACTCATCATGATGTCTCCCTCATGAATGCTATGCGGAGGCGTACCCACCCATAAGTTCAAAATCATTCTAAGAGTCGATACTTGGACGGTATCACGCTTGACTTGAAATTAGTTGCGTTTTTGGGTTTTAAAATCCTGATTGTATTTCGATACAATCTTAATTGAAGTCATCGACTACATTCAATGTAAAGATAACTCCAAGTCCTTATTACATTCATGGGTGATTAAATTCCGGTTGTAATCTTTGCATTTGGGTGATAGTCTAAACTACATTTGATGTATTTAAACTAATCATGCATCTATATATTCATACATTCATAAACATGTAAATGTAAATAACAGGCATAATTATAGCCCATCCTATAGGATCCTAGGATACTAGCAATCACAACAAATCCTAGAGACTAGGTCATCAAGATCTTCGCTTGCACCATCCATTTGGACTCCCACTGGCTCTCAGCCTTCTTGGAACTCCCACTCACTTCGGGACTCCTCTTCGCTCCAAGTCTCCCTCTTGAGTTGCTTCTTGTGTCGTTCTTCGTAATTACACATTACAAAATAATTGCACACATCACGACATGCATGTCGTATTTGATTACAATCCCAAAATAAAGCAGCGCACAGGTTGCAAAATTTGAAATTTAAATAAAATGACCAATCACAACTAGAGAGCATTTAGCTATACATCATGTGGGAAACAACATGTTGTCTAATAATATGTTATCAAACATCATGTTATCATACAACATTATTAATTCCAATTTTATCTTGCTTAAGTGTGGAAAAATTATCTGGTTTATCGAAATTGGACAGTTTAAATTGATTTTGAAATTTAATAGGTTTTCCCCCAGCCTATCGAAACCGGACTGGGTCTTAAAATTAAAATTTAGGGTTTCCAAAAAAATTTTGCGAACCGTCAAAATTTGATCGGTTCAAGCCCGTGATCGGTCGGTCCACAACGGCCCGACTGAAAGGGATCACCATGGGTTCCAAACGTTAATTTCATGCAGCGGAGCCTTATGTAACCATGGTGATCGAAAGAGATGAAGGTCTTAATGAAAATTTAGCATGTTCTAAATCTTTTCAATCTGAAAATTTACCTTTGTCAATCGATTAAAACACAACGTAGTGTTTCTCTATTGAGTCCACACAAGCACAACAACCACGAATCGGTTTTCTCTCACACTCTTGCTATTGAATGTTTTGAGAATTTTTTGACAAAAAACAATGGAGGAATGGTTATGGGAGGAGTCGGCCAAGTGGAGAGGGAATGGGGGGAGGTTGCCGAAAATTAAAGAGAAAATTAGCGAGAAAATATTTTGTAATTAATTTGAAATAAAAACCAAAAAATCTGATTTGAATTTGAAAATCAAATAATTACATATCTTACCCTCTTAAACTCTTAATTGCACTTTTCCCTATTCATCACTTAAAACCCTAAATGGGCTTTAAGCCCATTTAACTAAAACCAAATTAAACCAATTAAGTTGAGTTGTAATTTCGGTTTAGATAAATCGGTTTAATTTCCTCAACTTAATTTCTTCAACCGTATGGTTAAAACCCTAGGCCACAAATCAACCTAATCGTTTTCAATTTGACTAAATTGAAAACCTGATTCTCCCAATTTTCATCCATGCTTATTTGTCATGTATCGTGCTTAATGCATGTGACCCTCTAGGCTCACGAACAGTTGGCAGACTGGTAAAATTACTATTTTACCCTTTCCATCATAAGTGGTCTTTAGCAAGACATTATGATTACCCAACGTTCGTGATTATCGATTATTCGACTTAACCTGTTATCGTACATGTCATTGTCCTTTTATCAAACCGATATCCAGATTGATCAATAGGCATAGAATCGTCATCTTAATTTATCAATCACTGTTTCTTGATATCTGAAATGACTGAAAACTGATACTAAGGTATCACCTGCACGGTCGTGCTATTCTTTCAGTCATACTCATCAAGTGGCCTAAACGGATTTTCGAGATTGGCTGATTTTGAAGGAACTGAAGAAACATGTTACAAAGAATGTCGAAGCATCTTCTACGACATCTTGTGTGACATTGTTGACGGCATCTCGGCAAGCATCCTGATTGACAGAAATCAGGAAAGTGCAGGTTCGGCAGTGCAGCAAGAAAACAATTAGGAAAGTGCAGAACGACTCCTAATCTGCAAAGAAGAAAGACGGTGATTAATAGGAAACCCTTTAGGGTTAGTACTCATCCACGATTGCTATAAAAGCTTAGGCTACCCCCTTAGCAATTGTGTGGTTCTTTATTTGTTTCCTAGCGACAATTTGCAAAGTTCTTAGACGTGAAGGTTTGCGGGCTGAGAAATTGCAGATTGTGCTTAGGATATTGTGTATCACATAACTATAGAGAGTTAGGTGATTGACGGTTTACTGAAGTCGTGAGTGGAAGACTGCACGCAACCACCAAGCTTGAAGAAGACTTGAAGACGACAGAGCAAGGCGATTGCTCGAAGAGTGGAATCAAGACGTTCTTGGATTCAGGGGGAGACCCTGAGATAGATTGCACTGTAAGACGTAGCATAAAGTATAGATATAGGAGGTATCACAAGTACTTGTATGTTCTGACGGATTACTGATAAGTGAAATCTTTCCACTAGGCTGAGAGCCCCCAGACGTAGGTGACGTTGCACCGAACTGGGTAAACAATCTGCTGTGTCATTACTTATAGCTTTATATTTACTGTCCTGTATTAATCTACGCAAGAAGTCAGACACAACGTTACAGCATTTTGTGTAACATTGTGTGTGGCATCTTGCCCAACTAGCTGATCAGAATTTCAGTAGGTATCAGAGGGGGCACCTATAGCTTTAGGTGAGTTCCTAAACAAATATTTTGATCAAAGATGGACAATACCAGAGAAGGAGGATCCATAAATCGACCACCTGTTCTAGATGGAAGCAATTATGGCTATTGGAAGGCTCGAATGTGTGCCTTGATGAAGTCACTAGACAACAAGACATTGAAGGCTGTACTCAATGGTTGGAATGCACCACAACTCAGTGACAGTGATGGCAATCCTATCGGCCCAAAACAAGAAAAAGACTGGACCGATGATGAAGATGAAGAATCACTGGGAAATTCTCGAGCTCTGAATGCTATCTTCAACGGTGTTGACAAGAACGTGTTCAGACTAATCAACACATGCACAACTGCCAAATCAGCATGGGACATCGTGGCCGTAGCATATGAAGGAACAACTAAGGTTCGAGAACAGATGCTGCAATACCTGACAACCAACTTCGAAGCCCTCATCATGAAGGAAGATGAATCAATTGCCGATTTCAATGTTCGCATTCGTGATCTAGCCAATGAATCCTATTCTCTGGGGGAACCAATGTCTGATGAAAAATTGGTAAGAAAAACCCTACGTGCTCTTAGCCCTTGGTTCAAGATGAAAATCACCGCAATTGAAGAAGTTCATGACCTCAAGGTCTTGAAATTTGATGAGCTGATGGGGTCTCTAATGATCTATGAGTTGTCTCTACCCAACATCGACAAAAGGAACAAAGGAGTTGCTTTCAAGAGCTCAACACACAAGCAACCAGATCCTGAAGATTCGGATTCTGATGAAGACATCGAGTCTACAATGGCTCTTCTCACAAAAAAATACAACAAAGCCATGAGAAGATTTAGCCGAATGGGTGGACGGAATGTCACAGCAAATGCCAGAAACAATGCTCCACAAAAAGCTCAAGCTGGAGGTAGTCTTGACAGACCAAACAGGAGTGGGGAAGAAAACAAAAACAAAGGACTTCAATGTCATGAATGTGAAGGATTCGGCCACCTTCGTAGAGAATGTCCAACTTTCCTCAAACAACAAAAACGAGGATACAATGCCACTCTATCAGATGATGACAATAAAGATAGTGGATCTGAAGAGGTAAGCAACTTTGTTGCATTCACTACTACTACTCCTACATGTAATGTTGATAATGCTGTCGACATCAATAATGATCCAACTCCAAATGAGAATTGGACCAAAGAGCAACTAGTCGAGGCATACAAAGGCTTGCACACCAGATGGATCAAGGAAACTCTGATACTTGATCAACAAGGCGAAAGGATCATTAGTCTTACCAACGACAAGTCTAGATTTCTGGAGACAATCGTGGAGCTGAAACGAGAAATCACCAGACTTAATGGAGAAATTAGTCTCATGACTAAATCGGTAAAGTTGATGAATCCGAGCACAGAAAGCCTTGACAAAATTTTGTCAGTGGGAAAACAGTCCAAAGATACGACGGGACTAGGGTACACACATGCTGTCCCCTCAACAACAGGGACGAAGTTTGTCCCACAACAAGCCTTGGCGGACAAGAAACAACATGATACCCCAACTCATCCTACAGGACGACCTACAACAAAAGCCATAACATCGTCTACCACCTGTTCCTGTCAAGAAACTGTCAGAAGACATCCTCCACGCAGACAACAAAGCTACAGAAGACCAGCTTATCAATATCAATGGATATGTCATTACTGTGGTCAACCAGGTCATATCAGACCTTTTTGTTTTCAACTTCTTAAAAGGAAGCAAGCTCAGAAATATTAAAGGCATCTCCCATCTCCTCCGAAGACAACTCGCCTTGAATGGAGACCTAAGAACCTGACCTATCGAGCTAATGTTGCATATACATCATTAAGTGCTTCAACGAACAAGGACTGGTATCTCGACAGTGGATGCTCTCGACACATGACAGGTACTCCAGAGTTTCTCACCAATCTTAAATTATATACAAACTGCTTTGTTACGTTTGGAGATGGGATCCGAGCTCGAATCATTGGAAAAGGAATGCTCAAGCATCCAGAAGCCACCTTTCTGACTGAAGCATTACTTGTAGAAGGACTTAAAGCAAACCTGATTAGCATCAGTCAGATCTGTGATCAGGATTTGGTAGTGAAATTCACTAAAGAAGCCTGTATAGTTAACAACATCGATCAGGTCACCATTCTACAAGGAGTTCGCTCGACAGACAATTGCTATATCTGGTCTCCCGAGACACATACCGAAGCAACCAAGTGCCTTGTCTCTAAAGTAGAAGAAACCAAACTATGGCATCGAAAGCTTGGACATCTAAACCTTAGAAGTATGCAAAAGGCAATCTCAGAGCAGGCTATCACCGGAATCCCAAACCTAAAAATAGTTGAAGGAAAGATCTGCGGAGAATGTCAGATTGGAAAGCAAACCAAGATGTCACACAAGAAGCTTCAGCATATCACCACCTCTCGAGTACTTGAGCTGATACATGTTGACCTCATGGGACCAATGCAAGTTGAAAGCCTTGGAGGAAAACGATATGTCTTTGTATGTGTAGATGATTACTCAGGATACACTTGGGTTGACTTCCCTCGTGACAAATCAGACACCTTCTCGATCTTCAAGAATCTATGCATCCAAGTCCAACGAGAAAAAGGAGAGACAATTGGCAAAATCATCCGCCTTCGTAGTGATCATGGTCGAGAGTTCGAAAACAGCAAGTTTGCAGATTTCTGCAACTCAGAAGGGATAGCACATGAATTCTCAGCGCCAATCACTCCTCAACAGAATGGCATTGTTGAGCACAAGAACAGGACTCTACAGGAGATGGCGAGAGTTATGATGCTGGCTAAAGACATACCAACTCACTTATGGGCAGAAGCACTTAACACTGCTTGCCATATCCATAATCGAGTCACTCTCCGACCAGGTATGTCAGTAACTCATTATGAAATATGGAGGGGGAGAAAGCCCAATGTTAAGTACTTATACATGTCAGGTATGTTAAGACATACCAGCAGCTACACATGTCAAGCTAACTAAAGATGATCCAGGAGAAGCCGTCGACCAACACCTATACAGGAGCATCATCGGTAGTCTTCTCTACCTCACCGCAAGTCGACCAGATATTGCCTACTCTGTCGGAGTATGTGCACGATATCAAGCTAATCCTAAGGTTAGTCATCTATCCCAAGCCAAAAGAATTATTAGTTATATCTCTGGGACTACAAACTTGGGTTTATTATATTCATTCGACACATCCTCTACCTTGGTGGGGTATTGTGATGCCGATTGGGCTGGGAACACATCGGATAGGAAAAGCACATCTGGAGGATGCTTCTTCCTTGGCAACAACCTCATATCATGGTTTAGTCAGAAGCAAAACTGTGTTGCCCTTTCCACTGCCGAATCGGAGTATATTGCTGCTTGGAGTAGCTGCACACAACTACTTTGGATGAAACAGATGTTAGTCGAATACAATGTCAGACAGGATGCCATGACTTTATATTGTGATAATGTCAGTGCTATCAACATCTCCAAAAACCCTGTCCAACACAGCAATACCAAACACATTGATATTAGACATCACTTCATTCGAGAATTGGTCGAAGACAAGAAGATCATCCTAGAGCACATTCCCACAGAGAAGCAACTTGCTGATATTTTCACAAAAGCATTAGATGCAAGCAGATTCGAGGATCTTAGATCATCACTCGGTCTGTGCACCATCAGTGAACAATGAGAAGTTGCAGAAACGGTTGAGGGGAGTTGTTGGTACCTCTTCATGAACCGGTCTAAATTCCAACAAATGTCATTGGGCCAAGCATATCAAAAGCCCATATAAAAGAAAAGGAAAGAGACGCTCAGACGCTACAAAGATTTGAATCGTTTTGTTTTCAAAAACCTAGTCTGCATCCTCTCTATGCTCACTCTCATCTCCTTCACCATTCACTCTCTGCAAATCTCTCAAACAACAATGGTGAAAACTAGAAGCACAGTAGCCCCAAAAGAAGCCACCGCTTCAAAGAAAGCTGAAGAAAAAGGCTCCAGAAGCAGTAAAGCAAAGACAAACAAGCATGGAGTGCGAATCAAAGGGCCAAAAACCCTGAAGAAGTTAGAAGAAATTCCCAAAGAGGCTTCACCAGAGAAATTCCCAATACCAGTTTTTGCTCGAGTTCCAAAGAAGTCCCGGACCGGAAGTACTGCATTCTCAATGTCTGACCTAACTGGGCCAGTAAGAGAGAATGATCTTGGCCAGGAAAATCGAGAAGCCTCCATGCAAATCGTCGCAGTCCCAACACCAACAGGTAACGATTTCTCTACCGATACCTCTAGAATCAGTGATTTGCTAGAATCACTACTGGAAAACCAGGACCCACCTCAAGAAGGTGTGGTAGAAGAACTGATACGTCCGGAAGGAGAAAAGGAGGATCTGACTCCGGTCAGTCATGGGCTGGAACGCATTGCGGAAGGAGAAGGAGGAGAAGAAGATGGAACATATGTCATACCAAAAGCCACTGAAAAAGTTGTAGAAGAGGAAGAAATAGCTGACTCGGAAGAAGCCGAGGAAAAAGAAGAAGAGAAAGAAGAAACCAGAAACGAAGAGACCGATATGGAAGAAGCCGCTGAGACGGCACACACAGTTCTATCGTCCCTGAAGAAAAAGGTTCTAGAAGAAACTGAAAGCTTGGATGCTATGGTTGGAAAACTAAAAGAAACAAGGAAAAGAAAGGAGGTTAAGGAGGCTGGAGGTCCCAGCAACAAAAGGAAAAAGTCGCATGTCAAAGACAAGGGAAAGAAAGTAATCGCCACAAAGAGGTTGATAGATGAATCTACTGATGATGACATTGAAGAGGTCCCTGCTAAGGAAGAAAGGAAAAAGAAGGCCCTGAAGACGGCGAAGAACACCATGAGTGTAACTTACGACAACGTGTCGTTTCACTCAGCAGAAGGCGCAAAGAGGTGGGATTTCGTATTTCAGAGAACGGCTTACCCAGAGAAGACATTGTCGTCGGAGCTGCTTGGGCTAAAAGCCATTATACAACTCCTAGAGAAGGCGGAATTGATGAGAACTCATGGTAAAAGAATTCATTGCCAACTTGCCTGACACATTTGGTACCCCAGATGCTTCCGAGTTTGACAAAGTATATGTCAGAGGCATCCGCTTTGACATCACCTCCGACATTATCAATGACTTCCTGGGAAGGAAGAGGGTTCGATCTATGCCACCACCCGACCTCAGCAAAGTCCTCCGTGAGATCACCGGAGATAAGAGCAGAACATGGCCATCCAAAGGCACCGTGGCAGCTTCAGATCTGACTTCCAAATACTCCATTCTCTTTCGAATTGGAGTTGCAAACTGGGCGCCCTCAACCCACGCATCATCGATCAAACCTGAGCTGGCAATTCTTATCTACCAAATAGGTATTGGATCTAAACTTGACATTGGACAATTTGTGATTGATCATCTTGTTCGCCATGCTAGATCTCTTGCTGTGAAAATTCCCATAGCCTTTCCATCCCTTATCTCTGAATTACTCGTACATCAACACCTTGGCGTGTTGAAAACGTCGGATAAGGTGGGCAAAAGAGGAGGAATAATTGTGGTAAGCCACAAGTTGTTTGAAGGGAAGCATGCTCCTGATCTTGTCAGGCCGGAAGCCACGGCAAAGACCAGTAGAGCCACAAGTGCCGTCCCTCTCACAAGGACGACCAGCAGGGATGGCGTCATGCTCAAACAAGAAATTGAAGTGCTTGATGAGGACATTGCAAAGTTAAAGACTGCTCTGAAGCACCTCTCGCAGCGCCGAACTCACTGCGCCAACCTACTGCACTCCATGTCTCCTCCAGGCTCTGACGATGATCACACAAATGATCCAGAAGATGCTACCCAAGAAGCCTCCACAGAAGTAACAGAGACTGCAAGCTCCAACAGCAATTCTATTTAAAATTCTCTATGAAATTCTCTGACTCTTGAACTACTGAACAACTTTTATGGTTTGTAATATTTTGAACAATGTATCACGCTTTCTCTCGACAGCTGATCGAGAGCAAGTGTGAGTTATGTTTGGATTTATTTTCTTATTTCCCGGATTTGTTGAAATATTTGTTTATAGTTTGGCTCTTTTTGAGCCAGCAAGGGGGAGTAAGTTTAAGTTTAAGTAAGATAACGCGCGCGATCACGACGATACAAGAAAGGAAGATAGAGACGACGCGAAGACACAATACGCGACGATACGCGCGACGACAGTGCCGATCAACGAGACGAAGAATGCGACGCAGAATGCGACGAAGAATGTTGTCCTTAAAAATAGCCAAAGGGGGAGATTGTAGTTACGACGATTTTCGAGATTGGCTGATTTTGAAGGAACTGAAGAAACATGTTACAAAGAATGTCGAATCATCTTCTACGACATCTTGTGTGACATTGTTGACGGTATCTCGGCAAGCATCCTGATTGACAGAAATCAGGAAAGTGCAGGTTCGCAGTGCAGCAAGAAAACGATTAGGAAAGTGCAGAACGACTCCTAATCTGCAAAGAAGAAAGACGGTGATTAATAGGAAACCCTTTAGGGTTAGTACTCATCCACGATTGCTATAAAAGCTTAGGCTACCCCCTTAGCAATTGTGTGGTTCTTTATTTGTTTCCTAGTGACAATTTGCAAGGTTCTTAGACGTGAAGGTTTGCGGGCTGAGAAATTGCAGATTGTGCTTAGGATATTGTGTATCACATAACTATAGAGAGTTAGGTGATTGAGGGTTTACTGAAGTCGTGAGTTGAAGACTGCACGCAACCACCAAGCTTGAAGAAGACTTGAAGACGATAGAGCAAGGCGATTGCTCGAAGAGTGGAAGCAAGACGTTCTTGGATTCAGGGGGAGACCCTGAGATAGATTGCACTGTAAGACGTAGCATAAATTATAGATCTAGGAGGGATCACAGGTACTTGTATGTTCTGACGGATTACTGATAAGTGAAATCTTTCCACTAGGCTGAGAGCCCCCAAATGTAGGTGACGTTGCACCGAACTGGGTAAACAATCTGCTGTGTCATTACTTATAGCTTTATATTTACTGTCCTGTATTAATATACGCAAGAAGTCAGACACAACGTTACAGCATTCTGTGTAACATTGTGTGTGGCATCTTGCGTAACTAGCTGATCAGAATTTCACGAAGTATGAGTGATAAATCCCCCAGACGCCTTTCGAGTTCACTAATGCGATAAATATCCAAGCCAATCGAAGCCGTTATAGCTACCCTTTTACAGATAACGTTAGACTAGGTCAAACTTAGTTATTCATTACATAGTGTACACAAAGACTCCTTGGTCTTAGGATATAATGACAAGCTACGATCTGCGAGTATCTCATGACTGGATCTATGCAGCATACTCACAATCGGGTTGTCCGATATCATCGACGTGATGGTATCTATGATATAACCCCGGCACGCACTTTGCTATGATCAGTACAGCATGATCACAAGGAGTTAATCTCATACTGATCTCTTCAGAAGAAGCTTAGCTGATCAGGGACTTTATCGAATGCAATTCTTTCTGATCTATAGTTCTACTATAAGTTGTTACACACATTATGACAGATCAAATTGTATGGTTTTGGAGCGTTCTAGATCGTCGAGATAGCGGAAGCATTAAAAGATAATCTACTCCAAACCTTGTCAAAGAACATTAAACCATTAAATCCCAAAGCAAAATCTATTCCACAAGATGTTTACCTTTAAGTCTTGTATGAATCGATAAAGAAGAACGTTCAGATCTTCTTCTCTAAAGCAAGTCCACACCAAGAGGATGATCTTGTTGATCCTTCACTTAATTGCCTACTAGAACAATTAAATGAAGAACAAGAGAGCAAGATGAAAAGGAGGAGGGGGTGGCCGGCCACTATGAGAGAGAGAGAGAGATCTTTTTGTGAGTTTTTGTGATTAAATGCCTAATGAATTAAAGTCTTGCATTTGAATTCATCATCCAACTCACAAGTATAGGTTAAAAGTGATTGGTATGGGCATAAAGGTGCTTTAACCCATACCCCCTTAAATCACTCACCTCTTAATCCACAATCACCAACTAAGCATGGTGTTGTGTGGCCCCCACAATGGTCCCACCATGTGGGCCGGCCATATGATCTTATTGGGCCCTTAATGGGCCGGCCATGAGGCTTCATGGGCCGAGCCCAATGGGCCCTCCCGTGTTGTCTCATGCCGTGTCCAAAAGTTGCCCGACCCTTTTGTCGTTACTTATCAAACAAAGTCCGACGCGACATCGACGAAAAACTCAATTTTTCTCGATTCGCTAATTATTCTCTCAAACCGAACCTATGGCACAAAACCTCCAGTTTTGTCCATATATTACTCCTCAAGGAACATCAATGTTTCCTTGTCTCAAATTATCCGTCTTGTATGTGTGTGACCCTCTAGGCTCATGCCACCGTTGGCAGATCGGTGCAAAAGATCGCTCTTGCCCGATCCATCATAAGTGGTCTCTAGTAAAACATTATTGTAGTTACGACGCTTTTCAAGATTGGCTAATTTTGAAGGAACTGAACAAACATGTTACAGAGAATGTCGAAGCATCTTCTACGACATCCTGTGTGACATTGTTGACGGCATCTCGGCAAGCTTCTCGGCAAGCATCCTGATCGACAGAAATCAGGAAAGTGCAGATTCGGCAGTGCAGCAAGGAAACGATTAGGCAAGTGCAGAACGACTCCTAATCTGAAAAGAAGAAAGACGGTGATTAAGAGGAAACCCTTTAGGGTTAGTACTCATCCACGATTGCTATAAAAGCTTAGGCTACCCCCTTAGCAATGGTGTGGTTCTTTATTTGTTTCCTAACATCAATTTGCAAGGTTCTTAGACGTGAAGGTTTTCGGGCTGAGAAATTGCAGATTATGCTTAGGACTTTGTGTATCACATAATTATAGAGAGTTAGGTGATTGAGGGTTTACTGAAGTCGTGAGTTTGAAGACTGCACGCAACCACCAAGCTTGAAGAAGACTTGAAGACGACAGAGCAAGGCGATTGCTCGAAGAGTGGAATCAAGACGTTCTTGGATTCAGGGGGAGACCCTGAGATAGATTGCACTGTAAGACGTAGCATAAAGTATAGATCTAGGAGGGATCACAGGTACTTGTATGTTCTGACGGATTACTGATAAGTGAAATCTTTCCACTAGGCTGAGAGCCCCCAGACGTAGGTGACGTTGCACCGAACTGGGTAAACAATCTGCTGTGTCATTACTTAGAGCTTTATATTTACTGTCCTGCTTTATCTACGCAAGAAGTCAGACACAACGTTATAGCATTCTGTGTAACATTGTGTGTGGCATCTTGCACGACTAAGCTGATCAGAATTTCAATTGGTATCAGAGGGGGCACCTATAGCTTTAGGTGAGTTCCTAAACAAATATTTTGATTAAAGATGGACAATGCCAGAGAAGGAGGATCCATAAATCGGCTACCTGTTCTAGATGGAAGCAACTATGGTTATTGGAAGGCTCGAATGTGTGCCTTCATGAAGTCACTAGACAACAAGACATGGAAGGCTGTACTCAATGGTTGGAATGCACCACAACTCAGTGACAGTGATGGCAATCCTATCGGCCCAAAACCAGAAAAAGACTAGACTGATGATGAAGATGAAGAATCACTGGGAAATTCTCGAGCTCTGAATGCTATCTTCAATAGTGTTGACAAGAACGTGTTCAGACTAATCAACACATGCACAACTGCCAAATCAGCATGGGACATCTTGGCCGTAGCTTATGAAGGAACAACTAAGGTTCGAGAACAGAAACTGCAATACCTGACTACCAACTTCGAAGCGCTCGTCATGAAGGAAGATGAATCAATTGCAGATTTCAATGTTCGCATTCGTGATCTAGCCAATGAATCCTATTCTCTGGGAGAACCAATGTCTGATGAAAAATTGGTAAGAAAAACCCTACGTGCTCTTAGCCCTAGGTTCAAGATGAAGATCACAGCAATTGAAGAAGTTCATGACCTCAAGGTCTTGAAATTTGATGAGCTGATGGGGTCTCTAATGACCTATGAGTTGTCTCTACCCAACATCGACAAAAGGAACAAAGGAGTTGCTTTCAAAAGCTCAACACACAAGCAACCAGATCCTGAGGATTCGGAGTCTGATGAAGACATCGAGGCTACAATGGCTCTTCTCACAAAAAGGTACAACAAAGCCATGAGAAGATTCAGTCGAATGGGTGGACGGAATGTCACAGCAAATGCCAGAAACAATGCTCCACAAAAAGCTCAAGCTGGAGGTAGTCTTGACAGACCAAACAGGAGTGGGGAAGAAAACAAAAACAAAGGACTTCAATGTCATGAATGTGAAGGATTTGGCCACCTACGTAGAGAATGTCCAAACTTTCTCAAACAACAAAAACGAGGATACAATGCCACTCTATCAGATGATGACAATGAAGATAGTGGATCTGAAGAGGTAAGCAACTTTGTTGCATTCACTACTACTACTCCTACATATAATGTTGATAATGCTGTCGACATCAACAACGATCCAACTCCAAATGAGAATTGGAGTAAGGAACAACTAGTCGAGGCATACAAAGGCTTGCACACCAGATGGATCAAGGAAACTCTGATACTTGATCAACAAGGCGAAAGGATCATTAGTCTTACCAACGACAAATCTAGATTTCTAGAGACGATCGTGGAGCTGAAACGAGAAATCACCAGGCTCAATGGAGAAATTAGTCTCATGACTAAATCGGGAAAGATGATGAATCCAAGCACAGAAAGCCTTGACAAGATTTTATCGGTGGGAAAACAGTCCAAAGATACAACGGGACTAGGGTACACACATGCTGTCCCCTCAACAACAGGGACAAAGTTTGTCCCACAACAAGCCTTGGCCGACAAGAAACAACAGGATGCCCCAACTCATCCTACAGGACGACCTACAACAAAAGCCATAACATTGTCTACAACTTGTTCTTGTCAAGAAACTGTCAGAAGACATCCTCCACGCAGACAACAAAGCTACAGAAGACTAGCTTATCAATATCAATGGATATGTCACTACTGTGGTCAACCAGGTCATATCAGACCTTTTTGCTTTCACCTTCTTAAGAAGAAGCAAGCCCAGAAATATCAAAGGCATCTCCCATCTCCTCCGAAGACCTAAGAACCTGACTTATCGAGCTAATGTTGCCTATACATCATTAAGTGCTTCAACGAACAAAGACTGGTATCTCGACAGTGGATGCTCTCGACATATGACAGGTACTCCAGAGTTTCTCTCCAATCTCAAATTATATTCAAACTGCTTTGTTACATTTGGAGATGGGATTCGAGCTCGAATCATTGGAAAAGGAGCACTCAAGCATCCAGAAGCCACCTGTCTGACTGAAGCATTACTTGTAGAAGGACTTAAAGCAAACCTGATTAGCATCAGTCAGATCTGTGATCAGGATTTGGTAGTGAAATTCACTAAAGAAGCCTGTATAGTTAACAACATCGATCAGGTCACCATTCTACAAGGAGTTCGCTCGACAGAAAATTGCTATATCTGGTCTCCCGAGACACATACCGAAGCAACCAAGTGCCTTGTCTCTAAAGTAGAAGAAACCAAACTATGGCATCAAAAAGCTTGGACATCTAAACCTTAGAAGTATGCAAAAGGCAATCTCAAAGCAGGCTATCACTGGAATCCCAAACCTAAAAATAGTTGAAGGAAAGATCTGCGGAGAATGTCAGATTGGAAAGCAAACCAAGATGTCCCACAAGAAGCTTCAGCATATCACCACCTCTCGAGTACTTGAGCTGATACATGTTGACCTCATGGGACCAATGCAAGTTGAAAGCCTTGGAGGAAAACGATATGTCTTTGTATGGCATGGGATAGCACATGAATTCTCAGCGCCAATCACTCCTCAACAGAATGGCATTGTTGAGCACAAGAACAGGACTCTACAGAAGATGGCGAGAGTTATGATGCTGGCTAAAGACATACCAACTCACTTCTGGGCAGAAGCACTTAACACTGCTTGCCATATCCACAATCGAGTCACTCTCCGACCAGGTATGTCAGTAACTCATTATGAAATATGGAGGGGGAGAAAACCCAATGTTAAGTACTTCCATATCTTTGGCTCCACGTGTTATATACTGGCTGATAGAGAGCCTCGCCAAAAGCTTGACCCAAAGAGCGATGAAGGCGTCTTCCTTGGCTATTCAAGGAATAGTCGAGCATACCGAGTCTTCAACAAACGAACCAAGACCATGATGGAATCAATCAATGTTGTTGTTGACGATGACTGCGAAGATGCCTCAGAAGATGCGACGGACGAAGACGGAGCCTATCCTCCCAACAATGTCAGGAAGTATGCTACTCCAGATGTCAGAGAAGATGCTAGCAGCAAAACAGAAGATGATGTCGCCAATAACGAAGAAGTTCCTGAAACCAGCAACAAGAATCTCTCACGAAGAGTCCAGACTAACCATCCTGTCTCTAGAGTTATTGAAAACCTGAATGAAGGCGTACGGACTTGGTCAAAAGCTCCTGAAGATTATAACGAGATGATCGGAAATATTTGCTTCGTATCTAAGTCAGAACCCAAAAACATCAATGAAACCATCAATGATGAATATTGGGTCAATGCTATGCAAGAAGAGCTGATTCAATTTGAGAAAAATCAGGTATGGGAACTGGTGCCCAAACCAAGTGAAGGAAACATCATAGGCACCAAATGGATCTTCAAGAACAAATCTGATGAGCTTGGCAACATCACTCGCAA
This sequence comes from Geranium rotundifolium, assembly GCA_963920655.1. Taxonomy (NCBI): domain Eukaryota; kingdom Viridiplantae; phylum Streptophyta; class Magnoliopsida; order Geraniales; family Geraniaceae; genus Geranium; species Geranium rotundifolium. The sequence goes on along the minus strand of OY987313.1, from coordinate 32,466,619 downwards.
CAAAGCAAGGTTAGTTGCTCAAGGATATACTCAAATTGAGGGGGTCGACTTCGATGAGACATTTGCTCCTGTGGCAAGACTTGAAGCAATTCGTCTCTTGCTAGGGATATCATGTCATCTATAGATAAAGCTCTACCAGATGGATGTCAAAAGCGCCTTCTTGAATGGGGATCTCAATGAAGAAGTATATGTGTCACAACCCAAAGGATTTGTTGATCCTCACTATCCTGATCATGTGTATAAACTCAAGAAAGCTCTCTATGGGTTGAAACAAGCACCAAGGGCTTGCTATGAAAGGCTCACAAAATTCCTCATCCAAAGCGGCTACACTAGAGGGGGAGTCGACAAGACCCTATTTGTGAAGAACGAAGACGGGAATCTGATGATAGCTCAAATCTATGTCGATGACATTGTTTTTGGAGGAATGTCAAGCAAGATGGTAGAGATATTTATTCAACAGATGCAATCAGAATTCGAGATGAGCATGGTGGGAGAGCTTACTTATTTTCTAGGCTTCCAAATCAAACAACAAAAGGATAGCATCTTCGTATCTCAGAGCAAGTATGCGAAGAATATTGTCAAGAAGTTTGGGCTAGAGAAAGCCTCACATAAAAGGACACCAGCAGCTACACATGTCAAGCTAACTAAAGATGATTCAGGAGAAGCCGTCGACCAACACCTATACAGAAGCATAATCGGTAGTCTTCTCTACCTCACCGCAAGTCGACCAGATATTGCCTACTCTGTCGGAGTATGTGCACGATATCAAGCTAATCCTAAGGTTAGTCATCTGTCCCAAGCCAAAAGAATTATTAGATATATTTCTGGGACTACAAACTTGGGTTTGTTATATTCATTCGACACATCCTCTACCTTAGTGGGGTATTGTGATGCCGATTGGGCTGGGAACACATCAGATAGGGAAAGCACATCTGGAGGATGCTTCTTCCTTGGCAACAACCTCATATCATGGTTTAGTAAGAAGCAAAACTGTGTTGCCCTTTCCACTGCCGAATCGGAGTATATTGCAGCTGGGAGTAGCTGCACACAACTACTATGGATGAAGCAGATGTTAGTCGAATACAATGTCAGACAGGATGCCATGACTTTATATTGTGATAATGTCAGCGCGATCAACATCTCCAAAAACCCTGTCCAACACAGCAAGACCAAACACATTGATATTAGACATCACTTCATTCGAGAGTTGGTCGAAGACAAGAAGATCATCCTAGAGCACATCCCAACAGAGAAGCAACTAGCTGATATCTTCACAAAGGCTCTAGACGCAAGCAGATTTGAGGATCTCAGATCATCACTTGGTCTGTGCTCCATCAACGACCAATAAGAGGTCGCAGAAACGGTTGAAGAGAAGTCTGTTGGTGCCTCTTCAAGGAACCGGTCTAAAATCCAACAAAGTGTCATTGGGCCAAGCAGTTCAAAAGCCCATATAAAAGAAAAGGAAAGATACAGTCAGACGCAACAGAAGATTTGAATCGTTTAGTTTTCAAAAACCTAGTCTGCCTCCTCTCTGTGCTCACCCTCATCACCTTCGCCTTCACCATTCGCTCTCTGCAAATCTCTCAAACAACAATGGTGAAAACTAGAAGCACAGTAGCCCCGAAGGAAGCCACTGCTTCAAAGAAAGCTGAAGCCAAAGGCGCCACAAGCAGTAGAGCGAAGACAAACAAGCATGGAGTGCGAATCAATGGGCCAAAAACCCTGAAGAAGTCAGAAGAAATTTCCAAAGAGGCTTCACCAGAGAAAGCCCCAATGCCAGTGTTTACTCGAGTTCCCAAGAAGTCCCGGACCGGAAGTGCTGCCTTCTCGATGTCTGACCTAACTGGGCCAGAAAGAGAGAACGATCTTGGCCAAGAAAACCGAGAGGCCTCCATGAAAATCGTCGCTGTTCCAACACCAACAGGTAACGATTTCTCAACTGATACTTTCAGAAACAGTGATCTATTAGAATCACTACTAGAAAACCAGGACCCACCTAAAGAAGGTGTGGTAGAAGAACTGATACGTCCGGAAGAAGAAAAGGAGGATCTGACTCCGGTCAGTCATGGGCTGGAACGCATTGCGGAAGGAGAAGGAGGAGAAGAAGAAGGAACACATGTCATACCAAAAGCCACTGAAGATGTTATAGAAGAAGAAGAAATAGCTGACTCGGAAGAAATCGAGGAAGAAGAAGAAGAGAAAGAAGAAGCCAGAAACGGAGAGACCGTTCTGGAAGAAGCTGAGAAGAACAAGGATGCTACCACCAACAATACAGAAGAAAACCCTCTGGATGCCAGAGAAGATGTTATGGAAGAAGCTGCTGAGACGGCACACACAGTGCTGTCGACCCTGAAGAAGAAAGTTCTAGAAGAAACTGAGAGTTTGGCCGTCATGGTTGGAAAATTAAAAGAAACAAAGAAAAGAAAGGAGGTTAAGGAGGCTGGAGGACCCAGCAACAAGAAGAAAAAGATTACTGCCAAAGAAAAGGGGAAGAAAGTGATCGCAACAAGGAGTTTGATAGATGAATCAACTGATGATGACGTTGAAGAAATCCCTGCTGAGGAAGGAAAGAAGAGGAAGGCCCTGAAGACGGCCAAGAACACCATGAGTGTAACTTACGACAATGTGTCGTTTCACTCAACAGAAGGAGCAAAAAGGTGGGAGTTTGTCTTTCAGAGAACGGCGTACCCAGAGAAGACATTGTCAATAGAGCTGCTTGGGCTAAAGGCCATTATACAGCTCCTGGAGAAGGCAGAATTAATGAGAACCGTCTCCGACATTGGCAACCACTATCCCCTACTGGTTAAAGAATTCATTGCAAATCTGCCTACCACGTTTGGTACCCCAGATGCTCCAGAGTTTGATAAAGTATATGTCAGAGGCATCCGCTTTGACATCACCTCCGACATCATCAATGAATTCCTGGGAAGGAAGAGGGTTCGATCTGTGCCACCACCCGATCTGAGCAGAGTCCTCCGAGAAATCACTGGAGATAAGAACAGAACATGGCCATCCAAAGGGACAGTGGCAGCTTCAGATCTGACTTCCAAGTACTCCATCCTCTTTCGGATTGGAGTTGCAAACTGGGCGCCCTCAACTCACGCATCATCAATCAAACCTGAGCTAGCAATCCTTATCTACCAAATAGGTACTGGATCTAAACTTGACTTTGGACAATTTGTAATTGATCATCTTGTTCGCCATGCTAGATCTCTTGCTGTGAAAATTCCCATAGCCTTTCCATCCCTTATCTCTGAATTACTCGTGCATCAACACCCTGGTGTGTTGAAAACGTCGGATAAGGTGGGGAAAAGAGGAGGAGTAATTGTGGTGAGCCACAAATTGTTTGAAGGAAGGCATGCTCCTGATCTAGCCAGGCCAGAAGCCACGGCAAAAACCAGTAGAGCCACAAGTGTCGTTCCTCTCACAAGGACTACCAGCAGGGATTCCGTCATGCTCAAGCAAGAAATTGAAGTGCTTGATGAGGACATTGCAAACTTAAAGACTGCCCTGAAGCACCTCTCGCAGCGTCGAACTCACTGCGCCAACCTGCTGCACTCCATGTCTCCTCCAGGCTCAGAAGAAGATCCCACAAATGATCCAGAAGATGCTACCCAAGAAGCCTCCACAGAAGCTACAGAGACTGCCAGTTCCAACAGCAGCTCTATTTGAAGAATTTTATGATTTCTCTAAACTCTTGAACTACTGAACAACTTTTATGGTCTGTAATATTTTGTGAACACTGTATCATGCTTTCTCTCGACAGCTGATCGAGAGCAAGTATGAGGTATGTTTGATTTTATTTTGCTTATTTCCCGGACTTGTTGAAATATTTGTTTAAGTTTTGGCTCTTTTTGAGCCAGCAAGGGGGAGTAAGTGTTTAAATTAGAATTACGCGCGCGATCACGACGATACAAGAAAGGAAGATAGAGACGACGCGAAGACGCGACGATACGCGCGACGACACTGCCGATCGACGAAGAATGCGACGAAGAATGCTGTCCTTAAAAATAGCCAAAGGGGGAGATTGTAGTTACGACGCTTTTCAAGATTGGCTAATTTTGAAGGAACTGAAGAAACATGTTACAGAGAATGTCGAAGCATCTTCTACGACATCCTGTGTGACATTGTTGACGGCATCTCGGCAAGCTTCTCGGCAAGCATCCTGACGGCATTTGCCCTTTTATACACGCAAGGTTCATCATCGTTTTTGACGAAGCCAAACCGTTTGACTACTTCATCAAAACGATGATTCCAACTCCGAGATGCTTGCTTCAAACCATAGATTGATTTCAGCAACTTGCAAATGTTTCCCTTATTCTTTGGATCCTCAAAACCCTCAGGCTGGGACATATAAACGTCCTCAGCTAACCTCCCGTTGAGGAAGGCGGTTTTGACATCCATTTGACATATCTCATAGTTGTGATACGCTGCTACGGCATGAAGAATGCGGATAGATTTGACCATAGCTACTAGAGAAAAGGTCTCTTCATAGTCAATTCAGTGGATTTGTCTATAACCTTTTGCTACCAGTCTCGCTTTATAGGTCTGAGGTTTGCCATCCATGTCTATCTTTATTTTAAAGATCCATTTACACCCTATGACCTTTATGTCAGGAGTATGATCCACCAAGTCCCACACTTGATTATCTGACATGGATTGCATTTCTTCCCTCATGGCTTCCAGCCATTTCTCAGAGTCGGTTCCGTCCAAAGCCTCTCGAAAGGTAGCTGGATCATTGTCCACTAGTACTAAACCATCACCTTCAGTTACTAAGAAACCGTATCTGACAGGTGCATGACTTATCCTTTCAGAGCGCCTCAGACCGTCCTCATTAATTGCAGCTATTGGTTCTTGCTCAATGACCACTTCTGGCTCTACCTCTTCTAGTGGGTCTTCTTGTGGTTCCCGAGTGACCATCTCATCTAGAACTTCATCAAGATGAACAGCCCTCCCACTGACTGTCTTGGAAATGAACTCTTTTTCCAAGAATGTCCCACCTCGAGCGACAAAAACTTTATTTTCGCTCGGTTTGTAGAAGTAGTATCCTTTTGTTTCTTTTGGATATCCGACGAAAGTGCATTTATCTAATCTTGGTTCGAGCTTGGTTGCAAGCAACCTTTTAACATAAGCCTCGCAACCCCAGATTTTAAGGAAGGACAAAACGGGTTCCTTCCCGTACCATTTTTCAGATGATGTCCCTTCCACTGCTTTCGACGGAGCCCTATTTATTATGAAAGCGGCCGTTTGCAGAGCATAACCCCAGAAGGAGATCGGGAGATCAGTGAGACTTAACATTCATCGAACCATATCTATCAATGTTCGATTCCTCCGTTCGGACACACCATTAAGTTGTGGTGTTCCTGGCGGAGTCCACTAAGATAGTATTCCACCTTCAGTAAGATAACTAAGAAACTCCTCGGATAAGTATTCTCCACCTCGATCAGAACGGAGTGCCTTGATACTCTTTCCGAGTTGGTTTTCTACTTCAGTCCTAAACTCTTTGAATTTATCAAAAGCTTCGGACTTATGTCTCATGAGATAGACATAACCATATCTACTGAAATCGTCAGTAAATGTGATAAAGTAGCCTAAACCACCTCTGGCATGTGTACTCATTGGTCCACATACGTCTGAATGTATCAGATCCAATAAGTCACCTGCCCTCTCACCTAAACCAGTGAAGGACGCTTTAGTCATCTTGCCCATTAAACAAGCTTCGCATCTTTCAATCGTTTGGAATTCGAATTGACTTAGAAGTTTGCGCTTATGAAGCGCTGAGATGCGTTTCTCATTTATGTGACCTAGACGACAATGCCAGATAAGAGTTTGGTCTAAATCATTAGGTTTAAACCTCTTAGCATTTACATTATAGAGCATGTTGGATTTCGAGTTTTGCATATTCAATATGTATAATCCTCCAACAGTGCGAGCATTGCCATAATATATGTTGTTGCGCATAATATCAAAAAACCCGTTCTTAATATTAAAATAATATCCCTCTATTTCAAGTAGAGAAATTGAGATAATATTCCTGTTGAAAACAGGTACGCAAAACACGTCATTAAGTTCAATTACAAGCCCACTGGGCAAAAAAAGGTTCACAGAACCCACGGCAGTTGCGGCAACTCTGGTATTGTTCCCAACTCTTAGGTCCACCTCGTTTTCCCTCATATCTCTTCTACTGTGTAACACCTGCACATCAGCACAGACATGAGACTCAGCTCCAGTGTCTAGTACCCATGTATTAATTGTAGAAAGATATAGCTCTAATGGAATACCTGATGAAGCAACGGCCCCACCGCCCTTCTTCTGGTCCTCCTTCATCTGCTGACAATCTTTCTTCCAATGACCAGGCTTTTGGCAATAGTAACAGACCGACTCCTTTGCCTTCCCTTTGCCTTGTACGGGCATGTGAGGTCTAGGAATAAATGGTCGTCTGTTCCTCCCTGTGAGGTGTCTTGGGCCTTTACCCTTGCCACCAACAGCTTTGAAGCTGGGTCCCTTCTTGACCATGAAGACATTTTTGGACGAACTGCCCCTTATGCTCTTCTCGGCAGTCACTAGCATGTTGTGCAACTCCGACGCGGTCTTTTCCATATCATGCATGTGATAGTTCATGACGAACCCACCATATGCATGAGGAAGGGATTGCAGAATAAAATCCACAGCCATTTCCTTTTCCATAGACATACCGATACTAGTCATATGGTCAAAATGCCCCTTCATCTGTAGGACGTGAGGACCTACGGAGCTGCCTGCTGACATCTTGCAGGCTATGAGTTCTCGGAGAACAGTGTATTTTTCAATACGTACTTTCTCCTTGAACATATCCTTGATCTGTGCAAACATTGCAAACGGATCAAGGGATAGCTCCATAAACTGCTTCTGGAGGTCCGCCTCCATGCAGCCCAGCATGACACACGCAACGTCGATAGAGTCGCTAAGGTGTTTCTGGTACGCATCCTTAACGACCCTCGTTGCGTTGGCAACTGGCTCCACCGAGATAGCCTTGTCAAGGACGTACTCCCTGCGTTCCAACTTTAACACAAGTCGTAAATTCCTGTCCCAGCCCAGATAATTTGTCCCGTTGAGTTTACACTTTTCGAGTATAGTCCTCAACGACAAATTAGACGAGTTTGTTGAATTACTAGCCATTTCTACACGAAGAAAGTAAATTTAATCAGAATAGTTGAATAAATTTACGAAGATCCGAATTAAACACCAACCATCAGATTCTAAGATTTAGAATCTTTTAAACCAAGATCCCTTATTCGTCATTTGAAGTGCGCTAAGGCGCACCGCTCCAATTGACTTATTTAGGTAGGACGTCCGTCCAATTACAACCCGTGTAACTCTTAGTCAGGGTATGTGTAAAACACACGGCTTACCCTTCCGATGCCCCAGCTGGACCTCAGGCCAAGAATCGTGGTTGAGTCAACCAACTTTCACTAACGAGTTAACTTTGTGCAGATGCTCCGCTAAGGCGCACGACATCCCACAAAGTTTACCATTCCCATCTAGAACCCATTCGATCGATGCTCCGCTAAGGCGCACGACACCGATAAAATGTTTCTACATGGGTGTGAATTTGGGTGGCATCTCACTTGACTCAAATTAACTTGTAATTTGGTTGTGTTTAATAATTCGAAAGTATTTGGTACAATTACGAACCCGTCACCAACAACCCGTGTTGTGACGTTTCTAATTGTATCACATACTATCTTCATTTGAATCCGTCATTTGCAACCCGTGCAAATACGTTTCAAATTTGAACTCATCCATCACAACCCGTGTGATGATAGTTCACAACGCTTTAAACATGCAAACAATTAAAGTTTATTTTAATCTTTGCATGTGAGGTGATGGCTTATAAACTTATAAACTAATCATGCAAGCATGCAATTAATTAAATAATTCAAGCAAGCATCCATAAAGCGTTAAATATGCATTTTATAGCCCATCCTAAACTTAGGATTCTACGAGTCTTCCTTATTCGGGCTCCCACTTGCTCTTGGACTTCCTCCAAGACCGTCATTGTGCTTGATTTTCCATCCTTCTCGTCTTTGAGTAATAATTACAATTAATACTCGGTTCGTAGACCGGATAAAAAAATAATTACACTTTATCGGCTCGAATAAAAGAATAATTACACGCTAACACTAACGGTATGGAAACCGTGAAAGCGATAAAATCTAATGGGCTACTAATGCATCATACATTTCATCACATCATCCAACATGTTATCACACAAACATGTTCTCAAATAATATGCAATAATTCCGGTTTTAATTTTGCCAAGTTGCTTGGTCGGGTTTATCGAAACTAGACCTTTTAGAAAAATGGTTTATCGAAACCGATTAAATTTTGAAAGTTTTCAGAATATTGGATCGCGGGTTCGTGAAACGGATCAAACACCACGCACGAACCAAGTCGGGCCAAAGGCCCATTGGGCCGAGCCCAACAATGCACGGGCCGGTTTTGGGCCTTGGAAGGCCGAAACCGCCCTTGCCGCCACTCTCGGCCTCCCCCGAGAGTGGGAACGGGCTCGGTCACCGCCGGCCTCCCCGGCCTCCGGTGACCTCCGTTCGGTACCTCCAATCCGGCTCCCCGAGAGTCCCTTCTCGGACCCGACAAATCCAATAATTTCCGAAAAATTCCAAATTCAATATATTTTTCAAAAATAACATATTTCATGCAAATCTCCCAAAAAGCATTAAAATCATGTTATCAACAATTTGGCATGCAAATAATCACAAAACCGAAATAAATTCAACAAGACAAAGATTAAGAGGGTAACCAACCCTCTGATACCACTGTATGGTTTTGGAGCGTTCTAGATCGTTGAGATAGCGGAAGCATTAAAAGATAATCTACTCCAAACCTTGTCCAAGAACATTAAACCATTAAATCTCAAAGCAAAATCTATTCCACAAGATGTTTACCTTTAAGTCTTGTATGAATCGATGAAGAAGAATGTTCGGATCTTCTTCTCTAAAGCAAGTCCACACCAAGAGGATGATCTTGTTGATCCTTCACTTAATTGCCTACTAGAACAATTAAATGAAGAACAAGAGAGCAAGATGAAGAGGAGGAGGGGGGTGGCCGGCCACTATGAGAGAGAGAGAGATCTTTTTGTGAGTTTTTGTGATTAAATGACTAATGAATTAAAGTCTTGCATTTGAATTCATCATCCAACTCACAAGTATGGGTTAAAAGTGATTGGTATGGGCTTAAAGGTGCTTTAACCCATACCCCTTAAATCACTCACCTCTTAATCCACAATCACCAACTAAGCATGGTGTTGTGTGGCCCCCACAATGGTCCTACCATATGGGCCGGCCATATGATCTTATTGGGCCCTTAATGGGCCGGCCATGAGGCTTCATGGGCCGAGCCCAATGGGCCCTCCCGTGTTGTCTCATGCCGTGTCCAAAAGTTGCCCGACCCTTTTGTCGTTACTTATCAAACAAAGTCTGAAGCGACATCGACGAAAAACTCAATTTTTCTCGATTCGCTAATTATTCTCTCAAACCGAACCTATGGCACAAAACCTCCAGTTTTGTCCATATATTACTCCTCAAGAAACATCAATGTTTCCTTGTCTCAAGTTATCCGTCTTGTCTGTGTGTGACCCTCTAGGCTCATGCCACCGTTGGCAGATCGGCGCAAAAGATCGCTCTTGCCCGATCCATCATAAGTAGTCTCTAGTAAAACATTATGATTACCCAAGGTGCACGATGATCAATGATTCGACTTAACCTTTGTGCGTACAAGTCACCATCCTGTTATCTCTAGATATCCCGATTGATCTCAAGGCATAGAGTCGTCTCCCTTGTTCAATCAATCAATGTTACTTGATATGCGAGATGGCTGAGAAATGATAACCCGTATCATTTGCATGGCCATGCTTTTTCTCTCAGTTAGTCTCCATCAAAAGGCCTTCTAACGGATATCTTTCCCATACCGTAGTATGAGGGTTAAATCCCTTAGCCGTCTTTCGTGTCACTCATGCAGCCCGTTGCGCCACCCAATCATGCCCTTTATAGCAATCCTTTTACAGAAAGCGTTTGGCGCAAGTTAAAGCCGTACGTTCATTGCATAGTGATCACAAAGACTCCTTGGTCTAAGGATGTCGTGACAAGCTATCGCATTTGAATATGTTTATGGCTTAATCTATGAAAACACTATTCAAAGCGGGTCGTCCGATATCAATCACCTCATGATATCTATGATATGGTTCCAGGATCCCACATCCTTATGACAAGTAGAACTACGTCATTAAGAACTATCCTCATACTAGTCGCTTTTAAGGAAGCATAGGTTGACCAGGGACTCGTTAAGTGTGATCCGTACATATTTATGGTTCTACTACTTTAGTGGTCATAAATCAGATCATGCTTAACATATTACTTCAACACATAAGTAATATAAAGCCGTTTATATTTATACATTACAAACGATGATATTTGTACATAGACGTTTATAGGCTAATATCAATTGGACTAGGGCACAAATGTTATCACAAATCACATTAGATATATTACTACAACACATTAGTAATATTATGCCTTTTATTATGTAGAAAATGATGTCCGTTACAATATAGATTAAGGAATTACATTGGACTAAGACATAATCCTAACAATCTCCCACTTGCCCCTAGTTCCAACCTAAGTTCCAACCTACCCCTTAGACTTTACGTGCGCCTCATGCTTGGGCTGCGGTAAAGCCTTTGTCAAGGGATCAACAACGTTGTCATCAGTCGGTACATAAGTAATCTCCACATCACCGTTATCGATATATTCTCTGATAATGTGATACTTCCTCTGTATGTCTTTAGTTCTGTTGTGGAGTCTGGGCTCTTGAGCCAATGCTATGGCCCCCGTGTTGTCACACAATAAGCTTACCGGATCAGATGCTTGCGGCATTACATCTAATCCGGTTAGAAAGCTTCTAACCCATACGGCCTCCTTAGCTGCTTCTGCTGCAGCTATGTATTCAGCCTCTGTTGTAGAATCGGCAGTTGTGGCTTCCTTGAAGCTCTTCCACCTGAATGCTCCGCCATTTAACACGAATACAAATCCTGCATGAGATTTGAAATCATCAGGATCTGTCTGAAAACTAGCATCAACATATCCTTTGACTGCTAGTTCTCCATCCTTCCCACCATACACTAGGAATGCATCCTTAGTTCTCCTTAGATATTTAAGGATACTCTTGACATCAATCCAGTGCTCCTGGCCTGGGTTAGATTGATATCTGCTGGTACAACTTAATGCGAACGAGATGTCTAGTCTCGTGCAAATCATGGCATACATGATGGATCCCACCGCCGAAGCATATGGGATCTTACTCATCTTGTCTAGCTCATCAGGAGTCCTAGGCCTCTGTTTTTTGTTGAGCTTAATGTCATGCCGCATAGGTATGTATCCCTTCTTAGAATCAAGCATTGAGAATCTTCTCAACACCTTATCTATGTAAGTGCTCTGACTTAGGCCCAATATTCTTTTGGGTCGATCTATGTAGATCTTGATGCCAGAATGAAAGCAGCATCACCTAAGTCCTTCATCGAGAAGCATTTCCCTAACATAGCTTTAACCTCAAGCAAGGTTGGGATGTCATTCCCAGTGATCAATATGTCATCGACATATAGCACTAGGAATACAATATTACTCCCACTCGCTTTCTTATATACGCAAGGTTGACTTTTGTTTTTGATAAAACCGAATTCCCTTATGGCTTCATCAAAACGAAGGTTCCAACTCCGTTAAACTGGATTTAATCCATAAATGGATCTAAGCAGATTACAAATCTTTCCGGGATTCTCTAGATCAACAAAACCCTTGGATTGTGTCATATACAAATCCTCTTTTAAGTTCCCGTTAAGGAAGGCGGTTTTGACATCCATCTGCCATATCTCGTAGTCGTAGTACGCTGCTATGGCTAGAATGATCCGGATAGATTTAACCATAGCCACAGGTGAAAAAGTCTCGTCATAATCGATACCTTTGATCTAGCGATAACCTTTCGCAGCCAGTCTAGCTTTATAGGTCTGAGGTTTTCCATCCATGTCAGTCTTAAGTTAATAGACCCATTTGTAACCGATGGGTTTTACCCCAGGGGTTTGATCCACCAAGCACCAGATTTGGTTATCGGACATGGATTTCATTTCCTCATTCAGGGCGTTCTGCCATTTTTCGGAGTCTGGACTGGCCAAAGCTTGTCTGTAGGTTTCTGGATCATCCTGATCCACCAACATTAAGTCATTTCCTTTAGTGGCTAGAAAGTCATATTTGATAGGAGCTTGACGAGATCTCTCAGACCATCTTGGACCATTTGGAATAGGTGTGGGGATTAGTTCCTGATCAATGACCTCTTCTGGCTCCTGTATTTCTACATCCGGAATAGTGGGTTGTTCTGTAACTTCTTGAATTTCTTCAAGATGCACGACACTCCCACTAACACTTTTGGAAATAAATTCCTTTTCCAAAAATACCCCTCCTCGATCAACAAAAACTTTGCTCTTGCTGGGTTTGTAGAAATAGTACCCCCTTATTTCTTTGGGGTACCCCACAAAGACACATTTATCTGATTTGGGTTCGAGCTTATCGCCCAGCAGACGCTTCACGTAAGCTTCACATCCCCAAATCTTAAGGAAAGCTAATAAGGCTTTCTTCCCGTTCCATACTTCGTACGGAGTGCTTTCCACTGCCTTTGTAGGAGCCCGATTCAATATGAATGCGGCCGTCTCTAGGGCATAACCCCAGAAGGAGATAGGGAGGTCAGCCTGACTCATCATTGATCGAACCATGTCAAGCAGGGTCCGATTTCTCCGTTCGGATACACCATTCATTTCAGGTGTTCCAGGCGGAGTCAATTCAGAGAGGATCATAAGATAAACATGGTTTTGTACTTTTACCAAGCTGGTTTTGTGCTTCGTTTTAGAACTCTTTGAACTTGTCAAAGGTTTCCGATTTATGTCTCATAAGATAAACATATCCGTATCTACTGAAGTCATCAGTAAATGTAACGAAGTAATGAAAACCTCTTCTGGCCTGAGTGCTCATAGGCCCACACACATCGGAATGTATGAGACCCAATAAGTCTCTAGCCCTTTCACCTAAACCGGCAAAATGTGCCTTTGTCATTTGGCCTAAGACATGACTCGCATCTCTCAATTGAAGTGAATTCAAACGGATTTAGAAGTCCACACTTGTGAAGTGTTGAGATGCGTTTCTGGCCTATATGGCCTAAGCGACAGTGCTATATCACAGTCTGGTTTAAATCATCGGATTTAACCCTTTTGTTACTTATATTATAAATTGAGCTAGTTGAATATTAAGAATATATAAACCACCAACCAATGAGGCATTGCAATAAAATATATTATTCTTGAAAATATTGAAAATTCCATTGTCAATAGAAAAACAATATCCTTCCTTGTCTAGCAAGGAAATAGAAATAATATTCCCGCGAAACGCAGGTACACAATGAACATTGTTCAATAACAAAACTAGCCCACTGGGCAAACTAAGATTAATATCTCCTACTGCAGTTGTCAAGACTTGATTTCCGTCACCAACTTGTAGGTCCGCCTCGCCCCTGCCCACTTCTCTTCTACTTCCCAGAGCCTGCACATTAACACAAATGTGAGATTTTGCACCGGTATCTAGTACCCAAGAATCTGAAGTAGATAAGCTGAGATTGAGCTCGATAACAAAAATACCTGATCCTGAAGAGGTGGAAGCTCCACTCTTCCTAAGAACCAGCTTGTGTTTGCCATTTTATATCTACACAGTAAACAAATTTTAATCAGTATTAATTAAAATTGAAGTTGGAGATTTAGTTATAAAACACTTTCTGATTCTAACTTTAGAATCTGGACCAGGATCCCATCATACTCTCAATTGAAGTGAACGGAGGCTCACTGCTCCAATTGAGAGCATCAAGGTAGGAATACATCCATCTACAAGACCATGTAGTTCCTTACTAGAGTCTGTACTTGTAAGTACGTGGCATACCCTATACTGATACCCTAGGTCAGGCCTAGCTAACAATCGTAGACAAGTCTACCAAGCTTGAACTATGGATAGAACTAATGTGGCTACTACCCGGAGGCGCACGCACCCACACAGAACTACCCATCTCATCCAGACCTTTTCTCTATGAATGTTACGTGGAGGCGTACTGACATCCATAGGGTCAAAGCCCTTTAAAGTGCCCAAACTTGGATGGTATCACGCTTGACTTGTAATTATTTGCGTTTAAGTGAATTATAAATGTCTGATTGCATATCGATACAATCTTAAACTGGAATCATCAATTTCAAATTAATGCAAGGATGATCCCTTAGCAGGTTACATGCGAGTCTGATTAAATATCGGTTTTTAATCTTTGCATGTGGGTGATAGCAAATCATACATTGTATATTTAAACTATCATACATTCATACATTCATACATTCAATCATAAAAATGTAACGGTAAATATATGCATAACTAAGCCCATCTTAAGTTCCTAAGAATCTAGCAATACTGATCCTAAAGACATGGTCTTCAAGATCCAGACTTGCTCCATTCTTGTGAACTCCCACTATCTTCGAGCCTCCTCCAAATTTCGAGTCTTCCTCTTGACTTTCTTCTTGCGTCGGTCTTCGTGATTACAAATTTAAATAAAATAAATAAATACAAATCACGACACGCAGGCCGTATTTACTACAACCCAAAATTAAGCAACACGTAGGTTGTAAAACCGAAATTAAAATGCAAGTCTAGAGGGCTTAGCTATGCATCATGTGGAAAACATCATGTTATCAAAGATCATGTGAACACTCAACATGCTTATCAAACAACAAAATTTTCTGAATTTTATCTTTCTTAAGTGTGGAAAAAAATCCGGTTTATCGAAACCGGACGGTTTAATTTAATAATTGAATTTTGAACCGGTTCTCGCTGGTTTATCGAAACCGAACCAAATCTGAGAATTAAATTTTTAGGGCTTCAAATTATTCTCTCGAACCGGCTAGTTAAGCTCGAATTTTGTCGAGCGGAACCGGCCAAACCGAGGTCGCCCGTGGAGGCAACCACGGTGGCCCGCGAGGGTTGCCATGGTCGCCCGCGGTGCTGACCGTGGTCGCCCACGGGAGCAACCATGGTGGCCCGCGAGGGCTTCCATGGTCGCCCCTAGGGCAGACCTTGGTCGCCAAGGAAGCAACCATGCTGGCCCGGAAGGGCTCCTATGGTCGCCCGGGTGGGCAGATCGTGGTCGCCCGCGGCAGCGACCATGGTCGCCCGTAGGCGACCTGGTCGGCCTTTGGTGCTGATCATGGTTTTCCCTAGAGCATTCCATGGTCCACCAAGGGTCTCGACCCTGGTTAGCCATGGCTCGGCCATGGCTAACTTGAAACAGCCAAAAAAAAATTATTTTCCAATTTTTCAAAATCAATTAAATCTGACTTTTTTTCAATTACACGCATACGCAAGTTATGAACACATAAATAAAAATACAATTCCAGAATTAAACATGTTGAATAAAATTTATAACAACCATGCGCTGATACCACTGAAATGGATCACCATGGGTTCCAAACGTTAATTTCATGCAGCGGAGCCTTATGTAACCATGGTGATCGAAAGAGATGAAGGTCTTAATGAAAATTCAGCATGTTCTAAATCTTTTCAATCTGAAAATTTACCTTTGTCAATCGATTAAAACACAACGTAATGTTTCTCTATTGAGTCCACACAAGCACAACAACCACGAATCGGTTTTCTCTCACACTCTTTCTATTGAATGTTTTGAGAATTTCTTGACAAAAAACAATGGAGGAATGGTTGTGGGAGGAGTCGGCCAAGTGGAGAGGTAATGGGGGGAGGTTGCCGAAAATTAGAGAGAAAATTAGGGAGAAAATATTTTGTAATTTATTTAAAATTAAAACAAAAAAATCTTATTTGAATTTCAAAATCAAATAATTACATATCTTACCCTCTTAAACTCTTAATTGCACTTTTCCCCATTGATCACTTAAAACCCTAAATGGTCGACCCTGGCCTGACCATGGTCGCTCGCGGCAGCAACCATGATCGTCCGCGAGGGCTGCCATGGTCGCCCGTGTTGCAACCTGATCGGCCCTTGGCTCCGGCCATGGTTAGCCATAGGGCTTTCCATGGTGACCCAAGGGGCTCGACCTAGGGCTGATCTAGGCTCGGCCAGATTAGTCCCGAACCCTAATTATTTCAAAAATCCAAAATGTAATTTTTTTTTCAATTTCATGCGATTAGTTCCCAAAGTGATAAATAAATTATCTAGCAATCTAATCATGCAATTATTCATGCTCGAAATCAATATGCAATACAACCATCCATCTGGTATCACTGAAGGAATTTCATGGGGTCTTAAACAATATAATTTCATGCAGCGGAAGCATAATTGAAACATGAATTCCATAAAGATCTTCATGCAAATAATTTCAGCATGCAATATAACGAATTAAATATGAAAATACCTTTGAGAGATTCGAATCTAGATACAAAACTTTTGTATCTCTCTATCAAGTCCACACAAGTAAAGCTATAATCAAAGATCAAACTCAAAACCTAAACTACTAAATTTAGGGTTTGAGGAGCAAAACAGGAGAGAGAGAGGGGAGGGGATTTTCGGCCAGCAAGAAGGAAAAAAGAAGAATTAGGGTTTTCACTTTTTTTCCTTTCTTGTTTTATTCCCTTTTAGGTTTAATAATTTAATAAAGTTAATAAAACCTAAAAGGGCCTCAAGCCCAATCACTTAAGCCCATTTAATCTAATCTCTAAAGTCCATTAAGACTTAAATTATAATTAAATGGCTTAATTAGATCAGCCCAAAATTAACTTAAACCAATTCCCTTAACCATTCGGTTTACAACCTAGACCGGAAATTGTCTAAACCGTTCCGGTTTAGCCTAAACCATTTCGGTCCACCTAAACAGGAAAGTGAATTTTCCAATTCTCTTATTTCTCTTTCATGGACTTTCGAAGTCCGGTTTGCTATATATATTTTGCTTAATTTTGTGACCCTCTAGGCTGACGATACGTTGGCAGATCGGTGCAAAATTGCCATTTTCCCCTTTCAATCATAAGTGGGCTCTAGTAAGTCATCATGATCACCCAACGTTCATTAATACGGATGATTCGATTTAACCTCATATCGTCAATGTCATTATCCCTTTATCTCAAGATATCCAGATTGATCATAAGGCATAGAGCCGTCATCCTTATTTAATCATTCATTGTTTCTTGATCTGTGAGATGACTGAATCCTGATACTGTGTATTACTACCATGGCCATACATTTCCTTTCAGTCAATCTCATCAAGTGGCCCAAATAGTATCGTTCCCATGCTGGAGCATGGGGGATAAATTCCTTAGCCGTCTTTCGCGTTCACGCATGTAATCCATAACTGAGCCAATTAAAGCTCTTATGGTTACCCTTTTACAGAATACGTTAGGCAATGTCAAACTCAGTTCCTAATTACATAGTAACTACAAAGACTTCTTGGTCTAAGGATACTTTGACAAACTACGATATATGAGTATGCTCATGACAACATTTATGCTACATACTCACAATCGGGTTGTCCAATATCATTCCCCGAATGATATTTATGATCTAACTCCGGCACTCGCCTTGCCATGATTAGTAGAGCATGATCAGATAGATTTATCCTCATATTGGTCGCTTCTGATGAAGCATATGTGACCAGGGACTCATTAAATGTGATTCTTTCCGATCTACATATCTACTATTATTGTTGACACATATAATGATATAGATCAAATCACATTCAATATATTACTACAACACATTAGTAATATGATGTCGTTTTATTTATTCTAAATGATGACAAAACATTACAATGTAGATAACTTATTACATTGGGATAGGGCACAACTCCAACACCACCAACCAACGAAGCATTTCCATAACAAATATTATTTTTATAAATATGGAATAACCCATCAGAAATTGAAAAACAATATACCTACTTGTCAAGTAAGGATATAGAAATAATATTCTTGCGAAACGCATGTACACAATGAACATTGTTTAAACATAAAACAAGCCCTGTGGGAAAACTAAGACTAATAGTTCCTATATTAGTCGTTGAGACTGGATTGCCATCACCAACTCTTAGGTCTGCTTCGCCTCTGCCTAGAGCCTTCCTAGTTTCCATAACCTACACATCAATAGAAATGTGAGACTCAGCACCGGTATCTAGTACCCAAGAATCAGAAGTAGTAGAAAGACTGAGACTAAGCTCAATAACTTAAACACATGATCCTAAAGATATGGTAACCCCACCCTTCTTCAGATATTCCTTGTGCTTCTTACAAACCCTTTTCCAGTGCCCCTGATTGCAGTAGTAACAGATAACCCCTGTGTCCTTAGGAGCTGCTTGAACCTTTGGACCCTGAGGATGCCTAATTTTCCCTACAAGGTGTAGGGGAGCCTTACCCTTACCCTTGTCAGTTTTCTTGAAACTGACCTTCTTGTGGACCATAAGTACCTCCTAGGTCTTTCCCTTGAGGTTCTTCTCATCGGTCACAAGCACCCATGGAGCTCTACCACAGACTTTTCCATGTCATGCATATTGTAATTTACAATGAAATCACTATATGCATCTGGAAGTGACTGCAGCACAAAGTCTGCAACCATTTCCTTCTGGACAACCTGGCCAAGTCCGGTCAGGTGTTCAAGAAGATGTTTCATCTTTAAGACATGTGGAGTGACAGGAGCTCTAGCCTTGAGCATGCATGAAACAAGTTCTCTGAAAATGTCATATCTTTCGATATGAGCTTTCTCTTTGAACATTTTCTTGACTTCTGCAATTAAGGCACGAGGATCACCCGAAGTGTCCATGAACTGTTTCTACAGGTCAGGCACCATACTACCCATCATGATGCATGAGACGTCGCTTTTGTCACTAAAGTACTTTTGGTAAGCGTCCCTTAGCGTCCTCGCGGCATTCAATTCTAGCTCAGCAGGTGGGTCCTGGGTAAGGATAAATTCCTTACGTTCATATTTGAGAACAAGGCTCAAATTGTTGTCCCAATCGATAAAGTTAACGTCGTTAAGCTTATATTGCTCGACTATGACCCTCAGCGCGTTATTGCTAGAGTGTGTTGTGTTAGCCATTTATATCTACACGGAAAAATAAATTTTAATCAGTATAGTTTAAAATTCAAGTTAGAGATTGAGTTTTAAAACACTTTTCTGATTCTAAAACTTTAGAATCGGAACCAAGATCCTTGTATACCCTCGGTTGAAGTGAACGTAGGCTCACCATTCTAATCGAGGTACCAAGGTAGGATAACTCATCCGATTACAAGTCCATGTAACTCCTGCCTAGGGTTTGTACATGAAATGTACACGCCATACCCTATTCTGATACCCTAGGTCAACCCCTAGCTCACAATCGTAGAAAAGTCTACCAAAACTCAACTATGACCCAGTTTAATATGGCTACTACGTGGAGGCGCACACATCCATATTCAACTGTCCAACTCATCCGTCCCTTCTACCCCATGAATGATACGCGTAGGCGCACCCACTCACAGGTTCGAATGGTTTTTGAGTGTTGAGGTTTGGGTGGCATCTCGCTTGACTTGTAATTATTTGTGAAAAAGTGTGTTAATACTCTCTGATTGTATATCGATACAAGCTAAATTTGAATCATCAACTACATATCGATGCAAAGATGATTCCAAGTCCGTTTACATGGATAACTGATTAAATTCTGGTTTTTTATTCTTCCTCATGTGGATGATAGTTTAACATACATTAAATCATGCATTTAAACTAAACCTACATTCTTTCAATATAAATGTAAAATAAGCATGTATAACCTAGCCCGACATACATCCTAAGGAAAAATGAAAAACAAAACCTAAAGACTAAATATTCATATATGTGTTCGCTTCTTCCTTGTGGACTCCCACTAGCTTCGAGCTGATAGCATTTTTGTGCCCTATTCCAATTGCTAGTAGTATATAAATGTCTATGTATATTTATCATCGTTTGTAATAAATAAAACGGCTTTGTATTACTTATGTGTTGAAGTAATATGTTAAGCATGATCTGATTTATGACCACTAAAGTTGTAGAACTATAAATCTGTACGGATCACACTTAACGAGTCCCTGGTCAATATACGCTTCAAATGAAGCGACCAGTATGAGGATGGTTCTCAATGTCATAGTTCTGCTTTTCATAGGGATGTGGGATCCCGGAATCATATTATAGATATCATAAGGTGAATGATATCGGACGACCCGCTTTGAATAGTGTTTCGTAGATTAAGCCATGAACATATTCAAATGTGATAGCTTGTCACAATATCCTTAGACCAAGGAGTCTTTGTGATCGCTATGCAGTCGACGTGCGGCTTTAACTTGCACCTAACGCTTTCCGTAACAGGATTGCAATAACGGGCATGATTGGGTGGTGGAACGGATTGCATGAGTGACACGAAAGACGGCTAAGGGATTTATCCCTCGTACTACGGTATGGGAAAGATATCCGTTAAGGCCTCTTGATCGAGAGTGACTGAGAGAAAGAGCATGGCCATGCCAGTGATACGGGTTATCAGTTCTGAGCCATCTCACATATCAAGTAACAATGATTGATTGAACAAGGATGATGATTCTATGCCTTGTGATCAATCGGGATATCTAGAGATAATAGGATAGTGACTTGTACGCATAAGGTTAAATCGAATCATCGATCATTATGCACCTTGGGTAATCATAACGTCTTACTAGAGACCACTTATGATGGATCGAACAAGAGAGATCTCTTCCGCCGATCTGCCAACGATGGCATGAGCCTGGAGGGTCACACACATACAAGACGGATAACTTGAGACAAGGAAACTTTAATTTTTCTTGGGGGCAATACATGGACAAAACTGAAGGTTTTGGGCCATGAGTTCGATTTGAGAGAATAATTAGCGAATCGAGAAAACTGAGATTTTTCGTCGATGTTGCGTCGAACTTTGTTTGATAAGTAACGACAAAAAGGGTCGGGCAACTTTTGGGTACGGCACGCGACCACATGGGCGAGCCCATTGGGCTCGGCCCATGAGGTCACATAGTCGGCCCAACAAGGGCTCATTTTAGGCCCAATAAGCTCATATGGCCGGCCACCTTGGTGGGTCCAAGGGTGGGGGCCACACACCATGCTTAGTTGATGTTGTTGATTAAGAGGTGAGTGATTTAAGGGGTATGGGTAATGACTTACCTTTAAACCCATGCTTTCACCTTTTTAGACCCATGCTTATGAGTTGATGAAGAAGACAAATATCATTTGAATTAACACAACTCACACAACTCTCTTCTCTCTCCTTTGGCCGGCCACTCCCCTCTCAGCTCTCTTCTTGCTCTCTTGTTCTTCACTTAATTGTTCTAGTAGGCTTTAAGTGAAGGATCTTGAAGATCATCCCCTTGGTGTGGACTTGCTCTAGAGAAGAAGACCACATAGTTCTTCTTTATTGATTCAACAAAGACTAAAAGGTAAATTTCTTGTGGTATAGATTTTGCCTTGAGATTTAATGGTTCATGTTCTTGGACAAGGTTTGGAGTTGCTTTTGTTAATGCTTCCGCTATCTCGATGATCTAGAACGCTCCAAAACTCTACAGTGGTATCAGAGCATGATTAACCCTCTTAATCTTCGTCTTGTTGAACTTGTTTCGGTTTTATGATGATATGCATGCCATATTTGTTGATAACATGATTTTAATGCTTTTTGGGTAAATTGCATGAAATATGTTATTTTTGAAAAATATATTGAATTTGGAATTTTTCGGATTTTTATTGGATTTTTCGGGTCCGAGAAGAGACTCTCGGGGAGCCAGATCGGAGGTACCGGATGGAGGTCACCGGAGGCCGGGAGAGGCCGGCGGTGACCGGGGCCGTCCCCCTTCTTGGCCGAGGCAAGTTGGGTTTGGGCTTTTCTAGGCCCAAACCGAGCCGTGGTGTTGGGCTCGGCCCAATGGGCTTTGGCCCATTGAGCTTGGGTCCGACTTGGTTCGTGCACGTTGATTTTGTCCGTGGCATGAACCCGCGATCCAATATTTCGAAAACTTTCAAAATTTGATCGGTTTCGATAAACCGTTGTTCAAAAAGGTCTAGTTTCGATAAACCTGAGCAAGCAACTTGACAAAATTAAAACCGGAATAATTGCATATTATTTGATAACATGTTTGTGTGATAACATGTTGGATGATGTGATGAGATGTATGATGCATTAGTAGCCCATTAGAATTTTTATCGCTTTCACAGTTTGCATACCGTTAGTGTTAGCGTGTAATTATTATTTCATTCGAACCCTTAAAGTGTAATTATTTTTGTCCGGTCTACGAACCGAGTATAAATTGTAATTGCTACTCGAAGAAGAGAATGATGGAAAATCGAGCACAATGACGGTCTTGGAGGAAGTCCAAGAGCTAGTGGGAGCCCGAATGAGAAAGACGAGAAGATGTGATGTCTCGTAGAATCTTAAGAATAGGATGGGCTATTGATACATATTTAAAACGCTTTATGCTTGCTTGCTTGAATTATTTAATATAATTGCATGCTTGCATGCTTAGCTTATAAGTTTATAAGCCATCACCTCACATGCAAATATTAAAATCGATTTTAATTGTTTGCATGATTAAAGCATTGTGAACCATCATCGCACGGGTTGTGATGGATGAGTTCAATTTTGAAACGTGTTTGCATGGGTTGCAAATGACGACTTCAAAAGAAGATTGTATATGATACAATTAGAAAGGTCACAACACGGGTTGTTGATGACGGGTTCGTAATTGTACCAAAATACTTTCGAATTATTAAACACGACCAAATCACAACATAATTTGAGTCAAATGAGATGCCACCCAAATTCACACCCATGTAGAAACATTCTCTCGGTGTCGTGCGCCTTAGCGGAGCATCGATAGAATGGGTTCTATATGGAATGATCAACCTTGTGGGATGTCGTGCGCCTTAGCGAAGCATCTACACAAAAATGATGCATATGTGAAGGTTGGTTGACTCAACCACGATTCTTGGCCTGAGGTCGAGCTGGGGCATCGGAAGGGTAAGCTGTGTGCTTTTGCGCATACCCTAACCAAGAGTTACATGGGATGTAATTGGATGGACGTCCTACCCAAATGGGTCAACTGGAGCGGTGCGCCTTAGCGTACTCCAATTGACAAATAAGGGATCTTGGTTTAAAGATTCTAGACCTTAGAATCATATGGTTGGTGTTTAATTCGGATCTTCGTAAATTTATTCAACTTTTCTGATTAAATTTACTTTCTTCGTGTAGAAATGGCTAGTAATTCAACAAACTCGTCTAATTTTTCGTTGAGGACTATATTTGACAAGTGTAAACTCAATGGAACAAATTATCTAGACTGGGACAGAAATTTACGACTTGTGTTAAAGTTGGAACGGAGGGAGTACGTCCTTCACAAGGCTATCCCGGTGGAGCCAGCTGCCAACGCAACGAGGGTCGTTAAGGATGCGTATTAGAAACACCTTAGCGACTCTATCGACGTTGCGTGTGTCATGCTGGGCTACATGGAGGCGGACCTCCAGAAGCAGGTTATGGAACTATCTCATGATCCGTTTGCAATGTTTGCATAGATCAAGGATATGTTCAAAGAGAAAGTACGTATTGAAAGATACATTGTTCTCCGAGAACTAATTGCCTGCAAAATGTCAGCAGGCAGCTCCGTATGTTCACACGTCCTCGCATGAAGGGACATCTCGATCATATGACTAGTCTCGGAACGACTATGGAAAAAGAGATGGTTGCGGATTTTATTCTGCAATCCCTTCCTCATGCATATGGTGGGTTCGTCATGAACTATCACATGCATGACATGGACAAGACCACATCAGAGTTGCACATCATGTTGGTGACTGCCGAGAAGAGCATAATGGGCAGTACGCCCAAAGGTGTTCTGATGGTCAAAAAGGGATCCGGCTTCAAAGCTGGTGGTGATAAGGGCAAAGGCCTAATGCACCTGGCGGGGAAGAACAGACAACATTTCATTACTAAACCTTCCATACCCATGAAGGGCAAGGGGAAGACAAAGGAGTCGGTCTGTTTCTACTGCCAAAATCCTGGTCATTGGAAGAAGGACTATCCAAAGTTGAAGGAAGATCAGAAGAAGAGCGGTGGGGCCGCTACTTCGTCAGGTATTCCATTAGAGCTAAATCTTTCTACTATAAATGCTTGGGTACTAGACACTGGAGCTGAGTCTCATGTTCGTGTGGATGTGCAGGTACTGCATAGTAGAAGAGATGTGGGGGAAAACGAGGTGGGCCTAAGAGTTGGGAACAATGTGCGAGTTACCGCAACTGTTGTGGGTTCGGTTAATCTTGTTTTACCCAGTGGGCTTGTAATAGAACTTCATGATGTGTTTTGCGTACCTGCTTTCAGCAAGAATATTGTATCGATATCCCTTCTTGAAAAAGAAGATTATTATTTTGATATTAAGAACGGGTTTTTTAATATTATGCGCAATAACATGTTTTATGAAAATGCTCACACTGTTGGAGGTTTATACATATTAAATATGCAAAACTCGAGATCCAACATGCTCTATAATGTTAATGCTAAGAGGTTTAAAGCTAATGATTTAGACCAAACTCTAATCTGGCATTGTCGTCTAGGTCACATAAATGAGAAACGCATCTCAGCGCTTCATAAGTGCGGACTTCTAAGTCAATTCGAATTCCAAACGATTGATAGATGCGAGGCTTGTTTAATGGGCAAGATGACTAAAGCGCCCTTCACTTGTATAGGTGAGAGGGCAGGTGATCTATTGGTTCTAATACATTCAGACGTGTGTGGACTAATGAGTACACCAGCCAGAGGTGGTTCAGGCTACTTTATCACATTTACTGATGATTTCAGTAGATAAGGTTATGTCTATCTCATAAGACATAAGTCCGAAGCCTTTGATAAATTCAAGGAGTTTAGGACTGAAGTAGAAAACCAACTCGGAAAGAGTATCAAGGCACTCCGTTCTGATCGGGGTGGAGAATACTTATCCGAGGAGTTTCTTAGTCATCTTACTGAAAGTGGAATACTATCTCACTGGACTCCGCCAGGAACACCGCAACTCAATGGTGTGTCCGAGCGAAGGAATCGGACATTATTGGATATGGTTCGATCGATGTTAAGTCACACTGATCTCCCGATCTCCTTCTGGGGTTACGCTCAACAAACGGCCACGTTCATAATAAATAGGGCTCCGTCGAAAGTAGTGGAAGGGACATCATTCGAGAAATGGTACGGGAAGGAACCCGTTTTGTCCTTCCTGAAAATCTGGGGTTGCGAGGCTTTTGTAAAACGGTTGCTTGCAACCAAGTTCGAACCGAGATCAGAGAAGTGCACTTTCGTCGGATATCCAAAAGAAACAAAAGGATACTACTTCTACAAACCGAGCGAAAACAAAGTTTTTGTCGCCTGAGGTGGGACATTCTTGGAAAAGGAATTTATTTCCAAGACAGTCAGTGGGAGGTCTATTCATCTTGATGAAGTTCTAGATGAGATAGTCACTCAGGAACCACTGGACGACCCCTTAGAAGAAGTAGAGTCAGAAGTGGTCGTTGAGCAAGACCCAATAGCTACAGTTAATGAGGACGGTCCAATGCGGTCTGAAAGGACAAGTCATGCACCTATCAGATACGGTTTCCTAGTAACTGGAGGTGATGATTTGGTGTTAGTGGACAATGATCCAGCTACCTTTCGAGAGGCCTTGGACGGAACCGACTCTGAGAAATGGCTGGAAGCCATGAGGGAAGAAATGCAATCCATGTCAGATAATCAAGTGTGGGACTTGGTGGATCAAACCCCTGGCGTAAAAGTCATTTGGTGTAAATGGATCTTTAAAATAAAGATAGACATGGATGGCAAACCTCAGACCTATAAAGCAAGACTGGTAGCAAAAGGTTATAGGAAAGTCCACGGAATTGACTATGAAGAAACCTTTTCTCCAGTAGCTATGGTCAAATCTATCCGCATTCTACTTGCCGTAGCAGCTTATCATAATTATGAGATATAATAAATGGATGTCAAAACCGCTTTCCTTAATGGGAGGTTAGCTGAGGATGTTTATATGTCCCAGCCTGAGGGTCTTGAGGATCCTAAGAATAAGGGAAAGATTTGCAAGTTGCTCAAATCAATTTTATGGTTTGAAGCAAGCATCTCAGAGTTGGAATCAGCGTTTTGATGAAGTAGTAAAACACTTTGGCTTCATCCAGAACGATGATGAACCTTGCGTATATAAAAAGGGAGATGGGAGCAAAGTAGTCTTTTTGGTGCTCTATGTTGATGACATATTGCTCATTGGAAATGACGTCCCTACCTTGCTCTTAACAAAGACTTGGTTAGGTGAGTGTTTCGCATTGAAGGACTTAGGTGAGGTTTCTTACATCTTAGGGATCAAGATATATAGAGACCGTGCCAAGCGGGTCTTGGGCATGAGTAAAAGCACCTATATAAACAAAGTGCTGAGAAGATTCTCAATGCATAATTCAAAGAAAGGAATGCTGCCCATGCTTCATGGCATAAAGTTTAGTAAGAAACAGTGTGCTAAGACACCTGCAGAGCTAAAAAGAATGAATGAGATCCCATATGCGTCGGCTATAGGGTCCATAATGTATGTCATGATATGCACGAGATCGAATGTCTCGTTTGCCCTTAGTTGTACAAGTAGACATCAATCCAAACCCGGTGAGGAACACTGGATTGCCGTCAAGGCGATTCTCAAATATTTGAGAAAAACCAAAGACGCTTTTCTTGTATACGGGGGAAGAAATGATGATCTAGTCGTCAAAAGATATGTCGACACTAGTTTCCAGACAGACCCCGATGACTTTAACAGTCAGTTGGGATATGTATTTACGTTGAACGGTGGAGCATTCAGCTGGAAAAGCAAGAAAAAGGACACCATTGCCGACTCTACGACGGAAGCTGAGTACATTGCCGCATCTGAAGCGGCAAAGGAGGTTGTATGGATCAGGAGTTTCATGGCTGGGTTAGGTGTAATTCAAAACTCATCTAACCCAATAGACTTATATTATGACAACACCGGGGCCATTGCGCAAGCTAAGGAACCTAAGGCACATGACAGATCCAAACATGTACTCAGGAAGTATCACATCATCCGCGATATTGTTGCTAGAGGTGACGTGAAGATCCACTACGTTGCATCTGATGATAACACAGCCGACCCCTTGACCAAGGCTCTTCCTCAAGCGAAACATGATAAACAGGTTAGGTCAATGGGTATACACTGGGACTAAGATTGGAACTAGGGGCAAGTGGGAGATTGATAGAAATTTTTGTGCCCTAGTCCAATTGCTAGTAGTATACAAATGTCTATGTATATTTATCATCATTTGTAATAAATAAAACGACTTTGTATTACTTATGTGTTGAAGTAATATGTTAAGCATGATTTGATTTATGACCACTAAAATAGTAGAACTATAAATCTGTACGGATCACACTTAACGAGTCCCTGGTCAATATACGCTTCAATTGAAGCGACCAGTATGAGGATGGTTCTCAATGACATAGTTCTGCTTGTCATAGGGATGTGAGATCCCGAAATTGTATCATAGATATCATGAGGTGAATGATATCGGACGACCCGCTTTGAATAGTGTTTCGTAGATTAAGCCATGAACATATTCAAATGTGATAGCCTGTCACGATATCCTTAGACCAAGGTGTCTTTGTGATCGCTATGCAGTCGACGTGCGGCTTTAACTTGGGCCTAACGCTTTCTGTAACAGGATTGCAATAACAGGCATGGAATTGGTGGTGGAACGGATTGCATGAGTGACACGAAAGACGGCTAAGGGATTTATCCCTCGTACTACGGTATGGGAAATATATCCGTTAAGGCCTATTAATCGAGAGTGACTAAGAGAAAGAGCATGGCCATGCCAGTGATACGGGTTATCAGTTCTCAGCCATCTCACATATCAAGTAACAATGATTGATTGAACAAGGATGACGATTCTATGCCTTGTAATCAATCGGGATATCTAGAGATAATAGGATAGTGACTTGTACGCACAAGGTTAAATCGAATCATCGATCATCATGCACCTTGGGTAATCATAACGTCTTACTAGAGACCACTTATGATGGATTGGACAAGAGAGATCTCTTGCGGCGATCTGCCAACGGTGGCATGAGCCTGGAGGGTCACACACATACAAGACGGATAACTTGAGACAAGGAAACCTTAACGTTTCTTGAGGAGCAATACATGGACAAAACTGAAGGTTTTGGGCCACGGGTTCGGTTTGAGAGAATAATTAGCGAATCGAGAAAACTGAGATTTTTCGTCGATATCGCGTCGGACTTTGTTTGATAAGTAACGACAAAAAGGGTCGGGCAACTTTTGGACACGGCACGTGACCACATGGGCGAGCCCATTGGGCTCGGCCCATGAGGTCACATGGCCGGCCTAACAATGGCCCATTTTTGGCCCAATAAGCTTATATGGACGGCCACCTTGGTGGGTCCAAGGGTTGGGGCCACACACCATGCTTAGTTGGTGTTGTTGATTAACAGCTGAGTGATTTAAGGGGTATGGGTAATGACTTACCTTTAAACCCATGCTTTCACGTTTTTAGATTCATGCTTATGAGTTGAAGAAGAAGACAAATATCATTTCAATTAACACAACTCACACAACTCTCTTCTCTCTCCTTTGGCCGGCCACTCTCCTCTTTTCTTGCTCTCTTGTTCTTCACTTAATTGTTCTAGTAGGTTTTAAGTGAAGGATCTTGAAGATCATCCCCTTGGTGTGGACCTGCTCTAGAGAAGAAGACCACATAGTTCTTCTTTATTGATTCAACAAAGACTAAAAGGTAAATTTCTTGTGGAATAGATTTTTCAATGAGATTTAATGGTTCATGTTCGTGGACAAGGTTTGGAGTTTGCTTTTGTTAATGCTTCCGCTATCTCGATGATTTAGAACGCTCCAAAACTCTACACGAGCCTCCTTCCCCCAACTCCATCTTCACTTCTTTCTCGCGTCGGTCTTCTTAATTACAAAATTAAATAATGAAATTACAAATAACAACGACACGCATACTGTAATTAAATTATAAACCAAAATCCAGCAACTACGCAGGTTTCAAAAATACCGAAATTTAGACAGGCTAAGCTACATGATGTAGGATAATCCTAATTAGGACTCTTAATTATATTAGATTTTGGATAGTTTATTAAATTAGATTTCCTAATTCTAGTTAGTTTGGATTGATTAGTTCTATTTGTATAGGTTTCCTAGTTTAAGTTAGTTTTGGA
Organism: Geranium rotundifolium; assembly: GCA_963920655.1. Lineage (NCBI taxonomy): Eukaryota > Viridiplantae > Streptophyta > Magnoliopsida > Geraniales > Geraniaceae > Geranium > Geranium rotundifolium. Next base: position 32,437,248 of record OY987313.1, on the reverse strand, counting down.
GAATTAGTTCTATATAAGTCTTAGCTTGTGTAGAGATTATGATCATTATAAACTTGAGTATTTTGGAAAAATTCCGTTTTCTCCCTAAAGTTAGAGTTTTATTCTTATTTCCTTTCGAAGTACCCTTCTGCTGCACCAGAGTGGTATCAGAGCCCGGATTTGACCGGGCATGATGGCCAACTTGTTCATCAACAACAACCGAAGAACATTCATGCGCTGACAGCCGATGTAGAGAATGGAGAACACAAAGAAAAAATATTTCGGATTCGATGCACCATTAACAATAAAGTCTGTAAAGTGATCATCAATCATCGTAGCAACGAAAATACAGTCTCCAAAGCATTGGTCAAGACACTCAACCTGGAAAGAGAAACACTCATAACACCATACAAGACTCAATGGAACAAAGGGGGGAGCTAAGACTAAGGTAATTGAAGTTTTTTTTGTTCCCTTTTCAATTGGAAAATATTATAGAGAGGAGATTTTATGTGACGTGGAGGATATGGATACGTGTCACTTTTTGTTGGGGAGACATTGTGTAAGGACCGCTCCCGGTCAATTTGGGTCAATTTGGGTCAATTTTGTGAAAAATGGATGAAAATTTAATAATTCGCGATTTGACCAAATTTCGACCCGAGAGTCACCGAGGACTACTATTTGAGCCATTTTAAGTTGGAATTGTAATATTATGGATATTAGGTTCATATGGAAGCTAAAATTTAGCGAAACATCACGGTTCCGACGGTTTCGAAAAACGTGTCCGTTTCGGACGATTTCGGGTCCAAAATGACAAAAGTGGCTTGTGGGACCCCTCTACTTTACACTTGTCATGTATCTAGAGGGGGGGAGACTTTTGAGTGATTAAAAAAAATTAATTGTTTTAATTTAGATTTAAAAGAAAATGGAAAATAGGTTTATTTTATTAGTTTAATGTTTAAATAATTATATTTAAGTTATAAGAGAGGGGGAGGGAGTTGATTCTCGGCAGAACACAAGGAAAGAGAAAGAGAAAGAGAAAGAGAAAGAAGAAAGAAGGAAGAAGAAGAGAAAAGATTGTGGCGATTTCCCGACGTTCCGACCGTCCAAACATCTTGATTTTTGCGTATTCGGGTTCTCCTCGTCGTGGGCTACAAGAGGTATGTTTTGGATTCTTATTTCCTTGAGTTTGGATTTATGGAGTTGTGGAATATGGTTTGATTGAGGTTGGATTAGTGTTAAGGGGGTAATTTGGAGCGTTTTGAGACAAACGGGAGGTTTGTCCGGTGACCGGGAGCTCGCCGGAGCTCCGGCCGGTCACCGGAGGTGGGGCCCGCGTGCCCGGAGTTCGGGTTTTTACGTGTTATGCAATCCCGGAAAATCCCTAGAACACTAATTCGTGACTTTGGAAGAAATTGGAATTAATTTGGCTAAAATGTGTTTGTTTCGCTAAACTTTAAAGTCGAGATTAAATCCCCCGGAAGTCGGAACGTAATTCCGTCAATTTTATTGGTGATCTCGAATTTAACTATGCGCGTAGAATAAATTTGAGAATTGTTGGAATTGAATTGTGGGAAAAGATTATTTATTATTTGAGGAACCTTAATGACGGGATTGAGTCGCTCGGGCGTCGGAAATTGGTTCCGTCGATTGCGTTGGACCCCTTGAATATAATTATGATTTGTTGATGCGAAAATGGAATTTTTCGGGGTCCCGAGGTCATTTTAGCGTTTCCGGGCAGATTCGGGAAAGTGCGCGAATTGGGCCGTTCCGGGTCCTTTTTGGCAACTCGGTGTAATTAGGAAGTATTGGAGTGATCGGGACTCATTGGGGTGTACTTGGGCGTTAGTTTCGTTAGAATCGGACTTCGATCAATTGCTAAAGTTTGTGCGTTTGTCGTTATTAGATTCTTCCATCGCTCGTGGAAAGGGAAGGATTTAGACGTGGTGTCGCGAGAGACTTGGAGCTAACGTTGGATAATTATCGAGGTAGGGAAAAGTAGCCGTATATCCGTACATGACTTGGGAAAGTTACTAGTAATTGCATGTGGGCACCTTCTGTGTTCTTAGTATATGTATGTGTAGAATTGCATGTGGGCACCTGGTTGTGTCTATAGGTTGATTATACTACAGCGACGTGCCATTCCGCTGTATGCTTTGTTGGGGGTGTTACCGCTTTACTCGTTGCGTTTGGTTTGAATGTGTTATGCTTGTTCAATTGTGAGTAATGGTAAATTGTGATTTGACGTGTTTGAAGATGTCGTGCCTTAACATGTAAATTGAAATGATTTGAGTTGAGTATATTCTTCACTATGGTTGAACTGTATTGTGAGTAAATGGTAAATGCGATTTGATGTGTTTGAAGATGTTGTGCCTTAACATGTAAATCGAAATGACTTGAGTTGATTATTTCTCTCCTGTGGTTGAAATGTTTTGTGGATGATGGTTACGGGCGGGAGCCCAGTGTGTGGATGTTGGTTACGGGCGGGAGCCCAGTGTGCGTGGTGGTTTGTGTTTGTTGCTGGTTGACGCCCAGGTGGGAAAGATACGTCCGTGATCTCCGTTCGGGTGGGGTAGATTTGCGCTCTTACCGCGCTTCTCCATCCATGCCGCGAAGAGGCGTCCACGCCTTTCGATTAGCAATCGAAGAAGTGGGGGGCAGACCAGGCCCAGACAGCTAGCCACTGTAAACTGGCGGCCGCGAAGAGGTTTCACGCCTACGACTAGCTATCGAAAAGTGGGAGGCAGACCAGGCCCAGACAGCTTGCGACTGTAAACTGGCGTGTTATAGGTTGCATCACCTGGTCGTGTAGACCTTGTCCAACACCGTGCGTGTTTGGCAAGATGGACTCGACGAAGTACCCGGATTGTTGCCTTTCCTTGAGTGAAAGGTTTGTTTGATTGATGTTGCTTGGTTGATTGTGTGATGATTTGAGTATTGAGAATGAGATGAAAGGTTTGGATAATGGTTGAGTTTTACTTTGACCTTTTTCGAACTGTGCTTATGTATCACCCTGTCAATTACTTGTATGCCGTTGTCAGTCGGGTATCCGTTGCGGTGAGCGTAAATGCTCACCCCCTGCTACTTTTCCTGCAGACAGGTGAGGATCGTGATTGTGGATAGGAGGATATCTCGAAGCTGGAGGAGCTGGAGAGTCCGGGTTGTTTTGGGCGTGTTAGTTGACGTACAATTTAGTGTCGACGTTTTGTTGTTTCTTGATCATACTTTGAGTCTCTGACTCGTGTTGTATATTCTTTTGAGCAGTTATAAAATTCGCGGTTCATTGTATTTGTGTTCTTTTTATTTGGTTACTATTATTGTTTCAGTTGTTTCGGACACTGATTCCTCGTTCGCGTTCCGGGCTCGGTCTCTACCGAATTTGGGGCGTGACACATTGATACTGCGACATCAATGCTACTTACAGAAATCGTGACAATACATATATGTTTTGGTGGGAGAATAACAAGATTGTACTACTCCTGCGATCAGACTCACTAGACTCTAATCCCACTATTATGAAAGACAACCCAGTTTCCTCAGAAGTCAGCGATCGTGGAAAAGTTCAAGAACAAATTAAAAACGATAGTAAGGTTGATATTGACCTATCGACACTTACAAAGGTTAAGTTCGAACATTATGAGAAATAATTGATTGAGCGCAAGGTAAAACATGGTGTTGCATGCTCTGAAAGTAAAGTTTTGAAGGAGACGCATAAAACTGCCAGTATAGCTTTTTGAAGATGCTCATAAGCAGATGGATGAGCCTACAAAACACGCAAACAACACCAAGGATTCCAGCATAGATGCTCATGCACAAATAATTGAAATTTCTATAAGGTGTCGAAATTATTTACAAACTTCAAGAGCACAACTGATGATGCTAAAATGGTAAATAAGGTGGAAGAGATTAGCCGCTCGACAGTAAAGAAGCAACCACAACTGAAAGTAAAGACAAACATTTTGTCTTTAATATACATTAATAAAGTTAAGGAGGGGCTGGCTAATGTTAATACAAGTCTTTTAGAAGTTGAAGAGAAAGTCAAGACGCAAATCCTAATAGTCACGTGCAGTCAAGTTAAAAAAATGTGGGCGATTTGTTGAATTCAGTGTTGATACATGCAAAAGGTAAAGATCAAGATCAACCTACCTTTATTATGAATAGTTCGAACAATACCCTTGAAAAGGTGATAAGTTATCATACATTGAATAGAGATCGAGAAAAAGATATATATCTCGATGATAATGAAAACGATCACAGCAAAATTCATGATCAAGGTTGGGAAGGTAGTCATGATATAGAAGTTGATGGATTTATGGGAGTGGACAAGAAGCCACCCGACAAGAATAAGAGTCTTCAGACAAGAAATCATGAAGAATCTAATAGTTATGGCCACCGAGATGAAAATATTTTATTGGATTCAACTGATGCTCCTCATGGAGAGGTAAAAGAGGATCTGCAAGCGACAACTCAAAGACATGATGAAACTTCAACCAATAATACAACACCTTCTATGAAAGAAGTATTGTGTGCGCCACCGATTACTATGTCTCTTCCACAAATTAAACTCTGACTTATGCATTTTTTATTTGATGAATATGGTTGGAATAAACCGTTCGAAAGGATTGGCCTCAACACAAAGTTGGTCAGAGTAGATGGTTACCATGAGTTTGGGGGCGATAAGCTGGTTCATGGTCTAAACATCAAGGATAATAATGTCATATATTTTGGACTGCCAGCTCAAGGAATATATTTTGGTCCTCCGCACAAGACCTTTTATGGACTAAAGAACCGAGATTTTGTGACAAAATTTAATACATGTAGAGTATGGAATTGTCATCCCAAGAAAGACATTCTCGCTCAAATGAATGTCTGCAACATGCTTAACATTGGAAACACATTCAAGTACCATCTACCATATGAGTTCTCTTTAGATCCAGAAAACTCGGGACGAGTTTTTTCCAAGCGTCGGAGAATTGATGTAGGAAAATCCCAATTAAGAGTCTTAATTATATTATATTTTGGATAGTCTATTAAATTAGATTTCCTAATTCTAATTAGTTTGGATTGATTAGTTTTATTGGTTTAGGTTTTCTAGTTTAAGTTAATTTTGGAGAATTAGTCTTATATTAGTCTTAGCTTGTGTAGAGATTATGATCATTATCATTATTATAAACTTGAGTATTTTGGATAAATTCCGTTTTCTCCCTAAAGTTAGGGTTTTAATCTTACTTCTTTTCGAAGTACCCTTCTGCTGCACCACTACACATCATATTGAAATCAACATGTTTTCAAACATCACGTTATCAAACACTATGTTATCAAACAACAAAATTAATTCCAAAATTTATCTTGCTTAAATGTGGAAAAATCTGGTTTATCGAAACTTGACGGTTTAAATTGATTAGTCGAAACTGAACCGGCTTACCCCCGGTTTATCGAAACCGGACCGGGTCTGAAAAACTGAATTTTTGGGTAACTCCTAGGGGAATCGACATGGGCCAAGGACCGGCCCATGTCCCGAGGATGATCGGCCGCCCATGGCCCGCCCACAAATTGCCTGCGGGCGACCATGGGTGTGCCTGGGGCTGCCGATCTGGTCGTCATGAGGGCCTCCCATGGGCGAGCCTTGATCTCAACCTGGTCGGCCCGAAGGCCTTCCATGGGCGAGCCTAGGGCTCGACCCTGGTCGCCCGCGGCGACAGCCGTGGTCGGCCCGAGACCTTTCATGGTCTGCCCAAGGCGACCTGGTCGGCTTTCTGTGCTGACCATGGTCGGCCCGAGGGCTCTCCATGGTCGCCCAAAGGGCTCAACCCTGGATAGCCATGGCTCGGCCATGGTTAACCAAAAACAGCCCCAAAAATCAATTTTTCAACAACAATTCAACCATCAAAAAAATTTCATATTTTCCATATTCATGTCATTTAAATACCGAAAAACATATATGAATTATTCTAGGATTTAATTATAATCCTAACATGCTCAAAATCATTATGAACATATCAACCAGGCTCTTATACCATTGAAGGAATTTCATGGGTTTCAATTAATAATTTCATGCAACATAAGCGAAATTAACCATTCAAAACCGAACTAAACTAAAACGGATCATCATGTCATGAAAATTTCAGCAAGTAAGAGTTAAATAAAATCTGGAATTTTACCTTTTTTCTTGAATCAATCTCAAACACAAGACTATTGTGTTCTCTAGAAATATCCACACAAGCAAGACACTTTTGTCTCTCAATGTTTCTTCACCCTTTTTGCTAGAAAGTATAATGTAGAAGAAGCAAAATGATTAAGGAGAGAAGAAGAGAGAGGGACGGCAAGAAAGGGAGGATTTTCAGCAAAGTGGGAGAAAAATATGGAAAAAAATAAACTAAAAATCAATTATTTGATTTTAAAATTATTTCCTTAATGAAATCCCTCTTAATATAATTATTATTAAGAATGGGCTTAAAGCCTTTTTAGCTAACTTTTAATTAAACCCATTTACATTGGGTTCTAATTAAATGATTTAGCTAGGCCGATCCAATTCTCTTAAACCGGTTTCCTCAACCATCTGGTTATAAACCTAGGCCGGAAATCAACAAATTTGCTTTCGATTTAACTAAACCGAAAGTTGAGTTCTCCTGATTCTCATACATCACGTATGCTGACTTTTCTAGTCCCTTTTTCTATATACCTTGCTTAAAGTGTGTGACCCTCTAGTTTCACGACCCGTTGGCATACTGACAAATTACCATTTTGTCCTTTCCATCATAAGTGGCATCTAGCAAGACATTATGATTACCCAACGTCCATGAATATCGATGATTCGATTTGACCCCTTATTGTCCATGGGACTATCCTTTTATCACCCGATATCTTAATTGATCATAAGGCATAGAACTGTCACCCTTATTTAATCAAGGGAAAAGGACACTTTTGTGCACCTGAATATACACTTTTGACACTTTCATACCCTAACTTTTTTTTTCTCTTTTTTCCATACCTGACTTTCATTTTAGACAATTTACCCCTAAAATTCTCAAAATACCAAAATTACCCCTGGTCTAATGGAGAAAACTGGCCCAATTTTTCAAAGAGTGTGAAAAGACAAAATTACCCTCAACTATTCATCAAATTTTCAAGTGAATGCCATTGGACCCTCCTACTTCATCAAAACAGAACATGGTGAGCACCTCTTCGATCGTCGGAGCATCGTGAACATCGTCGATCCCACGAGCTTACCTGTTGGGCTTCGTACCTGGTGACCGGAGTGACTGGAGTTGGTAGAGGTGACCAAAGTTGTGCCAAAATTTTCACTCGCCGGAAAGTGCGACAGAAAATATGTTCCGGCACACGTTCCGGCGAGTGAAATTTTGAATTCTTGAACTCATTTCTTATTCCCTCTCTCACTCTATCTCTTTTCCGGCAATTCTATGCCGGAGACGATCGTCGGAGCACCGCATTCTACCCTTTTGGTCGCTACCCATTGCCCACCTCGTCGATGCTCGCTGCCCGCTGCCCGCCTCGTCGATGCTCGTCATTTTGTGTTGTGGAGACTGCAGATAAAGAACCATGGCCGGCTACGGCGAATAATCACCGGAGAAGACGAGAAGGAGGGGTCGAGGACGATGGGGTCGAGATGGACACCTTGGGGGAGGTAATCTGGATTCCTCATCGGTCCACCGTGCTCCCCACATGCCGGAGAAATCCCGGCGATGGATGTTGAAGAAACGCCGGTGAGGAGGGGGTGGCGGAGAAGGAGGAGAGGAATAGTTGAAAGGGTGGCATACCTTTGAAAATTTGATGAAAAGTTGAGGGCAATTTCGTCTTTTCACACTCTTTAATTGGAACAGATTTAATTTTGGTTCAATTCAGGGGTATTTTGGGTATTTTGAAATTTCTGAAGAAAGTTGTCCCAAAATGAAAGTAAAGTATGAAAAAAAGAGAAGAAAAAAAGTTAGGGTATGAAAGTGTCAAAAATGTATATTTAGCTAGACAAAAGTGTCCTTTTCCCTTTAATCAATCACTGTTTATTGATATATGAGATGACTGAAAACTGATATTAAGTATCAGCCGTATGGCCATGTAATTTCTTTCAGTCACACTCATTATTAGGATTGTGCCCTAATCCAATGTAATAAGTTAATCTACATTGTAATGTTTTATCATTTTTTGAATTGATAAAGCGGCATTATATTACTAATGTGTTGCAGTAATATATCGAATGTAATTTGATCTATATCATTATGTGTATAACCACTGACAGTAGAACTGTAGATCAGAAAGAATTACATTTGATGAGTCCCTGATCAGCTAGGCTTCTTTAAGAAGCGATCAGTATGGGACTAACATCTTGTGCCCACGCTCTACTGATCATGGCAAAGTAAGTACCGGAGTTATATCATAGATATCATCAGGGGGGATGGTATTGGACGACCCGGTGGTGAGTATGCAGCATAGATACTGTCATAAGATACTCATAGATCGTAGCTTGTCATTATATCCTAAGACCAAGGAGTCTTTGTATGCACTATGTAATGAATCTCTTAGTTTGACCTAGTTTAACATTACATGTATAAGGGTAGCCATAACGGCTCTGATTTTGCTTGGTTATGATTTACATGAGTGAACTCGAAAGACATCTGAGGGATTTATCACTCATACTCCGGTATGGGAAAAATATCCGTTTAGGCCACTTGATGAGTATGACTAAAGGAATAGCATGGCCATACAGGTGATACCTTTGTGTCAGTTTTCAGTCATCTCAGATATCAAGAAGCAGTGATTGATAAATTAGGAAGACGGTTCTATGCCTATTGATCAATTTGGATATCGGTTCGATAAAAGGATAGTGACATGCACGATAACATGTTAAGTCGGATCGTCGATAATCACGGACGTTGGGTAATCATAATGTCTTGCTAGAGGCCATTTATGATGGAAAGGGTAAAATAGTAATTTTACCATTCTGCCAACGGGTCGTGAGCCTAGAGGGTCACACACTTTAAGTACATTATATAGCAAAACAAGCTTGGATGGAAATTGGGAGAATCCGCTTTTCGATTTAGTCAAATTGAAAATGATTCGGTTGATTTCTGGCCTAGGTTTATTAACCAGACGGTTGAGGAAATAAAATTAAAGAGATTGGACCGGTTTAGCTAGACCATTTAATTAGAATCCAATTCAAATGGATTTAATTAAGGTTTATCTAATTGGGCTTAAAGCCCCTTCTTGGTTTTAATTAAGAATGAGGCTTAAGTGTAAATAAGAGGTTTTAAGGGGATTTAATTATGTGAGTTAAAATACATTAAAATAGTATTTTTTTCCACATAATTCCTAACCCTAAAACCTCCTAATTACGGCCACCCTCTCTCTAGCCATCCTCCCCTCTTCCTCCATTGTTGACTTTTTACTTTTCTTCTACACACAACACTAGTAAACTGTGTGTAGAAGCCTTGGTAGAGGTGTTTTGCTTGTGTGGACGATCTAGAGAACACATAAACTTTGTGTTTTGATCGATTTGCAAAAGGTATTTTCAGATTTGATTTTATTATTTGTTTGCTGAAATTTTCACATAAGATCTCTTTCTTCGAATTCCATGGTTATTTTCAAGTCCGCTGCATGAATTTAATTGTTTGGAACCCATGGTATCAGAGCATAGTTGTTTGTGATAGATTTGAGCATGATTAGGGTTTATTTTTATTCATCGGTTTAAACTATCCATGAAATTATGAAGAAAAAAAATCAGATTTTATTAATTGATTTCAAGGTTAGAAAATTAATTTTTTGGGCTGAATAGGGTCAGCCATGGCCGAGACCCTTGGTGGACCATGGAAAGCTCTAGGGCCGACCATGTTCAGCACCAAGGGTCGACCAGGTCGCTTGCGGGAGACAGTGGCAGCACTCGCGGGCCACCATGGTTGCTGCCGCGGGCCAGCATGGTTGTACCCGTGGGCGACCATGGTCAGTCCCGCAGGCGACCATGGTTGCCCTCGCGGGCCACCATGGTTGCCTCCGCAGGCGACCTAGGTCGGGCCGGTTCGGCTCGACCAGTTTCGAGCTGAACCGGTCGGTTTGCGAGAATATTTTAAACCCTAAAATTTTAATTTTCAGATTCGGTTCGGTTTGGATAAACCAGCGTGAACCAGTTCAAATTAAATTAATTAATTTAAACCGTCTGGTTTCGATAAACCATAAATTTTTCCACACTTAAGAAAGATAAAATTTGAAATAAATTTGTTGTTTGATAAACATGATGTGTGATCACATGATCTTTGACAACATATTGCTTTCCACATGGTGAATAGCTAAGTCCTCTAGACTTGTTTATTTTAATTTCGTTTTTGCAACCTGCGTGTTGCTAAGTTTTGGGTTGTAGTAAATACGACTTGCGTGTCATGATTTTTGCATTTATTTATTTACTTTAAAAATTTGTAATTACGAAGATCGACGCAAGATACAAGTCAAGAGAAAGATTCGATGTCTGGAGGAGACCGGAGCCAGTGGGAGTCCACAAAGACGGAGCAAGCCTGGATCTTGAAGACCTAGTCTTTAGGATCAGTTTTTCTAGAATCCTAGGATCCTTAGGAAGTGCTTAGCTATGCATGGTTTTTATTTAGATTTGTATATTGAGAATGTATGAATGTATGGATGCTTATTATATGCATCAGTTTATGTATGTTTAACTATAACCCACATGCGAAGATTAAAACCGGTATTTAATCAGACTTGCATGTAATTGGTTATGGGATCATCTTTGCATGGATTTGCAATTGATGATTCTAGTTAAGATTGTATTGATAATAATTCACTTATACGCAAATAATTACAAGTCAAGCATGATACCATCAAAGTTTAGGCACTCAAAAGGGCTTTGAGCCTATGGATGTCGGTACGCCTCCGCGTAACATTCATAGAGGAAAAGTCCGGATGAGATGGGCAGTTCTATGTGGGTGCGTGCGCCTCCGCGTAGTATCCACATTAGCTAGGGCTGACCTAAGGTATCGGTATTGGATGTGCTGTGTACTTTTAGTACAGACCCTAGCCATGAATTACATGGTTTTGTAAATGGATGTATTCCTACCTTGGTGCTCTCAATTGGAGCAGTGAGCCTCTGTTCACTTCAATTGAGGGTATGCGAGGATCCTGGTTCAGATTCTAATGTTAGAATCAAACAAGTGTTTTATAACTAAATCTCAAACTTCAATTTTAATTAATACTTATTAAGACTTTGTTTACTATGTAGATTAAATGGAAAACATGAATCATTCTGGTAACAGCACGCTTAGGTCGCTAATCGAGCGAGATAAGCTTAACGGCATTAATTTTCTCGATTGAGACCGGAATCTGAGACTAGTTCTGAAGCACGAACGTAAGGATTATATCCTTACCCAGGAACCACCTGCTGAGCCAGCACTTAACGCCATAAGGTCGCTAAGGGATGCATACCAGAAGTTCCTTAGCGACCGGATCGACTTGCAGTGCATCATGATGGGCAGTATGGTGCCTAACTTGCAGAAGCAGTTCTTGGACATTTCTAAAGATCCCAAGGCCTTAATGGCAGAGATCGAGAAAATGTTCGAAGAGAAAGCGCGTGTCGATAGATACGACACTTTCAGTGAACTGATGTCCTGCAAGCTCAAGGCTGGAGTTTCTGTCAGTCCCCATGTCCTTAAGATGAAATGTCTTATAGAACACTTGACCAGACTCGATCATGCTGTGGATAAGGAAATAGCCTCAGACTTTGTGTTGCACTCACTTCCAGAGACATATCGTGATTTCGTTGGAAATTACAATATGCATGACATGGAAAAGACTGTGAAAGAGCTCCATGGTATGCTCGTGACTGCTGAAAAGAATCTCAAGGGCAAGTCCAAGGAGGTTCTAATGGTCAACAAGCAAGTGAGCTTCAAGAAAGCCAGTCTGGGCAAGGATAAGGCCCCTATGCACCTAGCGGGAAAGATTCGACAATCTAAGGGTCCAACAGCTCACAAGGCTGTTGAGAATCATAAGAAGGATCTCGTTTGCTTCTATTGCAAAGGGCAGGGGCACTGGAAGAAGGATTGCAAGAAACATAAGCAGTTTCTAAGCAAGAGTGGAGCTTCCACATCTTCAGGATCATGTATATATGTTATTGAGCTCAATCTAAGTTTATCTACTTCAGATTCTTGGGTACTTGATACTGGTGCATAATCTCACATGTGTGTTAATGTGCAAGCTCTGGGAAGTAGAAGAGATGTGGGCAGTGGCGAGGCAGACCTACGAGTTAGTGATGGAAATCAAGTCTCAACAATTGCAGTAGGGAATATTAGTCTCAGTTTTCCCAGTGGTCTTGTTTTGATTTTGAGCAATGTGCATTGTGTACCTGCGTTTCGCAGGAATATTATTATTCTATTTCCTTGCTTGACAAGGAAGGATATTTTTTTCCAATTGATAATGGAGTATTCAATATTTTTTTATTACATTGCATCATTGGTTGGTGGTTTATATATTCTTAATAATCAAAACACTGAAACAAGCTCAATATATAACATAAGTAATAAAAGGCTTATATCCGATGATTTAAACCAGATTGTGATATGACACTACCGTTTAGGCCACATAGGCCAGAAAGGCATCTCAACACTTGACAAGAGTGGACTTTTAAATCCGTTTGAATTCACTTCAATTGAGAGATACGAGTCATGCCTTATGGGAAAAATGACAAAGGCACCTTTCGCCGGTTTAGGTGAGAGGGCTAGTGACTTAATAGGTCTCAAACATTTCGATGTGTGTGGTCCTATGAGCACTCAGGCCAGAAAGGGTTTTCACTACTTTGTTACATTTACTGATGACTTCAGTTGATATGGGTATGTCTATCTTATGAGACATAAGTCGAAAACTTTTGACAAGTTCAAAGAGTTCCATATCGAAGCACAAAACTAGCTTGGGAAAAGTATAAAGGCGCTTCGATCTGACCGAGGCGGTGAGTATTTGGACCAAGAGTTTCACAGTCATTTAAAGGAGTGTGAGATCCTTTCTGAATTGACTCCGCCAGGGACACCTTAGATGAATGGTGTGTCTGAACAGAGAAATCGGACCTTACTTGACATGGGTCGATCAATGATGAGTCAGGCTGACCTCTCTATCTCCTTCTGGGGCTATTCCCTAGAAATGGCCGCATTCATTTTGAATCGGGCTCCTACAAAGGCAGTGGAAAGCACTTCATATGAAGTATGGAACGGGAAGAAACCCTTATTAGCTTTCTTTAAGATTTGGGGATGTGAAGCTTACGTCAAGCGATTGCTAGGCGATAAGCTCGAACACCCAAATCAGATAAGTGTGTCTTTGTGGGGTACCCTAAGGAAACGAGGGGGTACTATTTCTACAAACCCAACGAGAACAAAGTTTTTGTTGCTCAAGGAGAGGTATTTTTGGAAAAGGAATTTATTTCCAAAACTGCTAGTGGGAGTGTCGTGCATCTTGAAGAAATTCAAGGTGATACGGAACAACCTGCTATGCAAGATGTAGAAATACAGGAGCTAGAAGTGGTCGTTGATCAAGAGTCAATCCCTACACCTATTCAAAAGGGTCCAAAAAGATTTGAGAGATCTTGTCAAGTTCCCATCAGATATGGCTTTCTCGCCACTGAGGGAAATGACTTGATATTGGTGGATCAGGATGATCAAGAAACCTTCAAACAAGCTTTGGCCAGTCAAGACTCCGAAAAAGGCCAGAACGTCATGAGTAAGGAAATGAAATCCATGTATGAAAACCAAGTCTGAAGCTAGGTGGATCAAACCCCTGGGATAAAACCCATCGGTTGTAAATGGGTCTATAAGCTTAAGACCGAAATGGATAGAAAACCTCAAACCTATAAAGCTAGATTGTTTGTGAAAGGTTATCATCAGATCAAAGGTATCGATTATGATGAAATCTTCTCGCCATTATCCATGGTCAAATCTATCTGTATTATTCTAGCCATAGTAGCATACTACGACTATGAGATATGGCAGATGGATGTCGAAACCGCCTTCCTTAACGGGAACTTAAAAGAGGATGTGTATATGACACAGCCTGAGGGTTTTGTTGATCCAGAGAATCCAGGAAAGATTTGTAAGCTGCTTAGATCCATTTATGGATTAAAGCAAGCTCCACGGAGTTGGAACCTTTGGTTTGATTAAGTTGTAAGGGGATTCGGCTTTATCAAAAATGAAAGTGAGCCTTGCGTTTATAAGAAAGCGAGTGGGAGTAATATTGCATTCCTAGTGTTGTTAGGGAACGACATCCCAACCTTGCTTGAGGTTAAGGTTTCGTTAGGGAAGTGTTTCTCGATGAAGGATTTAGGTGATGTTGTTTTCATTTTGGGCATCAAGATCTACAGAGATCGCCCTAAAAGGATATTGGGCCTAAGTCAGAGCACTTACATAGATAGTGATAGCATTTGTGCCCTAGTCCAATTGGTATTAGCCTGTAAACGTCTATGTACAAATATCATCGTTTGTAATGTATAAATATAAACGGCTTTATATTACTTATGTGTTGAAGTAATATGTTAAGCATGATCTGATTTATGACCACTAAAGTAGTAGAACCATAAATCTTTACGGATCACACTTAACGAGTCCCTGGTCAACCTATGCTTCCTTAAAAGCGACCAGTATGAGGATGGTTCTTAATGACGTAGTTCTACTTGTCATAAGGATGTGGGATCCTGGAACCATATCATAGATATCATGAGGTGATTGATATCGGACGACCCGCTTTGAATAGTGTGTTCATAGATTAAGCCATAAACATATTCAAATGCGATAGCTTGTCACGACATCCTTAGACCAAGGAGTCTTTGTGATCACTATGCAATGAACGTACGGCTTTAACTTGCGCCAAACGCTTTTTGTAAAAGGATTGCTATAAAGGGCATGATTGGGCGGCGGAACGGGTTGCATGAGTGACACGAAAGACGGCTAAGGGATTTATCCCTCATACTATAGTATGGGAAAGATATCCGTTAGAAGGCCTCTTGATGGAGACTGACTGAGAGAAAAAGCATGGCCATGCAAATGATACGGGTTATCATTTCTCGGCCATCTCGCATATCAAGTAACATTGATTGATTGAACAAGGGAGACGACTCTATGCCTTGAGATCAATCGGGATATGTAGAGATAACAGGATGGTGACTTGTACGCACAAAGGTTAAGTTGAATAATCAATCATCGTGCACCTTGGGTAATCATAATGTTTTACTAGAGACCACTTATGATGGATCGGGCAAGAGCGATCTTTTGCGCCGATCTGCCAACGGTGGCATGAGCCTAGAGGGTCACACACATACAAGCCGGATAACTTGAGACAAGAAAACATTGATGTTTCTTGAGGAGTAATATATGGACAAAACTGGAGGTTTTGTGCCATAGGTTCGGTTTGAGAGAATAATTAGCGAATCGAGAAAAATTGAGTTTTTCGTCGATATCGCGTCGGACTTTGTTTGATAAGTAACGACAAAAGGGTCGGGCAACTTTTGGACGCGGCATGATATAACACGGGAGGGCCCATTGGGCTCGGCCCATGAAGCCTCATGGCTGGCCCATTAAGGGCCCAATAAGATCATATGGCCGGCCCACATGGTGGGACCATTGTGTGGGCCACACAACACCATGCTTAGTTGGTGATTGTGGATTAAGAGGTGAGTGATTTAAGGGGGTATGAGTTAAAGCACCTTTAAGCCCATACCAATCACTTTTAACCCATACTTGTGAGTTGGATGATAAATTCAAATGCAAGACTTTAATTCATTAGTCATTTAATCACAAAAACTCACAAAAGATCTCTCTCTCTCTCTCATAGTGGCCGGCCACCCCCCTCCTCCTCTTCATCTTGCTCTCTTGTTCTTCATTTAATTGTTCTAGTAGACAATTAAGTGAAGGATCAACAAGATCATCCTCTTGGTGTGGACTTGCTTTAGAGAAGAAGATCCGAACGTTCTTCTTTATCGATTCATACAAGACTTAAAGGTAAACATCTTGTGGAATAGATTTTGCTTTGGGATTTAATGGTTTAATGTTCTTGGACAAGGTTTGGAGTAGATTATCTTTTAATGCTTCCGCTATCTCGACGATCTAGAACGCTCCAAAACCCTACAATGGTATCAGAGCGTTGGTTACCCTCTTAATCTTTGTCTTGTTGAATTTATTTCGGTTTTGTGATTATTTGCGTGCCAAATTGTTGATAACATGATTTTAATGCTTTTTGGGAGATTTGCATGAAATGTGTTATTTTTGAAAAAATATTGAATTTGAAATTTTTCGGAAATTATTGGATTTGTCGGGTCCGAGAAGGGACTCTCGGGGAGCCGGATTGGAGGTACTGAACGGAGGTCACCGGAGGCCGGGGAGGCCGGCGGTGACCGAGCCCGTTCTCACTCTCGGGCGAGGCCGAGAGTGGCGGCAAGGGCGGTTTCGGCCTTCCAAGGCCCAAAACCGGCCCGTGCATTGTTGGGCTCGGCCCAATGGGCCTTTGGCCCATTGGCTTGGCCCGACTTGGTTCGTGTGTGGTGCTTGATCCGTGTCACGAACCCGCGATCCAATATTTCGAAAACTTTCAAAATTTAATCGGTTTCGATAAACCGTTTTTCGAAAAGGTCTAGTTTCGATAAACCCGACCAAGCAACTTGGCAAAATTAAAACCGGAATTATTGCATATTATGTGATAACATGTTTGTGTGATAACATGTTGGATGATGTGATGAAATGTATGATGCATTAGTAGCCCATTAGATTTTATCGCTTTCACGATTTGCATACTGTTAGTGTTAGCGTGTAATTATTCTTTTATTCGAGCCCATAAAATGTAATTATTTTTTTATCCGGTCTACGAACCGAGTATTAATTGTAATTATTACTCAAAGACGAGAAGGATGGAAAATCAAGCACGATGACGGTCTTGGAGGAAGTCCAAGAGAAAGTAGGAGCCCGAATAAGGAAGACTCGTAGAATCCTAAGTTTAGGATGGGCTATAAATGCATATTTAACGCTTTATGGATGCTTGCTTGAATTATTTAATTAATTGCATGCTTGCATGATTAGTTTATAAGTTTATAAGCCATCACCTCACATGCAAAGATTAAAATCAACTTTAATTGTTTGCATGTTTAAAGCGTTGTGAACTATCATCACACGGGTTGTGATGGATGAGTTCAAATTTGAAACGTATTTGCACGGGTTGCAAATGACGGATTCAAATGAAGATAGTATGTGATACAATTAGAAACGTCACAACACGGGTTGTTGGTGACGAGTTCGTAATTGTACCAAATACTTTCGAATTATTAAACACAACCAAATTACAAGTTAATTTGACTCAAGTGAGATGCCACCCAAATTCACACCCATGTAGAAACATTTTATCGGTGTCGTGCGCCTGAGCGGAGCATCTGCACAAAGTTAACTCGTTAGTGAAAGTTGGTTGACTCAACCACGATTCTTGGCCTGAGGTCGAGCTGGGGCATCGGAAGGGTAAGTCGTGTGTTTTACACATACCCTGATTAAGAGTTACACGGGTTGTAATTGGACGGACGTCCTACCTAAATAAGTCAATTGGAGCGGTGCGCCTTAGCGCACTTCAAATGACGAATAAGGGATCTTGGTTTAAAAGATTCTAAATCTTAGAATCCGATGGTTGGTGTTTAATTCGGATCTTCGTAAATTTATTCAACTATTCTGATTAAGTTTACTTTCTACGTGTAGAAATGGCTAGTAATTCAACAAACTCATCTAATTTGTCATTGAGGACTATACTCGAGAAGTGTAAACTCAACGGGACAAATTATCTAGACTGGGACAGAAATTTACGACTTGTGTTAAAAATGGAACGCAGGGAGTACGTCCTTGATAAGGCTATCCCTGAGGAGCCAGCTGCCAACGCAACGAGGGTCGTTAAGGATGTGTACCAAAAACACCTTAGCGACTCTATCGACGTTGCGTGTGTCATGCTGGGCTGCATGGAGGCGGACGTCCAGAAGCAGTTTATGGAGCTATCCCATGATCCGTTTGCAATGTTTGCACAGATCAAGGATATGTTCAAGGAGAAAGTACGTATTGAAAAATACACTATTCTCCGAGAACTCATAGCCTGCAAGATGTCAGCAGGCAGCTCCGTAGGTCCTCACGTCCTACAAATGACTAGTATCGGTATGTCTATGGAAAAGGAAATGGCTGCGGATTTTATTCTGCAATCCCTTCCTCATGCATATGGTGGGTTCGTCATGAACTATCACATGCATGATATGGACAAGACCGCGTCGGAGTTGCACAGCATGCTAGTGACTGCCGAGAAGAGCATAAGGGGCAGTTCGTCCAAAAATGTCTTCATGGTCAAGAAGGGACCCAGCTTCAAAGCTGTTGGTGGCAAGGGTAAAGGCCCAAGACACCTCACAGGGAGGAACAGACGACCATTTATTCCTAGACCTCACATGCCCGTACAAGGAAAAGGGAAGGCAAAGGAGTCGGTCTGTTACTACTGTCAAAAGCCTGGTCATTGGAAGAAAGACTGTCAGCAGATGAAGGAGGACCAGAAGAAGGGCGGTGGGTCCGCTGCTTCATCAGGTATTCCATTAGAGCTATATCTTTCTACAATTAATACCTGGGTACTAGACACTGGAGCTGAGTCTTATGTCTGTGCTGATGTGCAGGTGTTACACAGTAGAAGAGATATGAGGGAAAACGAGGTGGACCTAAGAGTTGGGAACAATACCAGAGTTGCCGCAACTGCCGTGGGTTCTGTGAACCTTATTTTGCCCAGTGGGCTTGTAATTGAACTTAATGACGTGTTTTGCGTACCTATTTTCAACAGGAATATTATCTAAATTTCTCTTCTAGAAATAGAGGGATATTATTTTAATATTAAGAACGGGTTTTTTGATATTATGCGCAACAACATATATTATGGCAATGCTCGCACTGTTGGAGGATTATACATATTGAATATGCAAAACTCGAAATCCAACATGCTCTATAATGTAAATGCTAAGAGGTTTAAACCTAATGATTTAGACCAAACTCTTATCTTGCATTGTCGTCTAGGTCACATAAATGAGAAACGCATCTCAGCGCTTCATAAGCGCGAACTTCTAAGTCAATTCGAATTCCAAATGATTGAAAGATGCGAAGCTTGTTTAATGGGCAAGATGACTAAAGCGCCCTTCACTGGTTTAGGTGAGAGGGCAGGTAACTTATTGGATCTGATACATTCAGACGTATGTGGACCAATGAGTACACATGCCAGAGGTGGTTTAGGCTACTTTATCACATTTACTGACGATTTCAGTAGATATGGTTATGTCTATCTCATGACACATAAGTCCGAAACTTTTGATAAATTCAAAGAGTTTAAGACTGAAGTAGAAAACCAACTCGGAAAGAGTATCAAGGCACTCCGTTCTGATCGGGGTGGAGAATACTTATCCGAGGAGTTTCTTAGTTATCTTACTGAAGGTGGAATACTATCTCAGTGGACTCCGCCAGGAACACCACAACTTAATGGTGTGTCCGAACGGAGGAATCGAACATTGTTAGATATGGTTCGATCAATGTTAAGTCTCACTGATCTCCCGATCTCCTTCTGGGGTTATGCTCTGCAAACGGCCGCTTTCATAATAAACAGTGCTCCGTCGAAAGCAGTGGAAGGGACATCATTTGAAAAATGGTACGGTGAGGAACCCGTTTTGTCCTTCCTTAAAATCTGGGGTTGCGAGGTTTATGTTAAAAGGTTGCTTGCAACCAAGCTCGAACCAAGATCAAATAAATGTACTTTCGTCGGATATCCAAAAGAAACAAAATGATACTACTTCTACAAACCGAGCGAAAATAAAGTTTTTGTCGCTCGAGGTGGGACATTCTTGGAAAAAGAGTTCATTTCCAAGACAGTCAGTGGGAGGGTTGTTCATCTTGATGAAGTTCTAGATGAGATGGTCACTCGGGAACCACAAGAAGACCCACTAGAAGAGGTAGAGCCAGAAGTGGTCATTGAGCAAGAAACAATAGCTGCAATTAATGAGGACGGTCTGAGGCGCTCTGAAAGGATAAGTCATGCACCTGTCAGATACGGTTTCTTAGTAACTGAAGGTGATGGTTTAGTACTAGTGGACAATGATCCAGCTACCTTTCGAGAGGCTTTGGACGGAACCGACTCTGAGAAATGGCTGGAAGCCATGAGGGAAGAAATGCAATCCATGTCAGATAATCAAGTGTGGGACTTGGTGGATCATACCCCTGACGTAAAGGTCATAGGGTGTAAATGGATCTTTAAAATAAAGATAAACATGAATGGCAAACTTCAGACCTATAAAGCGAGACTGGTAGCAAAAGGTTATAGACAAATCCACGGAATTGACTATGAAGAGACCTTTTCTCTAGTAGTTATGGTCAAATCTATCCGCATTCTTCTTGCCGTAGCAGCGTATCACAACTATGAGATATGGCAAATGGATGTCAAAACCGTCTTCCTCAACGGGAGGTTAGCTGAGGACGTTTATATGTCCCAGCCTGAGGGTTTTGAGGATCCAAAGAATAAGGGAAAGATTTGCAAGTTGCTCAAATCAATCTATGGTTTGAAGCAAGTATCTCGGAGTTGGAATCAGCGTTTTGATGAAGTAGTGAAACAGTTTGGCTTCGTCAAAAACGATGATGAACCTTGCGTGTATAAAAGGGCAAATGGGAGCAATATAATCTTCTTGGTGCTTTATGTTGATGACATACTGCTCATTGGAAACGACGTCCCTACCTTGCTCTTAACGAAGACTTGGTTAGGTGAGTGTTTCACAATGAAGGACTTAGGTGAGGCCTCTTACATCTTGGGAATCAAGGTATATAGAGACCGTGCCAAGCGGGTCTTGGGCTTAAGTCAAAACACTTATATAGACAAGGTGTTGAGACGATTCTCAATGCAAGATTCAAAGAAAGGATTGCTGCCCATGCGTCATGGCGTGAAGCTTAGCAAGAAGCAGGGTGCTGAGACACCTGCAGAGCTAGCAAGAATGAATGAGATCCCATATGCTTCGGCTATAGGGTCCATAATGTATGCCATGATATGTACGAGACCGGATGTCTCGTTTTCCCTAAGCTGTACCACTAGACATCAATCCAAACCCGCTGAGGCACACGGGATGGCTGTCAAGGCGATTCTCAAATATTTGAGAAAAACCAAGGACGCCTTTCTTGTATACGGGGGTAGAAATGATGATCTCGTCGTCAATGGATATGTCGACGCTAGTTTCCAGACAGACCCCGATGACTTTAAGAGTCAGTTGGGATATGTGTTTATGTTGAACGGCGGAGCATTCAGCTGGAAAAGCAAGAAGCAGGATACCATTGCCGACTCTACGACGGAAGCTGAGTACATTGCCGCATGTGAAACGGGCAAAAGAGGCTGTATGGATCAGGAGTTTCATGGCTGGGTTAGGTGTAATTATATACCCGTCTAATCCAGTAGACTTATATTGTGACAACACCGGGGCCATTGCGCAAGCTAAGGAACCCAGGGCACATAACAGATCCAAACATGTACTCAGAAAGTATCACATCATCCGCAACATAGTTGCTAGAGGTGACGTGAAGATCCACTACGTTGCAACTGATGATAACACAGTCGACCCATTGACCAAGGCTCTTCCTCAAGATAAACATGAAAAACATGTTAGGTCAATGGGTATAGACTGGGACTTAGATTGGAGCTAAGGGCAAGTGGGAGATTGATAGCATTTGTGCCCTAGTCCAATTGGTATTAGCCTGTAAACGTCTATGTACAAATATCATCGTTTGTAATGTATAAATATAAACGGCTTTATATTACTTATGTGTTGAAGTAATATGTTAAGCATGATCTGATTTATGACCACTAAAGTAGTAGAACCATAAATCTGTACAGATCACACTTAACGAGTCCCTGGTCAACCTATGCTTCCTTAAAAGCGACCAGTATGAGGATGGTTCTTAATGACGTAGTTCTACTTGTCATAAGGATGTGGGATCCTGGAACCATATCATAGATATCATGAGGTGATTGATATCGGACGACCCGCTTTGAATAGTGTTTTCATAGATTAAGCCATAAACATATTCAAATGCGATAGCTTGTCACGACATCCTTAGACCAAGGAGTCTTTGTGATCACTATGCAATGAACGTATGCCTTTAACTTGCGCCAAACGCTTTCTGTAAGAGGATTGCTATAAAGGGCATGATTAGGTGGCAGAACAGGTTGCATGAGTGACACGAAAGACGGCTAAGGGATTTATCCCTCATACTACGGTATGGTAAAGATGTCCGTTAGAAGGCCTCTTGATGGAGACTCACTGAGAGAAAAAGCATGGCCATGCAAATGATACGGGTTATCATTTCTCAGCCATCTCGCATATCAAGTAACATTGATTGATTGAACAAGGGAGACGACTCTATGCCTTGAGATCAATCGGGATATCTAGAGATAGCAGGATGGTGACTTGTTCGCACAAAGGTTAAGTCGAATCATCGATCATCGTGCACCTTGGGTAATCATAATGTTTTACTAGAGACCACTTATGATGGATCGGGCAAGAACGATCTTTTGCGCCGATCTGCCAACGGTGGCATGAGCCTAGAGGGTCACACACATACAAGACGGATAACTTGAGACAAGGAAACATTGATGTTTCTTGAGGAGTAATATATGGACAAAACTGGAGGTTTTGTGCCATAGGTTCGGTTTGAGAGAATAATTAGCGAATCGAGAAAAATTGAGTTTTTCGTCGATATCGCGTCGGACTTTGTTTGATAAGTAACGACAAAAGGGTCGGGCAACTTTTGGACACGGCATGAGACAACACGGGAGGGCCCATTGGGCTCGGCCCATGAAGCCTCATGGCCGGCCCATTAAGGGCCCAATAATATCATATGGCCGGCCCACATGGTGGGACCATTGTGGGGGCCACACAACACCATGCTTAGTTGGTGATTGAGGATTAAGAGGTGAGTGATTTAAGGGGGTATGGGTTAAAGCACCTTTAAGCCCATACCAATCACTTTTAACCCATACTTGTGAGTTGGATGATAAATTCAAATGCAAGACTTTAATTCATTAGTCATTTAATCACAAAAACTCACAAAAGATCTCTCTCTCTCTCATAGTGGCCGGCCACCCCCCTCCTCCTCTTCATCTTGCTCTCTTGTTCTTCATTTAATTGTTCTTGTAGGCAATTAAGTGAAGGATCAACAAGATCATCCTCTTGGTGTGGACTTGCTTTAGAGAAGAAGATCCGAACGTTCTTCTTTATCGATTCATACAAGACTTAAAGGTAACATCTTGTGGAATAGATTTTGCTTTGGGATTTAATGGTTTAATGTTCTTGGACAAGGTTTGGAGTAGATTATCTTTTAATGCTTCCGCTATCTCGACGATCTAGAACGCTCCAAAACCCTACAGATAGAGTGTTGAGAAGATTCTCAATGCTGGATTCTTAGAAGGGATACATACCCATGCGTCATGGCATTAAGCTCAGCAAGCAACAGAGTCCTAGTACTCCTGATGAGCTGAGCAGAATGAGTAAGATCCCATTTGCTTCGGCTGTGGGATCCATCATGTATGTCATGATATGCACGAGACCGGACGTCTTGTTCAAGTAAATATCAATCTAACCCATGCCAGGAACACTGGATTGATGTTAAGAGTATCCTCAAGTATTTGAGGAGGACTAAGCACGCATTCCTAGTGTATGATGGGAAAGATGGAGAACTAGCAGTCAAGGGATATGTTGAAGCTAGTTTTCAGACAGATCCTGATGACTTCAAATCTCAGGCAGGATTTGTATTCGTGTTAAATGGTGGAACATTCACCTGGAAGAGCTTCGAGGAAGCCACAACTGTCGATTCTACAAAAGAGGCTGAATACATAGCTGCAGCAGAAGCAGCTAAGAAAGCCGTATGGGTTAGAAGCTTTCTAACCGGATTAGATGTAATGTCGCGAGAGTCTGATCCGGT
Source organism: Geranium rotundifolium (assembly GCA_963920655.1). NCBI lineage: Eukaryota > Viridiplantae > Streptophyta > Magnoliopsida > Geraniales > Geraniaceae > Geranium > Geranium rotundifolium. Next base: position 32,413,294 of record OY987313.1, on the reverse strand, counting down.
AAGCTTGTTGCGTGACAACACAGGGGCCATAGCGTTAGCTCAAGAGCCCAGATTCCAGAATAGAAATAAACACATACAGAGAAAGTATCACATTATCAGGGAATACGTTTGAAATTCTGATCAGCTAGTCGTGCAACATGCCACACACAATGTTACGCAGGATGCTATACCGTTGTGTCTGACTTCTTGCGTATATAATGCAAGACAGTAAATATAAAGCTATAAGTAATGACACATCAGATTGTTTACCCAGTTTGGTGCAACGTCACCTACGTCTGGGGGCTCTCAACCTAGTGGAAAGATTTCACTTATCAGTAATCCGTCAAAACATACAAGTACCTGTGATCACTCCTAGATCTATTCTTTATGCTACGTCTTACAGTGTAATCTATCTCAGGGTCTCCCCCTGAATCCAAGAACGTCTTGATTCCACTCTTCGAGCAATCGCCTTGCTCTGTCGTCGTCAAGTCTTCTTCAAGCTTGGTGGTTGCGTGCAGTCTTCACTCACGCGAATAGAAAAACCCTCAATCACCTAACTGTCTATAGTTATGTGATGCACAATATCCTAAGCTCAATTAGCAATTTCTCAGCCCGCAAACCTTCACGTCTAAGAACCTTGCAAATTGTTGCTAGGAAACAAATAAAGAACCACACGATTGCTAAGGGGGTAGCCTAAGCTTTTATAGCAATCGAAGATGAGTATTAACCCTAATGAGTTTCCTCATAAGCGCCGTCTTTCTTCTTTGCAGATTAGGAGTCAATTTCCTAATCGTCTTCTTGCTTTTCTGCCGAATCTGCACTTTCCTTATTTCTGTCGATCAGGATGTTTGCTGAGACGCTGTCAACAATGTTACACAAGATGTCGTAGAAGATGCTTCGACATTCTTTGTAACATGTTTCTTCAGTTCTTTTAAAATTTAGCCAATCTCTAAAACCGTCGTAACTACAATCTCCCCCTTTGGCTATTTTTAAGGACAACATTCTTCGTCGCATTCTGCGTCGCATTTGTCGTCTCGTTGATCGGCAATCTTGTGTCGCGCGTATCATCGCGTTGTCTCTGCGTCGTCGCGTCGTCTCTATCTTTTCTTGTATCACCGCGCGATATCTATACTCTTAACTCTTACTCCCCCTTGCTGGCTCAAAAAGAGCCAAAATATAAACAGATATTGTAACAAATCCGGGAAATAAGCAAAAATAAACCAAACATTACTCACACTTGCTCTCAATCAGCTGTCGAGAGTAAGCGTGATACATTGTTCAACAAACATTACAAAAATAAAATTGTTCAGTAGTTCAAGAGTCAGAAAGTTTCATGAAAGTTAAATAGAGCTGTTGTTGGAACTTGAAGTCTCTTCTTCTGTTGCTTCAGTGGAGGCTTCTTGGGTAGCTTCTTCTGGATCATCAGGCAGGGAGGTTGTGTCATCATCTTCAGAGCGAGGAGGAGATATGGATTTCAGTAGGTTGGCACAATGTGCTCGGCCCTGGGAGAGATGCTTCAGAGCTGTCTTCAAATTGACGATGTCCTCGTCAAGGACGGTTATCTCTCGTTCCAGCATAACTGCATCCCTGCTGGTGGTCTTGATTAGAGGGGCGGCACTTGTGGCTCGACTGGTCTTTGCCTTGGCTTCTGGCCTGACAAGATTAGGAGCATGCTTTCCCTCAAACAATTTGTGGCTCACCACAATCAGTCCTCTTCTTTTGCCAACCTTATCCGATGTTTTCAACACTCCAGGGTGTTGATGTACAACCAGTTCAGAGATAAGAGATGGAAAGGCAATGGGAATTTTCACAGCAAGCGATCTAGCATGGCGAACAAGATGATCAATCACAAATTGTCCAAAGTCAAGTTTAGATCCAGTACCTATTTGGTAGATCAGTATTGCCAGCTCGGGTTTGATAGATGATGCGTGGGTCGAGGGAGCCCAATTTGCTACTCCAATCCGGAAGAGAATGGAGTACTTGGAAGTAAGATCTGATGCGGCCACAGTGCCTTTGGTCGGCCAAGTTCTGCTTTTATCTCCGGTAATCTCTCGGAGGACTTTGTTTAGGTCGGGTGGTGGCATAGATCGAACCCTCTTCCTTCCCAGGAAGTCATTGATAATGTCAGAGGAGATGTTGAAGCGAATACCTCTAACATATACCATCTCAAACTCCGGATCATCTGGAGTCCCAAACCCGGTAGACAAATTTGCAATCAATTCTTTAACCAGGAGGGGATAGTGGTTACCAATGTTTGTGACGGTCTTCATTAATTCTGCCTTCTCCAGGAGCTGTACAATGGCGTCCAGTCCAAGCAGCTCCGATGACAGTGTCTTTTCTGGGTACGCCGTTCTTTGAAACACAAACTCCCACCGTTTGGCACCATCTGCTGAGTAAAACGACACATTGTCGTAGGGGACACTCGACGTGTTCTTGACCGTCTTCAGGATCTTGTTCTTCTTTTCTTCCTTAGCAGGAACCTCCTCTGCTTCATCAGCAGTCGCTTAATCTACCAATCTCCTTGTAGAGATCACTTTCTTCCCTTTTTCTTTGGCATACATCTTTTTCTTTTTGTTGCTGAGACCTCCAGCATCCTTGTCCTCCTTCCTTTTCCTCGTTTCTTTTAGTTTTCCAACCATAACAGCCAAACTTTCATTTTCTTCTAGAACTTTTTTCTTCAGGGACGACAGCACTGTGTGTGCCGTCTCAGCAGCTTCTTCCGTGACATCTTCTCTGGCATCTAGAGGGTTTTCTTCTGTGTTGTTGGTGGTGGCATCTTTGTCCTTCTCAGCTTCTTCCAGATCGGTCTCTCCGTTTCTGGTTTCTTCTTTTTCTTCTTCTTCCTCGGCTTCTTCCGAGTCAGCGATTTCTTCCTCTACTACAACATTTTTAGTGGCTTTCGGCATGACATCTGTTCCTTCTTCTTCATCTCCTTCTCCTTCAGCGATGCGTTCCAACCAATGACTGACCGGGGTCAGGTCCTCCTTTTCTCCTTCCGGATTTATCAGTTCCTCTACCACACCTTCTTGAGGTGGGTCCTGGTTTTCTAGTAGTGATTCCAACAAATCGCTGTTCCTAGAAGTATCGGCAGAGAAATCATTACCTAGGATATTTGTTGGCGTTGGAACTGCGACGATTTGCATGGAGGCTTCTTGACTTCCCTGGCCAAGATCAGTCTCCCTTTCTGGCCCAGTTAGGTCAGACATGGAGAATGCAGAACTTCCGGTCCGAGACTTTTTGGGAACTCGAGTAAAGACTGGCATTGGGGCTTTCTCCGGTGAAGCATCCTTGGGGATTTCTTCTGACTTCTTCAGGGTTTTTGGCCCTTTAATCCGAACTCCATGCTTGTTCGTTTTCGCTTTGCTGCTTTTGGAGCCTTTTGCTTCAGCTTTCTTTGATTCGGAGGCTTTCTTTTGGACTATTGTGCTTCGAGTTTTCACCATTCTTGTGTAGGTTGTGAGATTCACAGAGCGTGAATGGTGAAGGGGACGAGAGCAAACACAGGTATGAGGCAGACTAGGTTTAGATTTTGAAAAAACAATGATTCAAATCTTTTAGCGTCTGAGCGTATCTTTTTCTTTTCATTTATATGGGCTTTTGGTATGCTTGGCCCAATGACATGCGTTGGATGTATAGACCGGTTCACGAAGAGGCACCAACTAACTCCTCTCAACCGTTTTTGCAACTTCTTATTGTTCACTGATGGAGCACAGACCGAGTGATGATCTGAGATCCTCGAATCTGCTTGCATCTAATGCCTTTGTGAACATATCAGCAAGTTGCTTCTCTGTAGGAATGTGCTCTAGGATGATCTTCTTATCTTCGACCAATTCTCGAATGAAGTGGTGTCTAATATCAATGTGTTTGGTCTTACTGTGTTGGACAGGATTTTTGGAGATGTTGATAGCACTGACATTATCACAATATAAAGTCATGGTATCCTGTCTGACATTGTATTCGACTAACATCTGCTTCATCCATAGTAGCTGTGTGCAGCTACTCCCAGCAGCAATATACTCCGATTCGGCAGTGGAAAGGGCAACACAGTTTTGCTTCTTACTGAACCATGATATGAGGTTGTTGCCCAAGAAGAAGCATCCTCCAGATGTGCTTTTCCTATCCGATGTGTTTCTAGCCCAATCGGCATCACAATACCCCACCAAGGTAGAGGATGTGTCGAATGAGTATAATAAACCCAAGTCTGTAGTCCCAGAGATATATCTAATAATTCTTTTGGCTTGGGAAAGATGACTAACCTTAGGATTAGCTTGATATCTTGCACATACTCCTACAGAGTAGGCAATATCTGGTCGACTTGCAGTAAGGTAGAGAAGACTACCGATGATGCTTCTGTATAGGTGTTGGTCGACAGCTTCTCCTGGATCATCTTTGGTTAGCTTGACATGTGTAGCTGTTGGTGTCCTTTTATGTCAGGCTTTCTCTAGCCCAAACTTCTTGACAATATTCTTCGCATATTTGCTCTGAGATACGAAGATGCTATCCTTTTGTTGTTTGATTTGGAAGCCTAGAAAATAAGTAAGCTCTCCCACCATGCTCATCTCGAATTCTGATTGCATCTGTTGAATAAATATCTCTACCATCTTGCTTGATATCCCTCCACAAACAATGTCATCCACATAGATTTGAGCTATCATTAAATTCCCATCTTCATTCTTCACAAATAGGGTCTTGTCGACTCCCCCTCTAGTGTAGCCGCTTTGGATGAGGAATTTTGTGAGCCTTTCTTACCAAGCCCTTAGTGCTTGTTTCAATCCATAAAGAGCTTTCTTGAGTTTATACACATAATCAGGATAGTGCGGGTCAACAAATCCTTTGGGTTGTGACACATATACTTCTTCATTGAGGTCCCCATTCAGGAACGCACTTTTGACATCCATCTGGTGATAGCATTTGTGCCCTAGTCCAATTGGTATTAGCCTGTAAACGTCTATGTACAAATATCATCGTTTGTAATGTATAAATATAAACGGCTTTATATTACTTATGTGTTGAAGTAATATGTTAAGCATGATCTGATTTATGACCACTAAAGTAGTAGAACCATAAATTTGTACGGATCACACTTAACGAGTCCCTGGTCAACTTGTGCTTCCTTGAAAGCGACCAGTATGAGGATGGTTCTTAATGACGTAGTTCTACTTGTCATAAGGATGTGGGATCCTGGAACCATATCATAGATATCATGAGGTGATTGATATCAGACGACCCGCATTGAATAGTGTTTTCATAGATTAAGCCATAAACATATTCATATGCGATAGCTTGTCACGACATCCTTAGACCAAGGAGTCTTTGTGATCACTATGCAATGAACGTACGGCTTTAACTTGCGCCAAACGCTTTCTGTAAAATGATTTCTATGAAGGGCATGATTGGGTGGCGGAACGGGTTGCATGAGTGACACGAAAGACGGCTAAGGGATTTATCCCTCATACTACGGTATGGGAATGATATCCGTTAGAAGGCCTCTTGATGGAGACTGACTGAGAGAAAAAGCATGGCCATGCAAAATGATACGGGTTATCATTTCTCAGTCATCTCGCATATCAAGTAACAATGATTGATTGAACAAGGGAGACGACTCTATGCCTTGAGATCAATCGGGATATCTAGAGATAAAAGGATGGTGACTTGTACGCACAAAGGTTAAGTCGAATCATCGATCATCGTGCACCTTGGGTAATCATAATGTTTTACTAGAGACCACTTATGATGGATCGGGCAAGAGCGATTCTTGCGACGATCTACCAACGGTGGCATGAGCCTAGAGGGTCACACACATACAAGACGGATAACTTGAGACAAGGAAACATGGATGTTTCTTCAGGAGAAGTATATGGACAAAACTGGAGGTTTTGTGCCATAGGTTCGGTTTGAGAGAATAATTAGCGAATCGAGAAAAATTGAGTTTTTCGTCGATATCGCGTCGGACTTTGTTTGATAAGTAACGACAAAAAGGTCGGGAAACTTTTGGACGCGGCATGAGACAACACGGGAGGGCCCATTGGGCTCGACCCATGAAGCCTTATGGCCGGCCCACTTGGTGGGGCCAATGTGGGGGCCACACAACACCATGCTTAGTTGGTGGTTGTGGATTAAGAGGTGAGTGATTTAAGGGGTATGGGTTAAAGCTTCTTTAAGCCCATACCAATCACTTTTAACCCATACTTGTGAGTTGGATGATGAGTTATATTGCAAGACATTAATTCATTAAGTCAAAAAACTCACAAAAACCTCTCTCTCTCTCATAGTGGCCGGCCACCCCTCTCCTCTTCATCATCTTGCTCTCTTGTTCTTCATTTGATTGTTCTAGTAGGCAATTAAGTGGAGGATCTTGAAGATCATCCTCTTGGTGTGGACTAGCTTTAGAGAAGAAGATCCGAACGTTCTTCTTTATCGATTCAAACAAGACTTAAAGGTAAACATCTTGTGGTATAGATTTTGCTTTGGGATTTAATGGTTTAAATGTTCTTGGACAAGGTTTGGAGTAGATTATCTTTTATTGCTTCCGCTATCTCGACAATCTAGAACGCTCCAAAACCCTACAGTGGTATCAGAGGGTTGGTTACCCTCTTAATCTTTGTCTTGTTGAATTTGTTTCGGTTTTGTGATTTTTTGCATGCCAAATGTTGATAACATGATTTTAATGCTTTTTGGGATATTTGCATGAAATATGTTATTTTTGAAAAATATATTAAATTTGGAATTTTTCGGAAATTATTGGATTTGTCGGGCACGAGAAGAGACTCTCGGGGAGCCGGATCGGAGGTACCGGACGGAGGTCACCGGAGGCCGGGGAGGCCGGCGGTGACCGGGCCCGTCCCCACTCTTGACCGAGGCCGAGAGTGGCGGCAAGCCGGGTTTGGGCCCTCCAAGGCCCAAACCGGGCCGTGCATGGTTGGGCTCGGCCCAATGGGCCTTCGGCCCAATGGGCCTTCGGCCCATTGACTTGGCCCGACTTGGTTCGTGTGTGGTGTTTGATCCATGTCACGAACCCGCGATCCAATATTTCGAAAACTTTCAAAATTTAATCGGTTTCGATAAACCGTTTTTCGAAAAGGTCTAGTTTCGATAAACCCGACCAAGCAACTTGGCAAAATTAAAACCGGAATTATTGCATATTATTTGATGACATGTTTGTGTGATGACATGTTGGCTGATGTGATGAAATGTATGATGCATTAGTAGCCCATTAGATTTATCGCTTTCACGGTTTGCATACCGTTAGTGTTAGCATGTAATTATTCTTTTATTCGAGCCCATAAAGTGTAATTATTTTTTTATCCGATCTACGAACCGAGTATTAATTGTAATTATTACTCAAAGACGAGAAGGATGGAAAATCGAGCACAATGACGGTCTTGGAGGAAGTCCAAGAGCTAGTGGGAGCCCGAATGAGAAAGACGAGAAGATATGAAGACTCGTAGAATCCTAAGATTAGGATGGGCTATAAAATGCATACTTAACGCTTTATGGTTGCTTGCTTGAATTATTTAAATTAATTGCATGCTTGCATGATTAGTTTATAAGTTTATAAGTGATCACCTCACATGCAAAGATTAAAATCAACTTTAATTGTTTGCATGTTTAAAGCGTTGCGAACTATCATCACACGGGTTGTGGTGGATGAGTTCAAATTTGAAACGTATTCGCACGGGTTGCAAATGACGGGTTCAAATGAAGATAGTATATGATATAATTAGAAACGTCACAACACGGGTTGTTGGTGACGGGTTCGTAATTATACCAAATACTTTCGAATTATTAAACACAACCAAATTACAATGTAATTTGACTCAAGTGAGATGCCACCCAAATTCACACCCATGTAGAAACATTTTATCGGTGTCGTGCGCCTTAGCGGAGCATCGATCGAATGGGTTCTAGATGGGAATGGTAAACTTTGTGGGATGTCGTGCGCCTTAGCGGAGCATCTGCACAAAGTTAACTCGTTAGTGAAAGTTGGTTGACTCAACCACGATTCTTGGCCTGAGGTCGAGCTTGGGCATCGGAAGGGTAAGCCGTGTGTTTTACACATACCCTGACTATGAGTTACACGGGTTGTAATTGGACAGGATGTCCTACCTAAATAAGTCAATTGGAGCGGTGCGCCTTAGCGCACTTCAAATGACGAATAAGGGATCTTGGTTTAAAGATTCTAATCTTAGAATCTAATGGTTGGTGTTTAATTCGGATCTTCGTAAATTTATTCAACTATTCTGATTAAATTTACTTTCTTCATGTAGAAATGGCTAGTAATTCAACAAACTCGTCTAATTTGTCATTGAGGACTATACTCGAGAAGTATAAACTCAACGGGACAAATTATCTAGACTGGGACAGAAATTTACGACTTGTGTTAAAAATGGAACGCAGGGAGTACGTCCTTGATAAGGCTATCCCTGAGGAGCCAGCTGCCAACGCAACAAGGGTCGTTAAGGATGCGTACCAGAAACACCTTAGCGACTCTATCGACGTTGCGTGTGTCATGCTGGGCTGCATGGAGGCGGACCTCCAAAAGCAGTTTATGGAGCTATCCCATGATCCGTTTGCAATGTTTGCATAGATCAAGGATATGTTCAAAGAGAAAGTACGTATTGAAAAATACACTGTTCTCCGAGAACTCATTGCCTGCAAGATGTCAGCAGGTAGCTCCGTAGGTCCTCACGTCCTACAGATTAAGGGGCATTTTGACCATATGACTAGTATCGGTATGTCTATGGAAAAGGAAATGGTTGCGGATTTTGTTCTGCAATCCCTTCCTCATGCATATGGTGGGTTCGTCATGAACTATCACATGCATGATATGGACAAGACCGTGTCGGAGTTGCACATCATGCTAGTAACTGCCGAGAAGAGCATAAGGGGCAGTTCGTCCAAAAATGTCTTCATGGTCAAGAAGGGACCCAGCTTCAAAGCTGTTGGTGGTAAGGGGAAAGGCCCAAGACACCTGGCAGGGAAGAACAGACGACCATTTATTCCTAGACCTCACATGCCTGTGCAAGGCAAAGGGAAGGCAAAGGAGGCGGTCTGTTTCTACTGTCAAAAGTCTGGTCATTGGAAGAAAGACTGTCAGCAGTTGAAGGAGGATCAGAAGAAGGGCGGTGGGGCCGCCACTTCATCAGGTATTCCATTAGAGCTATATCTTTCTACAATAAATACCTGGGTATTAGATACTGGAGCTGAGTCTCATATCTGTGCCAATGTGCAGGTGTTACACAGTAGAAGAGATATGGGGGAAAGCGAGGTGGACCTAAGAGTTGGGAACAATACCAGAGTTGCCGCAACTGCCGTGGGTTCTGTGAACCTTGCTTTGCCCAGTGGGCTTGTAATTGAACTTAATGATGTTTTTTGCGTACCTGCTTTCAGCAGGAATATTATCTCAATTTCTCTTCTTGAGAAAGAAGGTTATTATTTCAATATTAAAAACGGGTTTTTTGATATTATGCGCAACAACATATATTATGGCAATGCTCGCACTGTTGGAGGATTATACATATTGAATATGCAAAACTCGAAATCCAACATGCTCTATAATGTAAATGCTAAGAGGTTTAAAACTAATGATTTAGACCAAACTCTAATCTGGCATTGTCGTCTGGGTCACATAAATGAGAAACGCATCTCAGCGCTTCATAAGCGCGGACTTCTAAGTCAATTCGAATTCCAAGCGATTGAAAGATGCGAAGCTTGTTTGATGGGCAAGATGACTAAAGCGCCCTTCACTGGTTTAGGTGAGAGGGCATGTGACTTATTAGGTCTAATACATTCAGACGTATGTGGACCAATGAGTACGCATGCCAGAGGTGGTTTAGGCTACTTTATCACATTTACTGACGATTTTCAGTAGATATGGTTATGTCTATCTCATGAGACATAAGTCCGAAGCTTTTAATAAATTCAAAGAGTTTAGGACTGAAGTAGAAAACCAACTCGGAAAGAGTATCAAGGCACTCCGTTCTGATCGGGGTAGAGAATACTTATCCGAGGAGTTTCTTAGTTATCTTACTGAAGGAGGAATACTATCTCAGTGGACTCCGCCAGGAACGCCGCAACTTAATGGTGTGTCCGAACGGAGGAATCGGACATTGTTAGATATGGTTCGATCAATGTTAAGTCTCACTGATCTCCCGATCTCCTTCTGGGGTTATGCTCTGCAAACGGCCGCTTTCATAATAAACAGGGCTCCGTCGAAAGCAGTGGAAGAGACATCATTTGAAAAATGGTACGGGAAGGAACCCGTTTTGTCCTTCTTAAAATCTGGGGTTGCGAGGCTTATGTGAAAAGGTTGCTTGCAACCAAGCTCGAACCAAGATCAGATAAATGCACTTTCGTCGGATATCCAAAAGAAACAAAAGGATACTACTTCTACAAGCCGAGCGAAAATAAAGTTTTTGTCGTTCGAGGTGGGACGTTCTTGGAAAAAGAGTTCATTTCCAAGACAGTCAGTGGGAGGGCTATTCATCTAGATGAAGTTCTAGATGAGATGGTCACTCGGGAACCACGAGAGGACCCACTAGAAGAGGTAGAGTCAGAAGTGGTCATTGAGAAAGAACCAATAGCTGCAGTTAATGAGGACGGTCCAAGGCGCTCTGAAAGGATAAGTTATGCACCTGTCAGATACGGGTTCTTAGTAACTGAAGGTGATGGTTTAGTACTAGTGGACAATGATCCAGCTACCTTTCGAGAGGCTTTGGACGGAACCGACTCTGAGAAATGGCTGGAAGCCATGAGGGAAGAAATGCAATCCATGTCAGATAATCAAGTGTGGGACTTGGTAGATCATACCCCTGATGTTAAGGTCATAGGGTGTAAATGGATCTTTAAAATAAAGATTGACATGGATGGCAAACCTCAGACCTATAAAGCGAGACTGGTAGCAAAAGGTTATAGACAAATCCACGGAATTGACTATGAAGAGACCTTTTCTCCAGTAGCTATGGTCAAATCTATCCGCATTCTTCTTGCCATAGCAGCGTATCACAACTATGAGATATGGCAAATGGATGTCAAAACCGCCTTCCTCAACGGGAGGTTAGCTGAGGACGTTTATATGTCTCAGCCTGAGGGTTTTGAGGATCCAAAGAATAAGGGAAAGATTTGCAAGTTGCTCAAATCAATCTATGGTTTGAAGCAAGCATCTCGGAGTTGGAATCAGCGTTTTGATGAAGTAGTAAAACGGTTTGGCTTCGTCAAGAACGATGATGAACCTTGCGTGTATAAAAAGGCAAGTGGGAGCAATATAATCTTTTTAGTGCTTTATGTTGATGACATACTGCTCATTGGAAACGACGTCCCTACCTTGCTCTTGACAAAGACTTGGTTAGGTGAGTGTCTCGCAATGAAGGACTTAGGCGAGGCCTCTTACATCTTGGGAATCAAGATATATAGAGACCGTGCCAAGCGGGTCTTGGGCTTAAGTCAAAGCACTTATATAGACAAGGTGTTGAGACGATTCTCAATGCAAGATTCAAAGAAAGGATTGCTGCCCATGCGTCATGGCGTGAAGCTTAGCAAGAAGCAGGGTGCTGAGACACCTGCAGAGCTAGAAAGAATGAATGAGATCCCATATGCTTCGGCTATAGGGTCCATAATGTATGCCATGATATGCACGAGACCGGATGTCTCGTTTGCCCTAAGCTGTACCAGTAGACATCAATCCAAACCCAGTGAGGCACACTGGATAGCTGTCAAGGCGATTCTCAAATATTTGAGAAAAACCAAGGACGCTTTTCTTGTATACGGGGGCAGAAATGATGATCTCGTCGTCAAAGGATATGTCGACGCTAGTTTCCAGACAGACCCCGATGACTTTTAGAGTCAGTTGGGATATGTGTTTATGTTGAACGGTGGAGCATTCAGCTGGAAAAGCAAGAAGCAGGACACCATTGCCGACTCTACGACGGAAGCTGAGTACATTGCCGCATGTGAGGCGGCAAAAGAGGCTGTATGGATCAGGAGTTTCATGGCTAGGTTAGGTGTAATTAAAAACCCGTCTAACCCAGTAGACTTATATTGTGACAACACCGGGGCTATTGCGCAAGCTAAGGAACCCAGGGCACATAACAGATCCAAACATGTACTCAGAAAGTATCACATCATCCGCGACATAATTGCTAGAGGTGACATGAAGATCCACTACGTTGCAACTGATGATAACACAGCCGACCCATTGACCAAGGCTCTTCCTCAAGATAAACATGAAAGACATGTTAGGTCAATGGGTATAGACTGGGACTTAGATTGGAGCTAAGGGCAAGTGGGAGATTGATAGCATTTGTGCCCTAGTCCAATTGGTATTAGCCTGTAAACGTCTATGTACAAATATCATCGTTTGCAATGTATAAATATAAACAGCTTTATATTACTTATGTGTTGAAGTAATATGTTAAGCATGATCTGATTTATGACCACTAAAGTAGTAGAACCATAAATCTGTACGGATCACACTTAACGAGTCCCTGGTCAACTTGTGCTTCCTTGAAAGCGACCAGTATGATGATGGTTCTTAATGACGTAGTTCTACTTGTCATAAGGATGTGGGATCCTGGAACCATATCATAGATATCATGAGGTGATTGATAACGGACGACCCGCATTGAATAGTATTTTCATAGATTAAGCCATAAACATATTCATATGCGATAGCTTGTCACGACGTCCTTAGACCAATGAGTCTTTGTGATCACTATGCAATGAACGTACGGCTTTAACTTGCGCCAAACGCTTTCTGTAAAAGGCTTGCTATAAAGGGTATGATTGGGTGGCGGAACGGGTTGCATGAGTGACACGAAAGACGACCAAGGGATTTATCCCTCATACTACGGTATGGGAAAGATATCTGTTAGAAGGCCTCTTGATGGAGACTGACTGAGAGAAAAAGCATGGACATGCAAAATGATACGGGTTATCATTTCTCAGTCATCTCGCATATCAAGTAACAATGATTGATTGAACAAGGGAGACGACTCTATGCCTTGAGATCAATCGGGATATCTAGAGATAAAAGGATGGTGACTTGTACGCACAAAGGTTAAGTCGAATCATCAATCATCGTGCACCTTGGGTAATCATAGTGTTTTACTAGAGACCACTTATGATGGATCGAGCAAGAGCGATTCTTGCGCCGATCTGCCAACGGTGGCATGAGCCTAGAGGGTCACACACATACAAGACGGATAACTTGAGACAAGGAAACATGGATGTTTCTTAAGGAGAAGTATATGGACAAAACTGGAGGTTTTGTGCCATAGGTTCGGTTTGAGAGAATAATTAGCGAATCGAGAAAAATTGAGTTTTTCGTCGATATCGCGTCGGACTTTGTTTGATAAGTAACGGCAAAAAGGTCGGGAAACTTTTGGACGCGGCATGAGACAACACGGGAGGGCCCATTGGGCTCGGCCCATGAAGCCTCATGGTCGGCCCAATAAGGGCCCAATAAGGCCATATGGCCGGCCCACTTGGTGGGTCCAATGTGGGGGCCACACAACACCATGCTTAGTTGGTGGTTGTGGATTAAGAGGTGAGTGATTTAAGGGGTATGGGTTAAAGCTCCTTTAAACCCATACCAATCACTTTTAACCCATACTTGTGAGTTGGATGATGAGTTATATTGCAAGACATTAATTCATTAAGTCAAAAAACTCACAAAAACCTCTCTCTCTCTCATAGTGGCCGGCCACCCCTCTCCTCTTCATCATCTTGCTCTCTTGTTCTTCATTTGATTGTTCTAGTAGGCAATTAAGTGGAGGATCTTGAAGATCATCCTCTTGGTGTGGACTAGCTTTAGAGAAGAAGATCCGAACGTTCTTCTTTATCGATTCAAACAAGACTTAAAGGTAAACATCTTGTGGTATAGATTTTGCTTTGGGATTTAATGGTTTAAATGTTCTTGGACAAGGTTTGGAGTAGATTATCTTTTATTGCTTCCGCTATCTCGACGATCTAGAACGCTCCAAAACCCTACATCTGGTAGAGCTTTATCTGTAGATGGCATGATATCCCTAGCAAGAGGCGAATTGCTTTAAGTCTTGCCACAGGAGCAAAGGTCTCATCGAAATCGACACCCTCAATTTGAGTATACCCTTGAGCAACTAACCTGGCTTTGTTGCAAGTGATGTTACTAAGCTCATCGGACTTGTTTTTGAAGATCCATTTAGTGCCTATGATGTTTCCTTCACTTGGTTTGGGCACCAGTTCCCATACCTGATTTTTCTCAAATTGAATCAGCTCTTCTTGCATACCATTGACCCAATACTCATCATTGATGGCTTCATTGATGTTTTTGGGTTCTGTTTTTGAAACGAAGCAAATATTTCCTATCATCTCGTTATAATCTTCAGGAGCTTTTGACCGAGTCCGTATGCCTTCATTCAGATTTCCAATTACTCCAGAGATAGGATGATTAGTCTGGATTCTTCGTGAGGGATTCTTGTTGCTGGTTTCAGGAACTACTTCGTCATTTGGACTAGCAGCATCATCTTCTCTGACATCTGAAATAGCATTCTTCCTGACATTGTTGGGCGGATAGGCTCCGTCTTCGTCCGTCGCATCTTCTGAGGCATCTTCGCAGTCATCATCAACAACAACATTGATTGATTCCATCATGGTCTTGGTTCGTTTGTTGAAGACTCGGTATGCGCGACTATTCCTTGAGTAACCAAGGAAGATGCCTTCATCGCTTTTTGGGTCAAGCTTTCGACGAGGCTCTCTATCAGCCAGAATATAACAAGTGGAGCCAAAGATATGGAAGTACTTAACATTTGGCTTTCTCCCCCTCCATATTTCATAATGAGTTACAGACATACCTGGTCGGAGAGTGACTCGATTGTGGATATGGCAAGCAGTGTTAAGTGCTTCTGCCCAAAAGTGAGTTGGTATGTCCTTAGCCAGCATCATAAACTCTCGCCATCTCCTGTAAAGTCCTGTTCTTGTGCTCAACAATGCCATTTTGTTGAGGAGTGATTGGTGCTGAGAATTCATGAGCTATCCCTTCTGAGTTGCAGAAGTCTGCAAACTTGTTGTTTTCAAATTCACGACCATGATCATTATGAAGGCGGATTATTTTGCCAATTGTCTCTCCTTTTTCCCTTTGAACTTGGATGCATAAATTCTTGAAGATCGAGAAGGTATCTGATTTTTCACTAGGGAATTCAACCCAAGTGTATCGTGAGTAATCATCTACACACACAAAGACATATCGCTTTCCTCCAAGGCTTTCAACTTGCATTGGTCCCATGAGGTCAACATGTATTAGCTCAAGTACCCGAGAGGTGGTGATATGCTGAAGCTTCTTGTGTGACATCTTGGTTTGCTTACCAATCTGACATTCTCCGCAGATCTTTCCTTCTACTATTTTCAGGTTTGGAATTCCTGTGATTGCCTGCTCTGAGATTGCCTTCTGCATACTTCTAAGATTTAGATGTCCAAGCTTTCGGTGCCATAGTTTGGTTTCTTCTGCTTTGGAGACAAGGCACTTGGTCGTTTCGATATGTGTCTCGGGAGACCAGATATAGCAATTATCCGTTGAGCGAACTCCTTGTAGAATAGTGACCTGATCGAAGTTTTTAACTATACAGGCTTCTTTAGTGAATTTCACTTCTAAATCTTGATCACAGATCTGACTGATGCTAATCAGGTTTGCCTTAAGTCCTTCTACAAGCAATGCTTCAGTCAGGCAAGTGACTCCTGGATGCTTGAGCACTCCTTTTCCAATGATTCGAGCTCGAATCCCATCTCCAAACGTAGCAAAGCAGTTTGTATATAATTTGAGATTGGAGAGAAACTCTGGAGTACCTGTCATGTGTCGAGAACATCCACTGTCGAGATACCAGTCCTTGTTTGTTGAAGCACTTAAGGATGTATATGCAACATTAGCTCGATAGACCAGGTTCTTAGGTCTCCATTCAAGGCCGAACGTCTTCGGAGTAGATGAGAGATGCCTTTGATATTTCTTTTGTGGTAGCTGAGCTTGCTTCCTTTTAAGAAGTTGAAAACAAAAAGGTCTGATGTGACCTGGTTGACCACAGTAATGACATATCCATTGATATTTATAAGCTAGTCTTCTGTAGCTTTGTTGTCTGTGTGGAGGATGTCTTCTGGCAGTTACTTGACAAGAACAGATTGTAGACGATGTTATGGCTTTTGTTGTAGGTCGTCCTGTAGGATGTGTTGGGGCATCCAGTGGTTTCTTGTCAGCTATGGCTTGTTGTGGGATAAACTTTGTCACTGCTGTTGAGGGGACAGCGTGTGTGTACCCTAGTCCCGTTGTATCTTTGGACTGTTTTCCCACTGATAGAATCTTGTCAAGGCTTTTTGTGCTAGGATTCATCATCTTTACCGATTTAGTCATGAGACTAATTTCTCCATTGAGTCTGGTGATTTCTCGTTTCAGCTTCACGATTGTCTCTAGAAACCTAGACTTGTCGTTGGTAAGACTAATAATCCTTTCACCTTGTTGATCAAGTATCAGAGTTTCCTTGATCCATCTGGTATGCACGCCTTTGTATGCCTCGACTAGCTTCTCTTTAGTCCAATTCTCATTTGGAGTGGGATCATCATTGATATTGGCAGCATTATCAACATTACATGCAGGAGTAGTAGTAGTGAATGCAACAAAGTTGCTTACCTCTTCAGATCCGCTATCTTCATTGTCATTATCTGATAAGGTGGCATTGTATCCACGTTTTTGTTGTTTGAGGAAATTTGGACATTCTCTACGGAGGTGGCCGAATCCTTCACATTCATGACATTGAAGTCCTTTGATTTTGTTTTCTTCCCCACTTCTGTTTGGTCTGTCAAGACTTCCTCCAGCTTGAGCTTTTTGTGGAGCTTTGTTTCTGGCATTTGCCGTGACATTCCGTCCACCCATTCGACTAAATCTTCTCATGGCTTTGTTGTAATTTTTTGTGAGAAGAGCCATTGTAGCATCGATGTCTTCATCAGAATCGGAATCTTTAGGATCTGGTTGCTTGTGTGTTGAGCTTTTGAAAGCAACTCCCTTGTTCCTTTTGTCGATGTTGGGTAGATACAACTCATAGGTCATTAGAGACCCCATCAGCTCATCAAATTTCAAGACCTTGAGGTCATGAACTTCCTCAATAGCTGTGATCTTCATCTTAAACCTAGGGCTAAGAGCACGCAGGGTTTTTCTTACCAATTTTTCATCAGACATTGGTTCTCCCAGAGAGTAGGATTCATTGGCTAGATCACGAATACGAACATTGAAATCTGCAATTGATTCGTCTTCTTTCATGATGAGGGCTTCGAAGTTGGTAGTCATATATTGCAGTTTTTGTTCTCAAACCTTAGTTGTTCCTTCATATGCAACAGCCAGGATGTCCCATGCTGATTTGGCAGTTGTGCATGTGTTGATCAGTCTGAACACGTTTTTGTCAACACCATTGAATATAGCATTCAGAGCTCGAGAATTTTCTAGTGATTCTTCATCTTCATTATCAGTCCAGTCTTTTTCTGGTTTTGGGCCGATAGGATTACCATCACTGTCACTGAGTTGTGGAGCATTCCAACCATTGATTACAACCTTCCATGTCTTGTTGTCTAGTAACTTCATGAAGGCACACATTCGAGCCTTCCAATAGCCATAGTTGCTTCCATCTAGCACAGGTGGTCGATTTATGGATCCTCCTTCTCTGGTATTGTCCATCTTGATCAAAATATTTGTTTAGGACCTTAACCTAAAGCTATAGGTGCCCCCTCTAATACCAATTGAAATTCTGATCAGCTAGTCGTGCAAGATGCCACACACAATGTTACGCAGGATGCTATACCGTTGTGTCTGAGTTCTTGCGTAGATAATGCAGGACAGTAAATATAAAGCTATAAGTAATGACACAGCAGATTGTTTACCCAGTTCGGTGCAACGTCACCTACGTCTGGGGGCTCTTAGCCTAGTGGAAAGATTTCACTTATCAGTAATCCGTCAGAACATACAAGTACCTGTGATCACTCCTAGATCTATACTTTATGCTACGTCTTACAGTGTCATCTATCTCAGGGTCTCCCCCTGAATCCAAGAACGTCTTGATTCCACTCTTTGAGCAATCGCCTTGCTCTGTCGTCGTCAAGTCTTCTTCAAGCTTGGTGGTTGCGTGCAGTCTTCACTTACGCGAATAGAAAAACCCTCAATCACCTAACTCTCTATAGTTAAGTAATGCACAATATCTTAAGCTCAATTAGCAATTTCTCAGCTCGCAAACCTTCACGTCTAAGAACCTTGCAAATTGTTGCTAGGAAACAAATAAAGAACCACACAATTGCTAAGGGGGTAGCCTAAGCTTTTATAGCAATCGAGGATGAGTACTAACCCTAATGGGTTTCCTCACAAGCGCCGTCTTTCTTCTTTGCAGATTAGGAGTCAATTTCCTAATCGTCTTCTTGCTTTTCTGCCGAATCTGCATTTTCCTGATTTCTGTCGATCAGGATGTTTGCCGATACGCTGTCAACAATGTTACACAAGATGTCGTAGAAGATGCTTCGACATTATTTGTAACCTGTTTCTTCAGTTCCCTTAAAGTTTAGCCAATCTCTAAAACTGTCGTAACTACAACGTTGATAATGGTGATGTGGAGATTACTTATGTACCGAATGATGATAACATTACTGATCCCCTGACAAAGGCTCTATAGCAACCAAAGCATAAGGCACATGTGAGGTCTATAGGAGTAGATTGGATTTTAGGTTTGAACTAGGGACAAGTGAGAGATTGTTAGGATTATGCCCTTGTCTAATGTAGTAAGTTAATCTACATTATAATGTTTCGTCATTTTTTCGAATTAATAAAATAGCATTATATTACTATCGTGTTGAAGTAATATATCGAATGTAATTTGATCCATATCATTATGTGTATAAGCACAAATAGTAGAATTGTAGATCAGAAAGAATTACATTTGATTAGTCCCTGATCAGCTAAACTTCGTTAAGAAGCGATCAGTATGAGACTAACACCTTGTGATCACGCTCTACTGATCATGACAAAGTAAGTGTCGGAGTAATATCATAGATATCATCGGATATTGTAATTTCTCATTATATCCTAAGACCAAGGAGTCTTTGTATGCACTGTGTAATGAATCTCTAAGTTTGACCTAGTCTAACATTACCTGTAAAAGGGTAGCCATAACGGCTCTGATTTGGCTTGGTTATGAATTACATGAGTGAACTCGAAAGACATCTGAGGGATTTATCACTCATACTCCGGTATGGGAAAGTATCCGTTTAGTTTAGCTGATGAGTATGACTGAAGGAATAGCATGGTCATGCAGGTGATACTTTTGTATCAGTTTTCAGTCATCTCAGATATCAAGAAACAGTGATTGATAAATTAGGATGACGGTTCTATGCCTATTCATCAATCTGGATATCAGTTTGATAAGAGGATAGTGACATGCACGATAACAGGTTAAGTCAAATCGTCGATAATCACGGACGTTGGGTAATCATAATGTCTTCCTAGAGGCCACTTATGATGGAAGGGGTAAAATAGTAATTTTACCAGTCTACCAACAGGTCGTGAGCCTAAAGGGTCACACACTTTAAGTACAGTATATAGCAAAACAAGCTTGGATGGAAATTGGGAGAATCCGCTTTTCGATTTAGTCAAATTGAAAACGATTCGGTTGATTTCTGGCCTAGGTTTATTAACTAGACGGTTGAGGAAATCAAGTTAAAGAGATTGGACCGGTTTAGCTAAACCATTTAATTAGAACCCAACTCAAATGGCTTTAATTAAGTTTTAGCTAATTGGGCTTAAAGCCCATTCTTGGTTTTAATTAAGAATGGGGTTTAAGTGTAAATAAGATGTTTTACGTGGATTTAATTATGTGAATTTAAAGATATTAAAAATAAGATTTTTTCCACATAATTCCTAACCCTAAAACCTCCTTATTTTCGGCCACCCTCTCTCTCTAGCCGCCCCTCCCCTCTTCTTCCATTGTTGAGTTTTTACTTTTCTTCTACACACAACACTAGTAAACTTGTGTGTAGAAACCTTGGTAGAGGTGATGTGCTTGTGTGGACGATCTAGAGAACATATAAACTTTATGTTTTGATCGATTTGCAAAAGGTATTCTCATATTTGATTTTATTATTTGCATGCTGAAATTTTCAGATAAGATCTCTGTCTTCGAATTCCATGGTTAATTTCAAGTCCGCTGCATGAATTTAATTGTTTGGAACCCATGGGATTCCTTCACTCATCAAGTGGCCTAAACAGATATCATTCTCATACCGGAGTATGAGGGATAAATCCCTTAGCCGTCTTTCAAGTTCACTCATGTAATTTATAACTAAGTCAATCCAAGCCCTTATAGCTACCCTTTTACAGGTTACGTTAGACTAGGTCAAACTTAGATACTTATTACATAGTGATCACAAAGACTCCTCGGTCTAAGGATACAATGACAAACTACGATATGTGAGTATGCTTATGCCAGCATCTATGCTACATACTCACCATCGGGTCGTCCAATATCATTCCCTAAAGATACCTATGATCTAACTCCGGCACTCGCCTTGCCATGATCAGTAAAGCGTGATAATAAAGAGTTAGCCTCATACTGGTCGCTTCTAATGAAGCTTAACTAACCAGGGACACATTGAATATGATTCATTAAAATCTGCAGTTCTACTATTAGTGATGACACACATAATAATACAGATCAAATCATATCTAATATATTACTACATTACATTAGTAATATAATGTCGTTTTATTTATTCAAAAGATGATAAAATACTACATAATATGGAAAACTTTACATTGGGCTAGGGCATAACTCTAACACACCCGGTACCTCACCTGGTTGCCTCACTGTCCCTCACGGGTTGCCGGGTTAACGCCAACCTGTCGGGTTGGACCCGGCAGGTGCTACCCGTTATCTTTTTTTCTTTCTCTTGCTCGCTTCGTCTAATTAGCCATTCTAGACTCGTGTTCGCTAGCTACTACCTCCTTGTGGGATCGATAATTTGGGGTGATAATATTACTTCCCTTTTTGCAATTGAACGGTACACTGCTGTAACGCGAGAGGTGAAAACCGTTGTGCGACGTTTTTATCGCGTCAAGCAAATGGCGCCGTAGCTGGGGAGGTGTAGATATCTAGTGACTCTAGTTGAAGTTGTTAGATTCGTGTCTTAAGTGTTTTCGAGCCTGACAGGCCTGCCATTGTAGACTCATGTTCGTTAGTTTTGTTCTAACGGCCCTAGTTGAACTGGTAGGGCTTTACCTCGAGTGTTATTTTTGGAAAGAAAAATATTGTAATTTAAAATATTTTTAGGTCTTTGTTGTTTGAGCCCGGTAGTGGTGCCTTGATCGTCGAGCTTGACATGCCTGCCATTGTAGGCTCGTGTTCGTTATCTTTATTTTAGCGGCTCTAGTTGAACTGGTAGGGTTTTACCTCGAGCATTGATCTTGAGTATTTTTATTTTGCGGATATTTTTCAAATTTTTATTTTTATTTTTGGAAAGAAAACTAGTTGTAATTTAAAATAATTTTAGGTCTTTGTTGTTTGAGCCTAATAGTGGTGCCTCGAGCCTGATATGCCTTCAATTGTAGACTCGTGTTCGTTAGCTTTGTTCTGGCGGCTCTAGTTGAACTGGTAGGGTTTAGCCTCGAGCATTGATCTTGAGTATTTTAATTTTGCGGTTTTTTTTTAAAAAAATTGTTGGAAAGAAAAATAGTTGTAATTTAATAGATGTCTTTGTTGTTTGAGTCCGGTAGTGGTGCCTTGAGCGTCGAGCCTGACCTACCTGCCATTGTAGACTCGTGATCGTTAGTTTTGTTCTAGCGGCTCTAGTTGAACTCGTAGGGTTTTGCCTCGAGTATTGATCTTGAGTATTTTTGTTTTACAATTATTTGTTTTGAAAACTTTGTATATATTTTTATTTTTTTTAAGAAAAACTCCCAAAAAGATTTTATTTATTTTTATTATTTTTATTTTTTTGTGCTCTACATTATTGCACCCATACTCTCACTTCTTTCCTCTAGTGTTGCATGTGAGTTTTGAATTTCACATTATTCGAGAAGGCTTCGGAGAAGAGCAAATCGCCAAGGAGAGAGATGATATGTTTGAAGTGGTTGAAGAGCCACTATTAGCTCAGGAGGTCGAAGAGGATCTGCATGTACCCCAAGGAGCATGAGAATTCGAATGTCCTCAAGTGGTTGACAAGGATAAAGAGGAAAAGGAGACAGAGCCAACCTTGTGAGCGCTTTAAAGCGTGGGTCGTGTAATTTCAACATTAATCTTTATATGCTTAACCATATGAACATTATGCAACATGCTCTTTTCTGACTTGGTCGATA
This sequence comes from Geranium rotundifolium, assembly GCA_963920655.1. NCBI lineage: Eukaryota > Viridiplantae > Streptophyta > Magnoliopsida > Geraniales > Geraniaceae > Geranium > Geranium rotundifolium. The sequence goes on along the minus strand of OY987313.1, from coordinate 32,390,973 downwards.
GTTGAAATTGTTGGGGTTAATGACTCTTAAAGATGAGGTCTTTTGGTCTTCCCCTTTTGGAGGTTACAAGACCTTAATTGGTCTTTAATTGGTTGGTAACCTCCACCATTATTGGGTCTTAAAAGTACTCTTTTATCACCATTTTTTTTCGATCACTATATAATCGTTGGATGATCATGGTGAAGAACAGAACCAAAAACAATGATTTTTTTTCCTATAATCGTTCTCTCTCAAATTGATCTTTTCGAATCGGTTTTTCGGTATTGAATTGTGCAAGCTCCAGACTCTGATGTGTGAGTGGGCACGCATTAGAGGGACTACCGTGTTAACCTCGGAGGCAACCGGAATACGATCGCCACCTCGATCCAACCGGAAAAATTGTTTTCAAGTCAGTGACCACCATACCACGGCGCGATAACCTTATATCGAAAAATATATTTTCTAACTCCATTATTATTATACTCAAATTCTAGTTCCTACAATTTGAAAGCAATTTATCTTAGTATACCAATATGAGTTTGAGTTTGTTATTGGTGTTTGGTGTTGTAAAATGGTAACTACGACATATATATTGATGACACGAATGAGCACAAAAAGAGAAATGGAGATGGTTCCTTAATAAATGGGAGATTGCGTGGTCACCATGAGATGGGAGCATGAAATTTGCCGAGGTATGATAATATGTTCAAATGCCAAAGCTAGTTAAGCAACCCTTTTGGTAAGCCATTATATATGTGTTTCACTGAAATTTTGCTGAGCTCTTATTAAAATATATATGTGATCATAAATATACATGTACGATATGTATAGGATGTGTTCTATGTATATTCATAGTACTTATATGTGCCTACATTATTGAAAATCTATTCTGTGAGCATGCTAACATTATCAATGACATGTAAGGAGACGCTCTCTGGACAACCGAATTCTATATGCTATTGCTAGCTATAAGGGAATGGAGCAGAACAAGTTGAGGACCTGGACCGGCGATGGGACATACCAGTCAAGCGAATCACCTCGGTGTCGGGAGATAAAGTCACCCAGACGGTGATGGATGTGCGGTTGAGATCAACGATGTTGATGCTCGGACCACACAACAGATACCAAATCGTTCCTCGATGCAAACCGGCTGAGATCAACGATGTTGATGCCGACGGACTGTGTCATCGTCAAAAAGCACGACCTTGACAGAGCTTCTTATCGTGGAATCAGCAACGGCGAAGGAAGCGGGGCGGTGAATTGACCGCCTCAGAAGGACGGCGGCGCTCAGAAGATGAGTTTACTTTCTAATTTGGTATGAACAGGTTTTGGATTAATGTGTGTGGGAGGGCTTCTAGACAAAAACTAATAAGGAGTTGATGTAGGGTTTTGGAGCGTTCTAGATCGTCGAGATAGCGGAAGCAATAAAAGATAATCTACTCCAAACCTTGTCCAAGAACATTTAAACCATTAAATCCCAAAGCAAAATCTATTCCACAAGATGTTTACCTTTAAGTCTTGTTTGAATCGATAAAGAAGAACGTTCGGATCTTCTTCTCTAAAGCAAGTCCACACCAAGAGGATGATCTTCAAGATCCTTCACTTAATTGCCTACTAGAACAATTAAATGAAGAACAAGAGAGAAAGAGGGTGAGAGGAGAGGGGTGGCCGGCCACTATGAGAGAGAGAGGATGTTTTTGTGAGTTTTGTGGCTTAATGAATTAATGAATTAAAGTCTTGCATTATAATTCATCATCCAACTCACAAGTATGGGTTAAAAGTGATTGGCATGGGCTTAAAGGAGCTTTAACCCATACCCCTTAAATCACTCACCTCTTAATCCACAATCACCAACTAAGCATGGCATTGTGTGGCCCCCACAATGTCCCACCAAGTGGACCGGCCATATGGCCTTATTGGGCCGGCCATGAGGCTTCATGGGCCGAGCCCAATAGGCCCTCCCGTGTAGTCTCATGCCGCGTCCAAAAGTTGCCCGACCCTTTTGTCGTTACTTATCAAACAAAGTCCGACGCGATATCGACGAAAAACTCAATTTTTCTCGATTCGCTAATTATTCTCTCAAACCGAACCTATGGCACAAAACCTCCAGTTTTGTCCATATACTTCTCCTTAAGAAACATCCATGTTTCCTTGTCTCATGTTATCCGTCTTGTATGTGTGTGACCCTCTAGGCTCATGCCACCGTTGGCAGATTGGCGCAAGACTCGCTCTTGCCCGATCCATCATAAGTAGTCTCTAGTAAAACATTATGATTACCCAAGGTGCACGATGATCGATGATTCGACTTAACTTTCTGCGTACAAGTGACCATCCTTTTATCTCTAGATATCCCGATTGATCTCAAGGCATAGAGTCGTCTCCCTTGTTCAATCAATCATTGTTACTTGATATGCGAGATGACTGAGAAATGATAACCCGTATCATTTGCATAGCCATGCTTTTTCTTTCAGTCAGTCTCCATCAAGAGGCCTTCTAACAGATATCTTTCCCATACCGTAGTATGAGGGATAAATCCCTTGGCCGTCTTTCGTGTCACTCATGCAACCCGTTCCGCCACCCAATCATACCCTTTATAGCAATCCTTTTACAGAAAGCGTTTGGCGCAAGTTAAAGCCGTACGTTCATTGCATAGTGATCACAAAGACTCCTTGGTCTAAGGACGTCGTGACAAGCTATCGCATTTGAATATGTTTATGGCTTAATCTATGAAAACACTATTCAAAGCGGGTCGTCCGATATCAATCACCTCATGATATCTATGATATGGTTCAAGGATCCCACATCCTTATGACAAGTAGAACTACGTCATTAAGAACCATCCTCATACTGGTCGCTTTTAAGGAAGCATAGGTTGACCAGGGACTCGTTAAGTGTGATCCGTACAGATTTATGGTTCTACTACTTTAGTGGTCATAAATTAGATCATGCTTAACATATTACTTCAACACATAAGTAATATAAAGCCGTTTATATTTATACATTACAAACGATGATATTTGTACATAGACGTTTACAGGCTAATACCAATTGGACTAGGGCACAAATGCTATCAATCTCCCACTTGCCCTTAGCTCCAATCTAAGTCCCAGTCTATACCCATTGACCTAACATGTTTTTCATGTTTATCTTGAGGAAGAGCCTTGGTCAATGGGTCGGCTGTGTTATCATCAGTTGCAACGTAGTGGATCTTCACGTCACCTCTAGCAATTATGTCGCGGATGATGTGATACTTTCTGAGTACATGTTTGGATCTGTTATGTGCCCTGGGTTCCTTAGCTTGCGCAATAGCCCCGGTGTTGTCACAATATAAGTCTACTGGGTTAGACGGGTTTTTAATTACACCTAACCCAGCCATGAAACTCCTGATCCATACAGCCTCTTTTGCCGCCTCACATGCGGCAATGTACTCAGCTCCCGTCGTAGAGTCGGCAATGGTATCCTGCTTCTTGCTTTTCCAGCTGAATGCTCCACCGTTCAACATAAACACATATCCCAACTGACTCTTAAAGTCATCGGGGTCTGTCTGGAAACTAGCGTCGACAAATCCTTTGACGACGAGATCATCATTTCTGCCCCCGTATACAAGAAAGGCGTCCTTGATTTTTCTCAAATATTTGAGAATCGCCTTGACAGCCATCCAGTGTGCCTCACCGGGTTTGGATTGATGTCTACTGGTACAACTTAGGGCAAACGAGACATCTGGTCTCGTGCATATCATGGCATACATTATGGACCCTATAGCCGAAGCATATGGGATCTCATTCATTCTTGCTAGCTCTGCAGGTGTCTCAGCACCCTGCTTCTTGCTAAGCTTCACGCCATGACGCATGGGCAGCAATCCTTTCTTTGAATCTTGCATTGAGAATCGTCTCAACACCTTGTCTATATAAGTGCTTTGACTTAAGCCCAAGACCCGCTTGGCACGGTCTCTATATATCTTGATTCCCAAGATGTAAGAGGCCTCGCCTAAGTCCTTCATTGCGAAACACTCACCTAACCAAGTCTTCGTTAAGAGCAAGGTAGGGACGTCATTTCCAATGAGCAGTATGTCATCAACATAAAGCACTAAAAAGATTATGTTGCTCCCACTTGCCTTTTTAGTTCTTGACGAAGGTTCATCATCGTTCTTGACGAAGCCAAAACGTTTTACTACTTCATCAAAACGCTGATTCCAACTCCGAGATGCTTGCTTCAAACCATAGATTGATTTGAGCAACTTGCAAATCTTTCCCTTATTCTTTGGATCCTCAAAACCCTCAGGCTGAGACATATAAACGTCCTCAGCTAACCTCCCGTTGAGGAAGGCGGTTTTGACATCCATTTGCCATATCTCATAGTTGTGATATGCTGCTATGGCAAGAAGAATGCGGATAGATTTGACCATAGCTACTGGAGAAAAGGTCTCTTCATAGTCAATTCCGTGGACTTGTCTATAACCTTTTTCTACCACTCTCGCATTATAGGTCTGAGGTTTGCCATCCATGTCAATCTTTATTTTAAAGATCCATTTACACCCTATGACCTTAACATCAGGGGTATGATCTACCAAGTCCCACACTTGATTATCTGACATGGATTGCATTTCTTCCCTCATGGCTTCCAGCCATTTCTCAGAGCCGGTTCCGTCCAAAGCCTCTCGAAAGTTAGCTGGATCATTGTCCACTAGTACTAAACCATCACCTTCAGTTACTAAGAAACCGTATCTGACAGGTGCATGACTTATCCTTTCAGAGCGCCTCGGACCGTCCTCATTAACTGCAGCTATTGGTTCTTGCTCAATGACCACTTCTGGCTCTACCTCTTCTAGTGGGTCTTCTCGTGGTTCCCGAGTGACCATCTCATACTTCGTCAAGATGAATAGCCCTCCCACTGACTGTCTTGGAAATGAACTCTTTTTCCAAGAACGTCCCACCTCGAGCGACAAAAACTTTATTTTCGCTCGGTTTGTAGAAGTAGTATCCTTTTGTTTCTTTTGGATATCCGATGAAAGTGCATTTATCTGATCTTGGTTCGAGCTTGGTTGCAAGCAACCTTTTAACATAAGCCTCGCAACCCCAGATTTTAAGGAAGGACAAAACGGGTTACTTCCCGTACCATTTTTCAAATGATGTCCCTTCCACTGCTTTCGACGGAGCCCTATTTATTATGAAAGCGGCCGTTTGCAGAGCATAACCCCAGAAGGAGATCGGGAGATCAGTGAGACTTAACATTGATCGAACCATATCTAACAATGTTCGATTCCTCTGTTCGGACACACCATTAAGTTGCGATGTTCCTGGCGGAGTCCACTGAGATAGTATTCCATCTTCAGTAAGATAACTAAGAAACTCCTCGGATAAGTATTCTCCACCCCGATCAGAACGGAGTGCCTTGATACTCTTTCCGAGTTGGTTTTCTACTTCAGTCCTAAACTCTTTGAATTTATCAAAAGCTTCGGACTTATGTCTCATGAGATAGACATAACCATATCTACTGAAATCGTCAGTAAATGTGATAAAGTAGCCTAAACCACCTCTGGGATGCGTACTCATTGGTCCACATACGTCTGAATGTATTAGACCCAATAAGTCACCTGCCCTCTCACCTAAACCAGTGAAGGGCGCTTTAGTCATCTTGCCCATCAAACAAGCTTCGCATCTTTCAATCACTTGGAATTCGAATTGACTTAGAAGTCCGCGCTTATGAAGCGCTGAGATGCGTTTCTCATTTATGTGACCTAGACGACAATGCCAGATAAGAGTTTGGTCTAAATCATTAGTTTTAAACTTCTTAGCATTTATATTATAGAGCATGTTGGATTTCGAGTTTTGCATATTCAATATGTATAATCCTCCAACAGTGCGAGCATTACCATAATATATGTTGTTGCGCATAATATCAAAAAACCCGTTTTTAATATTGAAATAATAACCTTCTTTCTCAAGAAGAGAAATTGAGATAATATTCCTGCTGAAAGCAGGTACGCAAAAAACATCATTAAGTTCAATTACAAGCCCACTGGGCAAAGCAAGGTACACAAAACCCACGGCAGTTACGGCAACTCTGGTATTGTTCCCAACTCTTAGGTCCACCTCGCTTTCCCCCATATCTCTTCTACTATGTAACACCTGCACATTGGCACAGATATGAGACTCAGCTCCAGTATCTAGTACCCAGGTATTTATTGTAGAAAGATATAGCTCTAATGGAATACCTGATGAAGTGGCGGCCCCACCGCCCTTCTTCTGATCCTTCTTCAACTGCTGACAGTCTTTCTTCCAATGACCAGGCTTTTGACAGTAGAAACAGACCGACTCCTTTGCCTTCCCTTTGCCTTGCACGGGCATGTGAGGTCTAGGAATAAATGGTCGTCTGTTCCTCCCTGCCAGGTGTCTTGGGCCTTTACCCTTGCCACCAACAGCTTTGAAGCTGGGTCCCTTCTTGACCATGAAGACATTTTTGGACGAACTGCCCTTATGCTCTTCTCGGCAGTTACTAGCATGCTGTGCAACTCCGACACGGTCTTGTCCATATCATTCATGTGATAGTTCATGACGAACCCACCATATGCATGAGGAAGGGATTGCAGAACAAAATCCGCAGCCATTTCCTTTTCCATAGACATACCGATACTACTCATATGGTCAAAATGCCCCTTCATCTGTAGGACGTGAGGACCTACGGAGCTGCCTGCTGACATTTTGCAGGCTATGAGTTCTCGGAGAACAGTGTATTTTTCAATACGTACTTTCTCCTTGAACATATCCTTGATCTGTGCAAACATTGCAAACGGATCATGGGATAGCTCCATAAACTGCTTTTGGAGGTCCGCCTTCATGCAGCCCAGCATGACACACGCAACGTCGATAGAGTCGCTAAGGTGTTTCTGGTACGCATCCTTAACGACCCTCGTTGCGTTGGCAGCTTGCTCCTCAGGGATAGCCTTATCAAGGACGTACTCCCTGCGTTCCATTTTTAACACAAGTCGCAAATTTCTGTCCCAGTCTAGATAATTTGTCCCGTTGAGTTTACACTTCTCGAGTATAGTCCTCAATGACAAATTAGCAAGTTTGTTGAATTACTAGCCATTTCTACACGAAGAAAGTAAATTTAATCAGAATAGTTGAATAAATTTACGAAGATCCGAATTAAACACCAACCATTAGATTCTAAAAAATAGAATCTTTAAACCAAGATCCCTTATTCGTCATTTGAAGTGCGCTAAGGCGCACCGCTCCAATTGACTTATTTAGGTAGGACACCCGTCCAATTACAACTCGTGTAACTCTTAGTCAGGGTATGTGTAAAACACACGGCTTACCCTTCCGATGCCCCAGCTCGACCTCAGGCCAAGAATCGTGGTTGAGTCAACCAACTTTCACTAACGAGTTAACTTTGTGCAGATGCTCCGCTAAGGTGCACGACATCCCACAAAGTTTTACCATTCCCATCTAGAACCCATTCGATCGATGCTCCGCTAAGGCGCACGACACCGATAAAATGTTTCTACATGGGTGTGAATTTGGGTGGCATCTCCCTTGCAACCCGTGCAAATACGTTTCAAATTTGAACTCATCCATCACAACCCGTGTGATGATAGTTCACAACGCTTTAAACATGCAAACAATTAAAGTTGATTTTAATCTTTGCATGTGAGGTGATCTCTTATAAACTTATAAACTAATCATGCAAGCATGCAATTAATTAAATAATTCAAGCAGTCATCCATAAAACGTTAAATATGCATTTTATAACCCATCCTAATCTTAGGATTCTACGAGTCTTCACATCTTCTCGTCTTTCTCATTCGGGCTCCCACTAGCTCTTGGACTTCCTCCAAGACCGTCATCGTGCTCGATTTTTCATCCTTCTCGTCTTTGAGTAATAATTACAATTAATACTCGGTTCGTAGACCGAATAAAAAATAATTACACTTTATGGGCTCGAATAAAAGAATAATTACACGCTAACACTAACGATATGCAAACCGTGAAAGTGATAAATCTAATGGGCTACTAATGCATCATACATTTCATCACATCATCCAACATGTTATCACACAAACATGTTATCAAATAATATGCAATAATTCCGGCTTTAATTTTGCCAAGTTGCTTGGTCAGGTTTATCGAAACTAGACCTTTTCGAAAAACGGTTTATCGAAACCGATTAAATTTTGAAAGTTTTCGAAATATTGGATCGCGGGTTCGTGACATGTATCAAACACCACACACGAACCAAGTCAGGCCAAGCCAATGGGCCGAGGGCCCATTGGGCCGAGCCCAACTATGCACGGCCCGGTTTGGGCCTTGGAAGGCCCAAACCTGGCTTGCCGCCACTCTCGGCCTCGGCCTAGAGTGGGGACGGGCCCGCTCACCGCCGGCCTCACCGGCCTCCGGTGACCTCCGTCCAGTACCTTCGATCCGGCTCCCCGAGAGTCTCTTCTCGGACCCGACAAATCCAATAATTTCCGAAAAATTCCAAATTTAATATATTTTTCAAAAATAATATATTTCATGCAAATCTCCCAAAAAGCATTAAAATCATGTTATCAACTTTTAGCATGCAAATAATCACAAAACCGAAATGAATTCAACAAGACAAAGATTAAGAGGGTAACCAACGCTCTGATACCACTGTAGGGTTTTGGAGCGTTCTAGATCGTCGAGATAGCGGAAGTAATAAAAGATAATCTACTCCAAACCTTGTCCAAGAACATTTAAACCATTAAATCCCAAAGCAAAATCTATTCCACAAGATGTTTACCTTTAAGTCTTGTTTGAATCGATAAAGAAGAACGTTCGGATCTTCTTCTCTAAAGCAAGTCCACACCAAGAGGATGATCTTCAAGATCCTTCACTTAATTGCCTACTAGAACAATTAAATGAAGAACAAGAGAGCAAGATGGGGAGAGGAGAGGGGTGGCTGGCCACTATGAGAGAGAGAGGATGTTTTTGTGAGTTTTGTGACTTAATGAATTAATGAATTAAAGTCTTGCATTATAATTCATCATCCAACTCACAAGTATGGGTTAAAAGTGATTGGTATGGGCTTAAAGGAGCTTTAACCCATACCCCTTAAATCACTCACCTCTTAATCCACAATCACCAACTAAGCATGGCATTGTGTGGCCCCCACAATGGCCCACCAAGTGGGCCGGCCATATGGCCTTATTGGGCCCTTATTGGGCCGGCCATGAGGCTTCATGGGCCGAGCCCAATGGGCCCTCCCGTGTAGTCTCATGCCGCGTCCAAAAGTTGCCCGACCCTTTTGTCGTTACTTATCAAACAAAGTCCGACGCGATATCGACGAAAAACTCAATTTTTCTCGATTCGCTAATTATTCTCTCAAACCGAACCTATGGCACAAAACCTCCAGTTTTTTCCATATACTTCTCCTTAAGAAACATCCATGTTTCCTTGTTTCATGTTATCCGTCTTGTATGTGTGTGACCCTCTAGGCTCATGCCACCGTTGGCAGATCGGCGCAAGACTCGCTCTTGCCCGATCCATCATAAGTGGTCTCTAGTAAAACATTATGATTACCCAAGGTGCACGATGATCGATGATTCGACTTAACCTTTGTGCGTACAAGTCACCATCCTTTTATCTCTAGATATCCCGATTGATCTCAAGGCATAGAGTCGTCTCCCTTGTTTAATCAATCATTGTTACTTGATATGCGAGATGACAGAGAAATGATAACCCGTATCATTTGCATGGCCATGCTTTTTCTCTCAGTCAGTCTCCATCAAGAGGCCTTCTAACGGATATCTTTCCCATACCGTAGTATGAGGGATAAATCCCTTAGCCGTCTTTCGTGTCACTCATGCAACCCGTTCTGCCACCCAATCATGCCCTTTATAGCAATCCTTTTACAGAAAGCGTTTGGCGCAAGTTAAAGCCGTACATTCATTGCATAGTGATCACAAAGACTCCTTGGTCTAAGGACGTCGTGACAAGCTATCGCATCTGAATATGTTTATGGCTTAATCTATGAAAACACTATTCAATGTGGGTCGTCCGATATCAATCACCTCATGATATCTATGATATGGTTCCAGGATCCCACACCCTTATGACAAGTACAACTACGTCATTAAGAACCATCCCCATACTGGTCGCTTTTAAGGAAGCATAGGTTGACCAGGGACTCGTTAAGTGTGATCCGTACAGATTTATGGTTATACTACTTTAGTGGTCATAAATCAGATCATGCTTAACATATTACTTCAACACATAAGTAATATAAAGCCGTTTATATTTATACATTACAAACGATGATATTTGTACATAGACGTTTACAGGCTAATACCAATTGGACTAGGGCACAAATGCTATCAGTTGAACGGGCTATTAAATAATTAAACAAAATTAGTAAATATGATTATGCTAAGGTGGGCTTAGGACCCAATATTTAGTGCTAAAATGTGGTTCATTTCTTACAATTACTCTTTTATGATTTATGCAATTACGCATGATAGTGATGTCAAATAGATTTAAATAAATTGTTGCTATTGCTGGCTAATGGAAGTCTCGGAGACACCTCGAAACATATTAAGCAATAATGGCTTAATTTCCAAGACCAAGGCAAGGAGACGCTACATGGCATAAGCAAGGTATTGCTGAACCAAGACAACCGAGATGAGCGGTTCCAGTCTGTCCAAATTACTCTTGGTTTTTGCATCAGAAATATGGAACTCTCTAAAACCGGGTTATATTTGCTCTCCCTACTTACTATGATTATTTAAGTTCCCACCAGTACGTAATAATTCTTGTGTGAATTAATATATGGTTAAGCTAATTCGCTAATAAGACCGGAGGTATGAAGTGGCTTAAGGATATGATGGTGGAAGCATTTCAAGCCTATGACATATGGAAAGTTGAGGGCCTTGAGCTGGGCCTACAATGTTTAAAATTGCAATCACAAATCAAAATATTTGTGAACTCCTACGGGCCAAGTAAGTACTTTATATTAATTTGTGATATTAAAATGTATTTCTTTGTTACAATTTTGGTATGAGTGTGCCTTTAGGTTATACGTGGATGTTTAGTAGGCATGTTATTCATATTAATATAATTACTTGATATGGATAAATAGTAATTATTATTAGATTTTTAAGGTTCAAACAATCATACCAAAATGTGGGGGCTATCCTCTTAATACAAAGTTTTTTTTTGGCATGTGTGGGCGTATGACTTTTAATCGAACTCAAGGAAAGAATTATGAACCTAAAACCTTATAGCTATGTTCATTGGTTAAGGTATTGATAATGTTGCATATAGATTTATATCTCTAGGTAATCGCTTATTTCATGAGGATAGAGATGTTGAATTCCTTGAGCATGTGTCCCTTTTGAATAAAGATATATGTATATATATTGCTTCATCTATCATGCTTATTGTTGTTGTGCGCGTATAATTTATTTATGTAATAATTAACATGCCAATAGTCTTATTTCTAGTTTATAGTTTGATAAACGTGAAAGAAATAAGATGCATGCTTTAGAGAAAGATTACGGGGCTATCTTTCGTTGATATTTTCTATTGATAGTGCATGAGTAGACTACGTTAGTGATGAACTGGTCTCGATCTTTATAATAGAAAATGATGATGAATTGCATGATGAAGCAATGAGTAAATCATATGGGAAGGAAGCTTTTATTTTGAACTTGAGTCTATTGTTACCATCAGACTTGTGAGTTGTCTGGTTTTACTAATGGTTGTAAGTCCATTAGTAGTATTTGGATCTTCAGCGAAAGATGCAGTGGTACAATATAAAAGTTCTAAACTTGACTTATTGTTAGAGACTTTACATAAATATGTGTGTAAATCGTTGGTGAAGAGGTAATACTTTTATACCTATAGTTTAATAGGCTTCCTAACGTGTTGGAATACTATGTGACGTGAAATGGTTTTCAAAATTTTGTTGAAATAATTTTGAATACTTATTTATCTTCTATGGGGAGGATATCTAGTGGAAGTGTTCTTAACAGATTAGGTTAACGAACTCCATCAAGGAATCATAATTCACTACTCCTATGTTGACAGGATAAGTAGTTGAATGATCAAGTTAGTTCATCCATAACCAGTATTTGGTGGTGCTATAGAGACGCACTTAATGGATTTTAAAGCTGACAATTCATAACCAGTTTTTGGTGGTGTTATAGAGACGCACTTGATGGATCTTGAGTCAGACAATCTAAACCAATTTTTGTTGGTGCTATAGAGACGCACTTGATAGATTTTAAGGCTGACAATCCATAACCGGTTTTTGGTGGTGCTATGGAGACGCACTTGATAGATCTTGAGTCAAACAATCCAAACCAATTTTTGGTGGAGCTACAGAGACGCACTTGATGGATTTTGTCTACTGCTGACAGGTTGGACTTTATGTTCTTAATAGCTCTAATTTCAGTGCTATTGAGACGCACTTGACAAACTACCTCTGCGGGTGTGATGGTTTGGCCGCCATCTATGGAAGATTTGAGGAAATCTTCCTAGACCACTCTCGAGACCGAGGTGTACGCATGGCCGTAAAAGCGTGTTTTTTAATTGGTATCGTGGAACTTGCATAACTTGAAGGTATGATATGTGTTGTGGGGTGTATCAACGGAAAATAAAACAAGTTCAAGAAGAAATTCACTCTTTTTAAGAGTACGTTGTTGCCTCATCTCACTATGTGTTAATTTAAGTCGAAAGACATTAACACTTAAGTATCGATTACCTTCCCTTATCCAAGAACTTACCTCCTCAAAATCTTTTGTTCGCCATTAGTGGGGGATTGTTGGGGTTAATGACTCTTAAAGATGAGGTCTTTTGGTCTTCCCCTTTTGGAGGTTACAAGACCTTAATTGGTTGGTGACCTCCCCCATTATTGGGTCTTAAAAGTACTCTTTTTCACCATTTTTTTCTCGATCACTATATATTCGTTGGATGATCATGGTGAAAAACAGAACCAAAAACAATGATTTTTTCCTATAATCGTTCTCTCTCAAATTGATCTTTTCGAATCAGTTTTTGTGTATTGAATTGTGCAAGCTCCAGACTCTGATGTGTGAGTGGGCACGCATTAGAGGAATACCGTGTTAACCTCGGAGGCAACCGTAATACGATCGCCACCTCGATCTAACCGGAAAAATTTCTTTCAAGTCAGTGGCCACCATACCACGTCGCGGTAACCTTATATCGAAAAATATGTTTTCTAGCTCCATTATTGTGATACTGAAATTCTAGTAACTACAGAAATGTTTGATTTTGCAGGTTGGTAAGCAAAGAAGAGGTGAGGCCTCCCTGGATTGAGTCTCGAGAGGCTCAGTGTCGTCTAGCTAAAGACGTTAAAGAAACGCGCTTATTGGTAGGCACCCTATGACTTGTGAATATGGAACTTGTTTTAGTTTTTTGTTAGTGCAAATGCTCGTTAATTTTTGATGCATATGCCATGACTTTACATGCTTTGTTCTTCTATTGGCAAGGTTGGTTCGTAAACCGAAACAGGTATGAGCACAATTTTATCCACCTTAAATGGCTTTTAATTTTTAATTTTTAAGAGTCTTGTATATTGGAATAATTTTGGCTTGCCTAATGCATTAAATTTGTTTATGTTGCAGGTTCGAGAAGACTGGAAAAAATAGAGGGGCTCGAGACTAAAAAGGGTAAAAAGATCAAGAAAAAAAAAGGTTGTTGGGTTAACCTGCCGGGTCCAACCTGGCAGGTCTGCACTAACCCGGAAACTCGTGGCCAATCGGACAAAGCGAGCAAAAGAAAGAAAAAATGGGTGCCGAGTAGCACCTGCCAGGTCCAACCGGGCAGGTTGGTGCTAACCCGACAACTCGTGAGGGACAACGAGGCGCCCAGGTGAGGTGTCGGGTGAACCTGTCGGCTTGCCAACCCAGCAAGCGGCCCAGGTACGAATTTTTTTTTTTGTTTCTTCCACTCCCTAACCGCTATGTGTCCTTGGCCCCACCTTCCCCTCTCTCTTTTTCCCACTTACCCGACACTTCCCCTTCTCCCTCCCCACTTCTTCCTCTTCTCTCTAACCTCTCCCCCTTTTCCCTTAGCCTCATTTATGCCTAATCAGATGTAAAGCTTATTTTTTCCGAAGCCCTAGGCTTTGGTTTAAATAGGAGAGCCAAAACCGATTCAAAATTTAAAGTTAGCACGAAAATAGAAACAACTTTGACCAGCCTACAGGGTGAGCCAGCCGAGTAGAACCTGGCAGGTTCCTTTTTCTTCTCGCGCGCGTGTCGACAAAAGCCACGGGTTGTCGGGTTAAGCGGAATCTGCTGGGTGACATCCGGTAGGTCAACCAGGCAGGCTTCTCCGAGCTTGACCAGGTGAGCTCCTCGCCTTCTCCCTTTAACACCAGCTCGGGTTGTTGGGTTAAGCTGAACCTTCCGGGTGGGATCCGGTAGGTTGACCCGGCAACCTTGCTCCTCTTTCATGATTTTGCGTTTTTATCTCATTTTCTCCCCTTTTCGACATGTTTTCATGAAAAACACTTCTCGGGCCATTCGTGAGATAAAGTAGCATTTTATTCACTTAAAACTAATAGGTCGAGACAAAATGGGGATAAAAATGAGGAGATTTGACTAGGTTGGATACATAATATTCGACCACATCAAGTTCTCTCATAGGTAGTAAACTACTTCCTATTCGGAGTCATGTGATGTGAGCACCCAGAATCAAGTATCAAATTACCGGTGTTATCCTCTTCAGCGCCAACGGCGAAACAATCATCTTTGCTCGCATCTGAAACATAATCCGCTTCTTCCTCACCTTGTACCTTTCCCTTACCTTTGTTCTTGTTCTTTTGACTTGCCCTCTTATTGGGACAATTTTCCTTGAAATGCCCAAGCTCGCCGCATTTAAAACACGATTTATCTCCCGGAGGTTTCGAATTTCTATTAGGCTTCCCTCTTTTGGTTTTCCATCGTTCATTTCTTCTACCTCTTGTAAACAACCCTTGTGCTTGCTCCTTGCTACCACTATTAGACAAATCCCCACTTGCAATCTTTCAAAAATTATCCGCTAGAAGTGAAGTTCTAATCTCATCCATTGTAATGGTATCACCCACAAGCATCAATGTTTTAACAAGAATCTCATAAGACTTTGGCAATGAAAGAAGCAGTAACAGTGCTTGATCTTCATCTTCTACCATCACATCAATGTCTGTCAAGTCCGATATAATTCTATCAAACATGTTAATATAATCCCGGATTGAAGTACCTTCCTCCATCTTGCAAGTATACAGTTTGGATTTCAAATAGATCCGATCAGTTAGAGTCTTCGTCATGAAGTTTGCCTCCAACTTTAACCACACTCCTGCGGCCGTTTCCTCACTATCAACCACGAAAGTAACATCCCTCTTAAGGAAACGAACTATAGCCGATCGTGCTTTAAGATCTAACTTTTCCCAATCCTCATCCGACATATCTTTGTGCTTCTTTGTTTTACCCTCCAAAGCCTTATGCAGTTCCTGTCAGATTAGCAAATTCCTCATTTGTATCCTCCAATAGGAAAAATCATTCTTCCCATTAAATTTCTCTACTGTATACTTCCACGCTTTTACCATATCACTTGTAAATGCCATATTTCACTTGCTTCAAAAATAGCCTCTCTTAGGAATTTCGTCAAACACCTTGCGTGCACTAACCAAGATACCCAACTAAGCGCCCAAATTTGAGTTTCACCACCCAAATCATAACCGGAGCTCAGATACCAAGTGTTGGGCATAAACCAAGTATCCAACCTTTAATCACGTATATAAAGATCGAAACTTTAATCCCCGTAGCCTTTGCGGAAGCTAACCACCTTTGAGATGACTAATTCCGAATCAACAAGTAATAATCAACAATACTAAGCTAGGCAAGTAATAACAAAAATAGAGACACGAGATTTAACGTGGTTCGGAAAAGCCTACATCCACGGGGCCCGGGAAATCCACTAGAACAAGAACTCGACAACTTGTACAACCCATAAGCATGTCACAATCAAGAGATTTACAATTAACTCCAAATCAACTCTTTTTCTCAAGTTCACTCTCTCTCTCTCTCAAGATCTTCCCACTCACTCGAGATTTGTTTCATCACAAATTTATCCAAATATATTCTCTACCCAATTACCTAAAGAGCTTAACCCAAAAGAGACCTAGAGCAATGCCTCAACCTAGATGGCAAATACCTTCCATCCACTTCCACTTGATGCTCTCAAGATGATGAACCTCCTATTTCTTGTTCTTGGACAGCAACAACTCCTCTCTCTACTGTGGCTGCTCTCTCCCTCTCTTCTTTTGTTCTCGAGCAACAACAAGAACAACCACACACACCAACACAAAATGTTGTTGCCCTTGCCTTCATTAAATGACCTAATTGGCTTGAGTACACTTGGGCCCAAAATGGGCCTAACCTCTACAACTTCAAAATAGATCCACCGCTCCCTAGACCAAAACCAACAAAATCTTCTTGCGCTCGCCTGAAAACTAGAAAGCATGGGAGGCTCGGCTCTTAAAAACACAAGCTAGAGAAGCTAGAAAATGCAGAAAAACGGATATGGACCAAAACCGAATGACCAATTTCGGCCCAAATCGGACCGGTATAGGGAGGGAACATAAACAGCAATAAGGATCTGACCACCAGCGAGATCTCTGGCGAGGACAAAAAATGACTGGCTTCACCCCCTCGTGGCCTCGACGAGACACACTTGCCCAGAACCCACCGCCGCCGCCGTTACGAAGCCCCTGTGGCCCTGACACACCTCCGCCGCTGCCACCATCAGGATGCTCCCACCCACCACGAACCGCCGCCGCATCTGACGTCCTTAGCCCACCCGGGCCTCCTCCAACACCGTCAACCAAAACCATATATGGTTCCAGCCTAGCCCATCCCGAGTCTCTCCCACCTTCCATGAGACTCACAGGTCCACCCTCTCCGCAGCCACCAAAAAAATAGAAAGGATGGTCGTCGGGGTGCCGAAGCTAGAGACCGATGGCATCGACGACGACCCTAGGGTTTAGAGAAAGAAGAAAACGAGAGAGAGAGAGAGAGAGAGAGAGAGAGAGAGAGAGAGAGAGAGAGAGAGAGAGAGAGAGAGAGAGAGAGAGAGAGAGAGACTCACTTGTTAGTCTAAAAGAGCATGAGATTTAGAGACTTCTTTATTTTTGTTGATTATGTGGTTTAAGGTCCAAATTAGACGGTTTCTATCTTAATTTTTAGACAATAATATGAAATTTATAGTTATTGAAAATTCTAACAAAAAACGTGAAAACTAAATTATTACAATCTAATCGAATAATAAAGTTCACAAATAAAATAATAATAATAAAGGATACGTGATATATTAATGATGGTGATTAGATGAATGTTTAATGAACCGGTCCAGTTCCAAGTACTCGTCGGTTCTGTGTTTTAAGAATTTGAATCATTCTTTAATTTTAATAACCATAACTAAAACCATTACCCACAGTTTTGGGTTCTCACATTCTGGCTTAGGTTTGGTTTCTTTTCGATCTCCGGTTCCGGATCCAAGAACCATGCTGTTGCTACGTTTAATAGTTGGCATGATTTTTTAGCGCAAAAGTAAGAAGTCGAGTATAATGTTACATGACATGTGGAGCGACTTGTTACGAGCCGCAGATTAGGAAAGTCTTAAGCTTTCCTATTTCGACAAAGCTTGGAGCGAAAGAAGTAAGGCACCATGAAGACTTGGAGTGTAAGAGAGTAACGTCGACAAGTCAGACGACTTCCAGCTGGCAGTTACACGTCAGCAAAAGGCGGCAAACAGACTTGCCTGGTTTCATCAGGAAGTCAGAACACGCAAGACGACTTTCAGCTTTCATGGAAGGCGGCAACAACTTGCCTGACTTTCCTGTTCCTGATCCGAGAAGGATTAGGAATGTGAGCTTCTACAAAAGGCCCTTGGCTTCCCATTAGCAGGATCCGTTCTTGTTCTAACACTCGCAAGATTTCTCAGAGCTCTTAACCGTGCACCATCGGCGTGTTGAGAGGCTGATGAATATTCGCTAGAACGGACCTTTTGCTCCGATCAAACCTTGAGTTGCGAAGACTAAGTGTTTAAGTCGGTTAGGGTTTTTGTTTGTGATTGAAGATTCACAACTCCGTCCAAGAAGACAACGACACCGAGCATGGACTTGCTCGAAGGGTGGAATTGAGGGAATCTTAAAGACAGGGGGAGAGGCTCCGGGTCGAGGTGATTCACGGTGAGATCTATAGTATCTTAGGACAATAGCTTGTGTGATAGCTAGTTGGGCTTGAAGTTGTACTATTGACTACCTATAGTGAAAAACCTTTCTACTGGCAAAGTGCCCCCAGATGTAGGTGCGGAGTCACCGAACTGGGTAATCATCTCTGGTGTCGTGATTATTATCTGTCTATTACTTTGCTTACTGTTTCCACAAGAAGTCGATACACAAGTTAAAGACTTTGTGTTCGACTTCCTGACTCGGCTACAATTCAGAATTTCAATTGGTATTAGAGGAGGCACCTTAATCTCTTAGGTGATTTTCCTGCAAATCTGAGTAGCTTATATGGATTCAAAGGAAGGAGGATCTGTCAATCGTCCGCCGGTACTCGACGGCACAAACTATGGATATTGGAAAGCACGGAAGTGTGCTTTCCTGAAGTCCCTCGACAGCAAAACCTGGAAGTCTATCATCAATGGATGGAAGGAACCTTACTATGCTGATGCTCATGGAAATCAAACCAGCATCAAACCAGAAAAGGAGTGGAGCATGGAAGAAGATGAAGCCGCCCTAGGTAATTCTCGTGCACTCAATGTTATCTTTAATGGAGTAGACAAGAATGTGTTTCGACTCATCAACACATGCACAAGTGCCAAAATTGCCTGGGACACACTTGCGGTTGCTTACGAGGGTATTTCAAAGGTCAAAGAGCAGAAGTTATAGTACCTCACGACTAACTTTGAAGCTCTGATCATGAATGACAACGAGACTATTGCGGAGTTTAATGTGCGCATCAAGGATCTGGCCAGTGAATCATATTCACTTGGCAAGCCTATGACCGATGAAGATTTGGTCAGAAAGACACTGAGAGCCCTAAATCCTAGATTCAAGATGAAGATCACTGCCATCGAAGAAGTCCATGACTTGAAGACACTGAAGTTTGATGAACTCATGGGCTCACTAATGACTTTCGAGCTCTCCCTACCTCCTATTGAGAAGAAACATAAAGGTGTGGCTTTCAAAAGTTCTAATCAGAAGAACTCAACACACTTTGAGTCGGATAGTGACATCGAGGAAACTATTGCCATGCTAGCCAAAAACTACAACAGAGTCATGAAAAGATTTGGCCAGATGACAGGAAGAAAAGTCACTCGAGAAGTCAGAGACAAGCCACTGCACAAGTTTCAGAAGTTCGAAAACACAGCCAACGATGGAGGACGAGGAGAACGATCAGGTAAAGGAGCTCAGTGTTTTGAATGTGAGGGGTATGGACACATGCAGAGAGAATGTCCCAACTTCTTAAAGAAACAGAAGAAGGGATTCATTGCCTCTCTAACTGACGATGAAGATGAGGAAGACAGTGACCTTGAGCATACAAGTAACTATGTGGCTTTCACTTCCTCCACAATATATCAACTAGCTGAAAGCTCAAAGAAGTATGACTCTGATGATGAGCTATCCGATGAGACTCTCAACAATGCTTACAACGAATGGTATGTCAAGTGGCTTGAAGACTCTTAGGTAATTGAAAAATAGAACGCTCTCATTCTTACTCTTAATGAAGACAAGTCAAGACTTCTTGAGACGACTATTGATCTCAAAAAGGAAGTTGCTCGACTAAAAGGCGAGTTAGAGCAGGTCACCAAGTCTGTAAAGATGATGAATCCAAGTACTGACACTCTGACCAAATACTTTCGATCGGGAAACCATCAAGGAATATGGAAGGTCTTGGATATTCGAAAGAAGCCTCATCATCGCACACCATCTTTGTTCCTCAGAAGTCTGTCTCCCAGAAGTCTCACCAGAAGTCTCCTACCTTCACGACTGACCAAGCGACCAAAAAGCCTTCTACCCTGGCCGCGTCAAAAACCCAGAACAAAAGACATAACTGGGTTTGTCATCACTGTGGACGAAGAGGACATATTCGACCCTTCTGCTATCAGCTATGTCACGCCCCAAATTCGGTAGAGACCGAGCCCGGAACGCGAACGAGGAATCAGTGTCCGAAACAACTGAAACAATAATAGTAACCAAATAAAAAGAACACAAATACAATGAACCGCGAATTTTATAACTGCTCAAAAGAATATACAACACGAGTCAGAGACTCAAAGTATGATCAAGAAACAACAAAACATCGACACTAAATTGTACGTCAACTAACACGCCCAAAACAACCCGGACTCTCCAGCTCCTCCAGCTTCGAGATATCCTCCTATCCACAATCACGATCCTCACCTGTCTGCAGGAAAAGTAGCAGGGGGTGAGCATTTACGCTCACCGCAACGGATACCCGACTGACAACGGCATACAAGTAATTGACAGGGTGATACATAAGCACAGTTCGAAAAAGGTCAAAAGTAAAACTCAACCATTATCCAAACATTTCATCTCATTCTCAATACTCAAATCATCACACAATCAACCAAGCAACATCAATCAAACAAACCTTTCACTCAAGGAAAGGCAACAATCCGGGTACTTCGTCGAGTCCATCTTGCCAAACACGCACGGTGTTGGACAAGGTCTACACGACCAGGTGATGCAACCTATAACACGCCAGTTTACAGTCGCAAGCTGTCTGGGCCTGGTCTGCCTCCCACTTTTCGATAGCTAATCGTAGGCGTGAAACCTCTTCGCGGCCGCCAGTTTACAGTGGCTAGCTGTCTGGGCCTGGTCTGCCCCCCACTTCTTCGATTGCTAATCGAAAGGCGTGGACGCCTCTTCGCGGCATGGATGGAGAAGCGCGGTAAGAGCGCAAATCTACCCCACCCGAACGGAGATCACGGACGTATCTTTCCCACCTGGGCGTCAACCAGCAACAAACACAAACCACCACGCACACTGGGCTCCCGCCCGTAACCAACATCCACACACACTGGGCTCCCGCCCGTAACCATCATCCACAAAACATTTCAACCACAGGAGAGAAATAATCAACTCAAGTCATTTCGATTTACATGTTAAGGCACGACATCTTCAAACACGTCAAATCACAATTTACCATTACTCACAATTGAACAAGCATAACACATTCAAACCAAACGCAACGAGTAAAGCGGTAACACCCCCAACAAAGCATACAGCGGAATGGCACGTCGCTGTAGTATAATCAACCTATAGACACAACCAGGTGCCCACATGCAATTCTACACATACATATACTAAGAACACAGAAGGTGCCCACATGCAATTACTAGTAACTTTCCCAAGTCATGTACGGATATACGGCTACTTTTCCCTACCTCGATAATTATCCAACGTTAGCTCCAAGTCTCTCGCGACACCACGTCTAAATCCTTCCCTCTCCACGAGCGATGGAAGAATCTAATAACGACAACCGCACAAACTTTAGCAATTGATCGAAGTCCGATTCTAACGAAACTAACGCCCAAGTACACCCCAATGAGTCCCGATCACTCCAATACTTCCTAATTACACCGAGTTGCCAAAAAGGACCCGGAACGGCCCAATTCGCGCACTTTCCCGAATCTGCCCGGAAACGCTAAAATGACCTCGGGACCCCGAAAAATTCCATTTTCGCATCAACAAATCATAATTATATTCAAGGGGTCCAACGCAATCGACGGAACCAAATTCCGACGCCCGAGCGACTCAATCCCGTCATTAAGGTTCCTCAAATAATAAATAATCTTTTCCCACAATTCAATTCCAACAATTCTCAAATTTATTCTACGCGCATAATTAAATTCGAGATCACCAATAAAATTGACGGAATTACGTTCCGACTTCCGGGGGATTTAATCTCGACTTTAAAGTTTAGCGAAACAAACACATTTTAGCCAAATTAATTCCAATTTCTTCCAAAGTCACGAATTAGTGTTCTAGGGATTTTCCGGGATTGCATAACACGTAAAAACCCGAACTCCGGGCACGCGGGCCCCACCTCCGGTGACCGGCCGGAGCTCCGGCGAGCTCCCGGTCACCGGACAAACCTCCCGTTTGTCTCAAAACGCTCCAAATTACCCCCTTAACACTAATCCAACCTCAATCAAACCATATTCCACAACTCCATATATCCAAACTCACGGAAATGAGAATCCAAAACATACCTCTTGTAGCCCACGACGAGGAGAACCCGAATACGCAAAAATCAAGACGTTTGGACGGTCGGAACGTCGGGAAATCGCCACAATCTTTTCTCTTCTTCTTCCTTCTTTCTTCTTTCTCTTTCTCTTTCTCTTTCCTTGTGTTCTGCCGTGAATGGCCTCCCCTTCCCTCTTTTATCACATAAATCCCATTATTTAAACACTAAACTAATAAAATAAACCTATTTTCCATTTTCTTTTAAATCTAAATTAAAACAATTAATTTTTTAATCACTCAAAAGTCTCCCCCCCTCTAGATACATGACAAGTGTAAAGTAGAGGGGTCCCACAAGCCACTTTTGTCATTTTGGACCCGAAATCGTTCGAAACGGACACGTTTTTCGAAACCGTCGGAACCGTGATGTTTCGCTAAATTTTAGCTTCCATATGAACCTAATATCCATAATATTACAATTCCAACTTAAAATGGCTCAAATAGTAGTCCTCGGTGACTCTCGGGTCGAAATTTGGTCAAATCGCGAATTATTAAATTTTCATCCATTTTTCACAAAATTGACCCAAATTGACCCAAATTGACCGGGAGCGGTCCTTACAACCTTCCCTCCTTAAAGAATTTCGTCCGCGAAATTAAAACGTACCTCAATTCTCGAAAAGGCGGGGATACTTAGCACGAATCTCATCTGCCCGCTCCCACGTCGACTCTTCGACACCGTGATGTTGCCAAAGTACACGTACTAGCCGGATAGTCTTGCCACGCAAGACTTGCTCCCGTGAATCCACAATCAGCACCGGCTTCTCCTCGTATGAGACATCATCAGCAACCTCAACATCCGCCCACTCAATGACGTGAGAGGGGTCTGCGTGATACTTCCGCAGTTGGGAAACGTGGAAGACGTTATGCACATTTCCAAGCTGCGGTGGCAGAGCCAGACGGTAAGCAACTGCTCCGACTCTGCCTAACACCTCGAATGGCCCAATGTAGCGCGGGGCTAGCTTGCCTCCGCCGCGGCTAAACCGTATCAGTCCCTTCTTCGGACTCACCCTGAGAAATACGTGGTCACCAACTGCGAACTCAAGAGGTCGGCGCCGTCTGTCAGCATAACTCTTCTGCCGACTCTGTGCGGTCTTCAACCGCTCACGTATCAGTGCGACCTTCTCAGTCGTCTCTCGAACAAGTTCGGGACCGATCAAACTCTTGTCCCCCACTTCTGCCCAACACACGGGCGATCTACACGGCCTCCCATACAATGCTTCAAAAGGCGCCATCCCAATACTGGACTGGAAGCTATTGTTGTAGGCGAACTCGACCAACGGTAGATGGTCTTCCCACGAGCCTCTGAAATCTAATACGCATGCACGCAGCATGTCCTCCAAAATCTGGATAGTGCGCTCTGACTGGCCGTCTGTTTGAGGGTGGTATGCTGTACTCAGTAGGACCTCAGTACCCAAAGCCGTCTGAAGACTCGGCCAGAACCTGGAAGTGAATCGAGGATCCCTATCAGACACTATCGATACGGGAACTCCGTGGAGACGGACGATCTCACGGATGTATAGGGTGCTCAACACGTCGACTGAGTCAGTCATCCTCATGGGCAGGAAATGGGCCGACTTCGTCAACCGATCGACCACTACCCATACTGCATCACGCCCCTTCGGCGATCTCGGTAAACCACTCACGAAATCCATCGTGACGTGCTCCCACTTCCACTGAGCAATGGGCAGGGGCTGCAACAAACCAGAGGGACGCTGATGCTCGGCCTTCACCTGCTGACAGGTAAGGCATCTCGATACGTACTCCGCGACCGCTCTCCGCATTCCGCTCCACCAGAAATAACGTCTGATGTCGCGGTACATCTTAGTGCCACCAGGGTGCACCGT
This sequence comes from Geranium rotundifolium, assembly GCA_963920655.1. Lineage (NCBI taxonomy): Eukaryota > Viridiplantae > Streptophyta > Magnoliopsida > Geraniales > Geraniaceae > Geranium > Geranium rotundifolium. The sequence goes on along the minus strand of OY987313.1, from coordinate 32,366,848 downwards.
AAGACGCGAATGATGTGACTCTCGTAGCACGTCGTCTCTACAGCTACGTGGCACAAACAACCCTCCTCGGTACCGCAAACCCCAATCTGCGCTCTGCTCCCAACCCTCTGCGTCAATGCCGTCAGCAACCCTCGCCCGGATCGCCGTTGCTTCGGCATCCTCACACTGCGCCTCCAAAACTCGGGCAAGTAGTGTGGGCCGCGCCACCAACGAGCACATAGATACCCGATCTGTTACCTCCTCTAGCTCAAGCCCAAACGTGCCAAGCTCTCCCATCATGTCCCACTCCCGGACTGCTATGCTAGCAAGGCAATGGATCGACTTCCTACTCAGGGCGTCGGCGACCACGTTCGCCTTGCCCGGGTGATAGAGTAGCTCAAAGTCGTAATCATCAAGTAGCTCCATCCATCGCCGCTGGCGCATATTCAGGTCTTTCTGGGTAAAGATATATCTGAGACTCTTATGGTCCGAGAAAACCTGAAATCCCTCACCGTACAGATAATAGCGCCAGATCTTCAGTGCGAACACGACTGCTGCCAACTCCAAGTCGTGTGTAGGATAGTTGCGCTCGTGCGTCTTCAGCTGCCTGGAGCCATAAGCAACTACCCTACCTGTCTGCATCAATACACAGCCTAGTCCCTCACCGGACGCGTCGCAATAAATCTCATAGCCAATTCCGCGTTCTGGCACTATCAACACTGGAGCGGTAGTCAGGCGAGCCTTCAGCTCTGTAAATGAACGCTCACAGTCCTCAGTCCACGCAAACTTGACTCCCTTGCGCGTAAGGAAAGTCAAAGGCGCGGCTAGGCGCGCAAAGTCCTGTACGAACCGTCGATAATAACCCGCCAAACCCAAGAAGCTACGAATCTCGAAGACGTTCGTGGGCTGCGCCCACTTCGAGACCGCGTCGACCTTCGCCGGATCGACCAGTATGCCGTCGGCCGAAACGACATGTCCGAGGAACTTCACCTCGGCGAGCCAAAACTCGCACTTCTCCAGGTTGGCATACAACTGATGCGTGCGCAGTAAAGTCAAGACAGCCCTCAAATGCACCACGTGCGCTTCCTCACTCTGAGAGTAGACCAGGATGTCGTCTACGAAAACCACTACAAACTGATCTAAGAACGGCCTGAATATGCGGTTCATCAGATCCATGAACGCTGCAGGCGCGTTTGTCAACCCGAAGGGCATTACTAGGAACTCGTAATGCCCATACCGCGTCCGAAACGCGGTCTTTGCGACGTCCTCCTCCCGGACTCGCAACTGGTGGTATCCCGAACGTAGATCGATCTTCGAAAAGCACGTCGACCCTCTCAACTGGTCGAATAGATCGTCGATTCTCGGCATCGGGTACCGGTTCTTCACCGTAACCCGGTTCAGTTTCCGGTAATCTATGCACATCCTCAGCGCTCCACCCTTCTTCTTCACGAAGAGTGCTGGCGCTCCCCACGGTGATGTGCTCGGACGTATAAACCCCTTTTCTCGGAGTTCTTCGAGCTGAGTCTTCAGCTCGGTCAATTCTGCTGGCGCGAATCTGTAAGGCGCTACTGATATCGGCGCCGTCCCCGGCATCAGGTCGATCCTGAATTCTACCTCGCGAACTGGCGGCAACCCACTCAACTCCTCGGGAAAGACCTCTGGAAACTCGCATACTACTCGCGGTAACTCTCGGCTCTGCACGATCGACACCTCATCAACGGTGTATAATGCCGATAGGAGAATTCCGCTCTTGCTGCCCAGCGAACACGAAACGGTCGTGCTGCCTGCTGACACTGTCACCCGTCGCCGATAACAGTCGATGTACGCACGGTACCTCGCAAGCCAATCCATGCCTAAGATCACGTCGAAGGCAGTCATACCCAGCACGATTAGGTCACAAAGGAAAGAAAGGTCTGCTACTCTAACTTCGCAGGCTCGGCACACTCTAGTCAACACAACCTCACCTCCGACTGGTGTGTCAAGGCACAGAGGTGGACTCAACGACTCACTGTTTAGCCCCAGCATCTCAGCACAAGCAGCAGAAATAAAGGAATGCGATGCGCCCGTATCGAACAGAAATGACGCCCAAGAGTTATACAACAGTAACGTACCGTGAGCGACCGAAGGGTCTGGGGACGGTCCTGCAGCACGTGAGTCGCCGACAGCATACACTCTGCCTTGCGGCGCCTGCGCTCCCTGTCTCGAAGCTGACACGCCAGACGCCGGCTGTGCGGACCTCAACTGCTGTCTCGGAACTGGTGCGCTCGTAGATGGCTGCGAAAATCTCAACGGCTGGCCCTGACGCTGGCGAGCCTGCGGCGACTGTGCCGTGTGCGACTGCTGCGGTCGCTGCACTGACGTTCCCCCACCTTGACCGGGGCATTCCCTAGCTATGTGTCCTGTCTGGCCACATAGGTAGCACCTAACCTCGCTGCCGCTCGGTCGACTCCCCTGACTGAACCGACTACTCGTCGCCGGTAGTGCTGCGGGTCCTCTATTGCGCGGGCAATCGCGCCTCATATGGCCTGGCTGCTGGCAGAGAAAACATACTGGCCTCTGGTCTGCAACGACGGGCCCCACTGATGCCACTGAACCCGACTGTCTCGGTCCGCTAAACTGAGACTGTGGTCTGAAAGACCCCACGATCCTCTGCCTCCTCGAGTCTCGGGACTCAGACAGACCTGCGACGCTGCTCGGTCGCGGTCTACTCTCACGGGCTCTCACGGCCTCCCTAATACCTCGCTCTACGGCCACTGCCGTGTCGACCAGCTCAGAGTACACTCGAATCCTCAGGGCGAGGACTCGATCCAGAATCGAGGTCCTAAGTCCCCTCTCAAACCTCCTGCATCGGTGAGCCTCAGTCACCACCATCTCTGGTGCAAAGCGAGACAACGTCGTAAACCTAGCCTCGTACTCTGCCACCGACAAACCATCCTGTCGCAGTTCCAGGAACTGCTGCTGTCGCTCCTCCCTGGCAGACTCCGGAAAGTACTGCTCCAGGAAGACCGTCTCGAATACTCGGTAGTCACCCCCGACTCGGTCCTGCACGCGCCTCCACCAATGGTAGGCGTTGTCCTTCAGCTGATGAGCTGCAAAGGACACCCTGGTGTGCTCGTCCATGATCCCGGACGTGTCCAGGTTCCGCGTAATCTGATCCAGCCATCGCTCCGCCATATCAGGGTCTGGCTCCCCGTAGAATGAGGGTGTATCCAACCTCAGAAAATCCCTCAGCGCGTGTGCCGTATGGCCCTCGGCCTGAACGGACCTCGCTGGAATAGTAGTAGCAGCATTCGGCGGAGTCCGCGGGGCTGGCGATGCAGACTCTCTCTGCGCAATGATTGCCACTAAACTCTGCACTGTGCGGGTCAGCTCTCCTAGAATGGCCGCAGTAGGTGGGTCCGCAACTGGCGGAACGTTGGGCGGAACCACCGATGGTCCCGTGTCGTTCCTCCGATCCTCCCCAGCGGGAGCTGCCGGTCCACCCGTCGCCTCAACTGGCTCGACGGTGGGCGGTTGCGTCGGCAATCCGGCCGACCTACCTCTCCTAGGTCTAGGTGCCATGTCGTATGTATCTACTGCACAAATACACGTACACACTCAGTTCCAGAACTCACAACACAACGAGCACGCTCATTATACGGGCGTTCATATACTCTGGACACACATGTCTACAAACAACGTATTATCATACATATTTCACATGCTCGCAATCAACATATGCTCACACAATCACCACACATGGCATCACACAACCTACCACAGTCACAATCACCCCGCATACTTAGCTACATCTCGCATTTTAAAACTTATTCAACATGTAAGATTTTTTTTTGAACATGACTAGTAAGGTCAACATCAATTTCGAACTTGCCCATATTTTCAACAATTTCCCTTTTCGATCACAAAACCCCATTTTGATATCACGTCGTCACAACCCGGTCCAGGCGTCCCCGAACTAAGAGGTAACGATCGGACATCACTACCGTCACGTTCGACCCAGGGGCGCCCCTGAGTCAAGTCGCGACGGTGAAAATATCTCACGGAAAAATCACGCACGATTTCTGACCTTGCACAACCAACACACGACAGGAGCCTAATGGACTAACTCTACCCACCTAGTTGACGTACGGCCATAGGTGTTAAACCTAACCTCTGATACCAAACTGTCACGCCCCAAATTCGGTAGAGACCGAGCCCGGAACGCGAACGAGGAATCAGTGTCCGAAACAACTGAAACAATAATAGTAACCAAATAAAAAGAACACAAATACAATGAACCGCGAATTTTATAACTGCTCAAAAGAATATACAACACGAGTCAGAGACTCAAAGTATGATCAAGAAACAACAAAACATCGACACTAAATTGTACGTCAACTAACACGCCCAAAACAACCCGGACTCTCCAGCTCCTCCAGCTTCGAGATATCCTCCTATCCACAATCACGATCCTCACCTGTCTGCAGGAAAAGTAGCAGGGGGTGAGCATTTACGCTCACCGCAACGGATACCCGACTGACAACGGCATACAAGTAATTGACAGGGTGATACATAAGCACAGTTCGAAAAAGGTCAAAAGTAAAACTCAACCATTATCCAAACATTTCATCTCATTCTCAATACTCAAATCATCACACAATCAACCAAGCAACATCAATCAAACAAACCTTTCACTCAAGGAAAGGCAACAATCCGGGTACTTCGTCGAGTCCATCTTGCCAAACACGCACGGTGTTGGACAAGGTCTACACGACCAGGTGATGCAACCTATAACACGCCAGTTTACAGTCGCAAGCTGTCTGGGCCTGGTCTGCCTCCCACTTTTCGATAGCTAGTCGTAGGCGTGAAACCTCTTCGCGGCCGCCAGTTTACAGTGGCTAGCTGTCTGGGCCTGGTCTGCCCCCCACTTCTTCGATTGCTAATCGAAAGGCGTGGACGCCTCTTCGCGGCATGGATGGAGAAGCGCGGTAAGAGCGCAAATCTACCCCACCCGAACGGAGATCACGGACGTATCTTTCCCACCTGGGCGTCAACCAGCAACAAACACAAACCACCACGCACACTGGGCTCCCGCCCGTAACCAACATCCACACACACTGGGCTCCCGCCCGTAACCATCATCCACAAAACATTTCAACCACAGGAGAGAAATAATCAACTCAAGTCATTTCGATTTACATGTTAAGGCACAACATCTTCAAACACATCAAATCGCATTTACCATTTACTCACAATACAGTTCAACCATAGTGAAGAATATACTCAACTCAAATCATTTCAATTTACATGTTAAGGCACGACATCTTCAAACACGTCAAATCACAATTTACCATTACTCACAATTGAACAAGCATAACACATTCAAACCAAACGCAACGAGTAAAGCGGTAACACCCCCAACAAAGCATACAGCGGAATGGCACGTCGCTGTAGTATAATCAACCTATAGACACAACCAGGTGCCCACATGCAATTCTACACATACATATACTAAGAACACAGAAGGTGCCCACATGCAATTACTAGTAACTTTCCCAAGTCATGTACGGATATACGGCTACTTTTCCCTACCTCGATAATTATCCAACGTTAGCTCCAAGTCTCTCGCGACACCACGTCTAAATCCTTCCCTTTCCACGAGCGATGGAAGAATCTAATAACGACAACCGCACAAACTTTAGCAATTGATCGAAGTCCGATTCTAACGAAACTAACGCCCAAGTACACCCCAATGAGTCCCGATCACTCCAATACTTCCTAATTACACCGAGTTGCCAAAAAGGACCCGGAACGGCCCAATTCGCGCACTTTCCCGAATCTGCCCGGAAACGCTAAAATGACCTCGGGACCCCGAAAAATTCCATTTTCGCATCAACAAATCATAATTATATTCAAGGGGTCCAACGCAATCGACGGAACCAAATTCCGACGCCCGAGCGACTCAATCCCGTCATTAAGGTTCCTCAAATAATAAATAATCTTTTCCCACAATTCAATTCCAACAATTCTCAAATTTATTCTACGCGCATAATTAAATTCGAGATCACCAATAAAATTGACGGAATTACGTTCCGACTTCCGGGGGATTTAATCTCGACTTTAAAGTTTAGCGAAACAAACACATTTTAGCCAAATTAATTTCAATTTCTTCCAAAGTCACGAATTAGTGTTCTAGGGATTTTCCGGGATTGCATAACACGTAAAAACCCGAACTCCGGGCACGCGGGCCCCACCTCCGGTGACCGGCCGGAGCTCCGGCGAGCTCCCGGTCACCGGACAAACCTCCCGTTTGTCTCAAAACGCTCCAAATTACCCCCTTAACACTAATCCAACCTCAATCAAACCATATTCCACAACTCCATAAATCCAAACTCACGGAAATGAGAATCCAAAACATACCTCTTGTAGCCCACGACGAGGAGAACCCGAATACGCAAAAATCAAGACGTTTGGACGGTCGGAACGTCGGGAAATCGCCACAATCTTTTCTCTTCTTCTTCCTTCTTTCTTCTTTCTCTTTCTCTTTCTCTTTCCTTGTGTTCTGCCGTGAATGGCCTCCCCTTCCCTCTTTTATCACATAAATCCCATTATTTAAACACTAAACTAATAAAATAAACCTATTTTCCATTTTCTTTTAAATCTAAATTAAAACAATTAATTTTTTAATCACTCAAAAGTCTCCCCCCCTCTAGATACATGACAAGTGTAAAGTAGAGGGGTCCCACAAGCCACTTTTGTCATTTTGGACCCGAAATCGTTCGAAACGGACACGTTTTTCGAAACCGTCGGAACCGTGATGTTTCGCTAAATTTTAGCTTCCATATGAACCTAATATCCATAATATTACAATTCCAACTTAAAATGGCTCAAATAGTAGTCCTCGGTGACTCTCGGGTCGAAATTTGGTCAAATCGCGAATTATTAAATTTTCATCCATTTTTCACAAAATTGACCCAAATTGACCCAAATTGACCGGGAGCGGTCCTTACAAGCTATATGGGAAGAGCTCGGTCAAGGAAAGGACCACCGTCAAGAAAAACCAACCTCGGAAGGAATGGCGAGTCAAAGAGGTCAACTATCGAGCTAACATCGCGTACACCGCTTTAAAGGCCTCAACCAGCAACGATTGGTACTTCGATAGTGGATCCTCTCGACATATGACGGGTAATAGCTCTTTCCTGGTCACTTTAATACCATGCACAAATAACTTCGTCACTTTTGGAGATGGAGTAAAAGCGAGAGTGCTCAGGAAAAGAAAACTCAATCTTCCCAACTTTCCGTGTCTAAAAGAAGCTCTGCTAGTAGAAGGCCTCACAGCAAATCTCATCAGCATAAGCCAAATATGTGATTTAAATCTGGATGTCCACTTCACTCGTGACAAGTGCTCGGTCAAAGACGAACAACAAAAGGAAGTCATGATAGGTCACAGGTCCCTTGACAACTGTTATCTATGGTCTCCAACAGCCACAACTTTGCCAACCAAGTGCCTATTGTCCAAAGCTCAAGAGACAAAGCTATGGCAAGAAAGAAAGAATCGCACGAATCGCACTCATCACACGAATTTTCTGCTCCCATCACTCCTCAGCAAAACGGGATCGTTGTAAGAAAGAATCGCACTCTTCAAGAGATGGCAAGAGTCATGATGTTAGCCAAAGACATCCCGCAACACTTCTGGGCTGAAGCTTTGAATACGGCATGCCATATTCATAATAGAGTGACTCTCCGCCCTGGAACTTCGCTCACTCTTTATGAAATATGGAGGGGGAGAAAGCCGAATGTCAAATACTTCCATGTGTTTGGATCAGTCTGCTACATACTCGCAGATAGGGAACCTCGACGCAAATTGGATCTTATAAGCGAAGAAGGCATCTTCCTCGGATACTCCAGAAATAGTCGGGCTTTTCGTGTATTCAACAAACGCACCCGGACTATCATGGAATCCATCAATGTCGTGATCGATGACAGCAACGAGCAACCCAGTGACGAGGACGAAGAAGTCCTAAATCTCTCAGGAAAAGTCAGACCAGCAGTCAGAGGAGAAGTCAGACCAGAAGTCAAGGACGATGAGCGCAACAAAGAATCTGAAGACGAAAGCCAAATCATCCCGGATGAAAAGGCAACTCGTACAAGGCAAAAAGCTCCGTCAAGAAGAATTCAGAAGAATCATCCACCCCAGGATGTGATTGGAGACATTAATGAGGGATTTCGAACTCGTCAAAAGGCAACTCTTGACCACCAAGAGTTGATAGATAACATGTGCTTTATTTCCAAAATTGAGCTAAAGAATATACAAGAGGCCATCAATGATGAGTACTGGGTCTACGCAATGCAAGAAGAATTGGTTCAGTTTGCAAGGAATGAAGTCTGGGAACTTGTACCCAAACCTGACAATGTCTATGTCATCGGGACAAAATGAATATTCAAAAACAAGTCTGACGAGCAAGGAAACATCACTCGAAACAGAGCGAGACTAGTGGCTCAAGGGTACACACAAGTCGAAGGAGTCGACTTTGAAGAAACCTTTGCTCCAGTAGCCAGATTGGAAGCCATACGACTTCTTCTCGGCATCGCATGTCATCTGCGTTTCAAACTTTATCAGATGGATGTAAAGAGTGCCTTTCTCAATGGAAATCTGAACGAAGAAGTCTATATAGCCCAACCAAAGGGATTTGAAGACCATGACTCTCCGCACCATGTCTACAAGCTAAAGAAAGCTCTCTACGGTCTCAAACAAGCTCCACGAGCATGGTATGAATGTCTTACTCAATTCCTTGTAAAGAATGGCTATATTCGAGGGGGAGTAGACAAAACTCTCTTTGTGAAGAAGGAAGGAAAAGACATCATGATTGCTCAAATATATGTCGACGACATTGTGCTTGAAGGGAAGTCAGGCAAGATGGTGGAACGCTTCGTTCAACACATGCAATCTGAATTTGAGATGAGTATGGTCGGTGAGCTCACATATTTCCTAGGCTTCCAGATCAAGCAGATGTCAGATGGAATATTTATCTCCCAGAGCAAATAAGCAAAGAACATTGTCAAGAAGTTCGGATTAGAAAAGGCTCCGCAGAAGAGGACTCCTATTGCCACACATGACAAGTGCACAAAGGACGAGATGGGAGAACCAGTTGATCAAAGTCTTTATCAAAGCATAATAGGAAGTCTCCTCTATCTAACAGCAAGTCGACCCGACATTGCTTATTCTGTGGGAGTCTGTGCTCGATATCAAGCCAATCCAAAAGTCAGTCACTTGGCTCATGCAAAGAGGATCATAAGGTACATCTCGGGAACCTCTAATTTAGGTTTGCTATATTCCTTTGATACCTCTCCTACTCTGGCTGGATATTGTGATGCTGACTGGGCGGGAAGCACACCAGATCGAAGAAGCACCTCTGGAGGTTGTTTCTACCTGGGGAACAATCTTGTATCGTGGTTCAGCAAAAAGCAAAATTGTATTGCTTTATCTACTGCTAAGTCCGAATATATTGCAGCCGGAAGTAGCTGTACTCAACTTCTTTGGATGAAACAAATGTTGGCAGAATATGGAGTCAAGCAAGAAGTCATGACCTTATTCTGCGACAACATCAGTGCAATCAACATCTCGAAGAACCCAGTGCAACATAGCAAGACAAAACATATTGACATCAGGCACCACTTTATTCGAGAGCTCGTAGAAGACAAGAAGATAAAGCTCGAATACCTACCCACTGAGAAACAAGTCGCGGACATATTTACAAAGGCGTTGGATGCCAAAAGGTTTGAAAGTCTGAGGTCGACCCTCGGACTTTGCTGTCTAGAATAGTCAGAAGTCAAGCAAGAAGAGGAAGAGCTTTTGGTTGATTTTACTCTTTCTCTCAATCAGGACCAAACAGGGTCCACAAAATCAAGCCGAGCCCAAATCCTTTTATCAAAAGCCCGTTAGTCTTTTTAAATTTTGAGAATGATTACGATCTGACTATCCACCTATCAGAAATCGTTCTGTTCGACTCCCACAGACTCTGCACCTCCTCCACCATTTTGAAATCGCTAGGGTTTCTCAGATCAAAAAGTTCAGCAAAAATCTACTTTCTCCCCACAAAGAAGAAATCCTAGCTAAATGGTTGGTACTCGCAGCGGACGAATACCATCTGCTTCAAAAGTACTTCGAGCAAAAATGAGGGCAAAAGTCATTGCCAGGAAATTATCTGCCTCCAAAATGACAAGGACCAAGCATGGAGTGAGGATCCGAGGAGGAAGAGGGGTAGGAGAAACTTCGGCAGCACCTCAGGAAGCAACAAGTTCGCCTCCACCTATCACACCGGAAGACACAATCCCCGTCGTTGAGAAAGACGACGCTCTAGCCGGTTCTGTGAACATTGAAGAAGAAGCTTCTCTCTCTACTCCGACTCCAACACGAGGTAAATCTGTTACCCTCTTTGAAGAAAACATAGAAGAAAGCCTGCCTATAGAGGGCTTAGAAACCCTTGTTCCTGAAGTCCACGGCACTAGCACCAAGGACCAATCTAGCCCTTCTAAATCTACACCTGCTCCAGAGAAGTCTCCTCTAAACGAGGACTTGCAAAAGGAAGAAAGTTCCCATGTCGCCCCAAACAGTGATTCAGGGCGTGATGAAAATCCTGAGGCCATTCCAGAAGTCCCTCAACCTTTAGAGGAACCTGTCAACAACGAAGAAAGTGTCGACATAAACACCATGGAAAAGGAAGAAGCTGTGCCCAAAAGGGCTGAGAGAAGGAAGCTACCAACACGAAGGTTGGTTGATGAAAAAGAAGAAACTCAAGTTCAGAGAAGATTGACCCCAAAGAGGAAAGCAGCAGAAAAAGGAGAATCTTCGGCGTCCAAACAGCCGAAGAAGTCAAGAAAGAAGTCATTAACCACTGCAGCAACCGTTGTCCCTGAAGAAGAAAAGTCTGAAGAAGAAGACACCCTAATTGTGCTACCACAGGTGAAGAAGACATTAGGAGGGCAGAAACTTCCCAAGTATGTACCGAAGGCACCCACAGACAACGTCTCTTTCCACTCTGTAGACAATGCCATTAAGTGGCAGTATGTCTATCAACGGAAGATCTACCCTGAAAGAGAACTCTCCACAGAAGCACAAGGGATAAATGCGATTGTAGAGCTTGTCCGTAGAGCTGGCCTAACCAACACGGTCATAAATATTGGGCCATTCTACCCAACTTTGGTAAAGGAGTTTATTGTCAACCTATCAAGCGAGTTCGATGAACCTGAAGATGCTGAATACCGAAAGGTGTTTGTTCGGGGGGAATGCTTCGAAATCTCTGCCTCAACCATCAACACCTATCTTGGCAGAGATGACCCAGAAGTCACTCCGGAAGTCCCGCACTTGGACAAAGTAGCGGTCAAAATAACCGGAGGACATAAGAAGAGATGGCCAGTCAAGGACACCATTGCGGCAACCGAGCTCACAGCAAAATACTCTATTCTCTACCGCATCGGTCTGGCTAATTGGGCACCCTCCACGCATGGGTTAAGCATCAAAACCGAGCTGGCAAAACTCATTTACCAAATAGGTACGCAGTCTCCCATTGATTTTGGCGCTTACATTATTGACCATCTAGTTAAGCACACTAAATCATGTGCTATCAAACTTCCGATCGGATTTCCTCCGCTCATCACCGGTATCCTCCTCCAACAATGTGCTAACATTGTTCGAGAATCGGATATTCCGGGTAAAAAGCCACTGCCTCTAGCCATCAATCTCAAGAACTTTGAAGGGAAGCAGTTGAAGGACCTCGGACTTCCTATGACCAAAACCCCAGGAGCTGGAACAAGCTCTCGTCCATCAGGACCAATTGGCGCTAGGATGGAGGAAGAATTTGTCGAAGTGATTGCTGATCTGGAGAAGTCAATTGCCACGCTCTCAACTCGCAAAGTTGCTTGTGAAGTCCTTCTAGAAGACCTCTGCTCTACTGCTGCTGCTACTGCTGCTGTTCCTGCTGAAGAAGATGTTGACGACTCCACGTCGTTTTAGTAATTCTCTGAAATTTGGTATGATAACTCTGTCCCACACACACTATTAAATTCTCGGGGTTTGTCCGAGTTACTTTCCGTACACTGTGACTATTTTTTTTGGGATATTTGCTCTTGATTGAGCTGGATTTGTGCTCATGTTTAAGTCGTCTATTTGCTCAAGGTGTGAGCTGGTTTCGTTTACCCTGCTGTTTGGTCAATTTTGATTATGAGATTGCCTTTGGCAATATTATTAGACAAACAGGGGGAGATAAATGTGATACGACAGGAAGTTACGCCAGAAGTTGCGCCGAGAAATGTGCATAGAAGTCATCGCTCCAGAAGCCGCCCAAGAAGTTAAGCTCCAGAAGCTGCTCCAGAAGATAAACCAGAAGCCGCACAAGAAGTCGCATCGGAAGTCACGAAACTTGTTGTGTGCGTAACTGCCTCAAGGTGACGACGATTTGCCTACTTGGAGTAAAGAAGTCACATCACTTGTTGTGCGTAACTGCCACAAGATAAGTCACTTGTTGTGCGTAACTGCCACGAGATGACGATGGGCTTACAAAAAGGTGTTTGCCTAAAAAATTGCCAAAGGGGGAGATTGTTGCTACGTTAAATAGTTGGCATGATTTTTTAGCGCAGAAGTAAGAAGTCGAGTAACATGTTACATGAAATGTGGAGCGACTTGTTACGAGCCGCATATTAGGAAAGTCTGAAGCTTTCCTATTTTGACAAAGCTTGGAGCGAAAGAAGTAAGGCGCCACGAAGACTTGGAGCGCAAGAGAGTAACGTCGACAAGTCAGACGACTTCCAGCTGGCAGTTAAGCGTCAGCAAAAGGCGGCAACCAGACTTGCCTGATTTCATCAGGAAGTCAGAATAGGCAAGACGACTTTCAGCTGTCATTGAAGGCGGCAACAACTTGCCTAACTTTCCTGTTCCTGATCCGAGAAGGATTAGGAATGTGAGCTGCTATAAAAATCCCTTGGCTTCCCATTAGCAGGATCCGTTCTTGTTCTAACACTCGCAAGATTTCTCAGAGCTCTTAACCGTGCACCATCGGCGTGTTGAGAGGCTGATGAATATTCGCTAGAACGGACCTTTTGCTCCGATCAAACCTTGAGTCGTGAAGACTAAGTGTTTGAGTCGGTTAGGGTTTTTGTTTGTGATTGAAGATTCACAACTCCGTCCAAGAAGACAACGACATCGAGCATGGACTTGCTCGAAGGGTGGAATTCAGGGACTCTCAATGACAGGGGGAGAGGCTCCGGGTCGAGGTGATTCACGGTGAGATCTATAGTAGCTTACAACAATAGCTTGTGTGATAGCTAGTTGGGCTTGAAGTTGCACTATTGACTACCTATAGTGAAAAACCTTTCCACTGGCAAAGTGCCCCCAGATGTAGGTGTGGAGTCACCGGACTTGGTAATCATCTCTGGTGTCGTGATTATTATCTATCTATTACTTTGCTTACTGTTTCCACAAGAAGTCGATACACAAGTTAAAGACTTTGTGTTCGACTTCCTGACTCGGCTACAATTCAGAATTTCACATGCAATGGACATGACGTGCCCAAGAGATTCAGACGAAACCATTCTCATCAATGTAGATTCCCAACATCACCTCTCGTGCGTTCACATACCAAAACAGATTCCAAGAAGCGAGTTGGTCAAGCTAATGCCAGAATCATGTGTCACTCATTACGAACAAGTATACCAGAATGAAGAGCCAATCCAATCTGCAGAATCTTCCATGATAAAAACGAAAATGGGGTTGCACATATCGTTTTTAAAGGAGAAGAAAAGAAAACCCGACCTTCGATATTCTACACGGAGATAAACTCGATATCTCCATTAAAGAGGGTGCCCATAAAGCAGAAAGATGTCTCTGACCTCGGCATCCCAATAGTATCATTCGATGCTGAGGGAAACCAATTTATGTCTTTGTTGATGAAGATGGGCATAAATTCTTTGACGTCTGTTTATGTGAAAGGTGTACCCGTAGCGACTCAGAAGACGATGAAGGAAGTTCCAAAAGAAGAAGAAGGAAGAAGAAATCATTCCAACGACTACTGAAAGAAAGATTTGAAGCTGGAGACCCAGAGGTTGATCTTTTGGGAGAACCTACAGGAAAGCCGTTTGAATACTACGTGCTATATTCATACTCAAAAAAGTATGCCACTCCTAAGGAGCCTGATCCTATCATCATGTTCGGACCATCCTCCTCAAAGGAGCCTGACTTCCCTCTAGAAGAGTTTGAGCAAAGCGATATGAAGCATACTTGGAAGGTCAAAAATTCCAACGCAATAAATCTGATTGCTCAGTACTCAAGCTTAGTGCAGCAGAACTGACACTCAACTGGCAGACAGAGAATACCATGGCCCAGAACCACTACCTAAAGAAGATTGACAAAAAGGTAAGCGTCATGGAAATGGCCATTCAAGAGCTGAGACAAAAAATCCAGTCTCTGCTGTAGTTACGACGTCTTTAGAGGTTGGCTGATTTCTAAAGGAACTGAAGAAACATGTTACAACGAATGTCGAACCATCTTCTACGACATCTTGTGTAACATTGTTGACGGCGTCTCGGCAAACATCCTGATCGACAGAAATCAGGAAAGTGCAGATTCGACAGAAAATCAAGAAGACGATTAGGAAAGTGCAGGACGACTCCTAATCTGAAAAGAAGAAAGACAGCGATTAAGAGGAAACCCTTTAGGGTTAGTACTCATCCACGATTGCTATAAAAGCTTAGGCTACCCCCTTAGCAATGGTGTGGTTCTTTATTTGTTTCCTAGCAACAATTTGCAAGGTTCTTAGACGTGAAGGTTTGCGGGCTGAGAAATTGCAGATTGAGCTTAGGATATTGTGTATCACATAACTATAGAGAGTTAGGTGATTGAGGGTTTACTGAAGTCGTGAGTTGAAGACTGCACGCAACACCAAACTTGAAGAAGACTTGAAGACGACAGAGCAAGGCGATTGCTCGAAGAGTGGAATCAAGACGTTCTTGGATTCAGGGGGAGACCCTGAGATAGATTGCACTGTAAGACGTAGCATAAAGTATAGATCTAGGAGGGATCACAGGTACTTGTATGTTCTGACGGATTACTGATAAGTGAAATCTTTCCACTAGGCTAAGAGCCCCCAGACGTAGGTTACGTTGCACCGAACTGGGTAAACAATCTGCTGTGTCATTACTTATAGCTTTATATTTACTGTCCTGCATTATCTACGCAAGAAGTCAGACACAACGTTATAGCATTCTGTGTAACATTGTGTGTGGCATCTTGTACGACTAGCTGATCAGAATTTCAATTGGTATCAGAGGGGGCACCTATAGCTTTAGGTGAGTTCCTAAAACAAATATTTTGATCACAGATGGACAATACCAGAGAAGGAGGATCCATAAATCGACCACCTGTTCTAGATGGAAGCAACTATGGCTATTGGAAGGCTCGAATGTGTGCCTTCATGAAGTCACTAGACAACAAAACATGGAAGGCTGTACTCAATGGTTGGAATGCACCACAACTCAGTGACAGTGATGGCAATCCTATCGGACCAAAACCAGAAAAAGACTGGACCGATGATGAAGATGAAGAATCACTGGGAAATTCTCGAGCTCTGAATGTTATCTTCAATGGTGTTGACAAGAACGTGTTCAGACTAATCAACACATGCACAACTGCCAAATCAGCATGGGACATCCTGGCCGTAGCATATGAAGGAACAACTAAGGTTCGAGAACAAAAACTGCAATACCTGACTACCAACTTCGAAGCCCTCATCATGAAGGAAGACGAATCAATTGCAGATTTCAATGTTCGCATTCATGATCTAGCCAATGAATCCTATTTTCTGGGAGAACCAATGTCTGATGAAAAATTGGTAAGAAAAACCCTACGTGCTCTTAGCCCCAGGTTCAAGATGAAGATCACAACAATTGAAGAAGTTCATGACCTCAAGGTCTTGAAATTTGATGAGCTGATGGGGTCTCTAATGACCTATGAGTTGTCTCTACCCAACATCGGCAAAAGGAACAAAGGAGTTGCTTTCAAAAGCTCAACACACAAGCAACCAGATCCTGAGGATTCGGATTCTGATGAAGACATCGAGGCTACAATGGCCCTTCTCACAAAAAATTACAACAAAGCCATGAGAAGATTTAGTCGAATGGGTGGACGGAATGTCACAGCAAATGCCAGAAACAAAGCTCCACAAAAAGCTCAAATTGGAGGTAGTCTTGACAGACCAAATAGGAGTGGGGAAGAAAACAAAAACAAAGGACTTCAATGTCACGAATGTGAAGGATTTGGCCACCTCCGTAGAGAATGTCCAAATTTCCTCAAACAACAAAAACGAGGATACAATGCCACCCTATTAGATGATGACAATGAAGATAGTGGATCAGAAGAGGTAAGCAAATTTGTTGCATTCACTACTACTACTCCTACATGTAATGTTGATAATACTGTCGACATCAATGATGATCCAACTCCAAATGAGAATTGGACTAAAGAGCAACTAGTCGAGGCATAAAGGCTTGCATACCAGATGGATCAAGGATACTCTGATACTTGATCAACAAGGCGAAAGGATCATTAGTCTTACCAGCGACAAGTCAAGATTTCTAGAGACGATCGTGGAGCTGAAACAAGAGATCACCAGACTTAATGGAGAAATTAGTCTCATGACTAAATCGGTAAAGATGATGAATCCGAGCACTGAAAGCCTTGACAAGATTTTATCGGTGGGAAAACAGTCCAAAGATACGACGGGACTAGGATACACACATACTGTCCCCTCAACAGCAGGGACAAAGTTTATCCCACAAAAAGCCATGGCTGACAAGAAACTACTGGATGCCCCAACATATCCTACAGGACGACCTACAACAAAAGCCATAACATCGCCTACAACCTGTTCTTGTCAAGTAACTGCCAGAAGACATCCTCCACGCAGACAACAAAGCTACAGAAGATCAGCTTATCAATATCAATGGATATGTCATTACTGTGGTCAACCAGGTCACATCAGACCTTTTTGTTTTCAACTTCTTGAGAGGAAGCAAGCTCAGCTACAACAAAAGAAATATCAAAGGCATCTCTCATATCCTCCAAAGACATCCCGCCTTGAATGGAGACCTAAGAACCTGGTCTATCGAGCTAATGTTGCATATACATCCTTAAGTGCTTCAACAAACAAGGACTGGTATCTCGACAGTGGATGCTCTCGATACATGACAGGTACTCCAGATTTTCTGTCTGATCTTAAACTATATACAAAATGCTTTGTTACGTTTGGAGATGGGATTCGAGCTCGAATTATCGGAAAAGGAGTACTTAAGCATCCAGGAGCCACCTGCCTGACTGAAGCATTACTTGTAGAAGGACTTAAAGCAAACTTGATTAGCATCAGTCAGATTTGTGATCAGGATTCAGAAGTGAAATTCACGAAAGAAGCCTGTATAGTTAAAGACTTTAATCAAATCACTATTCTACAAGGAGTTCGCTCAATAGACAATTGCTATATCTGGTCTCCCGAGACACATATCGAAGCAACCAAGTGCCTTGTCTCCAAAGCAGAAGAAACCAAACTATGGCACCAAAAGCTTGGACATCTAAATCTTAGAAGCATGCAAAAGGCAATCTCAGAGCAGGCAATCATAGGTATTCCAAACCTAAAAATAGTAGAAGGAAAGATCTGTGGAGAATGTCAAATTGGAAAGCAGACCAAGATGTCACACAAGAAGCTTCAGCATATCACCACCTCTCGGGTAGTTGAGCTGATACATGTTGACCTCATGGGACCAATGCAAGTTGAAAGTCTTGGAGGAAAACGATATGTCTTTGTGTGTGTAGATGATTACTCACGATATACTTGGGTTGACTTCCCTCGTGACAAATCAGACACCTTCTCGATCTTCAAGAATCTATGCATCCAAGTCCAACGAGAAAAAGGAGAGACAATTGGCAAAATCATCCGCCTTCGTAGTGATCATGGTCGAGAGTTCTAAAACAGCAAGTTTGCAGATTTCTGCAACTCAGAAGGGATAGCGCATGAATTCTCAGCACAAATCACTCCTCAACAGAATGGCATTGTCGAGCGCAAGAACAGGACTCTACAGGAGATGGCGAGATTATGATGCTGGCTAACGACATACCAACTCACTTCTGGGCAGAAGCACTTAACACTGCTTGCCATATCCACAATCGAGTCACTCTCCGACCAGGTATGTCAGTAACTCATTATGAAATATGGAGGGGGAGAAAGCCCAATGTTAAGTACTTTCATATCTTTGGCTCCACTTGTTATATACTGGCTGATAGAGAGCCTCGTCGAAAGCTTGACCCAAAAAGCGATGAAGGTATCTTCCTTGGCTATTCAAGGAATAGTTGCGCATACCGAGTCTTCAACAAACGAACCATGACCATGATGGAATCAATCAATGTTGTCGTTGATGATGACTGCGAAGATACCTCAGAAGATGCGACGGACGAAGACGGAGCCTATCCGCCCAACAATGTCAGGAAGAATGCTACTCCAAATGTCAGAGAAGATGCTAGCAGCAAAACAGAAGATGATGCCGCCAATGACGAAGTAGTTCCTGAAACCAGCAACAAGAATCCCTCACGAAGAGTCCAGACTAACCATCCTATCTCTGGAGTTATTGGAAACCTGAATGAAGGCGTACGGACTCGGTCAAAAGCTCCTGAAGATTATAACGAGATGATTGGAAATATTTGCTTCGTCTCAAAGACAGAACCCAAAAACGTCAATGAAGCCATCAATGATGAGTATTGGGTCAATGCTATGCAAGAAGAGCTGATTCAATTTGAGAAAAATCAGGTATGGGAACTGGTGCCCAAACCAAGTGAAGGAAACATCATAGGCACTAAATGGATCTTCAAGAACAAATCCGATGAGCTTGGCAACATCACTCGCAACAAAGCCAGGTTAGTTGCTCAAGGGTATACTCAAATTTAGGGTGTCGATTTCGATGAGACATTTGCTCCTGTTGCAAGACTTGAAGCAATCCGTCTCCTGCTAGGGATATCATGCCATCTACAGATAAAGCTCTACCAGATGGATGTCAAAAGTGCGTTCTTGAATGGGGATATCAATGAAGAAGTATATGTGTCACAACCCAAAGGATTTGTTGACCCTCACTATCCTGATCATGTGTATAAACTCAAGAAAGCTCTTTATGGGTTGAAACAAGCACCAAGGGCTTGGTATGAAAGGCTCACAAAATTCCTCATCCAAAGCGGTTACACTAGAGGGGGAGTCGACAAGACCCTATTTGTGAAGAACGAAGACGGGAATCTAATGATAGCTCAAATCTATGTTGATGACATTGTTTTTGGAGGGATGTCAAGCAAGATGGTAGAGATATTTATTCAACAGATGCAATCAGAATTCGAGATGAGCATGGTGGGAGAGCTTACTTATTTTCTAGGCTTCCAAATCAAACAACAAAAGGATAGCATCTTCGTATCTCAGAGCAAATATGCGAAGAATATTGTCAAGAAGTTTGGGCTAGAGAATGCCTCACATAAAAGGACACCAGCAGCTACACATGTCAAGCTAACTAAAGATGATCCAGGAGATGTAAGGACCGCTCCCGGTCAATTTGGGTCAATTTTGTAAAAAATGGAGAAAAATTTACAATTTCGCGATTTGACCAAATTTTGACCCGAGAGTCACCGAGGACTACTATTTGAGCCATTTTAAGTTGAAATTGTAATATTATGGATATTAGGTTCATATGGAAGCTAAAATTTAGCGAAACATCACTGTTCTGACGGTTTCGAAAAATGTGTCCATTTCGGACGATTTCGGGTCCGAAATGACAAAAGTGGCTTGTGGGACCCCCTACTTTACACTTGGCATGATTCTAGAGGGGGGGAGACTTTTTGAGTGGTTAAAAATTAATTTTTTAATTTAAATTTAAAAGAAAATGGGAAATAGGTATATTTAATTAGTTTAGTGTTTAAATTATTTGGTTTAATTGATAAAGAGGGGGGGAAGCCATTCTCGGCAGAATCAAAGAGAAGGAGAGAGAGAGAGGAGGGCTGGCCGGGAGAGAGGAAGAAGGAAGAAGAGGAGAAGAGCTTGGGGCGATTTCCCGTCAATCCGTCCGTCGTTTCTTCGAGATTTCTTCGTATTCGGAATCCCGGCATCGAGGACTACAAGAGGTAGGGTTCTCTTTTCGATTTGGAGTAGTTTGGTTCGTGGGTTTTAAGTAGAAATGTGTTGTTTTAAGTTTAGTTAGACACTAGAGATGATTAGGCATGTTTTAAGACAAATTTGAACAAATTCCGGTGACCGGAGGGTCGCCGGAGCTCCGGCCACGTTGGTGGCTGATTCCGGTGGCCATGGAACGCTGACTTGAAGTGCTTCAACCTTCATCTTGTGAGTTTTTCCAAAGGAGCAACGGTTTGGGAGCTAGAAGCCCGGGAAGTGACTGAACCGCTGAATCTGTCCAGCCGGACGGACAATCTGTTTTGCTCCGGACGGAGCCGTTCCTGTTCAAACTTGGTTCTGAGAAAAACATGAAGTTTGTAGAGAACTGGCAGAGCTTCAACTTTCATGTTTACGTGTTTTCCAGACGAGCTACGGATTTGGAGCTGCAAGTCCGGGAAGTGGACTGTTCTGCCGAATCTGTCTCTGGACAGATTCGAAGTAAATCCCGTAGCTCGATTTTGTTTCCCGAGAATTAATGTGGTGGCTTGTGTGGGGCCCACGAACCCGGGGCTCGGGTTTTGTTAGTTCGGGTGGTCCCGGGTGACCCCCGAGTCGATAACTTGCGTATTTGATAATTTCCGGATTTAAATTGTGAAAGACGGTTTTTCCACCAATAACTTTAATTGAAGTATTTTAACGCTCGGGTGTCGGAATTCGATTCCGTTAATTGCATTGGTCTTATAATATTAAATGAGGAGTTTAGAAACAAGTTTCGTAATTTTCGGAGTCCCGAGGGTCAAAAACTCATTTCCGGGCAGATTGGGTGTTTCGGGGAAAATGGGTCATTCCGGACCCATTTTGGCTACTTTGATTAATTTGAAGTGTGTCCAAGTGTTAGGCACTTGTTGGAGTAGACTTGTAAATTTATTTCGTTCGTTTCGGAGTCTGTTTGAGTTTTTAATTATTGAATATAATTATTAGTTGATATTGACGCTCGCGGAAAAGGCAAAGCGTGAATAGCTCGAGCGGGAGGCTAGGAGCGTACGTGGAGCTTTCCTAAGGTAGGGAGACATAGCTACCTAGACTATATGGCTTGATGCCTTTTTTTGATTATATATGTGTGTATATATACGTGTGAGCATGATTTGGCACTATGGTAGTGGCGTGAATATGCTTAATGTGATTATATGCGAATAGTGAGATTTGCATGATAATGTTGGGTTAATTAGTTTAGTATAACTCTGAACTGATTGTATGCACAGGATTGTGCCAGGTATTATATTATTTGCTTTTCAGACGATGATTTATTCCGTCTTGCACCTAGTATGTTTTCTGCATGAGTATGGTGTGATACTTGTGTTACAGGTGGTGTGTAAGGTAAACCGAGTTGAGGGTGGATTCCCTTGATCGAGATCGGTTACCTTTATTTGTGGTAAGAGTCAACCGAGCTGAGGGTGGACTCCCTTAGTTGTGATCGGTTACCTTTATTTAGGTGTAAGGTAAACCGAGTTGAGGGTGGATTCCCTTGATCGAGATCGGTTACCTTTATCTTTGTGGGAAAGGTCAACCGAGTTGAGGGTGGACTCCCTTAGTTGTGATCGGTTGCCTTTATTTAGGTGTAAGGTAAACCGAGTTGAGGGTGGATTCCCTTGATCGAGATCGGTTACCTTTATCTTTGTGGGAAAGGTCAACCGAGCTGAGGGTGGACTCCCTTAGTTGTGATCGGTTGCCTTTATTTAGGTGTAAGGTGAATCGAGTTGAGGGTGGACTCCCTTGATCGAGATCGGTTACCTTTACCTAAAGGAGGGTGAACCGAGGCAAGGGTGGATTCCCTGGGCTGAAATCGGTTACCCTAGGGTGTAGTTAATTATGTTATACAACTACTTTTGCATTGTTATCATCTTGTGTATGTGCGATGTTTGAGTCTTGGAGGTAGCGTGTTCACCCCTACAACTTGTGCAGGTTATGGATGCGTTTAGATCTTTTGACTGGGAGCTTGGGGGCGTGTCGTGTCGACGTGTCTTTGCCAGTGGTGTTTGGTCGTCTGTTGTAGACTCTGTTGAGTCGTAACCTGTTTTGTTACTGCTTTTCATTATCCGGTTTATTACTTTATTTTGTAAAACACTCGGTGAGGTGGCGTTATGCCTCACCATTATGGTATTTATTTATGAGTTACTTGCTTCATTTTCAAATGATGTTTTGATGGAATTGTTTTAGAACTGGTTTACTTACTTGTGCAATCACCTTTAAGTTAGGGACGCCTAAACTAAAGGTGTTGACTTTGTGCGAGTATAGTTATGATACACTCGAGGACGCTCGAGGTGTTTCATAACTATTTCGTATATGTATCTTCGTATATGTATTATCGATACTTGTATTTTATCGCGTGACGACTAAGATTCGGAGAACCGGATCTTGGGGCGTTACAGTTTGGTATCAGAGGCTCAAGTTCAACACCTGTGTGCCTTGCGTCGACACGTCGGGTAGAGTCAGTAATAGGAGAGTATTACGTGGCTTTGGTCTTTGAGTTTTGTGGTGTTAAGTTGGTCAGTAGTGAGTTAGCCTGACAACTTATGTGCAGTGGTGTGACTGTATGACTTGAGAAATGATGGACAGGTTGTGGTACTGTGATAGCACATGAGGTTGCTTGTTAACGTGAGTATACTATTGACATGTTTGATTGATGACATGTGTTGACTGGTGGGCATGTTAGTGGGAACATTGCCGGTTGGTATTACTACGCTAGGATATTAGTACCTAGTATGATTAGTAATGGTAGAAAATCAGTGAAGTTCCATTGTCCTTTAGCGCGAAGTCCGCTTGATCGTGGATCCTGATTGTGATCTCATTTCCGTCCAGTAGTGCACATGGCGCCGAAGACTAGGCGGGGAGGTACCAGGGGGCGGGGAGCGTCGAGGGCGACTCGGGGAGCTCGAGTTGCCGAGCCCGCGGAGCAGACCACTGGTGTCGAGACACAGTCTGCGGAGACTGCCACCGGCAGTGCTGGGCAGGCGGGAACTCCCATGGGGATGCCCGCTGCCCCGACGACCGCTCCCGACAGGGTCCCGATGGGGGAAGAGCTGTTGAGGTCGATACAGTCCCTGACCGAGGTCATGGGGCGGAGGGTAGCTAGGTCCACCACACCTGAGGCAGCACCAGTTCGGGCTGCAGTACAGCCGTCGCACGTATTGCGAGACTTCCTACGACTGCACCCACCTGCTTTCCACGGAGAGCCTGATCCCTCGATAGCCGAGCTGTGGCTACAACAGATCACTCGGGGCCTGGACACCACAGGGGTCAACGAGGGGAGCATCTGCATCAGTTTAGTTGTTCACCAGCTGAAGGGCGATGCCTACTACTGGTGGGAGCGGGTGAGGGCCCGGGTTGGGCAGGACTTTGAGGAGTTCCGGGAGGTCTTCCTCGAGAGCTACTTTCCAGAGTCGGCGCGGGATAGCCGGCAGCAGCAGTTCCTGGAACTGCGCCAGGAGACCCTGACGGTCGCCGAGTACGAGGCCCGTTTCACGGCCTTGTCGAGATTTGCTCCGGATCTGGTGAGGTCCGATGCGAGCCATTGCAAACGGTTCGAGCGGGGGCTGAGGCCCGAAATCTTCGACCGAATCCTTGCTCTTAGGATCCGAGTGTACTCGGTGATAGTGGACACCGCCGCAGCCATCGAGGAGGGGATGGTAGAGACCCGACGTCTCCGTGCACAGAGGCCCCGACCGAGTGGCCCTTCGGAGTCTAGAGACTTCAAGAGGCCCCGTCATTCGGGCTTTCCGCCACAGCAGGCTGGACGGATGGAGCAGAGGCAGCTGGCTTCGCTAGACACGGCAGTTGCCAGCTCGGCAGGATCGAGACCACCAACCACTTGCTACATGTGCGGGCAGACGGGACATCTTTGTCGGGAGTGCCCACAGAGGCATGGGACTGCGAGGCAGAGTCAGGGCGGACAGCCCAGATCGCTGGCGGGAAGGCCGGGAAGTCAGGCCGGGTCTCAGGGAGGCCGGGCCAGTGCAGGACCGCCCACATGCTATAGGTGCGGACGCCTCGGGCACATTGCCAAGGACTATCCCTCCAAGGGCGCTACACCGGTACAGTAATCCGCATCACGGCAGGACTACCGGCCCAGGCAGGGAAACGCACCAGCATGGTCGGCAGGGCCGAGTACCGGGCAAGGGCAGCAGACACGGGGCAGAGTATATTCTGTTGCAGGCCAGACTCAGACGCCACAGCCTGATGACCAGAGATCAGCGCAGGGTACGTTTCTTGTTTTTAATTCGTGGGCGTCTATTCTCATAGACACAGGTGCCTCGAATTCTGTTATCTCTGCACGGTTTGCACGGTCCCTGGCATTGACGGTCGAGTCTTTGAGTCCGCCCCTGCGTGTTGATACACCTTTGGGGGACGACACTGTTCTAGACAGGGTCTGCAAGGCATGCGAGGTGCGCGTAGCCGACCATCCCCTTGTGGGGGATCTGATTGTACTTGACATGACGACATTCGACGTCATCCTGGGTATGGACTGGTTGAGACGGTACCGAGCGATCATCGACTGTTACGAGAGGAGAGTGATAGTATCGAGCGGTGGCTCTACAATCACATGTCCATTAGGGAGTCGGAGTGGAGTCCTACTTGCAGCACTATCCATAGCGGGCAGCGGCCCGACGGGCGGAGGCCGAGGACTACCACGGGTTGTTGATGAGTTTGCGGGCGTGTTCCCAGACGATCTGAGCGGTTTGCCACCAGTGCGAGAGGTGGATGTCACGCCCCAAATTCCGTAGAGACCGAGCCCGGAACGCGAACGAGGAATCAGTGTCCGAAACAACTGAAACAATAATAGTAACCAAATAAAAAGAACACAAATACAATGAACCGCGAATTTTATAACTGCTCAAAAGAATATACAACACGAGTCAGAGACTCAAAGTATGATCAAGAAACAACAAAACATCGACACTAAATTGTACGTCAACTAACACGCCCAAAACAACCCGGACTCTCCAGCTCCTCCAGCTTCGAGATATCCTCCTATCCACAATCACGATCCTCACCTGTCTGCAGGAAAAGTAGCAGGGGGTGAGCATTTACGCTCACCGCAACGGATACCCGACTGACAACGGCATACAAGTAATTGACAGGGTGATACATAAGCACAGTTCGAAAAAGGTCAAAAGTAAAACTCAACCATTATCCAAACATTTCATCTCATTCTCAATACTCAAATCATCACACAATCAACCAAGCAACATCAATCAAACAAACCTTTCACTCAAGGAAAGGCAACAATCCGGGTACTTCGTCGAGTCCATCTTGCCAAACACGCACGGTGTTGGACAAGGTCTACACGACCAGGTGATGCAACCTATAACACGCCAGTTTACAGTCGCAAGCTGTCTGGGCCTGGTCTGCCTCCCACTTTTCGATAGCTAGTCGTAGGCGTGAAACCTCTTCGCGGCCGCCAGTTTACAGTGGCTAGCTGTCTGGGCCTGGTCTGCCCCCCACTTCTTCGATTGCTAATCGAAAGGCGTGGACGCCTCTTCGCGGCATGGATGGAGAAGCGCGGTAAGAGCGCAAATCTACCCCACCCGAACGGAGATCACGGACGTATCTTTCCCACCTGGGCGTCAACCAGCAACAAACACAAACCACCACGCACACTGGGCTCCCGCCCGTAACCAACATCCACACACACTGGGCTCCCGCCCGTAACCATCATCCACAAAACATTTCAACCACAGGAGAGAAATAATCAACTCAAGTCATTTCGATTTACATGTTAAGGCACAACATCTTCAAACACATCAAATCGCATTTACCATTTACTCACAATACAGTTCAACCATAGTGAAGAATATACTCAACTCAAATCATTTCAATTTACATGTTAAGGCACGACATCTTCAAACACGTCAAATCACAATTTACCATTACTCACAATTGAACAAGCATAACACATTCAAACCAAACGCAACGAGTAAAGCGGTAACACCCCCAACAAAGCATACAGCGGAATGGCACGTCGCTGTAGTATAATCAACCTATAGACACAACCAGGTGCCCACATGCAATTCTACACATACATATACTAAGAACACAGAAGGTGCCCACATGCAATTACTAGTAACTTTCCCAAGTCATGTACGGATATACGGCTACTTTTCCCTACCTCGATAATTATCCAACGTTAGCTCCAAGTCTCTCGCGACACCACGTCTAAATCCTTCCCTTTCCACGAGCGATGGAAGAATCTAATAACGACAACCGCACAAACTTTAGCAATTGATCGAAGTCCGATTCTAACGAAACTAACGCCCAAGTACACCCCAATGAGTCCCGATCACTCCAATACTTCCTAATTACACCGAGTTGCCAAAAAGGACCCGGAACGGCCCAATTCGCGCACTTTCCCGAATCTGCCCGGAAACGCTAAAATGACCTCGGGACCCCGAAAAATTCCATTTTCGCATCAACAAATCATAATTATATTCAAGGGGTCCAACGCAATCGACGGAACCAAATTCCGACGCCCGAGCGACTCAATCCCGTCATTAAGGTTCCTCAAATAATAAATAATCTTTTCCCACAATTCAATTCCAACAATTCTCAAATTTATTCTACGCGCATAATTAAATTCGAGATCACCAATAAAATTGACGGAATTACGTTCCGACTTCCGGGGGATTTAATCTCGACTTTAAAGTTTAGCGAAACAAACACATTTTAGCCAAATTAATTCCAATTTCTTCCAAAGTCACGAATTAGTGTTCTAGGGATTTTCCGGGATTGCATAACACGTAAAAACCCGAACTCCGGGCACGCGGGCCCCACCTCCGGTGACCGGCCGGAGCTCCGGCGAGCTCCCGGTCACCGGACAAACCTCCCGTTTGTCTCAAAACGCTCCAAATTACCCCCTTAACACTAATCCAACCTCAATCAAACCATATTCCACAACTCCATAAATCCAAACTCACGGAAATGAGAATCCAAAACATACCTCTTGTAGCCCACGACGAGGAGAACCCGAATACGCAAAAATCAAGACGTTTGGACGGTCGAAACGTCGGGAAATCGCCACAATCTTTTCTCTTCTTCTTCCTTCTTTCTTCTTTCTCTTTCTCTTTCTCTTTCTCCTTCTCTTTCCATGTGTTCTGCCGTGAATGGCCTCCCCTTCCCTCTTTTATCACATAAATCCCATTATTTAAACACTAAACTAATAAAATAAACCTATTTTCCATTTTCTTTTAAATCTAAATTAAAACAATTAATTTTTTAATCACTCAAAAGTCTCCCCCCCTCTAGATACATGACAAGTGTAAAGTAGAGGGGTCCCACAAGCCACTTTTGTCATTTTGGACCCGAAATCGTTCGAAACGGACACGTTTTTCGAAACCGTCGGAACCGTGATGTTTCGCTAAATTTTAGCTTCCATATGAACCTAATATCCATAATATTACAATTCCAACTTAAAATGGCTCAAATAGTAGTCCTCGGTGACTCTCGGGTCGAAATTTGGTCAAATCGCGAATTATTAAATTTTCATCCATTTTTCACAAAATTGACCCAAATTGACCCAAATTGACCGGGAGCGGTCCTTACAACCTTCCCTCCTTAAAGAATTTCGTCCGCGAAATTAAAACGTACCTCAATTCTCGAAAAGGCGGGGATACTTAGCACGAATCTCATCTGCCCGCTCCCACGTCGACTCTTCGACACCGTGATGTTGCCAAAGTACACGTACTAGCCGGATAGTCTTGCCACGCAAGACTTGCTCCCGTGAATCCACAATCAGCACCGGCTTCTCCTCGTATGAGACATCATCAGCAACCTCAACATCCGCCCACTCAATGACGTGAGAGGGGTCTGCGTGATACTTCCGCAGTTGGGAAACGTGGAAGACGTTATGCACATTTCCAAGCTGCGGTGGCAGAGCCAGACGGTAAGCAACTGCTCCGACTCTGCCTAACACCTCGAATGGCCCAATGTAGCGCGGGGCTAGCTTGCCTCCGCCGCGGCTAAACCGTATCAGTCCCTTCTTCGGACTCACCCTGAGAAATACGTGGTCACCAACTGCGAACTCAAGAGGTCGGCGCCGTCTGTCAGCATAACTCTTCTGCCGACTCTGTGCGGTCTTCAACCGCTCACGTATCAGTGCGACCTTCTCAGTCGTCTCTCGAACAAGTTCGGGACCGATCAAACTCTTGTCCCCCACTTCTGCCCAACACACGGGCGATCTACACGGCCTCCCATACAATGCTTCAAAAGGCGCCATCCCAATACTGGACTGGAAGCTATTGTTGTAGGCGAACTCGACCAACGGTAGATGGTCTTCCCACGAGCCTCTGAAATCTAATAC
Source organism: Geranium rotundifolium (assembly GCA_963920655.1). Lineage (NCBI taxonomy): Eukaryota > Viridiplantae > Streptophyta > Magnoliopsida > Geraniales > Geraniaceae > Geranium > Geranium rotundifolium. The sequence goes on along the minus strand of OY987313.1, from coordinate 32,338,357 downwards.
GCATGCACGCAGCATGTCCTCCAAAATCTGGATAGTGCGCTCTGACTGGCCGTCTGTTTGAGGGTGGTATGCTGTACTCAGTAGGACCTCAGTACCCAAAGCCGTCTGAAGACTCGGCCAGAACCTGGAAGTGAATCGAGGATCCCTATCAGACACTATCGATACGGGAACTCCGTGGAGACGGACGATCTCACGGATGTATAGGGTGCTCAACACGTCGACTGAGTCAGTCATCCTCATGGGCAGGAAATGGGCCGACTTCGTCAACCGATCGACCACTACCCATACTGCATCACGCCCCTTCGGCGATCTCGGTAAACCACTCACGAAATCCATCGTGACGTGCTCCCACTTCCACTGAGCAATGGGCAGGGGCTGCAACAAACCAGAGGGACGCTGATGCTCGGCCTTCACCTGCTGACAGGTAAGGCATCTCGATACGTACTCCGCGACCGCTCTCCGCATTCCGCTCCACCAGAAATAACGTCTGATGTCGCGGTACATCTTAGTGCCACCAGGGTGCACCGTAAGACGCGAATGATGTGACTCTCGTAGCACGTCGTCTCTACAGCTACGTGGCACAAACAACCCTCCTCGGTACCGCAAACCCCAATCTGCGCTCTGCTCCCAACCCTCTGCGTCAATGCCGTCAGCAACCCTCGCCCGGATCGCCGTTGCTTCGGCATCCTCACACTGCGCCTCCAAAACTCGGGCAAGTAGTGTGGGCCGCGCCACCAACGAGCACATAGATACCCGATCTGTTACCTCCTCTAGCTCAAGCCCAAACGTGCCAAGCTCTCCCATCATGTCCCACTCCCGGACTGCTATGCTAGCAAGGCAATGGATCGACTTCCTACTCAGGGCGTCGGCGACCACGTTCGCCTTGCCCGGGTGATAGAGTAGCTCAAAGTCGTAATCATCAAGTAGCTCCATCCATCGCCGCTGGCGCATATTCAGGTCTTTCTGGGTAAAGATATATCTGAGACTCTTATGGTCCGAGAAAACCTGAAATCCCTCACCGTACAGATAATAGCGCCAGATCTTCAGTGCGAACACGACTGCTGCCAACTCCAAGTCGTGTGTAGGATAGTTGCGCTCGTGCGTCTTCAGCTGCCTGGAGCCATAAGCAACTACCCTACCTGTCTGCATCAATACACAGCCTAGTCCCTCACCGGACGCGTCGCAATAAATCTCATAGCCAATTCCGCGTTCTGGCACTATCAACACTGGAGCGGTAGTCAGGCGAGCCTTCAGCTCTGTAAATGAACGCTCACAGTCCTCAGTCCACGCAAACTTGACTCCCTTGCGCGTAAGGAAAGTCAAAGGCGCGGCTAGGCGCGCAAAGTCCTGTACGAACCGTCGATAATAACCCGCCAAACCCAAGAAGCTACGAATCTCGAAGACGTTCGTGGGCTGCGCCCACTTCGAGACCGCGTCGACCTTCGCCGGATCGACCAGTATGCCGTCGGCCGAAACGACATGTCCGAGGAACTTCACCTCGGCGAGCCAAAACTCGCACTTCTCCAGGTTGGCATACAACTGATGCGTGCGCAGTAAAGTCAAGACAGCCCTCAAATGCACCACGTGCGCTTCCTCACTCTGAGAGTAGACCAGGATGTCGTCTACGAAAACCACTACAAACTGATCTAAGAACGGCCGGAATATGCGGTTCATCAGATCCATGAACGCTGCAGGCGCGTTTGTCAACCCGAAGGGCATTACTAGGAACTCGTAATGCCCATACCGCGTCCGAAACGCGGTCTTTGCGACGTCCTCCTCCCGGACTCGCAACTGGTGGTATCCCGAACGTAGATCGATCTTCGAAAAGCACGTCGACCCTCTCAACTGGTCGAATAGATCGTCGATTCTCGGCATCGGGTACCGGTTCTTCACCGTGACCCGGTTCAGTTTCCGGTAATCTATGCACATCCTCAGCGCTCCACCCTTCTTCTTCACGAAGAGTGCTGGCGCTCCCCACGGTGATGTGCTCGGACGTATAAACCCCTTTTCTCGGAGTTCTTCGAGCTGAGTCTTCAGCTCGGTCAGTTCTGCTGGCGCGAATCTGTAAGGCGCTACTGATATCGGCGCCGTCCCCGGCATCAGGTCGATCCTGAATTCTACCTCGCGAACTGGCGGCAACCCACTCAACTCCTCGGGAAAGACCTCTGGAAACTCGCATACTACTCGCGGTAACTCTCGGCTCTGCACGATCGACACCTCATCAACGGTGTATAATGCCGATAGGAGAATTCCGCTCTTGCTGCCCAGCGAACACGAAACGGTCGTGCTGCCTGCTGACACTGTCACCCGTCGCCGATAACAGTCGATGTACGCACGGTACCTCGCAAGCCAATCCATGCCTAAGATCACGTCGAAGGCAGTCATACCCAGCACGATTAGGTCACAAAGGAAAGAAAGGTCTGCTACTCTAACTTCGCAGGCTCGGCACACTCTAGTCAACACAACCTCACCTCCGACTGGTGTGTCAAGGCACAGAGGTGGACTCAACGACTCACTGTTTAGCCCCAGCATCTCAGCACAAGCAGCAGAAATAAAGGAATGCGATGCGCCCGTATCGAACAGAAATGACGCCCAAGAGTTATACAACAGTAACGTACCGTGAGCGACCGAAGGGTCTGGGGACGGTCCTGCAGCACGTGAGTCGCCGACAGCATACACTCTGCCTTGCGGCGCCTGCGCTCCCTGTCTCGAAGCTGACACGCCAGACGCCGGCTGTGCGGACCTCAACTGCTGTCTCGGAACTGGTGCGCTTGTAGATGGCTGCGAAAATCTCAACGGCTGGCCCTGACGCTGGCGAGCCTGCGGCGACTGTGCCGTGTGCGACTGCTGCGGTCGCTGCACTGACGTTCCCCCACCTTGACCGGGGCATTCCCTAGCTATGTGTCCTGTCTGGCCACATAGGTAGCACCTAACCTCGCTGCCGCTCGGTCGACTCCCCTGACTGAACCGACTACTCGTCGCCGGTAGTGCTGCGGGTCCTCTATTGCGCGGGCAATCGCGCCTCATATGGCCTGGCTGCTGGCAGAGAAAACATACTGGCCTCTGGTCTGCAACGACGGGTAAGATTTTTTTTTTTGAACATGACTAGTAAGGTCAACATCAATTTCGAACTTGCCCATATTTTCAACAATTTCCCTTTTCGATCACAAAACCCCATTTTGATATCACGTCGTCACAACCCGGTCCAGGCGTCCCCGAACTAAGAGGTAACGATCGGACATCACTACCGTCACGTTCGACCCAGGGGCGCCCCTGAGTCAAGTCGCGACGGTGAAAATATCTCACGGAAAAATCACGCACGATTTCTGACCTTGCACAACCAACACACGACAGGAGCCTAATGGACTAACTCTACCCACCTAGTTGACGTACGGCCAGAGGTGTTAAACCTAAGCTCTGATACCAAACTGTCACGCCCCAAATTCGGTAGAGACCGAGCCCGGAACGCGAACGAGGAATCAGTGTCCGAAACAACTAAAACAATAATAGTAACCAAATAAAAAGAACACAAATACAATGAACCGCGAATTTTATAACTGCTCAAAAGAATATACAACACGAGTCAGAGACTCAAAGTATGATCAAGAAACAACAAAACATCGACACTAAATTGTACGTCAACTAACACGCCCAAAACAACCCGGACTCTCCAGCTCCTCCAGCTTCGAGATATCCTCCTATCCACAATCACGATCCTCACCTGTCTGCAGGAAAAGTAGCAGGGGGTGAGCATTTACGCTCACCGCAACGGATACCCGACTGACAACGGCATACAAGTAATTGACAGGGTGATACATAAGCACAGTTCGAAAAAGGTCAAAAGTAAAACTCAACCATTATCCAAACATTTCATCTCATTCTCAATACTCAAATCATCACACAATCAACCAAGCAACATCAATCAAACAAACCTTTCACTCAAGGAAAGGCAACAATCCGGGTACTTCGTCGAGTCCATCTTGCCAAACACGCACGGTGTTGGACAAGGTCTACACGACCAGGTGATGCAACCTATAACACGCCAGTTTACAGTCGCAAGCTGTCTGGGCCTGGTCTGCCTCCCACTTTTCGATAGCTAGTCGTAGGCGTGAAACCTCTTCGCGGCCGCCAGTTTACAGTGGCTAGCTGTCTGGGCCTGGTCTGCCCCCCACTTCTTCGATTGCTAATCGAAAGGCGTGGACGCCTCTTCGCGGCATGGATGGAGAAGCGCGGTAAGAGCGCAAATCTACCCCACCCGAACGGAGATCACGGACGTATCTTTCCCACCTGGGCGTCAACCAGCAACAAACACAAACCACCACGCACACTGGGCTCCCGCCCGTAACCAACATCCACACACACTGGGCTCCCGCCCGTAACCATCATCCACAAAACATTTCAACCACAGGAGAGAAATAATCAACTCAAGTCATTTCGATTTACATGTTAAGGCACAACATCTTCAAACACATCAAATCGCATTTACCATTTACTCACAATACAGTTCAACCATAGTGAAGAATATACTCAACTCAAATCATTTCAATTTACATGTTAAGGCACGACATCTTCAAACACGTCAAATCACAATTTACCATTACTCACAATTGAACAAGCATAACACATTCAAACCAAACGCAACGAGTAAAGCGGTAACACCCCCAACAAAGCATACAGCGGAATGGCACGTCGCTGTAGTATAATCAACCTATAGACACAACCAGGTGCCCACATGCAATTCTACACATACATATACTAAGAACACAGAAGGTGCCCACATGCAATTACTAGTAACTTTCCCAAGTCATGTACGGATATACGGCTACTTTTCCCTACCTCGATAATTATCCAACGTTAGCTCCAAGTCTCTCGCGACACCACGTCTAAATCCTTCCCTTTCCACGAGCGATGGAAGAATCTAATAACGACAACCGCACAAACTTTAGCAATTGATCGAAGTCCGATTCTAACGAAACTAACGCCCAAGTACACCCCAATGAGTCCCGATCACTCCAATACTTCCTAATTACACCGAGTTGCCAAAAAGGACCCGGAACGGCCCAATTCGCGCACTTTCCCGAATCTGCCCGGAAACGCTAAAATGACCTCGGGACCCCGAAAAATTCCATTTTCGCATCAACAAATCATAATTATATTCAAGGGGTCCAACGCAATCGACGGAACCAAATTCCGACGCCCGAGCGACTCAATCCCGTCATTAAGGTTCCTCAAATAATAAATAATCTTTTCCCACAATTCAATTCCAACAATTCTCAAATTTATTCTACGCGCATAATTAAATTCGAGATCACCAATAAAATTGACGGAATTACGTTCCGACTTCCGGGGGATTTAATCTCGACTTTAAAGTTTAGCGAAACAAACACATTTTAGCCAAATTAATTCCAATTTCTTCCAAAGTCACGAATTAGTGTTCTAGGGATTTTCCGGGATTGCATAACACGTAAAAACCCGAACTCCGGGCACGCGGGCCCCACCTCCGGTGACCGGCCGGAGCTCCGGCGAGCTCCCGGTCACCGGACAAACCTCCCGTTTGTCTCAAAACGCTCCAAATTACCCCCTTAACACTAATCCAACCTCAATCAAACCATATTCCACAACTCCATAAATCCAAACTCACGGAAATGAGAATCCAAAACATACCTCTTGTAGCCCACGACGAGGAGAACCCGAATACGCAAAAATCAAGACGTTTGGACGGTCGAAACGTCGGGAAATCGCCACAATCTTTTCTCTTCTTCTTCCTTCTTTCTTCTTTCTCTTTCTCTTTCTCTTTCTCCTTCTCTTTCCTTGTGTTCTGCCGTGAATGGCCTCCCCTTCCCTCTTTTATCACATAAATCCCATTATTTAAACACTAAACTAATAAAATAAACCTATTTTCCATTTTCTTTTAAATCTAAATTAAAACAATTAATTTTTTAATCACTCAAAAGTCTCCCCCCCCTCTAGATACATGACAAGTGTAAAGTAGAGGGGTCCCACAAGCCACTTTTGTCATTTTGGACCCGAAATCGTCCGAAACGGACACGTTTTTCGAAACCGTCGGAACCGTGATGTTTCGCTAAATTTTAGCTTCCATATGAACCTAATATCCATAATATTACAATTCCAACTTAAAATGGCTCAAATAGTAGTCCTCGGTGACTCTCGGGTCGAAATTTGGTCAAATCGCGAATTATTAAATTTTCATCCATTTTTCACAAAATTGACCCAAATTGACCGGGAGCGGTCCTTACAGTGGAGTTCGCGATCGAGTTGTTTCCGGGAACGGCGCCTATTTCTGTGGCACCCTACCGTTTCACTCCCGCGGAACTCGAGGAGTTGAAGAGTCAACTCAAGGAGCTACAGGAAAAGGGGTTCATCCGGCCGAGCACTTCGCCTTGGGGTGCTCCGGCGTTGTTCGTGAAGAAGAAGGAACGTTCACTCCGGATGTGCATCGATTACCGGAAGCTGAACAGGGCGACAGTAAAAAAACCGTTATCCGATGCCGCGGATAGACGATCTCTTCGACCAGCTCAGGGGTTCGAAATGCTTTTCCAAGATCGACCTGTGATCTGGTTATCATCAGTTGAGGGTGCGAGAGGAGGACATCCAGAAGACGGCATTCAGGACACGGTATGGCCACTTCGAGTTCTTGGTGATGCTGTTCGGTTTGACCAACGCTCCAGCAGCGTTCATGGACCTGATGACACGGATCTTCCGGCCTTACCTTGACCAGTTCGTCATCGTGTTCATAGACGACATCCTTATCTACTCTCCGGACGAGAGGACTCACGAGGCACATCTGAGGATCGTGCTTCAGCTACTCCTATCGCACCAGCTTTACGCGAAGTTGGAGAAGTGTGAGTTCTGGCTCACTGAGGTGAGGTTCCTCGGGCATGTAGTGTCCAGCGACGGTATCTTTGTTGACCCGGTGAAGATTGAGGCAGTCTCGAGATGGGCACAGCCGACGAGCGTGTTCGAGATTCGTAGTTTCCTGGGGTTAGCAGGTTATTACAGAAGGTTCGTGAAGGATTTCTCACGACTGGCAGCACCTTTGACTCGCCTCACGCGGAAAGGAGTTAAGTTCGATTGGGATGAGGCTTGCGAGCACTCATTCGCGGAGTTGAAGACTCGGTTGACCACGGCTCCGGTTTTGATAGTACCTGAGCGAGGGATAGGCTATGACGTTTACTGCGACGCATCCGGAGAAGGACTGGGGAGTGTTCTGATGCAGCAGAGTAAGGTGGTGGCTTTTGGGTCCCGACAGCTTAAAGTGCACGAGAGAAACTATCCGACACACGATCTAGAACTTGCAGCGGTCGTGTTCGCACTAAAGCTTTGGCGTCACTACCTCTACGGTGAGAAGTTTCAAGTCTTTTCGGATCACAAGAGCCTGAAATATCTCTTTACCCAGAAAGACCTGAACATGCGACAACGGCGCTGGATGGAGCTGATTTAGGATTATCACTTCGATCTGCTATACCACCCGGGCAAGGCGAATGTGGTCGCCGATGCCCTCAGCAGAAAGTCACTCGATAGCCTTGTCTCCGTAGCAGTTCGGGAATGGAAGATAATGGGAGAGCTCAGCGAGTTCAGGGTTGAGTTGGAGGAAGTTACGGGACGAGTCGCACTGTGTTCATTGGTGGCGCAGCCTACACTTGTGAGTCGGGTAATTGAGGCTCAGAGTGATGACTCAGAGACAACAACGTTCCGGATGAAAATGGCTAGCGGAGTTGAGTCCGAGGGGTGGTCGATGGGCAACGATCAGGGCCTTCGTTTCCGGAACAGATTGTTTGTACCCAAGAGTCTCCGTGAGGAAGTACTACGCGAGTCACACAACTCATGACTCATTGTGCATCCTGGTGGGACTAAGATGTACCACGACATCAGGCGCCATTTTTGGTTGAATGGGATGAAGCGGGAGATAGCAGGGTTCGTAGCTCGATGTCTCAATTGTCAGCAGGTGAAGATAGAACACCAGAGACCAGCGGGACCTCTACAACCATTGGAGATAGCCGAGTGGAAATGGGAGCATATTACGATGGATTTCGTATGCGGACTGCCAAGGTCAGCAAGGGGTAACGATGCGGTGTGGGTGATAGTTGATCGACTGACTAAGTCCGCGCATTTCTTGCCAATGAGGATGACAGACTCGGTAGATAAGTTGAGCAGACTATATGTACGCGAGATCGTGAGGTTACACGGAGTGCCGGTGTCGATAGTATCGGACCGAGATCCTCGCTTTACATCCCGATTCTGGGATAGCCTACAGGGCGCGTTGGGTACGGGTATTCATCTGAGTACGGCTTACCACCCACAGACGGACGGTCAGTCAGAACGGGTAATTCAGATATTAGAGGACATGCTCCGAGCGTGTATACTGGATTTCCAAGGAGCGTGGGAGGATCATTTACCATTGGCAGAGTTCGCGTATAACAACAGTTACCAAGCTAGCATCGGAATGGCATCATTCGAGGCTTTGTATGGTAGACCGTGCCGATCACTAGTTTGTTGGGCTGAGGTGGGAGATAAGAGCCTACTGGGACCCGAGCTGGTAAGGGAGACTACTGAGAAAGTAGCCTTGATTCGAGAGCCACTGAAAATGGCGCAGAGTAGACAGAAGAGTTATGCGAACCGGAGGCGTCGACCTCTCGAGTTTGAGGTAGGCGACCACGTCTTCTTGCGAGTGAGCCCGAAGAAAGGGCTAATAAGGTTTAAGAAGGCAAGAAGCGACGGTAAGTTGGCCCCGAGGCACATTGGCCCCTTCGAGATCATCGCCAGGATTGGAGCAGTGGTTTACAGGCTCGCATTGCCGCCATCCCTTGCAGCGGTTCACAACGTATTCCATGTATCGATGCTGAGAAAATATCACCCTGACCCGTCGCACGTGATAGAGTGGGCTGAGTTGGAGTTGACCCCAGATGCCTCGTATGAGGAAAGGCCAGTTCAGATCTTAGACTCACGAGATCAGATATTGAGAGGCAGGACCATCCCACTAGTGCGAGTACTTTGGCAACATCACGGTGTCGAAGAGTCGACGTGGGAGCGGGCAGATGAGATTCGTGCTAAGTATCCCCGCCTTTTGAGAATTGAGGTACGTTTTAATTTCGCGGACGAAATTCTTTAAGGAGGGAAGGTTGTAAGGACCGCTCCCGGTCAATTTGGGTCAATTTTGTGAAAAATGGAGAAAAATTTACAATTTCGCGATTTGACCAAATTTTGACCCGACAGTCACCGAGGACTACTATTTGAGCCATTTTAAGTTGAAATTGTAATATTATGGATATTAGGTTCATATGGAAGCTAAAATTTAGCGAAACATCACGGTTCCGACGGTTTCGAAAAAACGTGTCCGTTTCGGACGATTTCGGGTCCGAAATGACAAAAGTGGCTTGTGGGACCCCCCTACTTTACAGTTGGCATGATTCTAGAGGGGGGGAGACTTTTTGAGTGGTTAAAAATTAATTGTTTTAATTTATATTTAAGAGAAAAATGAGAAATAAGTATATTTAATTAGTTTAGTGTTTAAATTATTTGGTTTAATTGATAGAGGGGGGGGGGAAGCCATTCTCGGCAGAATCAAAGAGAAGGAGAGAGAGAGAGGAGGGCTGGCTGGGAGAGAGGAAGAAGGAAGAAGAGGAGAAGAGCTTGGGGCGATTTCCCGTCAATCCGTCCGTCGTTTCTTCGAGATTTCTTCGTATTCGGAATCCCGGCATCGAGGACTACAAGAGGTAGGGTTCTCTTTTCGATTTGGAGTAGTTTGGTTCGTGGGTTTTAAGTAGAAATGTGTTGTTTTAAGTTTAGTTAGACACTAGAGATGATTAGGCATGTTTTAAGACAAATTTGAACAAATTCCGGTGACCGGAGGGTCGCCGGAGCTCCGGCCACGTTGGTGGCTAATTCCGGTGGCCATGGAACGCTGACTCAAAGTGCTTCAACCTTCATCTTGTGAGTTTTTCCAAAGGAGCAACGGTTTGGGAGCTAGAAGCCCGGGAAGTGACTGAACCGCTGAATCTGTCCAGCCGGACGGACAATCTGTTTTGCTCGGGACGGAGCCGTTCCAATTCGAACTTGGTTCCGAGCAAAACATGAAGTTTGTAGAGGACTGGTAGAGCTTCAACTTTCATGTTTACGTGTTTTCCAGAAGAGCTACGGATTTGGAGCTGCAAGTCCGGGAAGTGGACTGTTCTGCCGAATCTGTCTCTGGACAGATTCGAAGTAAATCCCGTAGCTCGATTTTGTTTCCCGAGAATTAATGTGGTGGATTGTGTGGGGCCCATGAGCCCGGGGCTCGGGTTTTGTTAGTTCGGGTGGTCTCGGGTGACCCCCGAGTCGATAACTTGCGTATTTGATAATTTCCGAATTTAAATTGTGAAAGACGGTTTTTCCACCAATAACTTTAATTAAAGTATTTTAACGCTCGGATGTCGGAATTCGATTCCGTTAATTGCATTGGTCTTAGAATATTAAATGAGGAGTTTAGAAACAAGTTTCGTAATTTTCGGAGTCCGAGGGTCAAAAACTCGTTTCCGGGCAGATTGGGTGTTTCGGGGAAAATGGGTCATTCCGGACCCATTTTGGCTACTTTGATTAATTTGAAGTGTGTCCAAGTGTTAGGCACTTGTTGGAGTACACTTGTAAATTTATTGCATTCGTTTCGGAGTCTGTTTGAGTTTTTAATTATTGAATATAATTATTAGTTGATATTGACGCTCGCGGGAAAGGCAAGGCGTGAATAGCTCGAGCGGGAGGCTAGGAGCGTACGTGGAGCTTTCCTAAGGTAGGGGGACATAGCTACCTAGACTATATGGCTTGATGCCTTTGTTTGATTATATATGTGTGTATATATACGTGTGAGCATGATTTGGCACTATGTTAGTGGCGTGAATAAGCTTGGTGTGATTATATGCGAATAGTGAGATTTGCATGATAATGTTGGGTGAATTAGTTTAGTATAACTCTGAACTGATTGTATGCACGGGATTGTGCCAGGTATTATATTATTTTCTTTTCAGACGATGATTTATTCCGTCTTGCACCTAGTATGTTTTCTGCATGAGTATGGTGTGATACTTGTGTTACAGGTGGTGTGTAAGGTAAACCGAGTTGAGGGTGGATTCCCTTGATCGAGATCGGTTACCTTTATTTGTGGTAAGGGTCAACCGAGCTGAGGGTGGACTCCCTTAGTTGTGATCGGTTACCTTTATTTAGGTGTAAGGTAAACCGAGTTGAGGGTGGATTCCCTTGATCGAGATCGGTTACCTTTAACTTTGTGGGAAAGGTCAACCGAGCTGAGGGTGGACTCCCTTAGTTGTGATCGATTGCCTTTATTTAGGTGTAAGGTAAACCGAGTTGAGGGTGGATTCCCTTGATCGAGATCGGTTACCTTTATCTTTGTGGGAAAGGTCAACCGAGCTGAGGGTGGACTCCCTTAGTTGTGATCGGTTGCCTTTATTTAGGTGTAAGGTGAATTGAGTTGAGGGTGGACTCCCTTGATCGAGATCGGTTACCTTTACCTAAGGGAGGGTGAACCGAGGCAAGGGTGGATTCCCTGGGCTGAAATCGGTTACCCTAGGGTGTAGTTAATTATGTTATACAACTACTTTTGCATTGTTATCATCTTGTGTATGTGCGATGTTTGAGTCTTGGAGGTAGCGTGTTCAACCCTACAACTTGTGCAGGTTATGGATGCGTTTAGATCTTTTGACTGGGAGCTTGGGGGCGTGTCGTGTCGACGTGTCTTTGCCAGTGGTGTTTGGTCGTCTGTTGTAGACTCTGTTGAGTCGTAACCTGTTTTGTTACTGCTTTTCATTATCCGGTTTATTACTTTATTTTGTAAAACACTCGGTGAGGTGGCGTTATGCCTCACCATTATGGTATTTATTTATGAGTTACTTGCTTCATTTTCAAATGATGTTTTGATGGAATTGTTTTAGAACTGGTTTACTTACTTGTGCAATCACCTTTAAGTTAGGGACGCCTAAACTAAAGGTGTTGACTTTGTGCGAGTATAGTTATGATACACTCGAGGACGCTCGAGGTGTTTCATAACTATTTCGTATATGTATCTTCGTATATGTATTATCGATACTTGTATTTTATCGCGTGACGACTAAGATTCGGAGAACCGGATCTTGGGGCGTTACAGGAGAAGCCGTCGACCAACACCTATACAGGAGCATCATCGGTAGTCTTCTCTACCTCACCGCAAGTCGACCAGATATTGCCTACTCTGTCGGAGTATGTGCACGATATCAAGCTAATCCAAAGGTTAGTCATCTATCCCAAGCCGAAAGAATTATTAGATATATCTCTGGGACTACAAACTTGGGTTTATTATACTCATTCGACAAATCATCTACCTTGGTGGGGTATTGTGATGCCGATTGGGCTGGAAACACATCGGATAGGAAAAGGACATCTGGAGGATGCTTCTTCCTTGGCAACAACCTCATATCATGGTTTAATAAGAAGCAAAACTGTGTTGCCCTTTCCACTGCCGAATCGGAGTATATTGCTGCTGGGAGTAGCTACACACAACTACTATGGATGAAGCAGATGTTAGTCGAATACAATGTCAGACAGGATGCCATGACTTTGTATTGTGATAATGTCAGTGCTATCAACATCTCCAAAAACCCTGTCCAACACAGCAAGACCAAACACATTGATATTAGACATCACTTCATCCAAGAATTGGTCGAAGACAAGAAGATCATCCTAGAGCACATTTCCACAGAGAAGCAACTTGCTGATATTTTCACGAAAGCATTAGATGCAAGCAGATTCGAGGATCTCAGATCATCACTCGGTCTGTGCACCATCAGTGAACAATAAGAAGTTGCAGAAACGGTTGAGAGGAGTTAGTTGGTGCCTCTTCATGAACCGGTCGAAAATCTAACAAATGCCATTGGGCCAAGCATGTCAAGAGCCCATATAAAAGAAAAGCAAGATACGCTTAGACGCTAAGAAAGATTTGAATCGTTTTTGTTCAAAACCTAGTCTGCCTCTCTCTTCTGTGTTTGCTCTCATCTCCTTCGCCATTCACTCTCTGCTAATCTCTCAAACAACAATGGTGAAAACTCGAAGCACAGTAGCCCCAAAGGAAGCCACCGATTCAAAGAATGCTGAATCTAAAAGCTCCAGAAGCAGTAGAGCGAAAACAAACAAACATGGAGTGCGAATTAAAGGGCCAAAAACCCTGAAGAAGTCAGAAGAAATTCTAAAGGATGCTTCACCAGAGAAAGCTCCAATGCCAGCTTTCACTCGAGTTCCCAAAAAATTCCGGACCGGAAGCGCTGCTTTCTCAATGTCTGACCTAACTGGGCCAGAAAGAGAGAATGATCTTGGCCAAGAAAATCGAGAAGCCTCCATGCAAATCGTCGCAGTTCCAACACCAACAGGTAACGATTTCTCTGACGATACCTCTAGAAACAGTGATTTGTTAGAATCACTGCTGGAAAACCAGGACCCACCTCAAGAAGGTGTGGTAGAAGAACTAATACGTCCGGAAGGAGAAAAGGAGGATCTGACTCTGGTCAGCCATGGACTGGAACGCATTGCGGAAGGAGAAGGAGGAGAAGAAGAAGGAACAGATGTCATACCAAAAGCCACTGAAAAAGTTGTAGAAGAGGAAGAAATAGCTGACTCAGAAGAAGCCGAGGAAGAAGAAGAGAAAGAAGAAACCAGAAATGGAGAGACCGATCTAGAAGAAGCTGAGAAGAACAAGGATGCCACCACCAACAACACAGAAGAAAACCCTTTGGATGCCAGAGAAGATGTCATGGAAGAAGCTGCTGAGACGGCATGCACAGTCCTATCGTCCCTGAAGAAAAAGGTTCTAGAAGAAACTGAAAGTTTGGCGGTTATGGTTGGAAAACTAAAAGAAACAAGGAAAAGAAAGGAGGTTAAGGATGCTGGAGGACCCAGCAACAAAAGGAAAAAATTGTATGTCAAGGAAAAAGGGAAGAAAGTGATCTCCACAAGGAGGTTGATAGATGAAACTACTGATGATGACGTTGAAGAGGTCCCTGCTGAGGAAGGAAAGAAGATGAAGGCCCTGAAGACGGCCAAGAACACCGTGAGTATAACTTACGACAATCTGTCGTTTCAATCAGCAGAAGGTGCAAAGAGGTGGGAGTTTGTGTTTCAGAGAACGGCGTACCCAAAGAAGACACTATCGTCGAAGCTGTTTGGGATAGAGGCCATTATACAGCTCCTAGAGAAGGCAGAATTAATGAGAACCGTCTCCAACATTTGTAATCACTATCCCCTCTTGGTTAAGGAGTTCATTGCAAATTTGCCTACTATGTTTGGTACCCCAGATGCTCATGAGTTTGATAAGGTATATGTCAGAGGCATTCGCTTTGACATCTCCTCTGACGTTATCAATGACTTCCTGGGAAGAAAGAGGGTTCGATCTATGCCACCACCCGACCTAAGCAAAGTCCTCCGTGAGATCACCGGAGATAAAAGCAGAACATGGCCATCCAAAGGCACCGTGGCAGCATCAGATCTGACTTCCAAGAACTCCATTCTCTTCCGGATTGGAGTGGCAAATTGGGCGCCCTCGACCCACGCATCATCTATCAAACCTGAGCTGGCAATACTGATCTACCAAATAGGTACTGGATCTAACCTTGACTTTGGACAATTTGTGATTGATCATCTTGTTCGCCATGCTAGATCTCTTGCTGTGAAAATTCCCATAGCCTTTCCATCCCTTATCTCTGAATTACTTGTACATCAACACCCTGGAGTGTTGAAAATATCGGATAAGGTGGGTAAAAGAGGAGGACTGATTGTGGTGAGCCACAAGTTGTTTGAAGGAAAGCATGCTCCTGATCTTGTCAGGCCGGAAGCCAAGGCAAAGACCAGTAGAGCCACAAGTGTCGTCCCTCTAACCAGGACCACCAGCAGGGATGCCGTCATGCTCGAACGAGAAATTGCTGTGCTTGATGAGAACATTGCAAATTTAAAGACTGCTCTGAAGCACCTCTCGCAGCGCCGAACTCACTGCGCCAACCTGCTGCAATCCATGTCTCCTCCAGGCTCTGAAGATGATAACACAAATGATCCAGAAGAAGCTACCCAAGAAGCCTCCACAGAAGCAACAGAGACTGCAAGTTCCAACAGCAGCTCGATTTAAAATATTTTATGAGATTCTCTGACTCTTGAACTACTGAACAACTTTTATGTCTGTAATATTTTGTGAACAATGTATCACGCTTACTCTCGACAGCTGATTGAGAGCAAGTGTGAGTTATGTTTGGGTTTATTTTGCGTATTTCCCGGATTTGTTACAATATTTGTTTAAGTTTTGGCTCTTTTTGAGCCAGCAAGGGGGAGTAAGATAAATATAGATACATACGCGCGCGCGAAGATACAAGAAAGTTAGAGACGACGACGACGCGACGATACGCGCAACGCAAGACTGCCGATGCGCGACGCAAGACTGCCGATCGACGAGACGAAAAATGCGACGCAAAATGCGACGAAGAATGCTGTCCTTAAAAATAGCCAAAGGGGGAGATTGTAGTTACGACGTTTTTAGAGGTTGGCTGATTTTTAAAGGAACTGAAGAAACATGTTACAAAGAATGTCGAAGCATCTTCCACGATATCTTGTGTAACATTGTTGACGGCGTCTCGGCAAACATCCTGATCGACAGAAATCAGGAAAGTGCAGATTCGGCAAAAAATCAAGAAGACGATTAGGAAAGTGCAAGACGACTCCTAATCTGAAAAGAAGAAAGATGGCGATTAAGAGGAAACCCTTTAGGGTTAGTACTCATCCACGATTGCTATAAAAGCTTAGGCTACCCCCTTAGCAATGGTGTGGTTCTTTATTTGTTTCCTAGCAACAATTTGCAAGGTTCTTAGACGAGAAGGTTTGCGGGCTGAGAAATTGCAGATTGAGCTTAGGATATTGTGTATCACATAACTATAGAGAGTTAGGTGATTGAGGGTTTACTGAAGTCGTGAGTTGAAGACTGCACGCAACCACCAAGTTTGAAGAAGACTTGAAGACGACAGAGCAAGGCGATTGCTCGAAGAGTGGAATCAAGACGTTCTTGGATTCAGGGGGAGACCCTGAGATAGATTGCACTGTAAGACATAGCATAAAGTATAGATCTAGGAGGGATCACAGGTACTTGTATGTTCTGACGGATTACTGATAAGTGAAATCTTTCCACTAGGCTGAGAGCCCCCAGACGTAGGTGACGTTGCACCGAACTGGGTAAACAATTTGCTGTATCATTACTTATAGCTTTATATTTACTGTCCTGCATTATCTACGCAAGAAGTCAGACACAACGCTATAGCATTCTGTGTAACATTGTGTGTGGCATCTTGCACGACTAGCTGATCAGAATTTCACCTGCATGAAGAGCTACTCCAAATAGCATGTACAGTGAGTATACACTCCCCAAACCTGCTAGCACGAAAGGATTTTGAGCTCAAATTCCTGAAGGCGCAACTTAACTCAATACAAAACCAGCCCAAGCCACAGGAATACCCACAAGACATATTCACTCCATATCCTAAATACACTCCGCCCATGACACCCCATTCACAACCACTGAGAATCCCATAGGGACCTAGTCCTTTTGGAGGATTTTCATTTCTCCCAACCAGGGTACTTGAAGAACAAATGGCCAAACAAAAGTATTACGTGGAGGAAAGAATACCAAAGGTGTCACGGCATGAACCATCAAATAGAGAGGGAGAATAAGACTACCCACAACTCATGGTGGAGCACTCGAATCCTATTCCGAGATTTCTCGAGAAAGCATCAACTCCCCATAGAGAAAGAAGTCGGGCATGCATGGCGGTACAAACCATCTCCTTTGGCAGATCTTACAATTCTTATAAAGGTGAATCAGAATCATCAGAAACGTCGAGAGTTATGTTGGCGGAGCCATACGTTGAAGAAGAGCCAAGTGACCAAGACAACATGTCGGAAGTACGAAACGAACGGCACATGCAACAATATTCTCCAAGAGGTGCTCCAGATTTCAAGAATGACTAATGCCAGGGGTTTTCCTTTGACAACATAGCACCCTCAAAATGGAGGGACAAGATTTATGAGATGCATGCCTGGTGCAGAGAACAAATGATAAACCTGGCAAACAGCCTTCCTGCTATCATAAGACAAACTGGTGTCTCGGATTCATGGCCGCCTCAGAAAACGGTGGATCAACCTTGGAGCATACCGACAAATGCAAGCAAGACAACTCCAAACCATAGACGAATTCATAACTCTAGTCCACAGTGCGTTTTTTGACGCCTGGGATCATTACGTTATTCGAGCCAGAGAAGAATATCTCACCAGGAGATGTTGCTCATTCAAACCGAAAGATCTGGAGAAACATCATGAGGTCATGTCCCGACTATTTTATTCCTTAAATGGAATAGATGATGTTAACCTCAAGCAAGCCTATCTGAATTCACTTCCAGATCGACTAGGGAACGAAAAAGCAAAACTGTTATCATTCAAAAACATGACTGTTGCGGCTGCTACGCTCGGAGAATTATATCAAGCCTCTTTAACAGCCTTAGAATGACTGTGCAATCACCAAAATTTCTTCAGACAAATACATGAAGAAGGGAAGCTCTTGGGGAAGGCATGTGACCATCCCGAGTACTTCATCGAGTGCAAAGAAAAGAAATGCAGCTGCTCCAATAGCAAGAAAAAAGACAGAATGTTCCTCGGCAAATGGATAAAGAAGTTCCCCCGGCTTTCTAGCAACAAAAAATGGAAGTTTTTCAGGAAAAAGGAAAACATAGGGCAAAGAAAGTTAGATAGGTGCTACATCTGCAGAACGAAAGGTCATTATGCCAAGCACTGCTCAAATCGAAGCAGAAGAGATAATCTGATGGTAAAAGTCATGTAGATCGAAGATATAGACGACGTATATGTCGAGTCAGTATTCAGCCTTGATGACGAACCATCAGAAGAGACTATTCTAGCCATTGGGATAACGGAAATCCCAAAAGACTCTGAATCTGACTCTGATAGTGATTATGATGATAGAACCATCCCATATGTTCTAACATCAGACTCCTACATAGCTGAAGAATTAGAACCGGACTAGTCGGCCTACCTGTGTTAGGATTGTGCTCTAGTCTAATGTAATTTCTTAATCTATATTGTAATGTTTATCATTTTTCGATCTAATAAAACGGAATTATATTACTAATGTGTTGTAGTAATATATCGAACGTAATTTGATCTATTTCATTATGTGTGTAACCACTAGTAGTAGAACCGTAGATCAGAAAGAATTACATTTGATGAGTCCCTAATCAGCTAATCTTCTTTAAGAAGCGATCAGTATGAGACCAACTCCTTTTGATCACGCTCTACTGATCATGGCAAAGTATGCGCCGGATTTATATCATAGGTTTCATCAAGTCGATGATATCGGACGACCCGATTGTGAGTATGCAACATAGATACTTTCATGAGATACTCACAGATCGTAGCTTGTCATTATATCCTAAGACCAAGGAGTCTTTGTGTGCACTGTGTAATGAATCTCTGAGTTTGACTTAGTCTAACGTTACCTATAAAAGGGTAGCCATAACGGCTTTGATTGGCTTGGTTATTAATTGCATTAGTGAACTCGAAAGACGTTTGAGGGATTTATCACTCATACTGCGGTATGAGGAAGATATCCGTTTAGGCCACTTGATGAGTATGACTGAAGGAATAGCATGGCCATGCAGGTGATAACGTTGTATCAGTTTTCAGTCATCTCAGATATCAAGAAACAGTGCTTGATAAATTAGGATGACGGTTCTATGCCTACTGATCAATCTGGATATCGGTTTGATAAAAGAACAGTGACATGAACGATAACAGGTTAAGTCAAGTAGTCGATAATGTTAGGATTGTGCCCTAGTCCAATGTAACTCCTTAATCTATATTGTAACGGACATTATTCTTCTACATAATAAAAGGCATAATATTACTAATGTGTTGTAGTAATATATCTAATGTAATTTGATTTATGTCATAATGTGTGTAACCACTTATAGTAGAACTATAGATCAGAAAGAATTGCATTTGATACAGTCCCTGATCAGCTAAGCTTCTTCTGAAGCGATCAGTGTGAGACTAACTCCTTGTGATCATGCTCTACTGATCATGGCAAAGTACGTGCCGGAGTTATATCATAGATATCATCAAGTCGATGATATCAGACAGCCCGATTGTGAGTATGCTGCATAGATCCAGTCATGAGATACTCACATATCGTAGCTTGTCATTATATCCTAAGACCAAGGAGTCTTTGTGTACACTATGTAACGAATACCTAAGTTTCACCTAGTTAAACGTTATCTGTAAAAGGGTAACTATAACGGCTTCGATTGGCTTGGATATTTATTACATTAGTGAACTCGAAAGGTGTCTGAGGGATTTATCACTCATACTTCGGTATGAGAAAGATATCCGTTTAGGCCACTTGATGAGTTTGACTGAAAGAATAGCACGGCCGTGCAGGTGATACCTTAGTATCAGTTTTCAGTCATCTCATATATCAAGAAACAGTGATTGATAAATTAGGATGACCATTCTATGCCTATTGATCAATCTGGATATCGGTTTGATAAAAGGACATTGACATGTACGATATAAGGTTAAGTCGAATAATCGATAATCACGAACGTTGGGTAATCATAATGTCTTGCTAGAGACCACTTATGATGGAAAGGGTAAAATAGTAATTTTACCAGTCTGCCAAGTGTTCGTGAGGCTAGAGGGTCACACGCATTAAGCACGATACATGACAAATAATTATGGATGGAAATTGAAAATGATTCAGTAGTTTTCTGGCCTAAGGTTTTAACCAGACGGTTGAAGAAATCAATTCGAGGAAATTAAACCATTTTGTCTAAACTGAATTTAGAACTCAATTTAATGGGTTTAATTTGGGTTTTAGTTAAACGGGTTTAAAGCCCATTTAGGGATTTAAGTGATGAATGGGAAAAAGTGCAAATAGGAGTTTAAGAGGGTTAGATATGAAATTAATTGATTTGAAATTAAATTTTTAATTTCAAATTAATATTGCAAAATATCTTCCTCATTTTTCTCTAACCATTTGGCAACCACTCCCCCTCATTCTCTCCCTTACTTGGCCGAACTCCCCATCCTCTTCCTCCATCATTTTTTGTCAAAATGAGAAACACTACGTTGTGTTTTCATCGATTTATAAAGGTAATTTTCATATTTGAAAAGGTTAAGAACATGCTGAATTTTTTATTAAGATCTTCGTCTTTTTCGATCACCATGGTTACATAACTTCCGCTGCATGAAATTTATCGTTTGGAACCCATGGTGATCTCTTTCAGTGGCATAAGAGCATGGTTGTTATGAATTTTATTCAACATGTTTAATTCTGAATTTTATTTTGTTTATGTGTTCATCACCTTAGCATGAATGTAATTGAAAAAATATCAGATTTAATTGATTTTGGAAAATTTGGAAAATAATTTTTTTTTGGTGTTACGAGTTAGCCATGGCTGACCAGGGTCGAGACCGTTGGTGGACCTTGGAATGCCCTAGGGCAGACCATGGTCGGCACCAAAGGCCGACAAGGGTAGCCTACGGGCGACCATGGCAGCCCTCGCGGGCCACCATGGTTGCCTCGCGGGCGACCATGGCAGCCCTCACGGGCGACCAGGTGGGACCTTGGCAGTCCCCGCGGGCCATCGTGGTTGCTTCCGCGGGCGACCTCGGTTGGGCCGGTTCAGCTCGACCAGATTCGAGCTGAACCGGCCGGTTTGCGAGAATAATTTGAAACCCTAAAAATTTAATTTTCAGATTTGGTTCGGTTTCGATAAACCAGCGAGAACCGATTCAAAATTCAATTAATTAATTAAACCGTCCAGTTTCGATAAACCAGAATTTTTTCCACACTTAAGAAAGATAAAATTTGTAAAATTTATTTGTTTGATAAGCATGTTCAGTGTACGCATGATCTTTGATAACATGATGTTTTCCACGTGATGCTAGCTAAGCCCTCTAGACTTGAATTTTAATTTCGGTTTTGCAACCTGCGTGTTGCTTAATTTTGGGTTGTAGTAAATACGGCTTGCGTGTCGTGATTTGTATTTCATTTTAACTATTTAAATTTGTAATCACGAAGACCGACACAAGAAGCAAGTCAAGAAAAAGGCTCGGATTGGAGGAGGCTCGGAGCTAGTGGGAGTTCACAAGAATGGAGCAAGTTTGGATCTTGAAGACCAAGTCTTTAGGATCAGTATTGCTAGATTCTTAGGAACTTCAGATGGGCTTAACTATGCATATATTTATCATTACATTTATATGTTTGAATGTATGAATGTATGATAATTTAAATATACAAGTTCATGTATGATTTGCTATCACCCACATGCAAAGATTAAAATCGGAATTTAATCAGACTCGCATGTAACCTGCTAAGGGATCATCTTTGCATGAATTTGCAATTGATAATTCCAGATTAACATTGTATCGATATACAATCAGAATTTTATAATTCACTTAAACGCAAATAATTACAAGTCAAGCATGATACCATCAAAGTTTGGGCACTCAGAAGGGCTTTGACCATATGGATGTCGGTACGCCTCCGCGTAACATTCATAGAGAAAAGATCTGGATAAGATGGGTAGTTCTATGTAGGTGCGTGCGCCGCCGCGTAGTAGCCACATTAGTTCTATCCATAGTTCAAGCTTGGTAGGCTTGTCTACGATTGTTAGCTAGGGCTGACCTAGGGTATCAGTATAGGATATGCCACATACTTACAAGTACAGACCCTAGCCAGGATTTACATGGTCTTGTAGATGGATGTATTCCTACCTTGATGCTCTCAACTGGAGCAGTGAGCCTCCGTTCACTTCAATTGAGAGTATGATGGGATCCTGGTTCAGATTCTAAAGTTAGAATCAGAAAGTGTTTTATAACTAAATCTCCAACTTCAATTTTAATTAATACTGATTAAAATTTGTTTACTGTGTAGATATAAAATGGCAAACACGAATCATTCTGGTAACAGCGCGCTTAGGTCACTAATCGAGCATGATAAGCTTAACGGCGTAAACTTTCTCGATTGGGACCGGAATTTGAGACTCGTTCTCAAGCATGAACATAAGGATTATATCATTACCCAGGAACAACCACCTACTGAGCCAGCACTGAACACCTCAAAGGCGCTAAGGGATGCCTACCAGAAATTCCTTAGCGACCGGATCGACGTGCCTGACTTGGACAGTATGGTGCCTGACTTGCAAAAACAGTTCTTGGACATTTCCGATGATCCCAAAGCCTGTATGGCAGAGATCGAGAAAATGTTCAAAGAGAAAGCGCGTGTCAAAAGATACGACACTTTCAGTGAACTGATGTCTTGCAAGCTGAAGGCTGGAGCTCCTGTCAGTCCCCATGTCCTTAAGATCTTTTGGAACACTTGACCAGACTCGGTCATCCTGTGGATAAGGAAATGTCTGCAGACTTTGTGCTGCATTCACTTCCAGAGACATATCGTGATTTCGTTGAAAATTACAATATGCATGACATGGATAAGACTGTGACAGAGCTTCATGGTATGCTCGTGACTGCTGAAAAGAACCTCAAGGGCAAGACCAATGAGGTTCTTATGATCAACAAGAAAGTGAGCTTCAAGAAAGCCAGCCTGGGCAAGGATAAGACCCCTATGCACCTAGCAGGGAAGATTCGACAACCTAAGGGTCCAGCAGCTCTAAAGGCTGTTAAGAATCCTAAGAAGGATGCCATCTGCTTCTATTGCCAAGGATAGGGGCACTGGAAAAAGGATTGTAAGTAACACAAGCTGTTTCTTAGGAAGAGTGGAGTTTCCACATCTTCAGGATAAGGTATTTTTGTTATTGAGCTCAATCTCAGTTTATCTACTTCAGATTCTTGGGTACTTGATACCGGTGCAGAATCTCACATTTGTGTTAATGTGTAGGCTCTGGGAAGTAGAAGGGAAGTAGGCAGGGGCGAGGCGGACCTACGAGTTAGAGACGAAAATCAAGTCTTGACAACTGCAGTAGGAAATATTAGTCTCAGTTTGCCCAGTTGGCTAGTTTTGTTATCAAACAATGTTCATTGTGTACCTGCGTTTCGCAGGAATATTATTTTTTTATCCTTGCTAGACAAGGAAGGATATTTTTTTTCTATTGACAATGGAATTTTCAATATTTTCAAGAATAATATGTTTTATTGCAATGCTTCATTGGTTGGTGGTTTATATATTCTTAATATTCAAAACACTGACACTAGCTCGATTTTTAATATAAGTAACAAAATGGTTAAATCCGGTGATTTAAACCAGACTGTGATATGACACTGCCGCTTAGGCCATATAGGTCAGAAACGCATCTCAACACTTCACAAGTGTGGACCTCTAAGTCCGTTTGAATTCACTTCAATTGAGAGATGCGAATCATGCCTTATGGGCAAAATGACAAAGGCACCTTTTGCCGGTTTAGGTGAAAGGGCTAGTGACTTATTGGGTCTCATTCATTCCGATGTATGTGGGCCTATGAGCACTCAGGCCAGAAGAGGTTTTCACTACTTCGTTACATTTACTGATGACTTTAGTGGATATGGGTATGTTTATCTTATGAGACATAAATCGGAAACCTTTTACAAGTTCAAAGAGTTCCAGAACGAACCACAAAACCAACTTGATAAAAGTATAAAGGCGCTTCGATCTGACAGAGGCGGTGAGTACTTGGACCAAGAATTTTACAGTCATTTAAAGGAGTGTGGGATCCTCTCTGAATTGACCCCACCTGGAACACCTCAAATGAATGGTGTATCCGAACGGAGAAATCGGACCCTGCTTGACATGGTTCGATCAATGATGAGTCAGGCTGACTGGGAAAAGGAATTTATTTCCAAAAGTACTAGTGGGAGTGCCGTGCATCTTGAAGAAATTCAAGAAGATACGGAACAACCTACTATGCCAGATGTAGGAATACAGGAGCCAGAAGAGGTCATTGATCAAGAACCTATCCCCACACCTATTCCAGATGGTCCAAGAAGGTCTGAGAGATCTCGTCAAGCTCCTATCAGATATGGCTTTCTAGCCACAGAAGGAAATGACTTGATGTTGGTGGATCAGGATGATCCAGAAACCTACAGACAAGGTTTAGCCAGTCCAGACTCCGAAAAATGGCAGAACGCCATGAATGAGGAAATGAAATCCATGTCCGACAACCAAGTCTGGTGCTTGGTGGATCAAACCCCTGGGATAAAACCCATCGATTGCAAATGGGTCTATAAACTTAAGACCGACATGGATGGAAAACCTCAGACCTATAAACCTAGACTGGTTGCGAAAGGTTATCGCTAGATCGAAGGTATCGATTATGACGAGACCTTTTCACCTGTTGCTATTGTCAAATCTATTTGGATCATTCTAGCCATAGTAGCATACTACGACTATGAGATATGGCAGGTGGATGTCAAAACCGCCTTCTTTAACGGGAACTTAAAAGAGGATGTGTATATGACACATCCCGAGGGTTTTGTTGATCCAGAGAATCCCGGAAAGATTTGTAAGCTGCTTAGATCCATTTATGGATTAAAGCAAGCTTCACGGAGTTGGAACATTCGTTTTGATGAAGCCGTAAGGGAATTCGGTTTTATCAAAAACGAAAGTGAACCTTGCGTGTATAAGAAAGCGAGTAGGAGTAAAATTGTATTCCTAGTGCTATATGTCGATGACATACTGATCATCGGGAATGACATCCTAACCTTGCTTGAGGTTAAAGCTTGGTTAGGGAAATGCTTCCCGATGAAGGACTTAGGTGATGCTGCTTTCATTCTGGGCATCAAGATCTACAGAGATCGACCAAAAAGAATATTGGGCCTAAGTCAGAGCACTTACATAGATAAGGTGTTGAGAAGATTCTCAATGCTTGATTCTAAGAAAGGATACCTACCCATGCGGCATGGCATTAACCTCAGCGAACAACAGAGTCCTAAGACTCCTGATGAGCTAAGCAAAATGAGTAAGATCCCACATGCTTCGGTTGTGGGATCCATCATGTATGTCATGATTTGCACGAGACCAGACATCTCGTTCGCATTAAGCTGTACCAGCAGATATCAATCTAACCCAGGCCAGGAGCACTGGATTGCTCTCAAGAGTATCCTTAAATATCTAAGGATAACTAAAAACGCATTCCTAGTGTATGGTGGGAAGGATGGAGAACTAGCAGTCAAAGGATATGTTGATGCTAGTTTTCAGACAGATCCTGATGATTTTAAATCACATGCAGGATTTGTATTCGTGTTAAATGGCGGAGCATTCAGCTGGAAGAGCTTCAAGGAAGCCACAACTGCCGATTCAACAATAGAGGTTGAATACATAACTACAGCAGAAGGAGCTAAGGAAGCCGTATGGGTTAGAAGCTTTCTAACCGGATTAGATGTAATGCCGCGAGCGCCTGACCCGGTAAGCTTGTTGTGTGACAACACAGGGGCCATAGCATTAGCTCAAGAGCCCAGATTCCACAACAGAACTAAACACATACAGAGGAAGTATCACATTATCAGAGAATATATCGATAACGGTAATGTGGAGATTACTTATGTACCGACTAATGACAATGTTGTTGATCCCTTGACAAAGGCTTTACCGCAGTCCAAGCATGAGGCGCACGTGAAGTCTATGGGGGTAGATTGGAACTTAGGTTGGAACTAAGGGCAAGTGGGAGATTGTTAGGACTGTGCCCTAGTCCAATGTAATTCTTTAATCTATATTGTAACGAACATCATTCTTCTACATAATAAAAGGCATAATATTACTAATGTGTTGTAGTAATATATCTAATGTAATTTGATCTTTGTCATAATGTGTGTAACCACTTATATTAGAACTATAGATCAAAAAGAATTGCATTCGATAAAGTCTCTGATCAGCTAAGCTTCTTCTAAAGCGATCAGTATAAGACTAACTCCTTGTGATCATGCTCTACTGATCATGGCAAAGTGCGTGCCGGAGTTATATCATAGATACCATCAAGTCGATGATATCAGACAGCCCGATTGTGAGTATGCTGCATATATCCAGTCATGAGATACTCACATATCGTAGCTTGTCATTATATCCTAAGACCAAGGAGTCTTTGTGTACACTATGTAACGAATACCTAAGTTTGACCTAGTCTAACGTTATCTGTAAAAGGGTAACTATAACGGCTTCGATTGGCTTGGATATTTATTACATTAGTGAACTCGAAAGGCGTCTGAGGGATTTATCACTCATACTTCGGTATGAGAAAGATATCTGTTTAGGCCACTTGATGAGTATGACTGAAGGAATAGCACGGCCGTGCAGGTGATACCTTAGTATCAGTTTTCAGTCATCTCAGATATCAAGAAACAGTGATTGATAAATTAGGATAATCATTCTATGCCTATTGATCAATCTGGATATCGGTTTGATAAAAGGACATTGACATGTACGATAACAGCTTAAGTCGAATAATTGATAATCACGAACGTTAGGTAATCATAATGTCTTGCTAGAGACCACTTATGATGGAAAGAGTAAAATAGTAATTTTACCAGTCTGCCAACTATTCGTGAGCCTAGAGGGTCACACGCATTAAGCACTATACATAACAAATAATTATGGATTGAAATTTAAAATGATTCGGTAGTTTTCTGGCCTAAGGTTTTAACCAGACGGTTGAAGAAATCAATTCGAGAAAATTAAACCGTTTTGTCTAAACCGAAATTAGAACTCAATTTAATGGGTTTAATTTGGGTTTTAGTTAAACGGGCTTAAAGCCCATTTAGGGATTTAAGTGATGAATGGGAAAAAGTGCAAATAGGATTTTAAGAGTGTTAGATATGCAATTAATTGATTTGAAATTCAATTTTTAATTTCAAATTAAAATTGCAAAATATCTTCCTCATTTTTCTCTAACCATTTAGCAACCACTCCCCCTCATTCTCTCCCTTATATGGCCGAACTCCCCATCCTCTTCCTCCATCATTTTTTGTCAAAAAATTCTCAAAAGTGTGAGAGAAAACCTTTGGGTTGTTGTGCTTGTGTGGACCTAATAGAGAAACACTACGTTGTGTTTTCATAGATTTATAAAGGTAATTTTCATATTTGAAAAGGTTAAGATCATGCTGAATTTTTCATTAAGATCTTCGTCTTTTTCGATCACCATGGTTACATAATTTCCGCTGCATGAAATTTATCGTTTGGAACACATGGTGATCTTTTTCAGGTAATCACGAACGTTGGGTAATCATAATGTCTTGCTAGAGGCCACTTATGATGGAAAGGGTAAAATAGTAATTTTACCAGTCTGCGAACGGGTCGTGAGCCTAGAGGGGCACACACTTTAAGTACAATATGTGACAAAACAAGCTTGGATGGTAATTGGAAGAATCCGCTTTTCAATTTAGTCAAATTGAAAACGATTCGGTTGATTTCTGGCCCAGATTTATTAACCGGGCGGTTGAAGAAATCAAATTAGAGTGATTGGACCGGTTTAGCTAAACCATATAATTAGAAATCAATTTAAATGAGTTTTAATTAGTGTTAAGCTAAGTGGGCTTAAAGCCCATTCTTGGTTTTAATTAATAATGGGGCTTGAGTGCAAATAAGGGTTTTAATGGGTTTTGTTGTGTGATTTTAAAAATATTAAAAAATCAGATTTTTAATTACATGATTTTTTCCTAAAAACCCTAACCTAATTTCGGCACTCCTTCTCTCTTCTCTCTCTCTTGGCCGACCCTCCCTCTCTCTACCTCCATTGATTGTTCTTGTTCGATTCTACACACAACGTTAGCAAGGGTGTGTGTAGAAACCTTAGCCAATGTGTTGTGCTTGTGTGGACTACCTATAGAAACACATATCCTTTGTGTTTAATCGATTTACAAGGTAAAAATTCAGATCTATTAATTTTATTTGAATGCTGAAATTTTCGCAATAAGATCATATAAAATCGATTTCCATGGTTAATTTTAGTCTGTTGCATGAAATTAATTTCTTTGGAACCCATGGAAATCCTTCAGTGGTATCAGAGGATGGTTATTTTGTGTTTAATTTGAGAATGTTTAGATCTGATTTATTGCTTTAATTTTTCATATGTTCATCAGTTTTGAATATGATTAAAGTTAAAAAAAACATATTTTAATTGATTTGAAAAAAATTTTTAAAAATATATTTTTGGGCTATTTAGGGTTAGCCATGACCGAGCCATGCCTAACCAGGGTCGAGACCCTTGGTGGACCATGGAAAGCCCTAGGGCCGACCAGATCGCTTGCGGGCAACCATGGTCGTTGCCGCGAGCGACCAAGGTCTGCCCCGCGGGCGACCATGGCAGCCCTCGCGGGCCACCATGATTACTCCCGTGGGCGACCACAGTCAGTCCCGTGAATGCTGAAATTTTCACTAAAAGATCATATAAAATCGATTTCCATGGTTAATTTCAGTCCGCTGGATGAAATTAATATCTTTGGAACCCATGGAAATCCTTCAACCAGCTCCAACCATCCCCAAATACTCAAATCAGCATTTTGCTGGGTAAATACGACAAGCCAATTTTTGTCATTGCTTATTTCGATACTAGAGCTGCATCATCAATCATGAAGCTAAACATCCTTCCGAAGTCTCATTGTGAACCATGTTTATAAGGAATTCAAGGCAGCAAATGAAGAGATATTTATTGTTGACAAAATCAGTGAATCTTTCTAGATACAACTCTTCCCAGACTATAGGGTAAAGGAAAGAGTATATGGGTCTAACCTTCCCCGAAAAGACTTTATACTCAGGTTCGATATCATGCATAGTCTCGAAAGAGTCTCCTGGACCCGAAATGGGCTAAAAAAGAAGAACCAGCTGTTGAAGTGGTCACCAGTCTCAAAACTCTACTTTCTAGAAGTACTAAACCCGGTAAAAGAAGAAATGGTGAGGACGACCTGTGTTGAATCTCATTTTGAGTTTCTTAAGAAGTGATCTTCGCCACTTTGGAAGAACCTGGAATTCTTCATATCTCTCCCATTCAAAAAGAATGAAGACATAAATCCTACATGGGCCAGCCACCCGGGGATGAATCTAGAACACTATACATTGGTGATCATGTTAGAGTTGTTCCCTAGTCTAGTGTAATAAGTTCATCTGTATGCAATGATTTATCATTTTTCGAATAAATAAAACGGCATTGTATTACTAATGTGTTATAGTAAATATTAGATGTAATTTGATCTATATCATTATGTGTGTCATCACTAATAGCAGAACTGTAGTTTAGAAAGAATTACATTTAATGAGTCCTTGATCAGTTAACCTTCATTAAAAAGCGATCAGTATGAGGCTAACTCCTTATGATCATGTTCTACGGATCATGGCAAGGTAGTGCCGGAGTTAGATCATAAATATCATCAGGGTGATGATATTGGACGACCCGATGGTAAGTATGTAGCATAGATGTTGTCATGAGCATACTCACATATCGTAGTTTGTCATTGTATCCTTAGACCGAGGAGTCTTTGTGGTCACTATGTGATGAGTATCTAAGTTTGACCTAGGCCAACGTTACCTGTAAAAGGGTAGCCTTAAGGGCTTGGATTGGCTTAGTTATAAGTTACATGAGTGAACTCGAAAGACGACTAAGAGATTTATCCCTCATACTCCGGTATGGGAATGATATCTATTTAGACCACTTGATGAGTACGACTGAAAGATATTGCATGGCCATGCGAGGGATACTTAGTATCAGGTTTCAGTCATCTCAAATATCGAGAAATAGTGATTGATTAAATAAGGATGACAGTTCTATGCCTCATGATCAATCTTGATATCGGGTGATAAAAGGATAGTGACATGGACGATAAGAGGTTAAATCGAATCATCGATAGTCATGGACGTTGGGTAATCATAATGTCTTGCTAGAGGCCACTTATGATGGAAAGGGTAAAATAGTAATTTTGTCAGTGTTCCAATGGGTCGTGAGCCTAAAGGGTCACACACTTGAAGCAAGGTATGGAAAAAGGGACTTGGATAAGTCAATATGTGAGAAGTATGAGGATCGGGAAGAATTCTCCTTTCGGTTTAGTTAAATTGGAACAAGTTGGTTTAAACAACAAATCAGTTTAAGGGAATTGAATCGGTCTAACTAAACCGTTTAATTAGAACCCAATCTAAATGAGTTTAATTGAAGTTTAGCCAAGTGGGCTTTAAGCCCATTATCAAAATTAATTATATTTTTGAAAATGAAAAAACTAAAAATAGATTTGCAGTTAATATTTTTTTCCAACTTGCCGTCTCCCTCTCCCCTCTTGCCGTCCCTCTCTCTTCTTCTTCTCTCTTCCAATTTTTGCTTCTTCTTCACTCTATTCTAGCAAAATTACTTGAAGAAACTTTGAGATTTTGAAGAACCTTGCTTGTGTGGACTCAATAGAGGGCATAAGTCCCTTGGTGATTTGTTGATAAACAAAGGTGAATTTTCATATTTTAAGATTT
This sequence comes from Geranium rotundifolium, assembly GCA_963920655.1. Taxonomy (NCBI): domain Eukaryota; kingdom Viridiplantae; phylum Streptophyta; class Magnoliopsida; order Geraniales; family Geraniaceae; genus Geranium; species Geranium rotundifolium. The sequence continues at coordinate 32,307,852 of OY987313.1, read as the reverse complement.
CATAGGTGCTTAAATTTGTTCACATGATGACCTTTAATTACTTGCTTGAGAATCCATGGTTAAATGCTTCCGTTATACATGTGATTACTTGATTTGGACCCCATGGATTCCTTCAGATCAAAGAGGTTGACCAGCTACACAACGAAGGCTTAGTCGAAACAACGAACTCACCATGGGCACGCCAAGCATTCCATGTCAACAAAAGAGCTGAGCAAGTTCGAGGAAAACTACGACTGGTTATAAATTACTAGTCGCTCAACCACTTCTTCGCCAATGACAAGTTCCCTTTGCCAAAGAGAGAGGCCATGTTCTAGAGGCTCCCACGGGCCCAAATATATTCAAAGCTTGATTTAAAAGCAGGCTTTTGGCAGCTCGAAATCAAGCCCGAAGACAAGCCCAAAACGGCATTCTGCATCCTTGATAGGCACTACCAATGGAAGGTCATGCCCTTTAGGTTGAAAAATAGCGCCATCGCTATTCCAAAAAGAGATGACCAAGATCTTCGAGCCCATTCTCTCAGATGCACTAGTCTAGATCGACGACATACAACTATTTTCTCCTAATGTAGACTCCCACATGGTGCTGCTGAAGAAATTCCATAACATAATCCAAAAATATGGAATTATGTTGTCACAGAAGAAGATGGTCATAGGAGAAACAGTGATAGATTTCTTGGGAATGCATATCTCAAAAGGTCAGTACAAATTGCAACCACATATTGCCACGCAACTAGATGTATTCCTTGTCGAAAACTTATCCTTCAAGCAAGTGAAACAGTTTCTTGGCGTGGTTAACTATATGGCAGACTTTATCCATGACCTGGCCAAGTATCGGACGGTCCTATTTGAACAACTAAGGAAGAATGGGCCTCCAATATCATTTCTTCAAATGATATCTGTGATCTGACTTGGTAACTCATTACCTATGATCAGTAGAGCGTGATCATCAATCATCCTCATACTGGTCGTTGTTTATATATGTGTGTATATGTTTAGCTTTATGATCAGGAACTTGCTAAGCATGAATTGAAGCAATATCAATTGCACTGTTAAGGGTTCTACTATCAGTGATGAAACACCTGATGACCTTAGGCGAAATAATTTTTATTTAAATTATCATGAAACAATGAATAATAAAAGTGCCAATTTATTGCTAATAGAAGATAAAATATTCGTACATAAATTGATTAGGCTAGGGCATATATCTTTCAGTCTCCCACTTGCCCTTAGTCTCAATCTACATTACATTTCAGACTCATTGCTATTACATGACCCTCATGTGTTTGGCTGTGGTAGAGCCTTCATCAATGGATCGATTGTATTATCTTTTGTAGCAACCTTACTGATCTTTACGTCACCATCTTTTATCTTTTTTCTAATAATGTGGCATCGTCTGCATATATGTTTGGATTTGCGATATGATCTTGACTCTTTAGCTTGTGATATGGCTCTAGTGTTGTCACGCAATAAGTTCAATGGGTCAGACACGTTTGACATTACATCTAATCCATTCATGAAGTTCCCAATACATACAACCTCTTTAGCAACTTCTGCAGCAACTATATACTCACTTTCTGTTGTAGAATCAGCCACAATCTCTTGCTTGGAGCTTTTCCAACCGAAATCACCATCGTTCAAAACAAGTACATATCCAGACTGTGAATTGCAATCACCTGGGTCAGTCTTGAAACTAGCATCGACGTAACCAGTTACGACTAGTTCTTCATCTATACCCCCATATAGCAGAAAAACATCATTAGTTCTCTTCAAGTACTTGAGGATGTTTTTAATTGTTATCCAATGTTGTTCACCTGGGTTAGACTGATATATGTTGGTAGCACTTAAGGCATACGAGATGTTAGGTCTCGTGCAAATCATGGCATACATGATTGATACAATTGCTGAGTCATATGAAATCATATTCATTATGTGTAAATCATCCCGTGTTTTGGGACACTGAATCTTGGTGAGCTTAAAGCCATGTCGCATGGGCAAGAATCCTTTCTTGAAATCGTGCATTGAAAATCTTTTCAATACTTTGTCTATATAATTGTTTTGGCTTAAGCCCAATAATCTTTTTAATCTATCTCTACAGATCTTGATGCCCAAAGTGTATGCGGCATCGTCTAAGTCGTTCATTGAGAAACATTTCTCAATGCATGCTTTTGTGTCTTGCATGGTTGGTAATCGTTCCCAGGATCTGGCCACGACGAGATCTTCCGTGAGGAGAAAACCGACTTCGCCCCCTCGTGGCCCCAATGAGACACACCTACCCAGAACCCACCGTCGTTAGGAAGCCCCCGTGGCCCTGGTGAGACACACCTCAGCGATGCCGTCGTCGGGATGCTCCCACCCACCACGAACCGCCGCCGCAGCTGACCTTCTTAGCCCATCCGGGCCTCCTTCGATGCCGTTAACCAAAACCAGATATGGATAAAGCCAGATCTGGTTCCAACCTATCCCATTCCGAGTCTCTCCCACCTTCCACGAGCCTCACAGCTCCATCCCCTCCGCAGCCACCAAAAAAATAGCAAGGATGGTCGTCGGGGTGCCGAAGCTAGAGACCGATGGCACCGACGGGGACCCTAGGGTTTAGAGAGAGAGAGAGAGAGAGAGAGAGAGAGAGAGAGTTTGACTCACTTGTTAGTCTAACAGAGTATGAAATTTAGAGGCTTCTTTATTTTTGGTTATTATGTGGTTTAAGGTCCAAATTAAACAGTTTCCATCTAAAATTTAGACAATAATATGAAATTGATAGGTATTAAAAATAATAACGAAAAATGTGAAAACTGAACTATTACAACCCAATCGAATAATAAAGTTAGCAAATAACATAATAATAAAGGATAAGTGATATATTAATGATGGTGTTTAGATGAATATTTAATGAACCGGTCCAGTTCCAAGTACTCGTCGGTTTTGTGTTTTAAGAATCTGAACCATTATTTAATTTTAATAATTATAACTCAAACCATTATCCACAATTTTGGGTTCTCCAATTCTAGCTTCGGTTTGGTTTCTTTTCGATCTCCAGTTCCAGGTCTAAGAACCATGCAATGGACCCGACGTGCCCAAGAGATTCAGACGAAACCATTCTTATCAGCGTAGATTCCCAACATGGCCCCTCGTGCGTTCACATACAAAGCAGATTCCAAGAAGCGACTTAGTCAAGCTATTGCTAGAATCATGTGTCACTCATTACGAACAAATGTACCAGAATGACGAGCCAATCCAATATGCAGAATCTTCTATGATAAAAAAGAAAAATGGGGCTGTGCAGCGCAAGCCACAGGAATACCCACAAGACAGTGGAATCACCTTCAGGATAACTACGAATCACATTGATGATAGCAGTGGAATCAGAATCTCAAAAGAATACACGACAAGAATCCTGAAGAACAACAAGTTATCGGCAGAAAAAATGACGCGTATCTTCAGCAGAGTTTCATGAAAAGGCAACAAACATGGAAAGGATAAATGGAATTGATATCTCTAATATCGACTCTAGACTCTTCTGCCCCCATCCTGCAAATTGGCATGTACCAGAAGATTTCGTCTGAGAAATGCGAGAACTCCTGGTACGATTCCACATCCAAGACGAATGCATGTCCTTAGAGGAACGAGACCATCCACGATACAGACTCAGGAAAAGGTGGAACATAGTAGGAGAAGACCCATAACATGGCTTATGGACTTGAAAAGACTACTTAAATCCATTAAAATCATGATTGAATACACTCTCCTTAGTACTTGCCTGAAATCCTTTTAGTTTGCCATAGTTTTAATAGTGGGCTCATATTTGATTCCATCATAATTTTTTATGTCTTTAAATGTTCAAAATTACATGCGAGGAATTGGTTTCTGACAGCCTAGAATGGCGAGGTGGTGTTCCCTCACTTAACCCTGTCACATTGCAGTTAAAAACCAGTAACTCTCTAGAAATATATTGTGAACTTGTAGGCCTAAAGTGGCGGGGTGGCGATCCTGCCTCTTGGCCTTGTTACATGATCCTCTAGGTCGGGTAATGACTTTCAGTTCGTCTCTTTCCTGGGCCGTCACTACCGCAGACGAGTTGGGTTGATGGGGTCTGTCACTTGTCAAATTCCTAGCTACTCTCCTACACCTTGAAGGTCGAGGTGGTGGGGGTTGACCCCGCCACTCTCGACTTAAGAACAACTTTTTTTTACATGTGCCCTTTTGTAGAATGAGTTCACCTACAATTTTTAACTTATTAGTTGGGTTTGACTCTTCCCTTTATATTTTACTTTTAACTATTTTCATGTAAGATTAACTTCTCTCTCTCATGCTTCTTGTATATGTGGGGATTATTTCTCTTCACGCCTCGTACGCATTGGTCTATAGTTCAACACTTCCCCTCACGTTGTAGTCTTTACTTATGAACTATAGCACTGGAATTCTGCATGTCATCGGAGTTCAAAGGGTAGCGTAGGCACAGGAACTCCACAAACACATACTCAAATCAACCTACTCAGATACACAAGTTTATTAGTTGAGTTTGACTATTCTTTTTATACACACTTCTCTTTCGATTCTTTCCATATGGGATTAACTTCTCTCTCATGCTTGTAAGAGTGAGGATTATTAGTCGTATAAGTAATTTTAAAATAAAAATCTTGTAAAAAATGATTTTTAAATATCGTTTTTCATTTTTACAATATTTTACAAAAAGTTATTATTTTTTCAAAAAAATAAATACTCAAATATTATATTATTTTGTTTTTGTAAAATATAATAAGAAACAAAAATTGGAATCATTTTTATTTATTTAAAATTTTTTAATATAAAGATATATTTGTTATTTTGCAAAAAAAAAAAACATAATTTTCAAAAAAATTAATTGAAAAGATAAAAGGAAACTTTCTAAAACACAGAAGTCTTCTCAAAATTGATTTTATAGTTAAAAGAGTTCCAATATAATTAAGAGTTTCAATAAAATTGATGTAATAATGGCCACTAAGTGTGATAATGGCAAACAAATAATCTATTCTATGTGGATAATGGCAAAATAGGTAATGTGGATGTCAAGAATAGTGTCCTCCCGTAGTATAAATAGAGGTGTTTGGCATAGTCATCCTCAAGTTAAGTTATAGCAAGTAAGAAGAGTGAAGTTCTCTGTAGAGTGTCATCTTGTAAACCTTTATGAAATTATGAATAAAAGCTTCCTTTGTATATCCTCTCTTGTTAATATCTTACCGAGTTCTCTATTTAATCTCAACCTTAATCCTTATACCTTATTTATGGTTGTACACGTTTATGTGTCTGCAGATTTGGTACCCCTAGCTCGAATTATGGGAGGAATTGGTTTCTATCTACCAGGAAGGGCAAAAGTGGCAATGCACTTAAATAGAGTCCAAGCCAAATAAATAGACCTAATTGGTATTGAAGCCGTAAGGAGCAGTCCATTCAATAGAGAAAAGGAGATGGTGATGAGGCGGTGCGAAGTCAGTTCGAGAGACAAGAAGATGGAGATGCGGCGGTGCACATCTGGACCAGTGCCGGAGGAGGAGAAGCAAAAGTCCGGCTGCAATTTGGAAGGCAAATCGTTGTTCTACGTCCTGAAAGGCCAAGAGCAGCACCACATCATCAAGTTGGATCTAAGCCGTGACTTTTTCACTCCTCCATCCTCCCCTCGCTACATCGGCCGCAGCAAAGCCACTCGCCCCCAACCGCCACTGTCTCTCAGAAATCGGCGATACTCTCTCCACCGATTCAGCCGATTCCTCCACACGGGCATGATGAAACGCTGGAAGAGGAGCGATCTAGGTCAATCCGTGCCAACGCTGCCCCAACCTTACCTCAAGGTGGATCTACCGGAAGAGGTGGCTATGGTTGCTCTGGGATCCAAAATTTACTTCTTCGGTGGTGAATTGGAGGACGAGGACGCCGATGGTGAACCCATTCTCCCGAGAGAAGTCTACGCAATAGATACAGCTCGAGAACCTCCGGAGATGGTGAAATTGCCATGCCTACTCAACCACGGCAAAGAAACCCCCATAACCTGGACCGTCGGAGGTAAGATTTACGCTATGCCTAGTTCCTTCACACCATATGACTGGCCTGGCCATGCACCTGGAAAACTCTTGGAGTGCTTCGACCCCGAAACCATGACATGGACGGTTCTCCCAGACCCTCCCTTGGGCGATTCCGCGCATGGCGGGCATGAGGTCCCACTCATGATGGATCCTCAGGGAGTGGAGAGCCACGCCCTGCTTGGCTCCACCTTGCTCATCTCCATGGAAGGGGGCGGTGTCTACGCATTTGACACCGTCCGCACATCCTGGAGGAGGATCTACATCCAGTTGAGTCCTCGTCTTTTGCTCGATTTCCTGCCTTTTGATTCCATGCTGGATGTTTCCGTGGTGGACGATCTCGTGCTTTGCCCCCCACGGTACAATGATTCCGGTGATTTTCTCTCCAAGCTTCTTGAGAGACAATTAAACATAAAGTGGAGTGACTCCTACATCTGCCGCTTCACTAACACTAACGAATCTCAAATTCTGAATGTCTCCATTCAGCCTTTGGATTGGGATAGAGAGAGTACCAGGTGGTTCAAGTTTGTCCAATCCTTCCCGAATTGTAAGGTGATAGGAGAAGCTACCGGTATAGGGGATCGGGTTTTCATCTACGCCAGAAACGGCCATGATTATAAGTTTGGCGTCGACAATGGTGACAAAGGCCATCATTATTTTAGTTTGAATCTGTTTCGTGTGTCAAAGGAGTCACATAATTATGAGACTTCCGAGGTTGCCTCAGCCTTATTCAGATCGCCTTCTTTTCGTCATCCCCACCTGTGCTTTGTGATGGAGAAAGGAGTTTTTATTAATTAGTCTTTTATCATATCTGTATTTGGAGAATATTTAGTTTTTTATTATTCAGCTTTCAATATTTAAATCTATTAGAGTGGATTTCTTATGGTCTTCATTTGTTCACTTGTGGTTTATATGTTACAATGTGTTTTAAAATGTTTTATATGTATATTAATTGTAGGTTGGCTAATTCATTAGTGCAGGTCAAGGCTAATTTGGGGTTGATTATGTACAAAGAAGCTGATGAAATATTAGAGAAGGAATTATTAGAGAAGGAATTAGTTTTACGTAAGATTGGATGAGATTGAACTAAACTAAGCACTTTTTCTTCCCCTTTTCTTGAAGATGAATGTCTTTTGTTATAGGTTCAATCACGTCTTCTCCGGGCCTAGATATGGTCCTAGTGGTCCTAAACTTTTTGGTATCTGATGAGGTGATGCATCCTTAACTATGTTAGGTCAAGGCTAAAACTATGTTATGTTCGAAAAAGATGATCGTTTCTTGAGTTCATGTGATGTGTAGTTCAAGTAGTCAGAATTTTATGGTTTGTTGACGGTGTGATGGGTTGAAACCAAATGTCAAAACGAACTAAAAATTGGATTTTATGTAGTTTAAGTAATAGGAGTGCTATTTTTAGGACTGATTGTGTGTCTCAACCTTGAAATAGTACTGTTTAGCAGCCATGAGAAGGCAGAGGGTTTCCTTGCAAGTAGAGTAAATCTTTCCATTGCCATGAAACTGAAGCATGGCATTTAGCATGCCAGAACCAAAACTAGGTGGGTTCAACACATTCAACATGACACTCTTCATCACCTGTTCAGCATATTTAGTTTTGACAGTGATTTAAACGTTAATTAAGTTACATGAACAAGAAGCTATTAGGATCATCATACTGCGCTTTTGTTATGATCATCTCAAAAACCATTAAGGTTGTAAATTTGATGCAATGCGGTTGAAGAAGTCGGTATGCAGAATGTAGAACACCTGGAGTTATTGCAAAAGTGTCGGATTTCGACAAAGGACTAGTGTTTTCTGAGCAGAAACGCCGTTCTGAGCAAAACTCATGGCTAAGCCATGAAGTACAATGAATTTCGGCCATCCGAGGTCATCTTAGGGGTCAAAATCGCAGTTTCTTAAGTTTTAGGCAGTTTTTGCAATTTTAACAATTTGGTTCTTTTTCCAATAAGTTTAGGATTTTTTTTCTACAATTACGGTTTGGCTAGATTTTGCTTATTTAAACACTCTTATAAGTTTATTGTTATTAGTTTTGAAGTTAATAAAAAAATCGAGATTTCCCTCAAATTTATCATCTTCGGTATTCACAAGAATCAACGAATTTTAATAAAGAGTTCTTCCTAACCACGTACGCTGCATCAGTTGGTATCAGAGGTGGTTGATCCTGAGGTATGCCGCCCTGTAGACAACAGCGAGCCGCTCCCCAAGGTGCTGATGATGATCAAGCTGAGTTACGACGTGAAAACGCTGAATTTGGACGTGAGAACGACGATTTGAGGCGGCAGGTTGAATTATTGACACGACGAATGGATAAATTGCGTCTTTTCGCCGATTACCGGAATCGTTCACCCAAACGCCCAAACCAACGGTGGGAACATGGTTTCAAGGTGGAAATTCCACAATTCAATAGCAATCTTACACAAGAGGAGTTCATAGATTGACTATCACCCTCGATTTATGATGATTATGTTGAATTAGATGCAGATGTACAATCTGAAATTGTAGAAGCACAATTGAGTCAACATGAGCAGAATATTCGAGGAAGAGATGCTTTGTTAGTAAGGGATGAAACTTTATGCTGCGTCAAATACTTGTTCTTACCTGATTCATGCAAGCTAAGGAACCCAGGGCACATGACAGATCCAAACATGTACTCAGAAAGTATCACATCATCCGCGACATAGTTGCTAGAGGTGACGTAAAGATCCACTACGTTGCAACTGATGATAACACAGCCGACCCCTTGACCAAGGCTCTTCCACAAGCAAAACATGATAAACATGTTAGGTCAATTGGTATAGACTGGGACTTAGATTGGAACTAGGGGCAAGTGGGAGATTGATAGCATTTGTGCCCTAGTCCAATTGTTATTAGCCTGTAAACGTCTATGTACAATATCATCGTTTGTAATATACATATAAAACGGCTTTGTATTACTTATGTGTTGAAGTAATATGTTAAGCATGATCTGATTTATGACCACTAAAGTAGTAGAACCATAAATCTGTACGGATCACACTTAACGAGTCCCTGGTCAACCTATGTTTCCTTAGAAGCGACCAGTATGAGGATGGTTCTTAATGACGTATTTCTACTTGTCATAGGGATGAGGGATCCCGGAATCATATCATAGATATCATGAGGTGATTGATATCGGACGACTCGCTTTGAATAGTGTTTTCAGAGATTAAGTCATGAACATATTCAAATGCGATAGCTTGTCACGACATTCTTAGACCAAGGAGTCTTTGTGATCACTATGCAATGAACGTGCGGCTTTAACTTGCGCCTAACGCTTTCTGTGACAAGATTGCTATAAAGGGCATGATTGGGTGGCGGAACGGGTTGCATGAGTGACACGAAAGACGGCTAAGGGATTTATCCCTCATACTACGGTATGGGAAAGATATCTGTTAAAAGGGCCTCTTGATGGAGACTGACTGAGAGTAAGAGCATGGCCATGCCGATGATACGGGTTATCAGTTCTCAGCCATCTCGCATATCAAGTAACAATGATTGATTAAACAAGGGTGACGACTCTATGCCTTGTGATCAATCGGGATATCTAGAGATAATAGGATAGTGACTTGTACGCACAAGGTTAAGTCGAATCATCGATCGTCTTGCACTTTGGGTAATCATAACGTCTTACTAGAGACCACTTATGATGGATCGAGCAAGAGCGATCTTTTGCGCCGATCTGCCAACGGTGGCATGAGCCTAGAGGGTCACACACATTCAAGACAGATAACTTGAGACAAGGAAACCTTAACGTTTCTTGAGGAGCAATACATGGACAAAACTGGAGGTTTTGTGCCATAGGTTCGTATTGAGAGAATAATTAGCGAATCGAGAAAACTGAGTTTTTTCGTCGATGTCGCGTCGGACTTTGTTTGATAAGTAACGACAAAAGGGTCGGGCGACTTTTGGACACGACATGAGACCACACGGGCGAGCCCATTGGGCTCGGCCCATGAAGCCTCATGGCCGGCCCATTAAGGGCCCAACAAGACCTCTTGGCTGGCCCACATGGTGGGTCCATGTGTGGGGGCCACACAACACCATGCTTAGTTGGTGATTGTGGATTAAGAGGTGAGTGATTTAAGGGGTATGGGTTAAAGCACCTTTAAGCCCATATCAATCACTTTTAACCCATACTTGTGAGTTGGATGATGAATTCAAATATAAGACTTTAATTCATTATTCCATTAATCACAAAACACACACAAAACTCTCTCTCTCTCTCATAGTGGTCGGCCACCCCTAGTCTCCTCTTATTCTTGCTCTCTTGTTTTTCATTTAATTGTTCTAGTAGACAATTAAGTGAGGGATCATCAAGATCATCTCCTTGGTGTGGACTTGCTTTAGAGAAGAAGATCCGAAAGTTCTTCTTTATCGATTCAACAAGACTTAAAGGTAAATATCTTGTGAAATAGATTTTGCTTTGGGATTTAATGGTTTATGTTCTTGGATAAGGTTTGGAGTAGATTTTTTTATAATGCTACCGCTATCTCGACGATCTAGAACGCTCCAAAACCCTACAGTGGTATCAGAGCGTTGGTTACCCTCTTAATCTTTGTCTTGTTGAATTTATTTCGGTTTTGTGATTATTTGCATGCCAAAATTGTTGATAACATGATTTTAATGCTTTTTGGGATATTTGCATGAAATATGTTATTTTTGAAAAATATATTGAATTTGGAATTTTTCGGAAATTATTGGATTTGTTGGGTCCGAGAAGAGACTCTCGGGGAGCCGGATCGGAGGTACCGGACGGAGGTCACTGGAGGCCGGTGAGGCCGGCGGTGACCGGGGCCGTCCCCACTCTTGGCCGAGGCCGAGAGTGGCGGCAAGCCCGGCTTGGGCCTTCCAAAACCCAAACCGGGCTGTGTTAAATTGGGCTCGGCCCAATGGGCTTTCGGCCCATTGGCTTGGACCTACTTGGTTCGTGTATAGTGTTTGATCCGTGTCACGAACCCGCGATCCAATATTTCGAAAACTTTCAAAATTTAATCGGTTTCGATAAACCGTTTTCGAAAAGGTCTAGTTTCGATAAACCCGACCAAGCAACTTGGCAAAATTAAAACCTGAATTATTGCATATTATTTGATAACATGTTTGTATGATAACATGTATGATGATGTGATGAAATGTATGATGCATTAGTAGCCCATTAGATTTTATCGCTTTCACGATTTGCATACCGTTACTGTTAGCGTGTAATTATTCTTTTATTCGAGCCCATAATGTGTAATTATTTTTTATCCGGTCTACGAACCGAGTATTAATTGTAATTATTACTCAAAGACGAGAAGGATGGAAAATCGAGCACAATGACGGTCTTGGAGGAAGTCCAAGAGCTAGTGGGAGCCCGAATGAGAAAGACGAGAAGATGTGAAGACTCGTAGAATCCTAAGATGAGGATGGACTATAAAATGCATATTTAACGCTTTATGAATGCTTGCTTGAATTATTTAATTAATAACATGCTTGCATGATTAGCTTATAAGTTTATAAGCCATCACCTCACATGTAAAGTTTAAAATCGACTTTAATTGTTTGCATGTTTAAAGCGTTGTGAACTATCATCGCACGGGTTGTGATGGATGAGTTCAAATTTGAAACGTGTTTGCACGGGTTGCAAATGACGGCTTCAAATGAAGATAGTATGTGATACAATTAGAAACGTCACAACACGGGTTGTTGATGACGGATTCGTAATTGTGCCAAATACTTTCGAATTATTAAGCACAACCAATGTACAAGCTAATTTGAGTCAAGTGAGATGCCACCCAAATTCACACCCATGTAGAAACATTTTATCGGTGTCGTGCGCCTTAGCGGAGCATCGATCGAATGGGTTCTAGATGGGAATGGTAAACTTTGTGGGATGTCGTGCGCCTTAGCGGAGCATCTGCACAAAGTTAACTCGTTAGTGAAGGTTGGTTGACTCGACCACGATTCTTGGCCTGAGGTCGAGCTGGGGCATCGGAAGGGTAAGTCGTGTGTTTTTGCACATACCCTGACTAAGAGTTACACGGGTTGTAATTGGACAGACGTCCTACCTATATAAGTCAATTGGAGCGGTGCGCCTTAGCGTACTTCAAATGACGAATAAGGGATCTTGGATTTAAGATTCTAAACCTTAGAATCGTATGGTTGGTGTTTAATTCGGATCTTCATAAATTTATTCAACTTTTCTGATTAAATTTACTTTCTTCGTGTAGAAATGGCTAGTAATTCAACAAACTCGTCTAATTTGTCGTTGAGTACTATACTCGAAAAGTGTAAACTCAACGGGACAAATTATCTGGACTGGGACAGAAATTTAGGACTTGTGTTAAAGTTGGAACGCAGGGAGTACATCCTTGATAAGGCTATCCCGGTGGAGCCAGCTGCCAACGCAACGAGGGTCGTTAAGGATGCGTACCAGAAACACCTTAGCGACTCTATCAACGTTGCGTGTGTCATGCTGGGTTGCATGGAGGCAGACCTCCAAAAGCAGTTTATGGAGCTATCTCATGATCCGTTTGCAATGTTTGCACAGATCAAGGATATGTTCAAAGAGAAAGTACGTATTGAAAAATACACTGTTCTCCGAGAACTAATTGCTTGCAAGATGTCAGCAGGCAGCTCCGTAGGTCCACACGTCCTACGAATGAAGGGACATTTCGACCATATGACTAGTATCGGTATGTCTATGGAAAAGGAAATGGCTGCGGATTTTATTCTACAATCTCTTCCTCATGCATATGGTGGGTTCGTCATGAACTATCACATGCATGATATGGACAAGACCGCGTCGGAGTTGCACAGCATGCCAGTGACTGCCGAGAAGAGCATAAGGGGCAGTTCGCCCAAAAATGTTTTTATGGCCAAGAAGGGACCCAGCTTCAAAGCTGGTGGTGGCAAGGGTAAAGGCCCAAAGCACCTGCAGCAAAGAACAGACGACCATTTGTTCCTAGACCACCCATGCCCGTACAAGACAAAGGGAAGGCAAAGGAGTCGGTCTGTTTCTACTGTCAAAAGCCTGGTCATTGGAAGAAAGACTGTCAGCAGCTGAAGGAGGATCAGAAGAAGGGCGGTGGGGCCGCTACTTCATCAGGTATTCCATTAGAGCTATATCTTTCTACAATAAATACCTGGGTACTAGACACTGGAGCTGAGTCTCATGTCTGTGCGGATATGCAGGTGTTACACAGTAGAAGAGATATGGGGGAAAACGAGGTGGACCTAAGAGTTGGGAACAATACCAGAGTTGCCGCAATTTCCGTGGGTTCTGTGAATCTTGTTTTGCCCAATGGGCTTGTAATTGAACTTAATGATGTGTTTTGCGTACCTGCTTTCAGCAAGAATATTATCTCAATTTCTCTTCTTGAGAAGGAAGGTTATTATTTTAATATTAAGAACGGGTTTTTTAATATTATGCGCAACAACATGTTTTATGGCAATGCTCACACTGTTGGAGGTTTATACATATTGAATATGCAAAACCCGAGATCCAACATGCTAATGATTTAGACCAAACTCTTATCTGGCATTGTCGTCTAGGTCACATAAATGAGAAACGCATCTCAGCGCTTCATAAGCGCGGACTTCTAAGTCAATTCGAATTCCAAACGATTGGTAGATGCGAAGCTTGTTTAATGGGCAAGATGACTAAAGCGCCCTTCGCTGGTTTAGGTGAAAGGGCAGGTGATCTATTGGGTCTAATACATTCAGACGTATGTGGACCAATGAGTACACCAGCGAGAGGTGGTTTAGGCTACTTTATCACATTTACTGACGATTTCAATGGATATGGTTATGTCTATCTCATGAGACATAAGTCCGAAGCTTTTGATAAATTCAAAGAGTTTAGGACTGAAGTAGAAAACCAACTCGGAAAGAGTATCAAGGCACCCCGTTCTGATCGGGGTGGAGAATACTTATCCGAGGAGTTTCTTAGTTATCTTACTGAAGGTGGAATACTATCTCAGTGGACTCCGCCAGGAACACCGCAACTTAATGGTATGTCCGAGCGGAGGAATCGGACATTGTTGGATATGGTTCGATCGATGTTAAGTCTCACTAATCTCCCGATCTCCTTCTGGGAATATGCTCTGCAAACGGCCGCATTCATAATAAACAGGGCTTCGTCGAAAGCAGTGGAAGGGACATCATTCAAGAAATGGTACGGGAAGGAACCCGTTTTGTCCTTCCTAAAAATCTGGAGTTGCGAGGCTTATGTAAAACGGTTGCTTGCAACCAAGCTCGAACCGAGATCAGATAAATGCACTTTCATCGGATATCCAAAAGAAACAAAAGGATACTACTTCTACAAACCGAGCGAAAATAAAGTTTTTGTCGCTCGAGGTGGGACATTCTTGGAAAAGTAGTTCATTTCCAAGACAGTCAGTGGGAGGGCTGTTGATCTTGATGAAGTTCTAGATGAGATGGTCACTCAGGAACCACTAGACGACCCACTAGAAGAAGTAGAGCCAGAAGTGGTCGTTGAGCAAGAACCAATAGCTACAGTTAATAAGGACGGTCCGAGGCGGTCTGAAAGGATAAGTCATGCACCTGTCAGATACGATTTCATAGTAACTGAAGGTCATGGTTTAGTATTAGTGGACAATGATCCAGCTACCTTTCGAGAGGCCTTGGACGGAACCGACTCTGAGAAATGGCTGGAAGTCATGAGGGAAGAAATGCAATCCATGTCAGATAATCAAGTGTGGGACTTGGTGGAACATACCCCTCAAATCAATCTATGGTTTGAAGCAAGCATCTCGGAGTTGGAATCAGCGTTTTGATGAAGTAGTGAAACAGTTTGGCTTCGGCAGATGGGAGCAATGTAGTCTTCTTGGTGCTTTATGTTGATGACATACTGCTCATTGGAAACGACATCCCTACCTTGCTCTTAACAAAGACTTGGTTAGGAGAGTGTTTCGCAATGAAAGACTTAGGCTAGGCCTCTTACATCTTGGGGATCAAGATATATAGAGACCGTGCCAAGCGGGTCTTGGGCTTAAGTCAAAGCACCTAAATAGACAAACTGTTGAGACGATTCTCAATGCAGGATTCAAAGAAAGGATTGCTGCCCATGCGTCATGGCATGAAGCTTAGCAAGAAGCAGTGTGCTGAGACACCTGCAGAGCTAGCAAGAATGAATGAGGTCCCATATGCTTCGGTTATAGGATCCATAATGTATGCCATGATATGTACTGTGACCGGATGTCTCATTTTCCCTGAGCTGTACCAGTAGACATCAATCCAAACTCGGTGAGGCACACTGGATGGCCGTCAAGGCGATTCTCAAATATTTGAGAAAAACCATAGACGCTTTTCTTGTATACGGGGGGAGAAATGATGATCTAGTCGTCAAAGGATATGTCGACGCTAGTTTCCAGATAGACCCCGATAACTTTAAGAGTCAGTTGGGATATGTGTTTACATTGAACGGTGGAGCATTCAGCTGGAAAAGCAAGAAGCAGGACACCATTGCCGACTCTACGACTGAAGCTGAGTACATTGCCGCATCTGAAGCGGCAAAAGAGGCTGTATGGATCAGGAGTTTCATGGCTGGGTTAGGTGTAATTAAAAACTCATCTAACCTAGTAGACTTATATTGTGACAACACCGGGGCTATTGCGCAAGCTAAGGAACCCAGGGCACATGACAGATCCAAACATGTACTCAGAAAGTATCACATCATCCGCGACATAGTTGCTAGAGGTGACGTAAAGATCCACTACGTTGCAACTGATGAAAACACAGCCGACCCCTTGACCAAGGCTCTTCCACAAGCAAAACATGATAAACATGTTAGGTCAATGGGTATAGACTGGGACTTAAATTGGAACTAGGGGCAAGTGGGAGACTGATAGCATTTGTGCCCTAGTCCAATTGCTATTAGCCTGTAAACGTCTATGTACAATATCATCGTTTGTAATATATATATAAAACGGCTTTGTATTACTTATGTGTTGAAGTAATATGTTAAGCATGATCTGATTTATGACCACTAAAGTAGTAGAACCATAAATCTGTACGGATCACACATAACGAGTCCCTGGTCAACCTATGCTTCCTTAGAAGCGACCAGTATAAGGATGGTTCTTAATGACGTAGTTCTACTTGTCATAAGGATGAGGGATCCCGGAATCATATCATAGATATCATGAGGTCATTGATATCGGACGACCCGCTTTGAATAGTGTTTTCATAGATTAAGCCATGAACATATTCAAATGCGATAGCTTGTCAAGACATTCTTAGACCAAGGAGTCTTTGTGATCACTATGCAATGAACGTGCGGCTTTAACTTGCGCCTAACGCTTTCTATGACAAGATTGCTATAAAGGGAATGATTGGGTGGCGGAACGGGTTGCATGAGTGACACGAAAGACGACTAAGGGATTTATCCCTCATACTACGGTATGGGAAAGATATCCGTTAAAAGGGCCTCTTGATGGAGACTGACTGAGAGTAAGAGCATGGACATGCCGATGATACGGGTTATCAGTTCTCAGCCATCTCGCATATCAAGTAACAATGATTGATTAAACAAGGGTGACGACTCTATGCCTTGTGATCAATCGGGATATCTAGAGATAATAGGATAGTGAATTGTACGCACAAGGTTAAGTCGAATCATCGATCGTCATGCACCTTGGGTAATCATAACGTCTTACTAGAGACCACTTATGATGGATCAGGCAAGAGCGATCTTTTGCGCCGATCTGCCAACGGTGGCATGAGCCTAGAGGATCACACACATTTAAGACGGATAACTTGAGACAAGGAAACCTTAACGTTTCTTGAGGAGCAATACATGGACAAAACTGGAGGTTTTGTGCCATAGGTTCGGTTTGAGAGAATAATTAGCGAATCGAGAAAACTGAGTTTTTTCGTCGATGTCGCGTCGAACTTTGTTTGATAAGTAACGACAAAGGGGTCGGGCGACTTTTGGACACGACATGAGACCACACGGGCAAGCCCATTGGGCTCGGTCCATGAAGCCTCATGGCCGGCCCATTAAGGGCCCAACAAGACCTCTTGGCCGGCCCACATTGTGGGTCCATGTGTGGGGGCCACACAACACCATGCTTAGTTGGTGATTGTGGATTAAGAGGTGAGTGATTTAAGGGGTATGGGTTAAAGCACCTTTAAGCCCATACCAATCACTTTTAACCCATACTTGTGAGTTGGATGATGAATTCAAATACAAGACTTTAATTCATTATTCCATTAATCACAAAACTCTCTCTCTCTCATAGTG
The DNA here is from genome assembly GCA_963920655.1 of Geranium rotundifolium. NCBI lineage: Eukaryota > Viridiplantae > Streptophyta > Magnoliopsida > Geraniales > Geraniaceae > Geranium > Geranium rotundifolium. Next base: position 32,290,528 of record OY987313.1, on the reverse strand, counting down.
GCCGGCCACCCCTAGTCTCCTCTTGTTCTTGCTCTCTTGTTCTTCATTTAATTGTTCTAGTAGGCAATTAAGTGAGGGATCATCAAGATCATCCCCTTGGTGTGGACTTGCTTTAGAGAAGAAGATCCGAAAGTTCTTCTTTATCGATTCAACAAGACTTAAAGGTAAATATCTTGTGAAATAGATTTTGCTTTGGGATTTAATGGTTTATGTTCTTGGACAAGGTTTGGAGTAGATTTTCTTATAATGCTTCCGCTATCTCGACGATCTGTAACGCTCCAAAACCCTACAGTACGGGCACCACCTCTCGGTTTCGCCAGTCGAAGGAACTCGCCGCCCATGCCAGGAACAATACACCCCGCTTCTTCTCCGTGCCCATCAACAACTGAAGGATTTCGGCCTCTACATGCTTCGGGACCGAATATTGTTCTCCTCTGGCCGCCGCTTCTACGACAAGTGCTTAGTGTCGCTCGATCTCGTCCTTCACTTTTTGGACTTGCAAACGAAAGTGTTAAATTGTATGAGGTAATAAAAATTATGACTAATATATAAAGAAATTAAAATTTTACTGTCTCCGGGTCACCATCTTTTTCGTAGACGCGCACGTAAGTTTCCAAACTCACTCCAGCCTTCTGTTGGAGTGGAGCATGTTTGTCGAAGGGCTGGGAACCGCTACTATGCTTTTTCTGATTCTCGGCGAGGGCTTTCATTTTTCCAGAAAGTTCCTGCACGCGGACAAATATCGAGCGTTAAGTAAGTATTATTAAGTGTTTGAAAAACTTAAAGAAAATATTACATATTTATACATACCTTATATTCTAGACTCTCGAAGTAGTCGAACATCCAATCCCATGCTTGCTCTCGGCCTATGAAGTCTTCCGGGACCAGCCTCCGTTTTTTCTCGTCATCGTAGTCCCTCCTGCACTCCCCTATAAACTCCCTGTAGCGCCTTTGAGTATGGAAAAGGAGCCACTGCTAGACTCGATTTGGCGCTACGTAGTAGCGTAGCGCGCTCTTCAATGAAAATAGAAATACGTTAGTGTAAATATATTTTCAAATAAAATAATTTTTATATGAAAAAAATTTAGAAACTTACCGTGAGAGCTCCCCATATCTTACACTACTCATCGAAGTCTAGCTTCCGAAACGTCGGAGTGCGAGGTAATATACTCGTCCTGATGTGACCGCCGATGAACCGGATAATCTGGGACAAGTCAAATTCTAGGTCGTTGTTGATGAGGATGTGATTTTTCTCGAAGTCCCACGTGACCGACATGGGCCCTTTCTCTATCATATCTTGGAGCTTCTTGCACTTCGCAAGCCCATGCGAACATGTCTTCGGCTCCTGTGGCCCACTCGTAAATCCTTCTTCGTATGTGCTGTTCAGCGACTTGTACCAGATGTGTCGTCCAGAGCGCACAGTCGTACCGCAGGTGTTCGAGCCGTTAGACTCCACAGTAGGAATGCACGAGGGATCGACTGAGGGAATGATGCACTCAATCAGCTCATCCTCGTGTTCAAGCGCTTCCTCCGAAACCGAACCACCCCGCTCGGGTCTCTTGACCTCCTCCTGGGCCGGTGTACCCTTGTTGGGCCGAGTACCCTCCTCGGGTCTAGTACCGACCTGGGCCCCATTTTCTACCCCGATTCGTTGGGCCCACTTTGTACCCCCGAGCTCTCAGGCGGTGCCAAGGCCGTAGCATACCGCCGGATTTGATCAAAATACTCCTCCTTCAGTGTCTTCTGCCCCATGTTCCTTCTAGAAACCATTTCCTGCAATATCGACATTTGAAGATGAATATAAAAAATTCAATGTTTCTAATATCAACAATTTCAAGCAATATCGACAATTTAAGATCATATAAAATATTGGAGAGCAATAACAATTTTGTTACATTTCACCCAAAATTTAAGCGTAATTCAAATGCGAGTATGAACTGGAATTCACCATCATGTCACGATTTTTTTATGGAAACTTCTAATTCAACATTGATTCACAGTAACTACACGGCTCTACATTCCACCCACAAATCAAGAATTTAACTATGGGAAGACAAAAATGGATGTTTCTTGCATGAGAATCAAAGCTGAGTTAAATATATGGGATTTACACTTACAGTGACAAGTGACAGCCTGCAACAACTGCTAATCTAAGCTATTTTGGTTGTCATGTATTGTGACTTTTGTGAGTCAAAAGGCCAATTGTAAGCAATGCTTCCTGGCTGCCACAATACATTCTCATACTTGAAAAGGAAAGTTGAGGGAACTCATAAACCCGTCATCTTTATTATTTGGTATACTTGATTACCAATCAATCACTTGTAAATACAGGATCCAATTGCTTGATTGCACACACTAAGTTGAACCATCTACGTTACATTATCCTCTTAATTAACCAATAACAACATGAACACCACACAAATTCAACCCTATATTTTTCTTATATCTCGTTATAGACTCCAAAATCCAAAACTGTCAAATTCAATGATAATAAAGTATCACCTAATTAAGGACCAAAATTATGAATCCAATAACAAGATTAATCAAAGTCACAAGAACTCACAATACAACCGAAATTCACACATTCATAAACCCCAAATTCACACATTCACATTAGCACAAATGTGAACCCTAATTTCACATGTTTGTACCCAATTTCAGAAATTGGACCCAAATAAACTTTTTTTTAAAGAAATTGAACTCTAAATTAGAACTTACCTGTCGAGAGAGAGAGGAAGATGGAGGAGGAGAGGAAGAGTCTCGGGCTCAGGCTCGAGACAGACCAGCGAGGGTCTAAGATAAGAACTCTTTCCCAGCGAGATTTTGAGCAATGTCTCGCCGAAAAAGAGTTTATATTTGTAAAAAAAATTTTAATTACTTTTTATAATTTTAGATATAAATTTATACTTAAATTATACAATTGGAGTCAAAATAAGTATTTTAATCTATATCTTTCAATGCGAGATATTGCATAATATCTCGCCGAGAATAATTAATGAAATTTATATTTAAAAATATTTTTATAATTAAATTTGATATTTAAAATAGAGATAATTACACTTTGCCCCTGCTTAAAATGATCACTTTTACATTTTACTACAATTAAGAAAAAAGTTTACATTTTACTATCGCTAATTCCGTTTTTTTTACACTTTGCCCTAACAGTGTTAGATTTTGGATGAAAATTTTCATTTTATAACAAAAAGACCAAAATACCCTTAGGGTTTTCTTCCCTAATTAAGATCAACCTTCACTCAAATTCGGTCAGACCCGATTTAATTATTAATAATTCAAATAATATTAATTAATAATTAAAATAATATTATTTATTAATAATATATTGAAACATTCGAATTAAACGACTCTCTCATACAAACTCCATTTCAGGCTCATAGTGTATCAAATCGAAGAAAATCAAAAGATCAACAACTTTAATGAAAGATTTATTTATTAAAACTTAATATTATTTTTGATATTTAATAATTAAAAAATATTAGTTATTAATAATATGGTGAAACTTTCGAATGACATAACTCACTCATACGAGCTTTGTTTCGGGCTCATAATATATCAAATCGAATAAAATCATAAATTCAACAATTTCGAAGAAATAAGTTTTTGTCTAAAATTCCATCCAACGACAACAAATTTTTTAATCTTTAAAAAAAATTCATCCAACATTTACCAGTGTTAGAGCAAAATGTTAAAAAAGTTATTAATAATTAATTATTTATATTTTTGGTAATAATTATTTATCACGTAAAATAAATCAATTATTAATAATATATAGACAAATACTTCTTTATTCAAAATTGTTGACTTTCAATTCTTTTTGATTTGATATAATATATGAGCCCGAAACAAAACTCGTACGAGAGAGTTATGTTATTTGAAAATTTTAATATACTATTAATTATTATTATTATTATTTATAATTAGTATTATTATTACTATTAATTGATATTATTTTAATAAATAATAATTAATTTACTTTTAATTTTAATTATTAAAAATTTATAACTGAAAAATGATTTCCTTTTATTTTTATTAATAATAATAAATTATTTTTTTATTAGTAAATATTATTAATATAAATTATATATTATTAATAAATATTATAATTTGATGAATAATAGCATCAATTTGAAATTTTGATTAATAATTGAGGCAATTTCGACTTTTCATACAACATGAAAATTTTCCATCCAAAATCTAACACTGTTAGTGTAAAGTGTAAAAAATACGCAATTAGCTGTTGTAAAATGTAAACTTTTTTTTTAGCTGTAGTAAAATGTAAAATCGGTCATTCTAGCATGGGTAAAGTGTAATTATCCCTTAAAAATATTTTGAAATATAAATTTATAATTGTAGATATGAATTTATAATTAAATTAGACAATTGGGGTTTAAGGTTAGAAATTCTATTAGACAATTTCTTATAATTAATTTCTTACAATTGTAAATTAGGATGATAGTTTTATACCTTTTGATCAATCTAGATATCGGTATGATAAAAGGATAGTGACATGTACGGTAAGAGGTTAAATCGAATCATCGATATTCATGAACGTTGGGTAATCATAATGTCTTGCTAGAGGCCACTTATGATGGAAAGGGAAAAATGGTAATTTTGCCAGTCTGCCAACGGGTCGTGAGCCTAGAAGGTCACACACTTTAAGCAATGTACATAGCAAAAGAGACATGGGTATAAGAGTGAGAGAATTCTCCTTTCAATTTATTTAAATTGAAAACGAACCGGTTGATTTTCGGCCTAGGTTTATAAACCGGATGGTTGAGGAAATCAGATTAAAAGAATTGAATCAATTTAGCTAAACCGTTTAATTATAACTTAATTTAAATGAGTTTAATTAAAAATTAGCTAAGTGGGCTCCAAGCCTAGACTTATTATTAATTGGATTTATTAATGTATTGAGTTAAATGAGCCTCTAGCCCATTCTTGGTATAATTATAATTCCTAATTATTTTAAAATTAGGAAAAGGATAATTACAAGTAATTAGAATTAAGGAAAATTAAATATATGATTTGATTTTAAGATTTTAATAACACACATAATTATTTTCTTTTCCAAGTCTTGGCCGATTCCTCTCCCCAGTCTAGCCGCTCTTCTCTCTTCCTCCATAGCTAGGGTTTGCTTCTTCTACTCTCAAAACTAACATAGTTGAGTGTAGGATCCTAAGAGTGATTAGGTGCCTTGCTTGTGTGGACGATCTAGAGAGCACATTCTTTTGGTTTTGTTTTGTCAAATTCGAAATCCTAAAAAATGGAACAAATCGGGACAAATCAGAAAATTTGTCCAGCACTGACGAATAAGATGTTTTGCTTCAGACGATATCCTTGCAGTCCGAAATGGGTTTTATGCAAAACATGAAAGTCGTACATAACTGGATGAAATTTACTCTCCAAAACGATACGAGGCATTTGAAGATTTGTATTTCAAGTTATGGCTTTTAGAAGTTTCCTTTTTTTGCAGGCAGATTCACTAAAACTTCTTTGTGTTTGTGATTCGAAAAGGTATATTTTCAGATATGATATTTTTATGTTCTTGCTGAAATTTTTATCACATGATGATGTTAGTTCGAAATCCATGGTTATTTTAATGTCCGCCGCATGAAATTAATTCTATGGAATCTATGGATTTTCTTTAGTTGTATCAGAGCATTGGTTGATTTGTGGTATTGATTTTGAGCACGATTAGGGTTAGTCAAATTCTCAAATTTTTCATGTATAATTTGGATTTTAATTTTGCATGAGAACATGAAAAAAAATCAAATTTGTATGAGTTGATTTTGAAAGTAAAAATTAATTTTTAGGGCTGATTTGGGTTAGCCATGGCCGAGCCATGGCTAACCGGGGTCGAGCCCCTTGGTGGACTATGGATAGCCCTCGGGCCAACCATGGTCAGCACCAAGGGCCGACCGGGTTACTTGCGGGCAACCATGGTAGCCCTCCCGAACCACCATGGTCGCTGCCCCGGGCAACTAGGGTCAGCCCCACGGGTGATGTGGTCCATTTGTGCCCTTTCCGGACCAAAAAAACTCCATCTTAGCACGCTTTTCCCTTCGTTTTGGTACCTTTAGGGCCATTATTTTGATACTTTTGATCCTTGGTGTAATTTTGACATTTTGTAGGTGGAAGACACAATTGGAGCATAATTGGAGCTGAAAATCGATTAAGAAAATACTGCACAACAGCTGAAACTTTCCGGTGGTGTAGATTTCTCATCCGAAATCCGATTGGGGCCCATAATGTGTCGATTTGAATGGATTGTGAAGATCTAACAAATTGAAGAGATTTTAAAGGAGTCACGATCATGAATAGACAAGTCACGATCGTGCCTAATTGATTTTTTGGCAAAACAACCCGTGGCGAGGTCAGTCACGGAGCGCACACGGTCGCCAACATGAGAGGCAAGATCGTGACTTCATAGTCAAGATCGTGACTTCATAGTCCAATTATGAAACCACATTTGGTCCCCGAGAGTTCGACCCGGTAAAGCCGGAAACTTATAAATTTACTTGATAGACGATCGTGCTCTGATGCGCGTTAGTCAGGGAAGCAAGTGACGAGTGAGTGGCGGTGCGCCCAAAATCTCGCGTCCACTTCCTGGGTATCAAGTTGGCGCCGTTTCCGGGGACCAAACAGTTGATTAATTGGATAGTTTGTGTTTTCTTTCCCTTGTCCTAATTCATTGCATATCATTTGTTGTAAACCTTTCTTGCGTGCACTAGTTGCACTTGTGCTGTAACTTTTTCCCTCTAAGTGTTGCCATGAGTGTTGGATCCTAGCTAGGGTTGAGGAGGTAACGGGAGAAAGCAAATCAAGAAAGGAGAAAGATGGGAGAAGTCTGGGAATTCACCACGAGATGGTGAATCTTTTGAAGAGCTTGAGGCGACCGAAGTGCCAAGACTAGCTAACGAGGCCTAAAGAGTTCAAGAGACCAAGAACGTGCTACCGTTACATCAAGGAGCAGTCAAGGTCCAGTCTCCTCAAGAGGTCGACAATGGAGGAAAGGAAAGAAAACCCTCCAAAAAGCTTGAAGTGACCGAGGAGCCAACATTTTCTAAAAAGGCCAAAAGAGTTCGTGGGGCCAAAAGAAAGTGCTACCGCAACATCGAGGAGCACTCAAGGTTTCCTCTCCTTAAGAGGTCGACAAGGAAGAAGGAGAAATCAAGGAGCTAACGGTTATGGAGAAATCGAGGTGATATCTCTCCTTGCTTCTTTGCATTAATTTCATTATTTTGATGCATGATGTTTGCAATTTTATGATCAAGTGCATGCTTAATTGTGATATGTATTGTTGCCTCTTGGTGCAAACTTTTATCTCTTGCTCTACAAATTGTGATTTTGGAAAAATTCGAGTTTCTCGTGCTTGATTGTTTGGTTGTAGGAACTTGATTTTTCATTGTGACTTGGTCTTCTCAAGAGATCATTCCGTCTAGCTAAAGACCTTAAAGAAATGCGCTTTCGGGACGCACCCCGCTTTTACTTTGCTTGTCTTTTGAGTCTTTTGGTAAGTTATTCCTAAGACACTATAGAGTCTTAAGTGTGGTGTGTACTTCGTATACACCGCACTAGGGATTTTTTTTTCTATTTTTAGTGTAGCTTGAGGCCTAGCAAGGGTCTTAAGTGTGGTGTGTACTTCGTACACACCTCAATCGAGTTTTTGAGTTAGGAGCTAGTCCGGCCTTAAGTGTGGTGTGTACTTTGTACACACCACAATTGAGTCTTTTTGTTTTAGTTTTTATTATTTCTAGAAATTTAATTTATGGCGCTTATAGTCTTGCATTTTAGGCAAGAGCCACTTGCATGCTAAAAATTGATGTTTTTGAATGTTTTTGGCAAGGATTAGTGTTTGTTTGAGCCGGGGTAGTTTTCAAGGATGATATTGTCATTGATGTGTTGGTAGGATTGTTTATGATTAGTTATGTGTGGGTCAAGAAGTTTTATGAATGCTTTCGTGTGAAATTGATATGAATTGTTTTGATCTACCCTTGTTATCACCCAATGCACACATAGTAGTCATGTATCCTACCTAGGTGTTGAGAGTCCTTTTGATGATGTCGACCATTTAGGACCAACCCGGGGAGAGATTCGTAGGCCATCATTGGACCGTTTGAGCCTAAAAAGCTACCTTGACATTTTATTCTTAGTACCCTTTCGAGCCAAAAAGCCGATTTTAATATCCCTACACTATAAGCCTATGTTTCTATATCCAATGTACTTTCTAACCCTTGCATCATGATCTATTGCTTTGAGTATGGGTTTGAATGTGAGATTTGTAGATCATGTATAGGAACGGGAAAAGGATTAAACATTTTGGGAAAAATTGGCTTTTTAAAATGATTTGCCGAACCACAATGGTTCGAGAAAAATGTTTTATTAAACTTGATTTGAAAATGCTTACAACTATGATCCTTGGATTTGGGCAAAAGAAGATAAAGAAAAGTACAAAAAAATTGAAAAAAGAAAAGAAAAAGAAGTGAAGTTGAGAATAAAAGCCCGAACAATTTTGATCTTTAAATCAAAAATGAGCATTTCGGGTTTTAAAAGTAAAATTTTGCAAGTGTTAAACATTTTTACAATAAGAGCCATAAATTGGAAGAAAAAGGGAAAGGAATTGAGTGAGATGAGGGGTAGAACATCTTTTAGGACAAGAACACTCGGGGAGCGATTATGTAATTGGGGTTGTGAGGATAAGAGAAACTTTGTGGTGATGCGACATTTAGCCCGTTTTGATCTTCTAAAACTCCTACCCAAGCCTAGACCTAACGTTACAAGCCATCCGAACAAGTCCTACAATATTGAAATCGCCCGAGACCCTAGATTAACTCGAAAGTGTGGAAAACTCGGGTCGAGTATATTGATTGGATAGCTTGATATTTAGGTGGGCAATATGTGTGAAAGCATGTGTGTATCGTTGATAATGAGGTCCTAGTGAAAAGATGAGTTGTGTTTCTCGTTACACTTTGGTATTTATACGATTCCTTGAGCCCATATGTCTTTTCATAAACAAACATTATTGATATGTCAATGGTTCTGAGAATTATTGCCCCGTAAGTGCGCAAATATATGCTAGAAGTCATATTGATAAGATGTTGTTTTTAGCATGTTTTGTTTCGGATTTCCTTTTTAGTTGTGGGTCTTGGACTTGAAACCCTCGGGAAAAGTCGAGCTCCCCCCCCCTCACGTGGGTTGGCCACGGGGTACCTAACTCGGCAAAACCGTGCTTTTTTCTCTTTTCGGGGACGAAAAGTTGTTTAGTGTGGGGTGATTTGATGTGGTCCATTTGTGCCCTTTCCGGACCCAAAAACCCCCCATCTTAGCACGCTTTTCCCTTCGTTTCGATCCCTTTAGGGCCATTATTTTGATACTTTTGATCCTTGGTGCAATTTTGACATTTTGTAAGTGGAAGGCACAATTGGAGCATAATTGGAGCTGAAAATTGGTTAAGAAAATTATGCACAATAGCTAAAACTTTCCGGTGGTGTAGATTTCTCATCCGAAGTCTGATTGGGGCACATAATATGTCGATATTAATGGATTGTGAAGATCTAACACATTGAAGGGGTTTTAAAGGAGTCAAGATCGTGACTAGAGAAGTCACGATCGTGCCTAATTGAATTTTTGGCAAAACAATCTGTGGCGAGGCACAATTTCAGTCACGGAGCGTACACGGTCGCCTCCATGAGAGGCACGATCGTGACTCCATAGTCAAGATCGTGCCTAAGGGACAGAACTGCGTTTTAAAGTGCAGAAAACCCTAAAATTTTAGATCCAACTCTTACTTTTCAGCCCCCACACTTAGTTTTGAGAGGGTTTTCGACCTCCCAAGGGTTCCTAGAGGGAAAGGGCTCCAAGAACCTCCCTTGGAGGTCATTTTTGGTGTTCCAAGGGAGGGTTTCCACCACCACCACCATGGGAAGAAGAAGAGGAGGCAAGAAGCTACATGGAGAAGCTAGATTGGAGGATTTTGATCTTCCCAAAACTCATGTCCTTGCGTTTTTGGTTTGTAATTCTTTTTCCATTTCTTGAATCTAGCTTATTGTGTAGTAGAATGCTTGAGCACCAGAATTTGAGGTTAAGAACCTAGGTCATGGGGGTTAAACCTTGATTTTGGCTTAAACTATGATATTTATGATTAATTAATTATTTGTTGCATGCTTACTGTGTTCTACCATAGATTTTGAGTGAGAACTTGAGATCGCCGTGCTTTATTTGCTTGAGTATGAAATGCTTGTGATTATTAGTGAGAGCTTGTGATTGCTTGCAAGATTGTTCTTGGCATAATTATTGAACCAATTCGAAAGAAAAGTTCGAGAGTGTGAATAGGTAGAACCAAGGTGACGGCGTAATGCGTCCTCATTTTGGGCTCGATCATTGTCGGTTTTAGTGAATTACTTTGAGTCTCGGGATGACGGGGGGAAGACATGCTTGCTCTTAGTGTTAGTTTGGTGATCGAGTAGGAGTAGTGTAATGTAGTGAGCGAGAATGGTAACATCCCTAGAATCATGAGAATTGGGCTAGTTATGCCGCTCTTTGCTGAGAGGCGGGATTCGGTAATTAAGACATAGGTCTGATTCGCATGCGATAGATTAATTGAGTGCTTATGAATTGATGAGTGGATCTCTTGTAATTGTATGAATTTTCTATGGTTCATTTGATTACTCGGTAGCCTTGATCATGTTTAGTTCATTGGGTTCTCGAATTCTTAACTTCCGACCAATTTTCTACAATCCGCCCCACCGTTACTTTCTTGCATTAGTTGTAGGTTAGCTGTATTTGAGTGCTTAGTATAGTTTGTTAAATCTACCCTTCTTGTGTTCTTAATTTTTCGAGTCGTGTCGGGGAAGAAAGCGCAAAAGGTCCAATTATGAAACCCATATTTGGTCCCCGGGAGTTCGACCCGGTAAAGCCGCAAACTTATAAATTTACTTGATAGATGACTGTGCTCTTATGCGCGTTAGTCAGGGAAGCAAGTGACGAGTGAGTGGCGGTGCGCCCGAAATCTCGCGTCCACTTCCTGGGCATCAACGGGCAACCATGGTTGCTGCCGCGGGCGAAAACGGTCAGTCCCGCGGGCGACCATGGGAGCCCTCGCGGGCCACACTTGTTGCTGTAGCGGGCGATCTAGGTTGGGCCGGATTGGCTCGACCAGTCTCGGGCTGTACAGTTGGTTCGCGAGAAAATTATAAACCCTAAAATTTTAATTTTCAGATTTGTTTCGGTTTCGATAAACTAGGGTGAACCAGTTCAATTTCAATTAATTAATTTAAACCGTCTGGTTTTGATAAACCGGAATTTTACCACACTTAAGAAAGATAAAATTTGGAATAAATTTTTTGTTTGATAAGCATGATGAATGATCACATGATCTTTGACAACATATTGCTTTCCACATGATGTATAGCAAAACCCTCTAGAGTTGTATGATTTTAATTTCTGTTTTGCAACCTACGAGTTGCTAAGTTTTTGGTTGTGATAAATACGACCTGCGTGTCGTGATTATTTGCATTTATTTATTTACTTTAAATATTTAATTACGAAGACCGACGGAAGATACAAGTCAAGGATCCTTAGGAAGGATTTAGGGTTTAGGGTTCGACGCAGGATCTATTTTGCTAGTATCCTACGATCCTTAGGAAGGGCATAGCTATACATGTTCTTTTTATATTTGTATATTGTGAATCTATGAATGTATGGATAGTTTTATATGCATTAGTTTATGTATGTTTAGCTATCACCCAAATGCCGGAGTTTAATCGGACTTGAATGTAATTGGTTAAGGAATCATCTTTGCATGGATTTGTAATTAATGATTCCAGTTAAGATTGTATCGATATACAATCAGGAGTATAAAAACACTTATTCGCAAATAATTACAAGTTAAGCGTGATATCATCCAAGTTTGGACACTCAAAAGGACTTTGAGCCTATGGATGTGGTACGCCTCCGCGTAACATTCATAGAGGAGAATGTTATCACGCTTGAATATTCATAGAGGAGAATGTTATCTAGATAAGTTGGGCAGTTCTATGTGGATGCGTGCGCCTTCGCGTAGTAGCCACGTTAGTTTTGACCATAGTCGAAACTTGGTAGACTTGTCTACGATTGTCAGGTAGGGTTGACCTAGGGTATCAGTATAGGGTATGCCGTGTACTTTTAAGTACAAACCCTAGCCAGGAATTACATGGACTTTTAATTTGATGTGTTCCTACCTTGGTTCTCTCAGTTGGAGCAGTGAGCCTTCGTTCACTTCAACTGAGGGTATGCGAGGATCCTGATTCAAATTCTAAAGTTTAGAATCAGACTTTAATTTTAACAAAAGTTTAGATCCTGATTCAAGTGTTTTAAAACTCAATCTCCAACTTTAATTTTAACAAATTATGTTAAATTTATATTTCGTAAAGCAAAATCAAAGCACACATTGAGTCGCAGAGATATATCCTTGGGAGGATAGGATGTCTAGGAAGAACTAGTTTTGAGAAGGTTTCTTAAAAGTACACAAAAGGAATTTTCCTTAACCCACATATCCCTTTACAATCAGCTATTAGCACCACTAGAGCTCTTAGAGTTGCATTCAAGAAGCACTCAAACACTTTGGATAATGTGGGTTATGAAATCTGGGTTATAGAGAGATGGGATCTCTATGGGCAACAGATGATTATGGATGCAAATGGTTCGATTGGCTATCTCTAAGAGAAGGCAAGAATCGAAAGACTATCCAATCAAGGATTTGCACTCCTGCGATTGTAAGCGGGAAATTCCATAAGTCATAATTTTATGTTATATGATGGGATCATTTTAATGATCTAAGCATATGTAATTTGGAATTGACCGTCTTAGAGTTTCATGGAATACTTCAAACTGCTGAGAGGGACATTCAGAACTAGATTCCGATATTCCAGATGTCAAGAAGGGGATAAGTTTTGACAAATCTAATGCTAACAAGGGTGAGGCCCTTAAGCAAGGTTGAAGAAGATTAAGAGACACCCATGGTCCAAAAGACCAAGGCTAATTTCAAACACACGGATGTCGTCTTGTTTCTTCAAGTAAGGTGGTCATAAGAAAATGGACTGTATGAGATAACAAGATGAGTTGAGGGAGAATGTGGAGGATCCACATTTCTCAAGAACTTATGTTACAAGCTTGTCTACTTCTGAATCATGAGTATGGAGTACTATATAACACATTCAATGTGTAGGATTTCAAAAGTAGAAGAGAATTGATCGAGTGAGAGATGATCCTACAAGTAAGCAACCCCAGTAGGAGTTGTTGTAATGATCATCGAATTGACTATGCCCAATGGGCTTAGTCTTGACATATGAAAGTGTACCTGGTTTTATCAAGAACAAAATTTCGGTTCTTGTTGAACAAGATGATATCATGTTGTTTGTTAATGGCATTAATGATAAACTGAAATGGCATTCATTATGAAAGTACTCCAGATTGATATTAGTCACTATGTGCAAAGCGTAGTTGATACTAATGAAAGATCAATCTGTAACATAAACAGCAAACGATTGAACTAGATGGTTCGAACCGGATTCTGATATGGTATCGTTGTTTAGACCATAGAAATAATAAGCGCACATCAGCACTCTATAAGTGTGGACCTTTAAGTCCAATTGAATTCAATTAGGTTTGATGATGCGAAGCTTGTTTAATGGAAAAATAAGAAGCGCATATCAACACTTTATGAGTGTGGACTTATAAGTCCAATTGAATTGAATTCAATTCAAATTGATGATGCGAAGCTGGTTTAGTGGGTAAAATGACAGATACGCTCTTCACAAGTAGAGGTGAAGAGCGAGTGACTAGTAAGGTCTAATACATCCCGGTGTGTTGAGATCCATAAGGTCACAAGGCCAGAACAGTTAACTTGAAAATAAGTGTTAAAAGCGCTTGGATTAAATTTGAATGGCTAAATACCTAACCAAGTTGAAATCAATCATCTTAGGGATCAGGAGATCCAGTCATGGTAGACTCTGCTTAGAACACCATTTTAATGGCGTGTCTGAACGCGGAATACGAACCCAAGAAGATGCGGTTCGTTCCATGAAGAACATAGTGATTCACACAATCTTATTCAGATTTTGTACTCTAGGGTCATCTATATTCAGGATGAATAAGGCTCCAATGAAGACAAGGAATTGTATACCATTTGACACTCATCTAGATCCTCCGACCCGTGAGTGGGTGCGCCTACGCGTAACATTCATGGGGTGTAGGTTAGATGAGATGGTTAGTTTTATTTGAATGTGTGCGCCTTCGCGTAGTAGCCAAATAAGAACTGAACCGTAGTCCAAATTGGTATGGGAACATTCAGATATAACCATATGACACTAGTTTACTTTCCGGTAACCATGGGTGCCTGCACCTTCGCGTAGTATTCATTGGGAGGCGAGCTGGATGAGATGGTCAGTTTTTGTGGATGCGTGTGCCTTCGCGTAGGATCCAGACAAGAACTGAACATAGTTAGACATGGTAGAGGAAATATCCCAACACGAGTTTTTTCCTAGTGGATTGGGATGGCAAGGTAGTTTGCATCCGAATCAGATGAGAATGTCTTCATAGAGTATCCTTAGGAAACTAAGAGATATAGATTCCAAGAACCAAGCGAGAACAAAGTATTGTTGCTCGAGGTAATGTCTTTTGGAAATGGGATTTAATTTCCAAAATGGCGAGTGAGAGTAATGTGCATCTTGAAGAAATTCAGACACCTCACTTAGATATTATGGAGTTTTGTGGAGCATGATCAGCTGAATAAGAGAATCATACAGTTCAAGTGATTATTCCTATAAGTCCAATAAGTCTGAAAGAACATGTCATGTACCCATCAAATACAGATTCATGGTGTCTGAGAGTAATGACATGGTCGCTGTGGATTTCAATAATCCAGCAACCTTTCAAGAAGGAATGGACATTTCCGACTCTGAGAAATGGCTAGGGAGCCATAAGAGAAGAAAACCAATCCATGTAGGGTAACCAAGTCGGAAACTTGGTTAATCCAACCAATGTGTGTAAAAGCCATTGGTTGTGAGTAAGTCTTTAAGGTCAAGACATACATGGATGATGAAATCAATCCGGAATTCTTTTGCAAACGATTATTGGAAAGATTTTAAGTTGCAGAAATCCGTTTATGAATTAAAGCAGGCTTCTCAGAGATTGGAACCTTGTGTACACAAGAAGGATAGTGGGAGTACGATGGTTCTCAATGCACGGTTAGAAGAAAGGATTCTTGCCCACGCTACATGACACAAACGACTCAGCAAGAATCAGTGTCATATGACACTGATGAGCTAGTCAGAAAGAATCAGTGTCATATGACACTGATAAGTTGAACCAGATGATGTTGTATACTTAGTATAATGGATCAATCACATGTGTCATGACAAGCACAAGACTGGATGTCTTGTTTTGCCCCATCTTGTACCAGAATGTTACAGATTAACCCCGGTTAGCTTCACTGGACAACGGTTAATAATACCCTCACGTACTTCAAAGGCACTGAGGATATTATCCAGAACGACAATGATCAGTTAGATCATAGTCATGATATGTGTGGTGTTTTAGTAGTGCTCATAAGCAGGAATGATTCCAGGCTAGCCACTATTATTGATTTTGCAAACGAAGGCTAAGTATATAGCTGCTAGGGAAGTAGCTAAGGTGGTCATATGGATTAGAAGCTTTTCAAACCGGATTAGGTGTAATGTCGCGAACGTCTGATTTGGTAAGCTTGTTGTGTGACAACACAGGGCCGTAGCTATTACTCAAGAGCCCAGACTCCACAACAAATCCAAACATATACTCAGTAGATATCACCTCATCAGAGTTATCACAGATAGATGTGATCTGGAGGCTAAGCACGATTCGACTGATGATAATATGGTCGATCCCTTGACAAAGGCTCAGCCGCAACCTAAGCATGAGGAACATGTGAGGTCTATGGGAGTAGATTGGAACTTAAATTGAAACTAGGGGCAAGTGGGAGATTGTTAGAATTGTGCCTTAGTCCAATGTAAAAGTTGTCTACAGTTATAATGTTTTATCATCTTTCAGAATAAATAAATCGGCACCATATATACTAATGTGTTGTAGTAATATATTAGCTGTAATTTGATCTGTATCATTTGTGTGTTATCACTAATAGTAGAACTACAGATCAGAAATAATTACATTTAATGAGTCCCTGATCAGTCAAGCTTCATTAAGAAGCGATCAGTATGAGGTAACTCATTATGATCACGCTCTATTGATCATGGCAAGGTAGTGCCGAAGTTAGATCATAGATATATCATCAGGGAGATGGTATTGGACGACCCGATGGTGAGTATGCAGCATAGATATTGTCATGAGCATACTCACACATCGTAGCTTGGCATTATATCATAAGACCAAGGAGTCTTTGTGATCACTATGTAATGAATCTCTAAGTTTTACATAGTCTAACATTACCTGTAAAAGGGTAGTCATAAGGGCTCTTATTGGCTTGGTTATGAACTACATGAGTGAACTCTAAAGACGGATGAGGGATTTATCACCCATACTCTGGTATGGGAAAGATATCTGCTTAGGCCACTTGATGAGTATGACTGAAGAAATAGCATGGCCATGAAGGAGAAACTTAGTATCAGTTTTCAGTCATCTCAAATATCAAGAAACAGTGATTGATAAATTAGGATGACGATTCTATGCCTTTTGATCAATCTAGATATCGGTATGATAAAAGGATAGTGACATGTACGATAAGAGGTTAAATCGAATCATCGATATTCATCGACGTTGGGTAATGATAATGTCTTGCTAGAGGCCACTTATGATGGAAAGGGCAAAATGATAATTTTGCTAGTCTGCCAACGGGTCGTGAGCCTAGAGGGTCACACACTTTAAGCAAGGTACATAGCAAAAGAGACTTGGGTATGAGATTGAGAGAATTCACCTTTCAATTTAGTTAAATTGAAAGCGAACCGGTTGATTTCCGGCCTAGGTTTTTAAACCAGATGGTTGAGGAAATCAGATTAAAAGAATTGAATTGGTTTAGCTAAACCGTTTAATTATAACTCAATTTAAATAAGTTTAATTAAACAATAGCTAAGTGGGCTCCAAGCCGTCTTAATATTAATTGGATTTATTATTATATTAAGATTAGGAAACGGATAATTATAGGTAATTAGAATTAAAGAAAATCAAATATTGGATTTAATTTTCAGATTTTAATAACACACGTAATTATTTTCTTTTCCAAGTCTTGGCTGATTCCTCTCCCCACTCTAGCCATTCCTATCTCTTCCTCCATAGCTAGGGTTTGCTTCTTGTACTCTCAAAATTAGCATAGTTGATTGTAGGATCCTAAGAGTGATTAGGTGTCTTGCTTGTGTGGACGATCTAGAGAGCACAATCTTTTGGTTTTTCTTTTTCAAATTCGAAATCCTCAAAGATGGAAAAATCGGGACAAACTGGAAAATCTGTCCAGCACTGACGAGTAAGATGTTTTGCTTCAGACGATGGTCTTGCAGTCTTAACTGGGTTTTCTGCAAAACATTAAAGTCGTAGAGAACTAGATGAAATTTACTCCCCAAAAAGAACCGAGGCATTTGGAGATCTGTAGCTCATGTTATGGCTTTTAGAAGTTACGTTTTTCCGCAGGAAGATTCACTAAAACTTCTTTGTGGTTGTGATTCGAAAAGATATATTTTCAGATCTGATATTTTATGTTCTTGCTGGAATTTTTATCACGTGATGATCTTAGTTCGAAATCCATGGTTATTTTGATGTCCGATGCATGAAATTAATTCTAGGGATAATTCTAGGTGGCTACACTTAGATTTTGCTGTTTTTCACCTGACTACACCTAGAATTTTTTTTTTCAGCTGACTACGCCTAGAAAGTGCAAAATTTTCACTTTGCACTTTCCGTCCAATTCTGTTAGTTTTTACCGTTTTCTTCATGTGAAATGATTAAAATGCCCTTCAGGTTTAAAGAGTTATTATAATTGGATTGAAAAGACTAAAATGCCCTCACCTATTCATCTAATTTTCAAACACATGCCATTCTTCACCCTCACCAACCCAATCCTATAGCCTCGCCCCCTCGAGCTCCCTGTCCTCCACCTCGCCTCCGCCTCCGCCTCCGCCTCTGCCTCCGCCTCCGCCTCCGCCTCCGCCTCCGCCTCCGCCTCCGCCTCCGCCTCCTCTTCTCGTCAGAGCACTGCTCCCGAGCTCCCTCACAATGACAAAAAATTTCCCAACTTGATCTCGATTTTATTGTACCTGCCAATAAGGGAGCGAGCAGATCGACCAGGACCTCGATCCCGGAGACCCTCGAGAATGCGTCCTCGCTCTCCTCTCAGCCGGCGACCTGGGCGATCACCGCCGTGGCGTCCTCGACGATCCCGACGCGCCTGTTCTTGAGCACCAGCGAGAAGAGCGTCCCGACGGCGCCGAGCTCGACCAGCGCGGCGCGGTTGGGCTGGTAGAGTGAGATGGCGAAGAGAGCTTTCAGCGAGTCCTTGATCGACCTCTTCGGGGAGGTCGGGGTCTTGACGACGTCGACGAGGGCATAGATGATGTCGCGCTTGGAGCAGACGATGGAGCGGTGGCTGTCGGAGTCAGCGGCGGCGAGGAGGCTGTGGAGGGTGGCGGCGCAGGACTGGACGGCGGTCTTGGAGGAGGCAGAGCGGTGGTGGGAGAGCGCGTGGGAGATGGCGTCGAGGAGGCCGCGCATGGAGATGAGCGCGTCGCGGGACGTGATCGATAGGTTGAGTAGCGTCGCCGCCGCGTTGTCCTGAGACTCTTGGGAGGAGGAGTAGAGCATCTCGGCGAGGAAGGGAATGGCTCCGGCGTCGGCGATCAGGGGACTGCTCTCGGCGTCGCTCTTGCTCATCAGCCGGAGCTCCCTCAACGCCTCGGCGCGTGTCGTCTCTGACACCGAGCTAAGCTTCGCCACCAGCGACCTCGCCGCGCGACGCTTCACATCCATGGCCGATTCGATCGGATCTGACGCCTCCTTGACCTTCGCCGACGACGCTGTTCGGTGGTTCCGTGTGAAAGGGGATCGGATCGGAGACGAAGAGAAAATGGGCATTTTCGTCAGAGACAAAAATGGTGGGAATAGAGAGGGAGAGAGAGAGAGAGGGAGAGAGAGAGAGAGAGAGAGTGGCATGTGTTTGAAAATTAGATGAATAGGTGAGGGCATTTTAGTCTTTTCAATCCGATTATAATAACTCTTTAAACATGAAGGGCATTTTAGTCATTTCACATGAAGAAAACGGTAAAAACTAACAGAATTGGACAGAAAGTGCAAAGTGAAAATTTTGCACTTTCTAGGCGTATTCAGCTGAAAAAAAAAATTCTAGGTGTAGTCAGGTGAAAAACAGCCAAATCTAAGTGTAGCCACCTGGAATTATCCCTTAATTCTATAGAACCATGGTTGCTGCCACGGGCGACCTAGGTCGGGCCGGTTTGGCTCGACCAGTCTCGGGCTGAACCTGTCAGTTCGCGAGAAAATTATAAACCCTGAAATTTTAATTTTCAGATTCGGTTCGGTTTTGATAAACCAGGGTGAACCAGTTTAATTTCAATTAATTAATTTAAACCGTCCGGTTTCGATAAACTAAAATTTTTTCACACTTAAGAAAGATAAAATTTGGAATAAAAATGTTGTTTGATAAGCATGATGAATGATCACCTGATCTTTGACAACATTTTTTTTCCACATGATGTATAACTAAACCCTCTAGACTTGGGTTAAGATAAATACGACATGAGTTTCATGATTATTTGTATTTATTTATTTACTTTAAATATGTAATAACGAAGACCGACGCAAGATACAAGTCAAGAGGGAGATTCAGAGGCTGGAGGAGGCTCGAAGCCAGTGGGAGTCCACAAGGATGGAGCAAGTATGAATCTTGAAGACCTAGTCTTTAGGATCTATTTTGCTAGTATCCTAGGATCCTTAGGAAGGGCATAGCTATACATGTTCTTTTTACATTTGTATATTGTGAATGTACGAATGTATGGATAGTTTTATATGCATTAGTTTATATATGTTTAGCTATCACCCACATGCGAAGATTAAAACCGGAATTTAATCGGACTTGCATGTAATTGGTTAAAGATTCATCTTTGTATGAATTTGTAATTGATGATTCCATTTATGATTGTTACGATATACAATCAGGAGTATAATGGTCATCAACTTCAAAAGTGCCTTCAGACATGACAAGTTAGACTATGGAAACAATGGGGTGTTCGCAAGACGCGTTAGTTCGTCATACGCGTCCATAGCTGCTTTTGTCGTAGGGTGCTCACCCTCCACTGTATCTTCACCAAAGTTTTCAGCCCGCTAGCATAAATCTTCCACAAGCTCTACAACAGGATTGAAATTTCCACTACTTGAAGCCTCGTCTTGTCGAGATTCTCGTCCCGCACCCAAAAACGAATTTACGTTATGCACTTCACCGTGACAGATCCACACAGTGTATGTCGAAACCATGTCGTATTGAAATAAGTGGGTACGTATTGTATTCTCGTGTTGGACAACCATATTGTGATAGGTTTTGCATCGATATAGATATCGGTCAAAACCGTGTTGGAACGCATTTTTTGGATAAACTTTATGAAATTTTCGACACTGTCCATATACACTTGCGACCTTCTATTTTCTTTATCCATCCACCTACGGCGGTCCATAATTAACAGATCTACATACAATACGTGATAGTTATTATATGCATATGTATTACTACACGTAATTCAAGGTAAATATCCACAAACAAAAGTGCGATTTTGAACCACACGGTCATAATTCATAGCATATAGTTCACCAAAATTTCACTAATTCATCATACCCTAGTTCACCAAAATTACACGTATTCATAGTCTTGTTCACCAAAATTTTACTAATTCATAGCCTAAGTCACAAAAATTCATAGCAATGTCGAAATATCATAGCAAAATTAAAATTTCATAACAAATCGAAAACCCAAACTAACCTGCAAATATGGAGATCGACCAACGGGGACGACAAGATTAGAGACAACGAGGGGAACTCGAGAATCGAACTAGTAATCTTCGACTTTGTATGCACTCCAAATAATCACCTCTATCAATATAGGTCCAAATTATCCTTCAGAAACCAAATTTTGACAAATGAAGTCATGCTTGAACCTTTTATTGAATTTTCAGAACCTTTTCCTGGCGAGATATTGCACAATATCTCGCCGAGAAAGGTTATGACCGTTGATAGTCAACATCCAACCGTTGACAGTCAATGACTCAAACCCGGCGAGATATTTCAATATTTCGCCGGCTTGGAGTCGTTGATCATCAACGGTCAGATGTTGACCATCAATGGTCATAATCTTTCCCGACGAGATATTGCGCAATATCTCGTCGGGAAAGGTTATGACCGTTGTGGTCAACATCTGGGCGTTGACGTGTGTAATTAGCCCGGCGAGATTTACAATATCTCGCCGGTTTGGTGAAACAAACCCGGCGATATATTGAATATCTCGCCGATAAAGGTGATACCTTTCCTGGCGAGATATTGTGCAACATCTCGCCGGGAAAGGTGATGGCCGTTGTGGTCAACATCCGATTGTTGACTGGTGAAACCAACCCGGCGAGATATTTCAATATCTCGCCGAAAATAAGCAAATTTCAAGTAGTGGTTGTTTAAAGTTTCTGATTCGCAAATTGATAAATTGTAACTTCTACTTGATAAATCAACATATTTGAATGATAATTTAGCACTCCTATCCTAGTTGACAATCAACACTCATAGTTAAAATGACAATGATACATCAAAATTATTACTAAATGGATATAACAAAATTTAATTTGTACTAGATTATTTATTTATTTAGTTGAGTTTGAATTTAACTTTTATATTTAAATACAAAATGAGTTGGTTTGTGAGCCTTACAAACTCTAGTTGGGCTCGAGTTTGATTCGTTTATCAAATGGTCTACTCGTAGACTTAATCTCTCAACAAAATTTTGCTTAAAAATTTTACAAATTTTCAATAACTAATAAATTATAATAGACAAAACTAATTTTTCAATGAAAAATTAAAAGATAATTTAACTAATACAATAATTAGTAAAAAAATAATGATAATTTCAAAAAAAAAAATAAAGTGAGAACGATAGATGCTCTATTCATGTGAGTTTAAAAGTCCACAATTAGGTGCAAGCATTAAGTGCAAGCAAAATTGATGGTTTAGAAACAAAAATCATCCACATATTTTTCCGGCTTTAATCTCAAAATTCTCAGCTTCATGTTGGTAATAGTATTACGAAAACTTTTTTGGGATTTATAGGGTCTTTACTTCCCCTGGAGATTTTTTCCTTTTACCATGTTCAAGTTCTGGTGTTGCTCTTGAAGATGAAGGCCTTGACAGGAGTGTCGACGATGTACCAATAAACCATGGTTGGAGACGATTTTCACATTCCATGGAATCATAAACCCATACAAATGTTGACTAACTTACAATGTATGGTTGGGGATTATTTTCACATTCCATGGTTCCATTTCATGATTTCATGAAATCATAAAGACGTAGAGATGTTTACCAAGGCACAATATATGGTTAGAGACGATTTTTTCATTCCATGGTTCCATTCCCTGTTTGGGAACACACAAAAAATAGCGTGTAGGAGTTGCTCAGAAGTATGTTGTGTGTGCTAAGGAGGGTGACAAATGATGAAGACAATAATTGATACCATTATGACGGTTTCAAAATATTTGTGTTTGTAATGTGTTGGTTTATGCTTGTTACTTTTTGA
This sequence comes from Geranium rotundifolium, assembly GCA_963920655.1. NCBI lineage: Eukaryota > Viridiplantae > Streptophyta > Magnoliopsida > Geraniales > Geraniaceae > Geranium > Geranium rotundifolium. Next base: position 32,267,718 of record OY987313.1, on the reverse strand, counting down.
GGTATTTCTTTCTGGTGTTTTAATATACTTATTACTAAGATGATAAATTTCTAATGAATCATGAATATGCTAACATGCTTTGTATAAGTCACTTCATGTGTTGAGTTGTGCTTATGTCTGAAGCCTTATCAATTAGGTTGGCAACAATGGAACAATATAAATAATAAGCATGTGTATGAAACAATTCAAGAAGATGAAGCATGTCATAAAAAAAAATGGGAATACAAATAGATTTTATAGAATATCACAAAATATGCTTGTCATGAGTGTTAAATAAAAAATTTACCTTATCAAGATAAATAGACTTTAATGAAAATACAAATTTACCCATGTCATGAGAGTTAAATGACAAAAATAAACGGCAAGTTACGAATAATTATAACTATTATCATTATATAACTCAACATATATTTACACTATTTATTTTTTTATCTAGTGGCCAAGAATTTTTCCTATATTTATACCTAAATTAACATTTGTAGCTAAATAGGCTCCTCCAATTTATTTAATAAACCCCTGACCGCTCATTTTTGTTCGCCCTCAAGCTGCAATTTTGAGAGATGGACATCGTCTTAATCCTTTGAATCTAGAGCTGAATCGATATCCAGAGTTGGTGGCTCTGACTCTCTCTCTCTCTCTCTCTTCTCGCTGCTTTTTGAAAATAAAGTAAATAGTTTCGAATACTCAACTTTAAAGCCATTAACTAGTCGATGACTACCCAAAAGATAATTCATGGTCATTTGAGAATTGGATGAATAAAATTATACTTTACTAGATATCACACAATTGATTATTACATTTAATAAAGGGGTAATTACATATCAGTACACTCGCCGAAACCTCATTTCAAGATCAGTCCCTCAAGTTTGAAAGTCGTTTTCAAGTCCCCCAAGTTTAAAATGTTAAAAGTTAAATCCAAATTCTGTTAAATCGAACATCAATACTGTTAATATTTTTTTAATACCCAAAATGCCCTCATGTATAATTTATAAGGTATAACTATTTTATAAATGTCAATTTACCATTTTACCCTCCATGAAATATAACTTATATTTTATGAGTGAATGGTACATGTGTCTTTTCAAATGAATAAAATTATAAATTAAAAAACATCATCTAAAATGACTAAAATAACATCTTACTATCTACCCATAACCATAAATATCCAAATTTTCTCACATATTTTTATTTGGATTTCAATACATAATTATAAGCATAATCACAATTATAACCATAATCATAAATAATACATAATCAATTTTGTATTCTAATGAATGATAAAAATAACACCTTTTAAAAAAAATCCATACATATTTTTATTACAGTTCAGGAGCAAGAGAGAGGGGACAAAAACGGAGTAGATTAGAAGGAGCCGGATGAGGTGGTGGTGGCGCGTGGGCGGCACTGCGGGAGAGGCGGCAGTGAGAGAGGCTGAGCAATAATCGGAAAGGCGTCCACGGAGAGTAGGTGGCAGCTGGAGAGGTCGCGGCTCCAACCTCGTCGGAACAGATCTGGAGCGAGAGAGCTCCAACCTTGCCGGAGAAGAGGCAAATACTGTTAGCGTTATGCCCCAGTCCAATATAAAAGTTATATACAGACGTAATGTTTTATCATCTTTCCGAATAAATAAATCGGCATATATTACTTACGTATTGTAGTAATACATCGAATATAATTTGATCTATGTCATTATGTGTGTAACCACTAATAGTAGAACTATAGATCAGAAAGAATTACATTTGATGAGTCCCTGATCAGCTAAGCTTCTTTAAGAAACGATCAGTATGAGACCAACTCCTTGTGATCATGCTCTACTGATCATGGCAAAGTATGTGTCGGAGTTGTATCATAGATATCAGTAGGTCGATGAGATCGGACAACCCGATTGTCAGTATGCAACATAGATACTGTCATGAGATACTCACAAATCCTAGCTTGTCAATATATCCTAAGACCAAGGAGTCTTTCTGTGCACTATGTAATGAATCTCTAAGTTTGACCTAGTCTAACGTTAGATGTAAAAGGGTAGCCATAACGGCTGTGATTGGTTTGGTTATGAATTACATTAGTGAACTCGAAAGACGTCTGAGGGATTTATCACTCATACTCTAGTATGAGAAAGATATCCGTTTAGGCCACTTGATGAGTATGACTGAAGGAATAGCACGGCCGTGCAGGTGATACCTTAATATCATTTTTCTGTCATTTCAGATATCAAGAAACGGTGATTGATAAATTAGGGTGACGGTTCTATGCCTATTGATCAATCTGGATATCGGTTTGATAAAAGGATAGTGACATGTACGATAATAGGTTAAGTCGAATAATCGATAATCACAAACGTTGGGTAATCATAATGTCTTGCTAGAGACCACTTATGATGGAAAGGGTAAAATAGTAATTTTACCAGTCTGCCAACGGGTCTTGAGCCTAGAGGGTCACACGCTTTAAGTACAATATGTGACAAACAAGCATGGATGGTAATTGGGTGAATCTGTTTTTCAATTTAGTCAAATTGAAAACGACTCGATTGATTTCTCGCCTAGGTTTATTGACCCGACGGTTGAAGAAATTGAATTAGAGAGATTGGACCGGTTTACCTAAACCATAATTAGAATTCAATTAAATGGGTTTTAATTTTAATTTGGCTAAATGGGCTTAAAGCCCATTTAGGGTTTTAAGTCAAGAATGGGGCGTCATTGTGATTATAAGATTAAATGGGTAAATTGTGTAATTATCAAAATGATATTCAAAATCAATTTTTTTTTTATAAATACACAATATTCTTTTACCAAAAATATCTCAATATTTCGGCAATTACTCCCCCATTCTCTCCCAATTGGCCGACCCTCCCTCTTCATTCCTCCATGAATGTTTTTGTTCAATTCTTCATCAATTCATTAGCAAGAGAGAGTGAAGAAACCTCCCAAGGTATTGTGCTTGTGTTGACTTGCTAGAGAACACTACATTTGTGTTTTTGCATCGATTAAAGGTATAATTTTCATATTTGTAAAAGTTACATGTATGCTGAATTTCTTAATAAGATCTGTATGTTTTTCATCGATTCCCATGGTTAAATTCATACCGCTGCATGAAATTATTGTTTGGAACTCATGGGAATCTCTTTCACTGGTATCAGAGAATGGTTGTTTTGAGTTTAATTCCTTGTGTATGATCTGAATTTGTAATTTTATGTTCTTGTGTTCTTTGTATGAATATGCATGAAATTGAAAAAAAATTCAAATTTAATTGTTTTTGAAAATATTGGAAAAATTAATTTTTGTGGCTGTTTCAGGTTAGCCATGGCTAAACAGGGTCGAGACCCTTAGTGGACCATGGAATGCCCTAGGGTAGACCATGGTCGTCACCAATGGCCGACCAGGTTTCCTACGGGCGACCATGGTAGCCCTCGTGGGCCACCATGGTTGCCTCGCGGGCAACCAGGGTTTGCCCTAGGGGCTACAATGGCAGCCCTTGCGGGCCACCATGGTTGCCTCCGCGGGGGACCTTGGTTGGGCCGGTTCGGCTCGACCAGATTCGAGCTGAACCGGCCGGTTCGCGAGAATATTTAAAGCCCTAAAATTTTATTTTTCAGATTTAGATCGGTTTCGATAAACCAGCGTGAACCGGTTCAAAATGAAATTAATTAATTAAACAGTCCGGTTTCGATAAACCGGAATTTTTCCACACTTAAGAAAGATAAAATTTGGAAAATTTTGTTGTTTGATAAGCATGATGAGCGATCACATGATCTTTGATAACATGATGTTTTTCTACATGATGTATAACTAAGCCCTCTAGACTTGTATATTTTAATTTCGGTTTTGCAACCTGTGTGTTGCTAAGTTTTGGGCTGTAGTAAATACAGCATGTGTGTCGTGATTTGTAATTTATTTATTTTAGTTTATTTTAATTTGTAATTACAAAGACCGACGCAAAATAAAGTCAAGAGGAAGACTCGAAGTTTGGAGGAGGCTCGAAGCCAGTGGGAGTCCACAAGAATGGAGCAAGTCTGGATCTTGAAGACCAAGTCTTTAGGATCAGTTTTGCTAGATTCTTAGGAACCTAAGATGGGCTTAGCTATGCATAATTTACCATTACATTTGTATGTTGCGAATGTATGATAGTTTTAAGGGATAATTCCAGATGACTACACCCGGATATGTCACATTATCACATGACTACACCTAGAATTTTTCATGTCAAGGTGAATACCCAAAAATTTCATTTGTCTAACTTTACTCATTCCGTCCAACTCCGTTAGTTTTTAACATTTTTTTACTTGTGAAATGACTAAAATACCCTTATGGGTATTTTGAATTATTATAATTAGACTAAAAAGACGAAAAAGCCCTTACCTATTCATCTAATTTTCTAACTAATGCCACTCGCTCTCTATCCTCTCTTTTGTTTATGATGGGCGTGGCCGGAGGCGGAGGGGATGACGGAGGAGGGCTGGTCGGAGGGGAGGGGAAGGAGGCGGAGGATGGTGGGCGGAGTCGGAGGGTCGGGGTCGAAGGAGCTCACCAGCTCCAGTCGCCGGAGCTCGAACCAGTGGGCACGAGAAAGAGGGGAGGGTGAGGGTCGGGGTCGGGGTTGAAGGAGGCGGAGGGATCTGCTCGAGCTCGGCCTCTGACCCTCCGCCTCCCTCCCCTCCTCCAGCCTAGCCCCTCCCCTCCGACCCTCCGCCTCCTTCGACCCCGACCCCGACCCTCACCCTCCCCTCCTTCTCGTGCCCACTGGTTCGAGCTCCGGCGACTGGAGCTGGTGAGCTCCTTCGACCCCGACCCTCCGACTCCTCCCACCATCCTCCGCCTCCTTCCCCTCCCCTCCTACCAGCCCTCCTCCGTCATCCCCTCCGCCTCCGGCCACGCCCATCATAGACAAAAGAGAGGAGAGAGAGGGAGTGGCATTAGTTAAAAAATTAGATGAATAGGTAAGGGCTTTTTCGTCTTTTTAGTCTAATTATAATAATTCAAAATACCCATAAGGGTATTGTTGCTACGTTTAAGTTTTGGCATAATTTTTTAGCGCAAATGTAAGAAGTCAGTACAACAAGTTAAATGACATGTGGAGCGACTAGATACGATCCAGATTAGGAAAGGACTGAAGCTTTCCTATTTCAACGACGATTGGAGCGAAAGAAGAAAGACGCCACGAAGACTTAGAGCGCAAGAGAGCAAAATTGTATTGCTTTGTCTACTGCTGAGTCCGAATATATTGCAGCCGAAAGTAGCTGTACTCAGCTTCTTTGGATGAAACAAATGTTGGCAGAGTATGGAGTCAAGCAAGAAGTCATGACTTTGTTCTGTGATAACATCAGTGCTATCAATATCTCGAAAAACTCAGTGCAACACAGCAAAACAAAGCATATTGATATCAGGCACCACTTTATTCGAGAGCTTGTAGAAAACAAGAAAATAAAGCTCGAGTACCTACCCACTGAGAAACAAGTCGCTGACATCTTTACAAAAGCATTAGATGCTAACAGATTTGAAAGTATAAGGTCATCCCTTGGACTTTTCTGTCTGGAGTAACCAGAAGTCAAGACAGAAGAGAGGGAGCTTTTGAGCAGTGTTCCAAAAACGGCCCAGGCGGCCGCCTAGGCGCTTTTGGGGGCTTCTCCGTCGCGTTTTATAGTGATCGGGCGGTCTGAAACGGAGATGGCGTTCAGGCCGATTAGGCGGGCTAGACGGGCTGGACGGGGCTAGGCGGGCTGGACGGGGCAAGGCGGGCTGAACGGATTGTGTTGGGCTGAACGGGTTGGGCTAGGCGGCCCAATTATAAAAAAAATTGAAAATATAATATTTAAACCTAAAAGTCAAACTCTTCAGCTTCTTCATCACTTTGTGTCTTGCTCTTGTATTCTTCAGAGTTCAGAGGTAAGATTTTCAAAGCCGTGACCTCCGTCCGGCCCGCCTTCGTTCCTGCAAGCCGTGACCGCCGACCGCCATCACTGTCGACCTGACCGCCGACCTGGCCGCCATCATCGTTCCGGTGACCTGACCCGACCGCCATCACCACCGACTGTTCAGGTTTGTCTCTGTCCTCTCTCTCTGACTTGTTCCCGAATTCTTTTGTAGGAGTATAGTGAACTGCTTAGACCAAATGGTTCATAATCATGGTTGCTTAAATCCTATTGGTACCAGCTTATGTGAGAATTTATTTATGCAGATTCAGTAGTGTAAAAATGAATTATACATCTAATCTTGTTGTTGCTTGGCTAAAAGTCAGGGTGAAAATTCCAAGAAAATTAGTTGAAACCATATTGGTATATGAGTTGGACTGAGGTAACCAGTATTAAGATATGATTTTCTGATCAATAAGGACATTAATTTGCTAATTATGTGTCGTATTCTAGGCTGAAAAAGTGACTGCAATGTGACAAATGAAATTAGCAGAGATTCATACACCATTTGTGTTTGTGTTTCTTGGCTTAAATTTGCAAGATAGTGCTTCTAGTTTGTTGTGAAAACAATCACCGTGTACTCATGTATGTTATGAGATATTATATAACATTCATATGAACTTGTGTTTGTGTTTCTTGGCTTAAATTTGCAAGATAGTGCTTCTAGTTTGTTGTGAAAACAATGTTCCGTGTACTCATGTATGTTATGAGATATTATATAACATTCATATGAACTCTGCATATAATTTATATTAGTCGTATAATATTAAGTTTTTTATTTTTTTTTCTTTATCATGGATTTTTGTTAGTTGTCATCTGTAAATAAAGTTTGTATATGAATGTTCCGTGTCAAAACTGAATATGAATGCGACCAATTTGAATTTAATTTTTAATGCAGATATGGCAGGAACTATGTCATCCTCTGCATCTAATACATCTGCAGAGTTGAATAGCGAGCATAATTTAGCACTTAAGGCTAAGTCTAACGATGTAGGTTGGGAATATGCAGTGAGAGCTGCTCCACCGAATACAGATAAATTGAAGTGTTTGAGGTGTGGCCACTTAATTTCTGGTGGAATACATCGAGTCAAAAAACATATTGCGCACATCAGGGGGGATGTCCAACCATGTGACCGAAGTAGTCTTGAGGATAAAGCCAAATGCTTGAAAGCTATTGAGGGTGTGCGGAATAAAAGGAAACAAAAATTGATATTGGAAAAAGAAGTGAGAGACGAAGTTAATATTGAGCATGAGGAATTTTAAATGGAAGAGGATGGAAACGAGACAATGAAGAAACCAAAAAAAGTTGGACCCATAGACCGTTATGCATCCGCGATTGACCCAAACAAGACGATCCTCGTAGAAAAAAATGTCGACAACACGGTCTATAACTTGAGAACTCATAAAGTTGATGAGTTTTTGGCTAGATGGCTTTACGAAGCAGGTGTTCCTTTCAATGCCATTGAGAGGGACAGTGTCAAACAATTTGTACAAGCTATTGGACAATTTGGTCCGGGTTACAGACCGGCAAGTCAATACAAAATAAGTGGTCCTTTGTTGAAAGATGAGGTTCAAAGAACTAAAAAGTTAATGGCGAAACAAGAAGAGGAGTGGAAAAAGGTTGGTTGTTCGATTATGACCGACGCATGGAGTGATCGGAAAAGAAGAAGTATAATGAACTTGTGCGTGAATTGTCCGGAGGGGACCGCTTTTCTTTCCTCAAAGGAAGCATCAAGTGATTCAACACAGGTAAATTCATATATGATTATGTGCAAAAGTGTATTGAAGATGTCGGATCACAAGATGTTGTTCAAGTTGTAACCGATAATGCGTCTAATAATATGGTGGCAAGAGATTTGCTAAAGTTGAGTAGGCCATCCATATTTTGGAGTTGTTGTGCAAGCCACACTATAAACCTCATGTTTCAAGAAATTTGCAACCAACCTAGATTCAAGACTCCGATTGACAACGCAAAGATCTTGACCATCTACATTTATGCTCACCACAAGACTCTACACTTAATGAGAAAGTTCATAAACAAAAGAGACATAGTGAGGCCCGCCGTGACTCGATTTGCAACCTCTTTCTTGACTCTAAATAGTTTGATGGAGAAGAAAACGGCTTTGAAATCGATGATCGCTAGTGGAGATTGGAGTGAAAGCAAGTACGGGACGAGTGCAAAAGGGATGGTGGCGGCAAATATTGTTACTTCTCATTCTTTTTGGAGGGGGGTAAATCTTTGTTTAAAGGTATTTGGCCCTTTATTTAAAGTTCTTCGCCTTGTTGACGGGGATCAAAGGCCATCAATGGGTTTTGTTTATGGAGAATTGTTGAAAGCTAGAGAGGAAATTAAAAATGTTTTCAAAAATCTCGAAAATCACTATGGTCCTATCCTTGAGGTTGTTGACAGAAAAGGTCGTGGACGACTTGATAGTCCATTGCATTTAGCGGGTTATCTTTTGAACCCCTATTACACTTATGAAGATCCGGCTATTGCAAATGATATAATAGTCACGACCGGGTTCATGGAATGTGTGGAGAAAATGTATGGTAATGATCTTGACCTCCAAAATACTTTGATGAATGAAGAATTGCAAAAGTATTTGAACAAGGAGGGTATGTTTGGTAAACTTGTTGCTTTGAAGGGATGTTCTAAGGAGAAAACAAATTTTAATCCGGGTAAGAAATTTTATTGTCATTACTACAACTTATTTATTTCATTATGGTTTAAATTTTAATGTGTTTTGTAGTTGGTTGGTGGAACGTATACGGAAATCAAGTTCCAAATTTACAAAGATTTGCTAAAAGAGTGCTTAGTTTGACAACAAGCTCGTCCGGTTGTGAAAGGGCTTGGAGCACTTTTGAGGGGGTAAGTATTAATTTACTTTTTTTATTATGAACTTAAATTCATTAATTTACGTTTTTTATAAATAATATTAATTTTTTTTTTATAATGAACTTAGATTCATACAAAGAAAAGAAATAGACTTGATATCGAGAAGTTGAACAATTTAGTTTATGTTCAATTCAATGCAAAACTTTTGAACAAGAGGACAAGACTATTACGAGGACAATTGGACGTTCTTCTTTCCGATGAAGCCACTAATGCTCAAGATTGGATCGTTGAGGGTGGAGATGAGGCTATCTTATCCGACGAAGAAATTCGACAACTTGAAGAAGATTTTGTTTCGGATGATGAAGAAGAAAATACAAATTATGAATTTGAGGAAGAGGAAGAAAATGAAGTAGTTGAAAATTATGGAGAAGAAGCACTCTTAGATGATTTCTAGATCTAGACATTTTTGAGTTCTAAAATTATGGGGTTGATAAATATTTTGATTGTAGAAACTTGAAATTGTAGTTGTTGAATTTTGAGATTGTTAGTCCTTTTAACTTTAGAGATTATGTAATTGATGAATTTTATGGTTGTTGAATTTGAAACTTAGTTATTGAATTTTAAATGTGAGATTACTTATTTTTTATATTAAAAAAATACAAATCCGATTAATCCCCGCCTATCCGATTAATCCCCGCCTAATTCGATTAATTCCCGATTAATCGGTCCGGAGTGTTGTCCGTCCGGTTAGCGCTTAGCGTTTTTTAGAATCTTGCTTTTGAGTGAATTTTTACTCTCTCTCTCTCTCTCTCTCTATCAGGACCAACCAGGGTCCACAAAATCTAGCCGGGCCCAAATCTCATTATCAGAAGCTCAGTTGGAATTATTTGTTTAAAAATTCAAAAAGGGGAATGATTGAAAAAATGACGACAAACCAATCGGCTCTCAACCCCCTTCAACTTCCGCAGAAAAAGCCTGCACAATCCTCTCCATCTTCCTAAAACCGCTAGGACACCTCGAAAAGGCTAAAACAAATCTGCAAACAATAAGCAGTTGTTCTTCCTCTCAAGATCAAATCCGATCGAGTTTTCTGTCAGATGGCTGGTGTAGTTACGACGCTTTTCAAGATTGGCTAATTTTGAAGGAACTGAAGAAACATGTTACAGAGAATGTCGAAGCATCTTCTACGACATCCTGTGTGACATTGTTGACGGCTTCTCGGCAAGCATCCTGATCGACAGAAATCAGGAAAGTGCAAATTCGGCAGTGCAGCAAGAAAACGATTAGGCAAGCGCAGAACGACTCCTAATCTGAAAAGAAGAAAGACGGTGATTAAGAGGAAACCCTTTAGGGTTAGTACTCGTCCACGATTGCTATAAAAGCTTAGGCTACCCCCTTAGCAATCGTGTGGTTCTTTATTTGTTTCCTAGCATCAATTTGCAAGGTTCTTATAGTGAAGGTTTGCGGGCTGAGAAATTGCAGATTATGCTTAGGACTTTGTGTATCACATAACTATAGAGAGTTAGGTGATTGAGGGTTTACTGAAGTCGTGAGTTTGAAGACTGCACGCAACCACCAAGCTTGAAGAAGACTTGAAGACGACAGAGCAAGGCGATTGCTCGAAGAGTGGAATCAAGACGTTCTTGGATTCAGGGGGAGACCATGAGATAGATTGCATTGTAAGACGTAGCATAAAGTATAGATCTAGGAGGGATCACAGGTACTTGTATGTTCTGACGGATTACTGATAAGTGAAATCTTTCCACTAGGCTGAGAGCCCCCAGACGTAGGTGACGTTGCACCGAACTGGGTAAACAATCTGCTGTTTCATTACTTATAGCTTTCTATTTACTGTCCTACTTTATCTACGCGAGAAGTCAGACACAACGTTACAGCATTCCGTGTAACATTGTGTGTGTTATCTTGCACGATTAAACCGATCAAAATTTCAATTGGTATCAGAGGGGGCACCTATAGCTTTAGGTGAGTTCCTAAACAAATATTTTGATCAAAGATGGACAATACCAGAGAAGGAGGATCCATAAATCGACCACCTGTTCTAAATGGGAGCAACTATGGCTATTGGAAGGCTCGAATGTGTGCTTTCATGAAGTCACTAGACAACAAGACATGGAAGGCTGTACTCAATGGCTGGAATGCACCTCAACTCAGTGACAGTGATGGCAATCCTATCGGCCCAAAACCAGAAAAAGACTGGACCGATGATGAAGATGAAGAATCACTGGGAAATTCTCGAGCTCTGAATGCTATCTTCAATGATGTTGACAAGAACGTGTTCAGACTAATCAACACATGCACAACTGCCAAATCAGCATGGGACATCTTGGCCGTAGCATATGAAGGAACAACTAAGGTTCGAGAACAGAAACTGCAATACCTGACTACCAACTTCGAAGCCCTCGTCATGAAGGAAGATGAATCAATTGCAGACTTCAATGTTCGCATTCGTGATCTAGCCAACGAATCCTATTCTCTGGGAGAACCAATGTCTGATGAAAAACTGGTAAGAAAAACCCTACGTGCTCTGAGTCCCAGGTTCAAGATGAAGATCACAGCAATTGAAGAAGTTCATGACCTCAAGGTCTTGAAATTTGATGAGCTGATGGGGTCTCTAATGACCTATGAGTTGTCTCTACCCAACATCGACAAAAGGAACAAAGGAGTTGCTTTCAAAAGCTCAACACATAAGCAACCAGATCCTGAGGATTCGGATTCAGATGAAGACATCGAGGCTACAATGGCCCTTCTCACAAAAAGGTACAACAAAGCCATGAGAAGATTTAGTCGAATGGGTGGACGGAATGTCACAACAAATGCCAGAAACAATGCTCCACAAAAAGCTCAAGCTGGAGGTAGTCTCGACAGACTAAACAGGAGTGGGGAAGAAAACAAAAACAAAGGACTTCAGTGTCATGAATGTGAAGGATTCAGCCACCTCCGTAGAGAATGTCCAAATTTCCTCAAACAACAAAAACGAGGATACAATGCCACTCTATCAGATGATGACAATGAAGATAGTGGATCTGAAGAGGTAAGCAACTTTGTTGCATTCACTACTACTACTCCTACATGTAATGTTGATAATGTTGTCGACATCAATAATGATCCAACTCCAAATGAGAATTGGACTAAGGAACAACTAGTCGAGGCATACAAAGGTTTGCATACCAGATGGATCAAGGAAACTCTGATACTTGATCAACAAGGCAAGAGGATCATTAGTCTTACCAACGACAAATCTAGATTTCTAGAGACGATCGTGGAGATGAAACGAGAAATCACCAGGCTCAATGGAGAAATTAGTCTCATGACTAAATCGGTAAAGATGATGAATCCGAGCACAGAAAGCCTTGACAAGATTTTATCGGTGGGAAAACAGTCCAAAGATACGACGGGACTAGGGTACACACTTACTCTCCCCTCAACAACAGGGACAAAGTTTGTCCCACAACAAGCCTTGGCTGACAAGAAACAACATAATGCCCCAACTCATCCTACAGGACGACCTACAACAAAAGCCATAACATCGTCTACAACCTGTTCTTGTCAAGAAACTGTCAGAAGACATCCTCCACGCAGACAACAAAGCTACAGAAGACCAGCTTATCAATATCAATGGATATGTCATTACTGTGGTCAACCTGGTCACATCAGACCTTTCTGTTTTCAACTTCTTAAGAGGAAGCAAGCTCAGCTACGACAACAGAGATATCAAAGGCATTTCTCATCTCCTCCGAAGCCAACTCGCCTTGAATGGAGACCTAAGAACCTGACTTATCGAGCTAATGTTGCCTATACATCATTAAGTGCTTCAATGAACAAAGACTGGTATCTCGACAGTGGATGCTCTCGACACATGACAGATACTCCAGAGTTTCTCTCCAATCTCAAATTATATACAAACTGCTTTGTTACATTTGGAGATGGGATCCGAGCTCGAATCATTGGAAAAGGAGCACTCAAGCATCCAGAAGCCACCTGTCTGACTGAAGCATTACTTGTAGAAGGACTTAAAGCAAACCTGATTAGCATCAGTCAAATCTGTGATCAGGATTTGGTAGTGAAATTCACTAAAGAAGCCTGTATAGTTAACAACATCGATCAGGTCACTATTCTACAAGGAGTTCGCTCAACAGACAATTGCTATATCTGGTCTCCCGAGACACATACTGAAGCAACCAAGTGCCTTGTCTCCAAAGCAGAAGAAACCAAGCTATGGCATCGAAAGCTTGGACATCTAAACCTCAGAAGTATGCAAAAGGCAATCTCAGAGCAGGCTATCACTGGAATCCCAAACGTGAAAATAGTAGAAGGAAAGATCTGCGGAGAATGTCAGATTGGAAAGCAAACCAAGATGTCACACAAGAAGCTTCAGCATATCACCACCTCTCGAGTACTTGAGCTGATACATGTTGACCTCATGGGACCAATGCAAGTTGAAAGCCTTGGAGGAAAACGATATGTCTTTGTATGTGTAGATGATTACTCACGATACACTTGGGTTGACTTCCCTCGTGACAAATCAGACACCTTCTCGATCTTCAAGAATATGTGCATCCAAGTCCAACGAGAAAAAGGAGAGACAATTGGCAAAATCATCCGCCTTCGTAGTGATCACGGTCGAGAGTTCGAAAACAGCAAGTCTGCAGATTTCTGCAACTCAGAAGGGATAGCACATGAATTCTCAGCGCCAGTCACTCCTCAACAGAATGGCATTGTTGAGCGCAAGAACAGGACTCTACAGGAGATGGCGAGAGTTATGATGCTGGCTAAAGACATACCAACTCACTTCTGGGCAGAAGCACTTAACACTGCTTGCCATATCCACAATCGAGTCACTCTCCGACCAGGTATGTCAGTCACTCATTAAGAAATATGGAGGGGGAGAAAGCCCAATGTTAAGTACTTCCATATCTTTGGCTCCACTTGTTGTATACTGGCTGATAGAGAGCCTCGTCAAAAGCTTGACCCAAAGAGCGATGAAGGCGTCTTCCTTGGCTATTCAAGGAATAGTCGAGCATACCGAGTCTTCAACAAACGAACCAAGACCATGATGGAATCAATCAATGTTGTTGTTGACGATGACTGCGAAGATGCCTCAGAAGATACGACGGACGAAGACGGAGCCTATCCTCCCAACAATGTCAGGAAGTATGCTACTCCAAATGTCAGAGAAGATGCTAGTAGCAAAACAGAAAATGATGTCGCCAATAACGAAGAAGTTCCTGAAACCAGCAACAAGAATCCCTCACGAAGAGTCCAGACTAACCATCCTATCTCTGGAGTTATTGGAAACCTGAATGAAGGCGTACGGACTCGGTCAAAAGCTCCTGAAGATTATAACGAGATGATCGGAAATATTTGCTTCGTTTCTAAGACAGAACCCAAAAACATCAATGAAGCCATCAATGATGAATATTGGGTCAATGCTATGCAAGAAAAGCTGATTCAATTTGAGAAAAATCAAGTATGGGAACTGGTGCCCAAACCAAGTGAAGGAAACATCATAAGCACCAAATGGATCTTCAAGAACAAATCTGATGAGCTTGGCAACATCACTCGCAACAAAGCAAGGTTAGTTGCTCAAGGGTATACTCAAATTGAGGGTGTCGACTTCGATGAGACATTTGCTCCTGTGGCAAGACTTGAAGCAATCTGTCTCCTGCTAGGAATATCATTCCATCTACAGATAAAGCTCTACCAGATGGATGTCAAAAGTGCATTCTTGAATGGGGATCTCAATGAAGTATATGTGTCACAACCCAAAGGATTTGTTGACCCTCACTATCTTGATCATGTGTATGAACTCAAGAAAGCTCTCTATGGGTTGAAACAAGCACCAAGGGATTGGTATGAAAGGCTCACAAAATTCCTCATCCGAAGCGGCTACACTAGAGGGGGAGTCGACAAGACCTTATTTGTGAAGAATGAAGATGGAAACTTAATGATAGCTCAAATCTATGTCGATGACATTGTTTTTGGAGGGATGTCAAGCAAGATGGTAGAGATATTTATTCAACAGATGCAATCAGAATTCGAGATGAGCATGGTGGGAGAGCTTACTTATTTTCTAGGCTTCCAAATCAAACAACAAAAGGATAGCATCTTCGTATCTCAGAGCAACTATGCGAAGAATATTGTCAAGAAGTTTGGACTAGAGAAAGCCTCACATAAAAGGACACCAGCAGCTACACATGTCAAGCTAACTAAAGATGATTCAGGAGAAGCCGTCGACCAACACCTATACAGAAGCTTCATCGGTAGTCTTCTCTACCTCACCGCAAGTCGACCAGATATTGCCTACTCTGTCGGAGTATGTGCACGATATCAAGCTAATCCTAAGGTTAGTCATCTGTCCCAAGCCAAAAGAATTATTAGATATATTTCTGGGACTACAAACTTGGGTTTGTTATATTCATTCGACACATCCTCTACCTTAGTGGGGTATTGTGATGCCGATTGGGCTGGGAACACATCAGATAGGAAAAGCACATCTGGAGGATGCTTCTTCCTTGGCAACAACCTCATATCATGGTTTAGTAAGAGGCAAAACTGTGTTGCCCTTTCCACTGCCGAATCGGAGTATATTGCAGCTGGGAGTAGCTGCACACAACTACTATGGATGAAGCAGATGTTAGTCGAATACAATGTCAGACAGGATGCCATGACTTTATATTGTGATAATGTCAGCGCGATCAACATCTCCAAAAACCCTGTCCAACACAGCAAGACCAAACACATTGATATTAGACATCACTTCATTTGAGAATTGGTCGAAGACAAGAAGATCATCCTAGAGCACATCCCAACAGAGAAGCAACTAGCTGATATCTTCACGAAGGCACTAGACGCAAATAGATTTGAGGACCTCAGATCATCACTTGGTCTGTGTTCCATCAACGACCAGTAAAAGAGATACATAAACGGTTGAGAGGAAGCGTTGGTACCTCTTCATGAACCGGTCTAAAAACCAAAAAATGTCATTGGGCCAGGCATATCAAAAGCCCATATAAAAGAAAAGAAAAGATACAGTGAGACGCAATAGAAGATTTGAATCGTTTAGTTTTCAAAAACCTAGTCTGCCTCCTCTCTATGCTCACCCTCATTGCCTTCACCATTTGCTCTCTGCAAATCTCTCAAACAACAATGGTGAAAACTAGAAGCACAGTAGCCCCGAAGGAAGCCACTGCTTCAAAGAAAGCTGAAGCCAAAGGCGCCACAAGCAGTAAAGCGAAGACAAACAAACATGGAGGTCGAATCAAAGGGCCAAAAACCCTGAAGAAGTCAGAAGAAATTCCCAAAGAGGCTTCACCAGAGAAAGCCCCAATGCCAGTGTTTACTCGAGTTCCCAAAAAGTCCCGGACCAGAAGTGCTGCCTTTTCGATGTCTGACCTAACTGGGCCAGAAAGAGAGAACGATCTTGGTCAGGAAAACCGAGAGGCCTCCATGCAAATCGTCGCAGTTCCAACACCTACAGGTAACGATTTCTCTGCCGATACCTCTAGAAATAGTGATCTGTTAGAATCACTACTGAAAAACCAGGACCCACCTAAGGAAGGTGTGGTAGAAGAACTGACACGTCTGGAAGAAGAAAAGGAGGATCTGACTCCGGTCAGTCATGGGCTGGAACGCATTGCGGAAGGAGAGGGAGGAGAAGAAGAAGGAACAGATGTCATACCAAAAGCCACAGAAAATGTTGAAGAAGAGGAAGAAATAGCTGACTCGGAAGAAGCCGAGGAAGAAGAAGAAAAGAAAGAAGAAACCAGAGACGAAGAGACCGATCTGAAAGAAGCTGAGAAGAACAAGGATGCTACCACCAACAACACAGAAGAAAACACTCTGGATGCCAGAGAAGATGTCATGGAAGAAGCTGCTGAGACGGCACACACAGTGATGTCGACCCTGAAGAAGAAAGTTCTAGAAGAAACTGAGAGTTTGGCTGTCATGGTTAGAAAATTGAAAGAAACAAGGAAAAGGAAGAAGAACAAGGAGGCTGGAGGTCCCAGCAACAAAAAGAAAAAATCGCATGAAAAGGAAAAGGGGAAGAAAGTGATCCCCACAAGAAGGTTGATGGATGAATCTACTGATGATGACGCTGAAGAGGTTCCTGCTGAAGAAGAAAAGAAGAAGAAGGCCCTGAAAACGGCCAAGAACACCATGAGTGTAACTTACGACAATGTGTCGTTTCACTCAGCAGAAGAAGCAAAAAGGTGGGAGTTTGTGTTTCAGAGAACGGCGTACCTGGAGAAGACATTGTCAACAGAGCTGCTTGGGCTAAAGGCCATTATTCAGCTCCTGGAGAAGGCAGAATTGATGAGAACCGTCTCCGACATTGGCAACCACTATCCCCTTCTGGTTAAAGAGTTCATTGCAAATCTGCCTACCACGTTTGGTACCCCAGATGCTCCAGAGTTTGATAAGGTATATGTCAGAGGCATCCGCTTTGACATCACCTCCGACATCATCAATGAATTTCTGGGAAGGAAAAGGGTTCGATCTGTGCCACCACCAGATCTGAGCAAAGTCCTCCGAGAAATCACCGGAGACAAAAGCAGAATATGGCCATCCAAAGGGACAGTGGCAGCCTCAGATCTGACTTCCAAGTACTCCATCCTCTTTCGGATTGGAGTTGCAAACTGGGCGCCCTCAACTCACGCATCATCGATCAAACCAGAGCTAGCAATCCTTATCTACCAAATAGGTACTGGATCTAAACTTGATTTTGGACAATTTGTGATTGATCATCTTGTTCGCCATGCTAGATCTCTTGCTGTGAAAATTCCCATAGCCTTTCCATCCCTTATCTCTGAATTACTCGTGCATCAACACCCTGGTGTGTTGAAAACGTCGGATAAGGTGGGGAAAAGAGGAGGAGTAATTGTGGTAAGCCACAAATTGTTTGAAGGAAGGCATGCTCCTGATCTAGCCAGGCCAGAAGCCACGGCAAAGACCAGTAGAGCCACAAGTGTCGTTCCTCTCACAAGGACTACCGGTAGGGATGCCGTCATGCTCAAGCAAGAAATTGAAGTGCTTGATGAGGACATTGCAAACTTAAAGACGGCCCTGAAGCACCTCTCGCAGCGCCGAACTCACTGCGCCAACCTGCTGCAATCCATGTCTCCTCCAGGCTCTGAAGATGATACCACAAATGATCCAGAAGATGCTACCCAAGAAGCCTCCACAGAAGCTACAGAGACTGCCAGTTCCAACAGCAGCTCTATTTGAAGAATTTTATGAAATTCTCTAAACTCTTGAACTACTGAACAACTTTTATGGTCTGTAATATTTTGTGAACACTGTATCATGCTTTCTCTCGACAGCTGATCGAGAGCAAGTGTGAGTTATGTTTGGGTTTTACTTTTCTTATTTCCCGGATTTGTTGAATTATTTGTTTAAGTTTTGGCTCTTTTTGAGCCAGCAAGGGGGAGTAAGTGTAAATTAGATATATCAATTCGATATACGCGCGCGATGATACAAGGAAGAAAGAGACGACGCGACGCAAAGACGCAAGATGCGACGACACTGCCGATCGACGAAGACGACGACAAATGCAACGAAGAATACGACGGAGAATGCTGTCCTTAAAAATAGCCAAAGGGGGAGATTGTAGTTACGACGCTTTTCAAGATTGGCTAATTTTGAAGGAACTGAAGAAACATGTTACAGAGAATGTCGAAGCATCTTCTACGACATCCTATGTGACATTGTTGACGGCTTCTCGGCAAGCATCCTGATCGACTGAAATCAGGAAAGTGCAGATTCGGCAGTGCACCAAGAAAACGATTAGGCAAGTGCAGAACGACTCCTAATCTGAAAAGAAGAAAGATGGGGATTAAGAGGAAACCCTTTAGGGTTAGTACTCATCCACGATTGCTATAAAAGCTTAGGCTACCCCCTTAGCAATCGTGTGGTTCTTTATTTGTTTCCTAGCATCAATTTGCAAGGTTCTTAGACGTGAAGGTTTGCGGGCTGAGAAATTGCAGATTATGCTTAGGACTTTGTGTATCACATAACTATAGAGAGTTAGGTGCTTGAGGGTTTACTGAAGTCGTGAGTTTGAAGACTGCACGCAACCACCAAGCTTGAAGAAGACTTGAAGACGACAGAGCAAGGCGATTGCTCGAAGAGTGGAATCAAGACGTTCTTGGATTCAGGGGGAGACCCTGAGATAGATTGCACTGTAAGACGTAGCATAAAGTATAGATCTAGGAGGGATCACAGGTACTTGTATGTTCTGACGGATTACTGATAAGTGAAATCTTTCCACTAGGCTGAGAGCCCCCAGACGTAGGTGACGTTGCACCGAACTGGGTAAACAATCTGTTGTGTCATTACTTATAGCTTTCTATTTACTGTCCTGCTTTATCTACGCGAGAAGTCAGACACAACGTTACAGCATTCCGTGTAACATTGTGTGTGGCATCTTGCACGATTAAACCGATCAAAATATCAGCTGGTACCCGTAGTGGACGCATACCATCTACCTCCAAGACACTACGAGCAAAAATGAGGGCAAAGGTGATTGCCAAGAAGTTGTCGGCCTCCAAATCAACAACAAACAAATATGGAGTGAAGATTCGTGGAAGAAATCTCCCTGGGGAAGGATCGGCGAAACCTCAGGATGCACAAATGGAGGCGATTACCTCCACTATAGAGAAGGACAAATCTGCCAACCTAGAAGAGGAAGGCTCTCACACTTCGCAGACGCCCCCACAAGGTACTTCTACTACCCCTTCTGTAGTAAACCCCGTAGACAAAGAGGTGTCTGAAGAGGCTCAAGGAACTCTCGCCCCTGAGATCCATGAAGCCGTCTGTGGAGATAAATCTAGCCCCCAAAAATCTGCACCTGCACCAGAGAAGTCCCCACCAACAGAAGCCTTGCGGAAAGCCGACAGCCCACCTGTAGCCCAGGACAGTGATCCTATGATAATTGAAAATGTTGAAGGCATCCCAAAAGTTGCTCAACCTGTAGAGAATATTGTTAGTATAGAAGAAGGAGATACAGCAGAGACCATGGAAGAAGAAGCTGTGCCTAAAAGGCTTGAGAGAAGGAAGCTACCAACAAGAATGTTGGTCGATGAAGAAGAAGAACCCCAAGTAATAAGGAGATTAACCCCAAAAAGAAAGACAACAGAGAAAGGAGGAGCATCGGCCTCTAAACAACCAAAGAAGTCTAGAAGGAAGTCACTAACTTCTATAGCAACCTCTACTCCAGAAGAAGAGGAATCTGAAGAAGAAGACACCCGTATTATACTACCACGGGTCAAAAAGGAAATGGGAGGGCAGAAACTCCCCAAGAATGTTCCTAAAGCTCCTACAGATAATGTCTCATTCCACTCTGTAGATAATGCGGTTAAATGGCAGTATGTATACCAGCGCAATATCTATCCAGAGAGAGAGCTCTCCACAGAAGCACAGGGGATAAACTCAATCGTGGAACTTCTCTGAAGAGCAGGCCTGACCAATGTGGTCATAAACATCGGGCCATTCTACCCAGCGTTGGTCAAAGAGTTTATTGTCAACCTCTCAAGTAAGTTTGATGACCCGGAAGATGCAGAGTACAGGAAAGTATTTGTTCGGGGAGAATGCTTCAAAATATCTGCCGCAACTATCAATGCTTATCTAGACAGAGAAGACCCAGAAGTCAGACCAGAAGTCGCGCACTTGAACAAAGTAGCGGTTGAGATCACTGGAGGATGGAAGAAGGTCTGACCCTTCAAAGACACCATTGCGGCTGCTGAGCTTACTGCCAAATACTCAATTCTCTACCGCATTGGCTTGGCAAAGTGGGCGCCTTCTACACACGAGTCAAGCATCAAAATCGAATTGGCTAAACTCATATACCAAATAGGTACGCAATCTTCTCTTGATTTTGGCTCATATGTCATTGAACATCTAGTCAAACATGCCAAATCGTGCGCTATCAAGCTTCCTATCGGGTTTCCTTCATTGATCACCGATCTTCTTCTCCAACAATGTCCTCACATTGTCCGAGAGACGGATGTTCCGGGTAAGAAGCCACTGCCCCTTGCTATCAGCCTCAAGAACTTCGAAGGCAAGCATATGAGGGACCTCGCACCTCCTATGGCCAAAGCATCAGAAGTTGGTTCAAGCTCCCGACCTTCAGGACCACTTGGCACTAAGATGGAGGAAGAGTTGGTGGAGATGATCAATGATCTGGAGAAGTCAATTGCTATGCTATCAACCCGCAAAGTCGCTTGTGAAGCTCTTCTCAATGACTTCCGCTCTGCACCTGCTGATGAAGATGATGTTGATGACTCCAACTCATTTTAAGTATTTCTCTGAATTTACTCTGAAAACTTGTTCCAAACACACTCTTAAATCCTCGGGGTATGTTCGAGTTAATTTTCTACACACTATGACACCTGTTTTATTTGCTCATGTTTGAGTTGGATATTTTGCTCATGTTTGAGCTGGATTATTTTGCTCATGTTTGAGCTGGATTATTTTGCTCATGGTGTGAGCTGGTTCATACCCTGCTGTTAAGTCGAATTTCATTGTATAATTGCCTTTGGCAATATTGTTAGACAAACAGGGGGAGATAGATAGGTTACGCCAGAAGTTACGCCAGAAGTACGCCAGAAAGTCGCACCAGAAGCTGCGCGCAGAAGTCGCGCCAGAAGCCGCTCCAGAAGATAAATCAGAAGCCGCACAAGAAGTCGCATCAGAAATCACATACTTGCTGTGTGCGTAACTGCCTCAAGGTGACGATGTGCCTGAAATGTGTTTTAAGTCACATCACTTGTTGTGCGTAACTGCCACAAGGTGACGATGTGCTTAAAAATGTGTTTGCCTAAAAAATTGCCAAAGGGGGAGATTGTTGCTACGTTTAAGTGTTGGCATAATTTTTTAGCGCAAATGTAATTAGTCAGTACAACAAGTTACATGACATGTGGAGCGACTAGTTACGATCCAGATTAGGAAAGGACTGAAGCTTTCCTATTTCGACGACGCTTGGAGCGAAAGAAGAAAGACGCCACGAAGACTTGGAGCGCAAGAGAGTGACGTCGACAAGCCAGGCGACTTCCAGCTGTCAGTAACACGTCAGGAATAGGCGGCAACGACTTGCCTGATTTAGTCAGGAAGTCCGAACAGGCAAGACGACTTCCAGCTGTCATTAGAGGCGGCAACGACTTGCCTAATTTATTCAGGAAGTCTGAAACTTCTTGTTCCTAATCCGGGAAGGATTAGGAATGTAAGCTGCTATAAAAAGCCTTGGGCTTCCCATAAGCAGATCATCCGTTCTTGTTCTAAAACTGCAAAATTTCTCAGAGCTCTTAACCGTGCACCATTGGCGTGTTGAGTGGCTGATTAAGATTTGCTAGAACGGTTTTGCTCCGATCAAACATCAAGTCGTGAAGATTGAGTGTTTGGATCGGTTAGGGTTTTTATTGTGATTGAAGATTCACAACTCCGTCAAAGAAGACAACGACACCGAGCATAGGCTTGCTCGCAGGGTGGAATTGAGAGGATCTCAAAGACAGGGGGAGAGGCCCTTGGTCGAGGTTGTTCACGGTGAGATCTATAGTAGCTTAGGACAATAGCTTGTGTGATAGCTAGTTGGTGCTTGAAGTTTTACTATTGACTACCTTATAGTGAAAACCTTTCCACTGGCAAAGTGCCCCCAGACGTAGGTGCGGAGTCACCGAACTGGGTAATCATCTCTGGTGTGGTTATTATTATCTGTTTATTGTTTAAAGCTTACGGTTTACGTTTTAGGCAAGTAGTCGATACACAAGTTACGACTTTGTGTTCGACTTCTTGACTCGGCTACGATTCAGAATTTTAGTTATTTTAGTCATTTCACATGTAAATAAATGTTAAAAACTAACGGAGTTGGACGAAATGAGTAAAGCTAGACAAATGAAATTCTTGGGTATTCACCCTGACACGAAAAATTCTAGGTGTAGTCATGTGATAATGTGATATATTCAGGTGTAGTCATCTGGAATTATCCCTAGTTTTAATATACAAGTTTATGTATGATTAGCTATCACCCACATGTAAAGATTAAAAACTGGTATTCAATCAGACTTGCATGTAACCTGATATGGGATCATCTTTGCATGGATTTGCAATTGATGATTCTAGATTAAGATTGTATCGATATCCAATCAGACTGTTATAATTCACTTAAACGCATATTTCAAGTCAAGCGTGATATCATCCAAGTTTGGGCACTCAAAAGAGCTTTGAGTCTATGGATGTCGGTACGCCTCCGCGTAACATTCATAGAGGAGAAGTCTGGATGAGATGGGAAGTTCTATGCGGGTGCGTGTGCCTCTGCGTAGTAGCCACATTAGTTATGTTCATAGTTCAAGCTTGGTAGACTTGTCTACAATTGTCAGCTAGGGCTGACCTAGGGGTATATCGTGTACTTTTAGTACAGACCCTAGCCAGGAACTACATAGTCTCGTAGATGGATGTATTCCTACCTTAATGCTCTCAATTGGAGCAGTGAGTCGTTCACTTCAATTGAGGGTATGATAGGATCCTGGTTCAGATTCTAATGTTAGAATCAGACAAGTGTTTTATAACTGAATCTCCAACTTGAATTTTAAATAATTGTACCATGTAAAACTAAAAGGCAAACACAACAAAAATGAGTAATAGCGCACTGAGAGTCCAGATTGAGGACAGACTCAAGGTCATGAATTACTCAAATTGGAATAGAAACTTGAGGCTTGTACTCAAGCATTAACGCAAGTAGTATATCCTTACCAAGGAACCTCCTACTGAACCACTACTAGGGCACTAAGGATACTTATCAAAGTTCCTTAATAATTAAATCGACGTATCATGCATTATGGTTGGCAGTAGGATGCCAGAGTTGCAGAAGCAGTTCAGGAATGTTTCATATGACCCTCATACCTGTAAGGCAGAGGTCAAGGAAATGTTCAAGGAGAAAGCTCGTGTCGAAAGATATGATACTTTCAGAGAACTTAACTCCTGCAAGCTTAAGGCTGAAGCCCTGTTAGTCCCCATGTCACGAAGATGAAATGTCTTCAGGAACATCTAACCAGACTCGGTTTTGATGATAAGGTGAAAATGGCTGCGGATTTTATGTTGCAGTCACTTCCAGATACATATAGTGATTTTATAATGAATTACAATATGCATGACATGGACAAGTCCTTAACAGACCTTCATGTGATGCTTATGACCACTGAAAAGAACCTCAAGGGCAAGACCAAGGAGGTCCTTATGGTCAACGAGAAGGTAAGCTTCAAGAAAGCTGATTAGGGTAAGGGTAAGGCTCATGAGCACCTTGCAGGGCAGATCAGACACCCCAAGCGTCCAAAGGTTCAAGCAGCTCCCAAAGCTGTTATGAAGGCTAAGGACAAAATAGAGAAGGTCTGCTACCCCTGCAATGAGCCTGGACACAGGAATAAGGGATTGTAAGAAATAAAAGGATCATGTGAAGAAGAGTGGGTATCCACGTCTTCAGGATCAGATATTTACGTTGGTAGGCTTAATCGCTATAACGTAAATAAGAAAAGGGTTAAATCTGATGATTTAAACCAAGTTATAATCTGGCATTGTCATTTAAGGCACATAGGCGAGAAACGCATTTCAACACTTCACAGGTGTGGACTTTTTAAGTCTGTTTGAATTCACTCAAACTGAAAGATGCAAGTCTCGCCTAATGCGCAAAATGACAAATGCACCTTTCACAGGTTTATGTGAAAGGCGAGTGACTTATTAAGTCTAATACATTCCGACGTATGTGGACCTATAAGTACTCAGGTCAGAAGAGAGTTTAACTAATACTTTACTCTAGAAACGGTCGCATTCATTTTGAATCGGGCTCCGATGAAGACAACGATAGTAAACCTTGTGACCGTCATTCTGTCTCCCATTACTGTGGATGCGTGCGCCTCCGCGTAGTTTTCTTCGGGATGCGAGCTGAATAAGGTAATCAGTTCTATTTGGATGCGTGCGCCTCCGCATAGTAGCCAAATAAGAGTTGGACCATAGTCACAGAAGGTACACCACATGACACTCATTACGTCTACCGTTACCATGGATGTGTCCGCCTTCGCGTAGTATTCATTGGGATGGGAACGGAATGAGATGGTCAGTTCTATTTGGATGCGTGCGTCTTCACGTAGTAGCCAAATAAGAAATGGACCATAGTCATGTATGGTGTGGGAAACATCCTAGTATGTTTTTCCTAAAGATTTGGGTAGTAGAGATGCAAGCATCAAAATCAGATAAGTGTGTCTTTGTAAAGTATCCTTAAGTAACTAAGAGATACAACTTCTACATACCCAGCAAGAACAAAGTCTTTGTTACTCAAGGAGGGCTATTTTTGGAAAAGGGATTTATTTCCAACATAGCTAGTGGGAGTCCCATGCATCTCGAAAAAAATTCTAGAGGGTACGGAACAGCCTGAAGCAATTCAGGAGCCTGCTATGCAAGATGTAGAAGTACTGGAGCCTCAAATGGTCGTAGATGAAGAATCAATCCCTACAGAAATTACAGATGGTCGAAGGAGGTCTGAAAGATCTCGTCATGTTCTAGACAGATATGGCTTCACAGCCACTGAAGGAAATGACTTGATGTTGGTGGATCAGGATGATCCAGAAACCTTCAGCCAAGCTTTGACCAGTCCAGACTCCAAAAAATGGTCAAACGCCATGAGTGAGGAAATGAAATCCATGTAAGACAACCAAGTCTGGTGCATGGATTATGATGACACCCTCATACCAATAAGGCTAGGATGGTTGTAAAAGGTTATCGTCAGATTCAATGCATGGATTATGATGACACCCTTTTACCAGTAGCAATGGTCAGTTTGATCCAAATTATTCTTAGCCATAACTATGGCGGATGGATGTCAAAACTCCTTCCTTAGCAGGAACTTACTAGAGGGTGTGTGTATCACATGGCATGTGGGTTTTGTAGATCCAAGGAATCCCGAAAAGATATGTAAGCTGCAAAGTTTCATTTATGGATTGAAGCAAGCTTCAGGGAGTTGGAACCTTCATTTTAATAAAGCTGTAAGGGAACCCGGCTTCATCAAAAACAAAAGTGAGCCTTGCGTACATAAGAAAGCGAGTGGGAGTAATATTGTATTCTTGGTATTTATTCATCGGGAATGACATCCCAACCTTGCCACCAAAGCTTGGTTAGGGAAGTACTTATTGATGAAGGACTTAGGGGATGCTACATTATCAGGATCTCTACAGATCATTTCAAAAGAATTTTGGGCCTAAGTTAGAACATGTACATAGATAAAGTGTTGAGAAGACTATCAATGCTTGAATCTAAGAAAGGATACATACCCAAGCGTCATGGCATTAAGCTCAGTAAGCTACAGAGTCCTAGTACTCCTGATAAGCTGAACAGGATGAGTAAGATCCCTTATGCTTCGGATGTCGGGTCCATCATGTATGCCAGGATGTGCTCGAGACTGGAAGTCTCGTTTGCACTAAGATGTACCAGCAGATTCCAATCTAACCCCGTCCAATTACACTGGATTGTTATCAAAAGTCATCCTCAAATATTTGAGGGGGGCCAAGGATGCATTCCTAGTGTATGGGGATGTAGATAGAGAACTAGAAGTCAAATGACAAGTCGATGCTAGTTTTCAAACATATCCAAATGACTTCAAATTTTAGTCAAGATATATTTTGTGTTGAGTGGTGGCGCTTTCAGCTGGATAAGTTTTAAGTAAGCAAAAATTGTCAACTCTACAACGGAGGCTGAGTATATAGATGCAACAAAAGCAGCTAAAGAGGTTGTATGGTTAAAAGTTTTCTGATCGGATTAGATGCAACGCCGCGAGCGTCTGATCCGATAAGCTTGTTGTGGGACAATATAGGTGCCGTAGCTATTGCTCAAGAGCCCAGATTCCACAAAAGAACCAAACATATACTCAGCAGGCATCACCTCGTGAGAGTTATCACATATAGGTGATGTGGAGATTAAACACTATTCGACTGATGATAATATGGCCGATCCCTTGACAAAGTCTCAGCCGCAGCCTAGGCATGAGGAACATATAGAGTCTATGGGATGAGATCAGAACTTAAATTGGAACCAGAGGCAAGTGGGAGATTGTTAGAGTTATGCCCCAGTCCAATATAAAAGTGATCTACAGATGTAATGTTTTATCATCTTTCCGAATAAATAAATCGGCATATATTACTAATGTATTCTAGTAATATATCGAATGTAATATTATTTATGTCATTATGTGTGTAACCACTAATGGTAGAACTGTAGATCAGAAATAATTACATTTGATGAGTCCCTGATCAGCTAAGCTTCTTTCAGAAGCGATCAGTATGAGACCAACTCCTTGTGATCACGCTCTACTGATCATGACAACGTATGTGTTGGAGTTATATCATAGATATCATCAGGTTGATGATATCGGACAACCCAATTGTGAGTATGCAACATAGATACTGTCACGAGATACTCACAGATCGTAACTTGTCATTATATCCTAAGACCAAGGAGTCTTTGTGTGCACTGTGTAATGAATCTCTAAGTTTGACCTAGTCTAACGTTACCTGTGAAAGGGTAGCCATAACGGTTGTGATTGGCTTGGTTATGAATTACATTGGTGAACTCGAAAGACGTCTGAGGGATTTATCGCTCATACTCCAGTATGAGAAAGATATCCGTTTTGGCCACTTGATGAGTATGACTAAAGGAATAGCACGGCCGTGCAGGTGATACCTTAGTATCATTTTTCTGTCATCTCAGATATCAAGAAACGGTGATTGATAAATTAGGGTGACGGTTCTATGCCTATTGATCAATCTAGATATCGGTTTGATAAAAGGATAGTGACATGTACGATAATAGGTTAAGTAGAATAATTGATAATCACAAACGTTGGGTAATCATAATGTCTTGCTAGAGACCACTTATGATGGAAAGGGTAAAATAGTAGTTTTACCAGTCTGCCAACGGGTCGTGAGCCTAGAGGGTCACGCACTTTAAGTACAATATGTGACAAACGAGCATGGATGGTAATTGGGAGAATCCGCTTTTCAATTTAGTCAAATTGAAAACGATTCGGTTGATTTCTGGCCTAGGTTTATTAACCAAACGGTTGAAGAAATTGAATTAGGGAGATTGGACCGGTTTAGCTAAATCATAATTAGAACTCAATTAAATGGGTTTTAATTTTTATTTTGCTAAATGGGCTTAAAGCCCATTTAGGGTTTTAAGTCAAGAATGGGGTATAATTGTGATTATAATTGTGTAATTATCAAAATGATATTCAAAATCAAATTTTTTTTCTGATAAATACACAATATTTCTTTACCAAAAATATCTCAATATTTCGGCAATCACTCTCCCATTCTCTCCCAATTGGCCGACCCTCCCTCTTCATTCCTCCATGAATGTCTTTGTCCAATTCTTCAACAATTCATTAGCAAGAGAGAGTGAAGAAACCTCCAAGGTATTGTGCTTGTGTGGACTTGCTAGAGAAACACTACACTTGTGTTTTTGCATCGATTAAAGGTATAATTTTCTGTTTGAAAAAGTTACATGTATGATGAATTTCTTAATAAGATCTGTATGTTTTTCATCGATTCCGATGGTTAAATTTATACCGCTGCATGAAATTATTGTTTGAAACCCATGGGAATCCCTTTAAGATACAGCCGTGGCGAGCAGGTGGCTGCGGGATGACCGTCAGGGCTCTCCGCGACTGCGCCGCCGGTTGAAGGTTTGAAGGACGAGATCTAGAGAGGGATGAGCTTCACGTCGGAGAAGAGCTCGTCCACCGGGAGCATTCGCCGCCGGAGCCTTCGAATTCTGTGTCGCCTTCGCCGCCTCGACCCTTTCCGTCGACGCCTCTCGCTCGTCTCCCTCTTCACATCTACACTGACCAAGCTCGCCGTCAACGATTCATGGGTGAGCAACCAGAGCCGCCGGAGAAGAGATAAACAAGGCGCCGCATCCGGAGGTTGTGAGTCGAGGCGCCACCAGACCAGAGCCGCCGGTGAAGACGAGGCGCCGCATCTAGAGGTTGTGGGACGAAGACTTTAGATTTGAAGAGAATTAGGTTAAAGAGAGGGTTATAGGTAATATTTAAAGGAGGGTACTATTGGGTTTTCATAAGTTTTTTATATTTTTTTTATTTTTTTACCTATAAAGACTATCCTGCCCTCAATACATTAATTAAATTGGTTATTTAATGAGGGACAAATTGGTAATTTTATAATGTTTCAAAAATCATAAGAGATTGGAAATTATATACTGAGGGACATTTTAGACTTTTTACAAGACACATCAGTTAAATCTGTAGAATTGAACTTAAAATAATAAAACTCGGGGGACTAAGGATTTTTTTTTTGAAGCTTAGGAGATTGATCCTAAAATTAGGTTTCGGCGGGTGTACTGATCTGTAATTACTCGTTTAATAAACATAACCTCTTTTTCGGTAACATGAATTAATATACTGTACATTATTTCTGGAACAATATATTAATAAATTTGATATATAATAACATTGTTGTTTAAAGTCTCCAGTTTGCAAATTTATAAATAGAGACTTCTACTTGATAAATCAGTATATTCGAATGATAATTTAGCACTCCTATTTTAGTTGATAAATCAACACTCATAGTTAAAACGATAATGTTTTTCTTGTTTGGCAAACTGTATTAAAGTTTGGGCTTGACTATCCTATAATGAAGCTAAAACGAAAAGGTTATTACTGAATGAATATAACAAAAACTAATTCGTGCTTGATTATTTATTTATTTAGTTGAGTTTGAATTTAATTTTTATATTTAAATACAAAATGAGTCGATTTGCGAGTCTTATAAACTCTAATAGGTTGGACTCGAGTTTGATTTATTTATCAAATGATCTACACTTGGACTTAATCTCTCAACATGATTTTGCTTAAAATTTTCACAAATTTTCAATAATTAATAAATTATTATAGACAACTAATTTCGTAATGAAAATTTTGAAAATAATTATAATTATAAAAAACAAATAAAGTAAGAATGATAGAGGCTCTATTCAAGTGAGTTTAAAAGCCCGCAACTATTAAAAAAATTTAGGCTCAAATATCGTTAAGAATCACAAAAGTATTTAAAAGTGTCAATTCTAATGTTTAAACTCATTCATAAAATAGTACATACTCACTAAATAAATTTTATTCTTATGTTACACTACTTTTGTATGTATAACATAATGTAAGGGGGTATATCCAATTTTCTGGAAGAACTTCATATGATATTATTTCGATCTTGGCCAACGGGGCAGTTTCCCCCTTGATCCGCCCCTGACCTTATTAATAAACTCTTTTGTTAAAGTTAATAATCGACACACCAAATATTCAATTATTCGATACCCTTGGGCTTTTTCAACTAATCAGGGTTCTAAAGTAGGTCATTCACATTAGTTTGGCCAAAAATATTCCTAAAATAATTAATTATCATTTTGCCACAACTGTTAGAAATATATTCAGAAACATAGTGTGAACCAACTCATATTTAAACATGATAGTTAAACTCAACTAAAACACAAATTAATTTTTGTTATATACTTATTTTAACAAATTTGATGTATAATAATATCGTCATTTTAGTTTTATTATAGAATAATCGAGCTCGAATCTTGATATAATGTGTTGATTAAAAAGGCATTGTCGTTTTAACTATAAGTGTTGATTTATCAACTAGTATAGGAATGCTAAATTATCATTCGGATATGTTTATCTATCAAGTAGAAGTGTCGATTTATCAATTTCCAAACCAGGAACTTTAAACAACAATGCTATTATATATCAAATTTATTCAATATCTTATACCAAAAATGATGTACTAGTATATTAATTAAAGTTACTGAAAAAGAGGTTATGTTTATTTGTGCGATATCTAATAAGGTGTAATTTTATTCATCAAATTGAATGAGCATGTGTTATTGCTGGTAGCATAGACTAACTGATGGCTTTAAAGTTGGGCATTCGAAACAATTTCCCTTATTATCACAAAGCAGTGGGAGAGAGAATTAGAGTCACCAACTCTAGATATTGATTCATAGCCACCAACTTTGGATATTGATTCAGCTCTGGATTCGAAGGACTGAGACGATGCCCATCTCTCAGAATCACAGCTTGAGGACGAACAAAGATGAGCGGTCAAGGGTGTCTTAAATAAATTGGAGGAGCCATTCAGTTATAAATGCTAGTTTAGGTACAAATATAGGAAAAAAAATTTGGCCACTAAATGATGTCTATATGTGCTGACTCGTATAATGACATTAGTTGTAATTATTCATAACTTTTTTATTTAATACTTGTGACAAGGGTAAACTAATATTTTCATATTAAGTTTCTTTTCATTATCTTATTTAATTTGTATTTAACACCAATAATTACTTAAATAATTGATAATAAAATAATTACTCTAACAATAATGAAATCTTTCCATCCGTAATTATGAAATATTTTTTGTTGTACCAATAAAAATTTATGTTTTAAATATTAGTGTTGGTATATTTTTCCATTGTTCCAGTGATGTGTTATATGTTTCTGTTGTTTCATTGCAGTGTCATATATTTCCATTTATTCTTATTATTCCATTGCCAATGTCGCTGCTTTCATTATGTTATTGCAGCGTCATATTTTTCCATTGTTTCATAAACAATATATTTATTTTCATTATTCCATTGTCAATATCCTATGTTTTCATTATTCCATAAAGACTATTTGTATTCCTATTTTTTCATGGTCAGCGTCATCTTCTTACATTATTTCATACACATGCTTATTATTTACATTATTGTCTACCTAATTCATAAGGCTTCAAATATAAGAACAACTCAACACACGAAATAACTTTTACAAAGCATATTAGCATATTTATGGTTCATTAGAAATTTATCATTTTAGAAATAAGTATATTAAAAGACCAGAAAGAAATACCTCAAAAAGTAAGTCTTGCATTGAGCATAATACATAAACCAACACATTACAAACACAAATGTTTTGAAACCGTCCTAGTGGTATCAATTATCGTCTTCATCATTTGTCACCCTTCTTAGCATACACAACATACTTCTGAGCAACACGTACACGCTATTTCTTTGTGTTCCCAAACAGGGAATGGAACCATGGAATGCGAAAATCGTCTCTAACCATATATTGTGCCTTGGTAAACATTTGTACGTCTTTATGATTCCATGAAACCATGAAATAAAATGAAATGTGAAAATAATCCCCAACCATACATTCTAACTTAGTCAACATTTGTACGGATTTATAATTCCATGGAATGTGAAAATCATCTCCAACCAAGGTTTATTGGGTACATCGTTGACACTCGTGTCAAGGTCTTCATCTTCAAGAGCAACACCAGAACTTGAACGTGGTAAAAGAAAAAAATATCCAGAGTAAGTAAAAACCTTATAAATCCCAAAAAAATTCGGTGATAATATTACCAACCTGAGGCTGATAATTTTGAGATTAAAGCTGGATAAATATGTGGATGATTTTTGTTTCTACGCCATCAATTTTGCTTGCACCTAGTTGTTGTTGGTTTTATGTCCCTTTGAAATGTCTTGAAGTAATTTTGTCTCTTTTGATAAATTCAGAATATTTTTGTGGGTAAAAAAGACAATTTTAATCTCAAATAAATCAGATTTTTAAATATTTAAATTCAGATTTTAATGAAGACTTTTCATTTTTTGAATTTATTTGTGTTTTAATGGAGATCTTTCATAGAAACCAAAGGTGTGATGTTCATAACGTTAGAAGACAAAAATGAAAGATCTCCATTAAAACACAAATAAATTTAGAAAATGAAAAGTCTTCATTAAAATCTGAATTTAAATACCAAAGTAAAGTAACATTGTCAAGTATCAAGAGGAGCATCGATTAGGAAGAGCAATGATCAAGGGGAACATCGATCAGGGAGATCAACGATCTGGGGGAGCATCTATCAAGGTGTAGGAGTTATAAAGTTGATTACACTTTGGACAAATGTGTGTTGCACTCTAGATCCCTTATTCAGGTTTTGTCCCTAAAAAGGTTTTCAACGAGGCAGTATTATACACGTCCAACATCACCGAAATTACTTATTTACTCGATTTTTATTCCGTCGATTTTTGCTTGTAAAGTTAAAGTAATTATATGTAATAAGGGGTGTCTATGAGAGAGTGTTGTAACTAATGTTAGTGGACCCCACATATTACTTTCCTTCTCAAGCAAGGATTATACATGGACGGTGTAAGCTCTTGAGCAATACCATTCTAGAGCTCTATATATAGAGCTTCTTTGCTCATGTTTTGAGTGAGAAAAGATATACATAATAAATAAAGAATTGCTCTCCTTTTGTCTCAACTCACCGTCCCTCTCTCTTATATTTTGCATATTATTATTAGTTTAACTCAATGATAGAAGCAGATGCTACTCTTTCTGTTTCACGATCCTCCTTCTTAACAAATCTTCTTTTTTTATATTTGTTATTTAATCTTAGTTTACAACACGTTATTAGCACGAGACTCTATCGAATTGATTTTTTTTATATACTACGAGGTTAGTTATTTTATGCATATTTATTTTATACCAAAATTATGATTCTCTTATTATGATGATCCGATAATCTTGCTACGAGATAGCAAAGAAAGATAAATGCTTTATTTTGCTTCTATTTTCATATTCTATGATTTTGCTAAATTATAACAAAAACGTGAAGAAGCAAATAAGAAGAGTATCATTGTTTTAATCGAATAGCTGTATGATAATATATATTTGTGAACTGAAGTTCGTATACAATTCAAAAAACGAGATCTCTGTACAGTTGATTGTGTTGTATACATTTAAGTTAATTTGTCTTTAGGCCATAAGCTAAAAGACGAGATTGATACATCTCGGGACCAAGAGTTCCCAAAGACAAGACTCGAAACCTGAAGTTTATATTTATTTATATTTGTTATTTAAACCCTAGAGTATACCAACGGCGTGATTATACCCACCGGTATACTTTTAGAGTGGTTTACAATTATTTAATTGTTATTTATATCATGCAAATATGCTAATTATGTGACAGTATATTTATTGCGTTTACTTAGGTTATTTAAACCCCGTAATTTAACCTACTGTAGGTTATACCTCCATCGGTGCTCAAATTGTGGTCATGTATTTATTTATTCATGTCATTTATATTGCACGTTATTTATATTATGTTATTTATAATTGTACACAATATGTTGGACAAATTGTACAATTAAGTACGAAATGACTAAGTTAATAAGTGTATTAACTTGTGACTACGTCAACGTGAGCCTTGATTCGGAATATCAAGACTCGTCATAGAATAATGTGAAATATGTTTACATGTTATATGAAATGAGATCTTTCCAACAATATATCAAAAGCTCATAATGGGTAAATGGGTGAATGATAAATTGAACCCGAAACCCGTCACGTTTAGTTGGGCTCATAATTATGACCCAACAATAAAGATTTGAATTTAATTTTAAATTCAAGAGATAGATAAAACGTGGAAAAGTCATTAATAATTAATTTTCATTGAGAAATAAATTATGGAAAATCCTACTTTCTCACAAGAATGATTTGGTAAGTTATTTCATTTCTTGTCTTCCAAGTTTTAAATTCTTTGCTTAGGAGTATTTTTTCCTAAAAGAAATATATTCTTAGTAAAATTATATTTTCCTTAAAAATATATTTTCCAAGAATGAGAGATTTTTTCTTCTATAAGTAGAGAAAAATTGCTAGAGTTAAAATACATCAAAAACCCTAGACGTCGAACTTCTGTCAAATTCATTCCTCCTCGATTACTCTCTATAGCACGGTTAGAGTTCGACTTCGATCGTCGTTTTATCCTGGGAGCAAGTTGCCCATACGGGGCAATAATTGTCTTAAGAAAAGCGGATTACCGTGACTCGATGATATTCAATTCCGTCTCTATCAACCGGTTCCAGGTTCTATAATATTTATACTATTATTCTTATTGTATGAATATTATCAATAAAACTGAGGTATAATTTTAATTGTGTTTGTATCATGTGATTTACTTGTTTCCCTCTTGCATGATTGTTCGATTTAATTATTTAATTATTCGATTTACGTTTATGGACTAACATATTATAATGGAAATACAAATCAAGCAGTTTCCAATTATAATGACAACAAATATATACTAATTAAGAAAATTATTCAATAGAATAATATGGTCTTAATTATTATATATCGTGATGTTAAGTCAATTTGATTCACTTCATAGATGAACAGCACGAACAAATTGAAAGACTCTAGTGTTAATTTTGAATAACATGGTTTCTACGAGAAAAATGCAAATTGAGTTCTTATGATCAAACTCTAGACGAGAGTACGAAAGGATGTATTGAACAGTATCAAATGCTTTAATTGATACACGTAGAATTTAATCTATGCATAAACATGTATGAACGATTATTTTAAAGACTATTAATTAATCGATTATACGAGAAATTTAAAATAGATTAAACAACGTATATGTTTCTTTGTGAAACACGTGAGATCAACATATATTGAATTTGTTAATTGGAGGTCGGTATGATCCATCATGTTCAAGACATAAAAGGATAAACTGAATAATTTTTGTGATCAACACAAACACGTTACGAAAACACATGTGAATAAATTGAATGTTCTCAATTATTCATCTAGAATGTGTGGAATCAAGTTAGAACAATTATTTTCATTACGGGAAAACATTGAATTGTCTAAACATGATACGAGAAATTGAAATTAAACATTTTAATTGATCAATTTCATTAAAAAAAAATTTGGAAAACAAGTAGTTCTGCGAAATGTCACTCACATATCGAACATTCGCAATAGAACTGTGTTCGGCAACCTCTTAACCTCACAAGGCGCTAAGATGGTGCAAGGCTGGAATAGGTTTTGACTAATTAAGGGATGCTTGTGAAAAATGAATAAATCATTTCATGCAAGTCCAAAGTGAGGAATAAAATAAGAGGGACGCTTCTTATTTTTATTTCAATAAGTCATTTATGGATGACATGTAAACTTGCAAAAGTTAACTACGTAGCGCTGCGTAGGTTAACAAATGTAGAATCCCTAAATTCTAAGTGTGAATTTATGATAAGTCAAAAACCAACGAGATCTTCTTTCTTTATGTCACAAAGAAAAACGTCTGATTTAACCTATGATGGGATGTCACGATACATGTGGAGGGAAACTGTGTGTCAGTCAATCACTTTTTAAATAAAATAACCCCACAAGAAATTAGACAGGATACTGTAGGAATTATGGAAAGGAAACGAACATTCCAATAATTGCCTAAGAATGTGGGGGTACTTTGCTAAGGTAACAACCCTCTACAAATCGAAATGGAAATAGATCCAAAAACGTTGGATTGTATTTCTATTGCATATGCTTTGCATAGTGGTATCGATTATTGGTGTATGAATATAACGGATTCTGAAGTACACAAGAACACGATAAGTGGATCAAAGAATTTTAATTCTTTGAGCATGTGTGTCTATGTAAAAGGGAATCGTAAGAGTATTGAGATGTTTACGATAAACCCGTAACTATGGATCGTACTATGCCAGAGAACCTGCCATGCTAGAGGTATAATTTTATACTTGTTGGATATCTAATGTAAATGATTCCAAAGGCAATAGGAGAAACGTCTCATCCCTAGCAAGAGAAGATGTGTCATGGAAATCCTCACGACAAACGATAATAACCAGATTAACATTTAAATATGAGTTTGAAGTTTTGGATAAAGTTGTGGAAGAAGCCTAGGAGCTACGTAACTTTCTAGAGGATATTCCTAAATGGCGAAACCTTGTGCCTAAAATATGTGTGCATTGTGATCACCGAACAACTATTTGTAGTGCACAAAGCTTAGGGATAATGGTAAAGATCGACACATGTGTCATCGACATAACACCGTTAGACAACTGATCTCTATAAGAATTATCTATGTTGACTCGATAAGGTCAAAGGGTAATATTGCGGATCCGCTAACCTTTAGGTTAAACAGAGATCAAGTTGATAAACATCGAAAGGAATGGGGCTCAAACCCATATAATTAAGGCGTCATGTGAAGGAAAACCCTACCTAGTTGACTGGAGATCCCAAGATCTAGGTTCAAAGGGACAACCTAATTGCATGAACCTTATGCGGTCACTGTGGGGGTAACCCCGAGACCATTCTTATGATGTCAAACAGTGACAGAAAAATGGATCAGGTTAAGTTATGCTTTTAATGATACTTTGTGCATCATGAAGTTGAGCAAAAGATATCACCTATGTGAGAGCGAAGTGGGGTCAGTTCAAGGGAGACTAATAGGGCTTAGTTCTCTTAAGCTCTTGCAGAACCATGAGGTGTTCATGACCATAACGAACCCCACCATGAGAACCTAAACACTGGGTTCGTTAGTATTTGTGTGAAGTATATGATCTCTTACACAAAACGAGAGTTCAAGGACATTGTGTCTACTCATCCGTCAGTAAGATAAGTATAGACAAGGAAAGTTCAAAGGGGGTAACCTACTTATCCTATGCAGATATCGACTGTAGAGAGTAATCACCACGTTGAAATGCTTACACGTTCAATTTCATTCATGTGGGGGATTGTTGGACAAATTGTACAATTAAGTACGAAATGGCTAAGTTAATAAGTGTATTTTCTTGTGACTACGTCAACGTGAGCCTTGATTCATAATACCAAGACTCGTCATAGAATAATGTGAAATGTGTTTACATATTATATGAAATAAGATCTTTCCAACGATATATCAAAAGCTCAAAATGGGTAAATGGGTGAATGACAAATTGAACCCGAAGCCCGCCACGTTTAGTTGGGCTCATAATTATGACCCAACAATAAAGATTTGAATTTAACTTTAAATTCAAGAAAAAGATAAACGTGGAAAAGCCATTAATAATTAATTTTCATTCAGAAATAAATTATGGAAAATCTTACTTTCCCAAAAGAATGATTTGGTAAGTTATTTCATTTCTTGTCTTCCAAGTTTTAAGTTCTTTCCCTATGAGTATTTTTTCCTAAAAGAAATATTTTCTTAGTAGAATTATATTTTCCTTAAAAATATATTTTCCAAGAATGAGGGATTTTTTCGTCTATAAGTAGAGAAAAATTGCTAGAGTTAAAATACACCAAAAACCCTAGACGTTGAACCTCTGTCAAATTGACTCCTCCTCGATTAGTCTCTATAGCCCGGTTAGAGTTCGACTTCGATCGTCGTTTTATCCTGGGAGCAAGTTGCCCATACGGGGCAATAATTGTCTTAAGGAAAGCGGATTACCGTGACTCGATGATATTCAATTTCGTCTCTATCCATCGGTTCCAGGTTCTATAATATTTATACTATTATTCTTATTGTATGAATATTATCAATAAAACTGAAGTATTATTTTAATTGTGTTTGTATCATGTGATTTACTTGTTTCCCTCTTGCATGATTGTTCGATTTAATTATTTAATTATTCGATTTACGTTTATGGACTAACATATTATCCAACACAATATACATTTTATTGAATTATATATGACATGTAATATATGGAACCCGAAGTTCTAATTTAATGTACAGTTATTTAAAAATATATGACCAGACGACATAGGGATACAGAACACGAAATTTTGATTTAATTATTGAAATATACATATATGACCAGACGTTCATATAATTTGAAACACATAAAACTCGAAGTTCTTACTCAATGCGCGTTATTAAAATTTATATGACTCAGAGTTTATATAATATACAAAACTTGAAGTTATGATTCAATGTACATTTATGAAAACTTACATGATTCGAATTTCATGAAATTTACAAAACCTGAAGTTATGATATTCTGTATGAAAATATAAACCTATATATCAAATCACGTGATATCAATATTGGAAAGTTTATCAGAAGCAGAATTTCTAAATATTATTAGAATAACTGTCAAACGTGTAATATCGAGTTCGATGAAAATTTATTTAGAACCCGAAATTCTAAAATTTTCTGCAGGATAGATAAAAATACCAGTTTTCAATATGGATCCTAAAAGTTATATTTCTCATGCCTAACCTTGGTATATCGCCAAAATAGATATCATATTGAGACCTCAAATGATATGGTGAAAAGCGTGTACTGAATATTTAAGACCTACGCAATATTAAACCTGAAGTTCTTTATTCCAAATATTTGTGAATTTTCAAAATCGTCTTGGATCAACGATGATGCGTAGGATTATTAGAAAATTCATGTGGACATTCATTGAAAATTCAGAAGATATTATTGTCCAATAAAATTATTTGTACCGCTTGTTCACAAAGAAAATATGTGGTCCAACCCTCTCAAGCCAAGGTTAGTATTGAATTTCTATAATTCTTTCAAATAACTCAGAGAAATATATGTGACTCTATTTATTTATAGTAATGATTCGCGCATCACAAAGATGGTCACATATTTGGTTATGTACAACTTATAATATTGGCATACATTACCAAGTTAAGGGCACATTTCTCTGGTCACAATCTATTTGTCTTGATAATATTTTGCATATCATCAATTTTCTCATATACAATTTGATATATCTCATTTATGTATTAGTTGTGTCATGTAAGTCCATGTACCACTATCTCCTTTCAAATACCTGATCAATTTAGCAGTCTTTGAAGGATTGTACATGTGTCTGATGGACGTTGTAACTGTCTATTTATATGATACATTGAGCAATGATATAATAAAACTCTCTGAAGGAGTTGAATTGCCTGAAACATTTTGTGAGACAGACA
This sequence comes from Geranium rotundifolium, assembly GCA_963920655.1. Classification (NCBI taxonomy): domain Eukaryota; kingdom Viridiplantae; phylum Streptophyta; class Magnoliopsida; order Geraniales; family Geraniaceae; genus Geranium; species Geranium rotundifolium. The sequence continues at coordinate 32,228,157 of OY987313.1, read as the reverse complement.
TGTGAGAATTAAAGTAAATGATAATGATGCAAAGGAAGCAACAAATTCTTGTAGTATTCGCCAGAAACGTAAGAAGCATATATGAGTAAAATATATTGCTACTCATAAATAAAAGAATCAGATGAATAGATAAATAGTTCCAGAAGAAATCCTAGTTCTTGAAGAACTAATGATTCAAAGAAAAATTATTGATTTTTGAAGAACCATTGGATTACAAAGAACCGTAATTCCTAAAAGGTCGTCAGTTCCAAACTGAACATTCGGTTCTTGTCGAACAATGTTCTTGTAGAACAGTTGGTTCCCGTAGAACACCAAGTATTTACCCCATAAATCAAACACCAGAAGATGTTCAACCAGTCAAATACAAATGGTTATTCGTGAATAAACGAACTGAAAAATCGATTGATATAATGTAAGGCTTGCATCCTGAGATATTTCTCAATGACTTGAAGTTGATTTGATAAAACACTTTTATCTGTAATTATTGTGATCATTTCAGATGCTTATTAGTTTAAAAGTTCCCTAAGAACTATATATATATGATGAACGTATTCGGTACTTATTTACACGGTACACTTACACCGACATTTATATGTGACTCTCGGAATGAGTTATATTTCCTAAAGCAATGAGAATGAATAAGAATAAATTCTTTATATATTATATGTCGATATGGACTAGCTGAGACTCCTGAAAAGATCCTGAATACTGCAGAATATTGGAATTGAGAAATTTGATATGAAATTCTCGAGAAAAATAATATATTATTTCGGCCTGCAGACCGAGTATATTTCTAATGAAAATATAACTTATAAACTCATGAAGTGTTTCTATATGGATAATCTATTTTTATATTCTATTATTTTGCTAAATTATAGTAGAGAGGTGAAGAAGCAAATAACAAGAACATCATTGTTTTAATCGAATTGTTGTATTATGATATATATTTGTGAACTTGAAATTCGTATACAATTCAAAAAACGAGATCTCTATACAGTTGATTTTGTTGTACACATTTAAGTTATTTGTCTTTAGGCCATAAGCTAAAAGACGAGATTGATGCATCTCGAGACCAAGAGTTCCCAAAGACTAAGGCCCGAAGCCTGAAGTTTATATTTATTTATATTTTTTATTTAAACCCTAGAGTATACCAACGGCGTGATCATACACACAGATATATTTTTAGAGTGGTTTGACAATTATTTAACTGTTATTTATATCATGTAAATATGCTAAAAATGTGACTGCATATTTATTGTGTTTATTTATGTTATTTAAACCCCGGGTTATACCTCCATCGTTGCTCAATGTGTGGTCCTGTATTTATTTATTCATGTCATTTATATCGCACGTTATTTTATTATGTTATTTATAATTACACACAATATACATTCTATTGAATCTTATATGACATGTAATATATGGAACCCGAAGTTGGGTATTCGAAACAATTTCCTTTATTTTCAAAAAGCAGCGAGAAGAGAGAGAGAGAGTCAGAGCCACCAACTCTGGATATCGATTCAGCTCTAGATTCAAAGGATTAAGACGATGTCCATCTCTCAAAATTGCAGCTTGAGGGCGAACAAAGATGAGCGGTCAGGGGTTTATTAAATAAATTGGAGGAGCCTATTTAGCTACCAATGTTAATTTAGGTATAAATATAGGAAAAACTTTTGGCCACTAGATAAAAAAAATAAATAGTGTAAATATATGTTGATTCATATAATGATAATAGTTATAATTATTCGTAACTTGCCATTTATTTTTGTCATTTAACACTCATGACATGAGTAAATGTGTATTTTCATTAAAGTCCATATATCTTTATAAGGTGAATTTGTTATTTAACACTCATGACAAGCATATTGTGTGATATACTATAAAATCTATTTGTATTCTCATTTTTTCATGGCCTACTTCATCTTCTTGAATTGTTTCGTACACATGTTTATTATTTATATTGTTTCATTGTTGCCAATCTAATTGATAAGCCTTCAGACATAAGCAAAACTCAACACACGGAGTGACTTATACAAAGCATATTAGCATATTCATGATTCATTAGAAATTTATCATCTTAGAAATAAGTATATTAAAACACCATAAAGAAATACTTCAAAAAGTAATAGTCTTGCATTGAGCATAATACATAAACAGCCACATTACAAAGACAAATGTTTTGAAACCGTCCAAATGGTATCAATTATCGTCTTCATCATTTGTCACCCTCCTTAGCACACACAACATACTTCTGAGCAACTCCTGCAAGCTATTTTTTTGTGTTCCCAAACAGAAAAGGGAATCATGGAATGCAAAAATCATCTCTAACCATATATTTTTCTTTGGTAAACATCTCTCCGTATTTATGATTTCATGGAATCATGAAAATAATCCCCAACCATACATTGTAACTTAGTCAACATTTGTATGGGTTTACGATTCAATGGAATGTGAAAATCGTCTTCAACCATGGTTTATTGGTACATCATCGACACTCCTGTCAAGGCCTTCATTTTCAAAAGGAACACCATAACTTGAACATGGTAAAAGGAAAAAATCTCCAAGGGAAGTAAAACCCCTATAAATCCCTAAAAAATTCGAAATACTATTACCAACATGAAGCTGAGAATTCTAAACCATCAATTTTGCTTGCACTTATTGCTTGCACCTAATTGTTGGCTTTTAAACTCACATTAACAGAACATCTATCATTCTCACTTTATTTATTATTTTTATAATTATAATTATTTTTTTACTAATTATTATATTAGTTAAATCATCTTTTATTTTTTCATTGAAAAATTAGTTTTGTCTATTATATGTTATTAGTTATTAAAAATGTGTGAAATTTTTAAGCAAATTTTTGTTGAGAGAATAAGTCTAAGGGTACCATTTGATAAACGAATCAAACTCGAGCCCAACTAGAGTTCGTAAGGCTCACAAACAAACTCATTTCGTATTTAAACATAAAAGTTCAAACTCAACTAAATAAATAAATAATCAAGTACAAATTAAATTTTTTTATATCCATTTAGTAATAATTTTGATGTATCATTGTCGTTTTAACTTTGAGTGTTTATTGTCAACTAAGATAAGAGTACTAAATTATCATTCGAATACGTTGATTTATCAGGTAGAAGTTACAATTTATCAATTTGCGAATCAGAAACTTTAAACAACAATGTTATTATATACAAATTTATTCAGTATATTGTGCCAAAAATGATGTGCTAGTATATTAATTAATGTTAATGGAAAAGAGGTTATGTTTATTAAATGTAATAATCAATTGTGTGATATCTAATAAGGTGTGATTTTATTAATCAAATTCACGAATGAGCAGCATGTATTATCGCTGGGTAGCCATAGACTAGTTAATGGCTTTAAAGTTGGGCATCAGAAAGCAGCGAGAGGAGAGAGAGTCAAAGCCACCAACTCTGGATATCGATTCAGCTCTGGGTTCGAAGGATTGAGACGATGCCCATCTCTCAGAATCGCAGCCTAGGACAAAACAAGATGAGCGGTCTAGAGAGAGTTCTTTCCTTACAGTATTTGAATTCAATTTACAACCTTAATGGTTTTTGAGATGATCATAACAAAAGCGCAGTATGATGATCCTAATAGCTTCTTGTTCATGTAACTTAATTAACGTTTAAATCACTGTCAAAACTAAATATGCTGAACAGGTGATGAAGAGTGTCATGTTGAATGTGTTGAACCCACCTAGTTTTGGTTCTGGCATGCTAAATGCCATGCTTCAGTTTCATGGCAATGGAAAGATTTACTCTACTTGCAAGGAAACCCTCTGCCTTCTCATGGCTGCTAAACAGTACTATTTCAAGGTTGAGACACACAATCAGTCCTAAAAATAGCACTCCTATTACTTAAACTACATAAAATCCAATTTTTAGTTCGTTTTGACATTTGGTTTCAACCCATCAACAAACCATAAAATTCTGACTACTTGAACTACACATCACATGAACTCAAGAAACGATCATCTTTTTCGAACATAACATAGTTTTAGCCTTGACCTAACATAGTTAAGGATGCATCACCTCATCAGATACCAAAAAGTTTAGGACCACTAGGACCATATCTAGGCCCGGAGAAGACGTGATTGAACCTATAACAAAAGACATTCATCTTCAAGAAAAGGGGAAGAAAAAGTGCTTAGTTTAGTTCAATCTCATCCAATCTCACGTAAAACTAATTCCTTCTCTAATATTTCATCAGCTTCTTTGTACATAATCAACCCTAAATTAGCCTTGACCTGCACTAATGAATTAGCCAACCTGCAATTAATATAACACATTGTAACATATAAACCACAAGTGAACAAATGAAGACCATAAGAAATCCACTCTAATAGATTTATATATTGAAAGCTGAATAATAAAAAACTAAATATTCTCCAAATACAGATATGATAAAAGACTAATTAATAAAAACTCCTTTCTCCATCACAAAGCACAGGTGGGGATGACGAAAACTAGGCGATCTGAATAAGGCTGAGGCAACCTCGGAAGTCTCATAATTATGTGACTCCTTTGACACACGAAACAGATTCATACTAAAATAATGATGGCCTTTGTCACCATTGTCGCCGCCAAATTTATAATCATGGCCGTTTCTGGCGTAGATGAAAACCCGATCCCCTATACCGGTAGCTTCTCCTATCACCTTACAATTCGGGAAGGATCGGACAAACTTGAACCACCTGGTACTCTCTCTATCCCAATCCAAAGGCTTAATGGAGACATTCAGAATTTGAGATTCGTTAGTGTTAGTGAAGCGGCAGATGTAGGAGTCACTCCACTTTATGTTTAATTGTCTCTCAAGAAGCTTGGAGAGAAAATCACCGGAATCATTGTACTGTGGGGGGCAAAGCACGAGATCGTCCACCATGGAAACATCCAGCATGGAATCAAAAGGCAGGAAATCGAGCAAAAGACGAGGACTCAACTGGATGAAGATCCTCCTCCAGGATGTGCGGACGGTGTCAAATGCGTAGACACCGCCCCCTTCCATGGAGATGAGCAAGGTGGAGCCAAGCAGGGCGTGGCTCTCCACTCCCTGAGGATCCATCATGAGTGGGACCTCATGCCCGCCATGCGCGGAAAGGATCTCAAAACCGGCGGGACAGGTGACGGAATCGCCCAAGGGAGGGTCTGGGAGAACCGTCCATGTCATGGTTTCGGGGTCGAAGCACTCCAAGAGTTTTCCAGGTGCATGGCCAGGCCAGTCATATGGTGTGAAGGAACTAGGCATAGCGTAAATCTTACCTCCGACGGTCCAGGTTATGGGGGTTTCTTTGCCGTGGTTGAGTAGGCATGGCAATTTCACCATCTCCGGAGGTTCTCGAGCTGTATCTATTGCGTAGACTTCTCTCGGGAGAATGGGTTCACCATCGGCGTCCTCGTCCTCCAATTCACCACCGAAGAAGTAAATTTTGGATCCCAGAGCAACCATAGCCACCTCTTCCGGTAGATCCACCTTGAGGTAAGGTTGGGGCAGCGTTGGCACGAATTGACCTAGATCGCTCCTCTTCCAGCGTTTCATCATGCCCGTGTGGAGGAATCGGCTGAATCGGTGGAGAGAGTATCGCCGATTTCTGAGAGACAGTGGCGGTTGGGGGCGAGTGGCTTTGCTGCGGCCGATGTAGCGAGGGGAGGATGGAGGAGTGAAAAAGTCACGGCTTAGATCCAACTTGATGATGTGGTGCTGCTCTTGGCCTTTCAGGACGTAGAACAACGATTTGCCTTCCAAATTGCAGCCGGACTTTTGCTTCTCCTCCTCCGGCACTGGTCCAGATGTGCACCGCCGCATCTCCATCTTCTTGTCTCTCGAACTGACTTCGCACCGCCTCATCACCATCTCCTTTTCTCTATCGAATGGACTGCTCCTTAAGGCTTCAATACCAATTAGGTCTATTTATTTGGCTCGGACTCTATTTAAGTGCATTGCCACTTTTGCCCTTCCTGATAGATAGAAACCAATTCCTCCCATAATTCAAGCTAGGGGTACCAAATCGACGGACACATAAACGTGTACAACCATAAATAAGGATGCCAGGCGCACAATTTCAAACAACTAGTTATGTAATATAATTCCAGAGAACCGACTGTGTAGCCTCTTAATTATATAGGAACTCTTTTAACTTTAAAATCAATTTTGAAAAGTCTTCTGTCTTTTAGAACTTTCCTTACGGCTTCGCACCGCCTCTCCTTTTCTCTATCGTATGGACTGCTCCTTATGGCTTCAATACCAATTAGGTCTATTTGTTTGGCTTGGACTCTATTTAAGTGCATTGCCACTTTTGCCCTTCCTGGTAGATAGAAACCAATTCCTCCCATAATTCAAGCTAGGGGTACCAAATCTGCAGACACATAAACGTGTACAACCATAAATAAGGTTGTCAGGGGCCTCATTGCCAAGCGCACAATTTCAAACAACTAGTTATGTAATATAATTCTAGAGAACCGACTGTGCAGCCTCTTAATTATATAGGAACTCTTTTAACTTTAAAATCAATTTTAAAAAGTCTTCTGTCTTTTAGAACTTTCCTTACGGCTTCGCACCGCCTCATCGCCATCTCCTTTTCTCTATCGTATGGACTGCTCCTTACGGCTTCAATACCAATTAGGTCTATTTGTTTGGCTTGGACTCTATTTAAGTGCATTGCCACTTTTGCCCTTCCTGGTAGATAGAAACCAATTCCTCCCATAATTCAAGCTAGGGGTACCAAATCTGCAGACACATAAACGTGTACAACCATAAATAAGGTTGCCAGGCGCCTCATTGCCAGACGCACAATTTCAAACAACTAGTTATGTAATATAATTCCAGAGAACCGACTGTGCAGACTCTTAATTATATAGGAACTCTTTTAACTTTAAAATTTATTTTGAAAAGTCTTCTGTCTTTTAGAACTTTCCTTTTATCTTTTCAATTAACTTTTTTAAAATCAATTTTTTAGAAAAAAAGTCTTATGTCTTTTAAAAGTTTCCTTTTATCTCGACAAAATACAAATATACCTGTATATTAAAAAAATTTAATATAAAAATGATTCCAATTTTTGTTTCTTATTATTTTTTACAAAAATAAAATAAAATAATATTTTAGTATTTATTTTTTTTGAAAAAATAATAACTTTTTGTAAAATATTGTAAAAATGAAAAACGATATTTAAAAATCATTTTTAACAATATTTTTATTTTAAATTTACTTATATGACTAATAATCCTCACTCTTACAAGCATGGGTGAAAAGTTAATCCCACATAGAAAGAATCGAAAGAGAGGTGTGTATAAAAGGAATAGTCAAACTCAACTAATAAGCTTTGTATCAGAGTAGTGTTATAGTGAACCCCGATGCACATGCAGAATTCTAGTGTTATAGTTCATGTTTAAAGACTACAACGTGAGGGGAAGTGTTGAACTATAGACCCATGCGTACGAGGCGTGAAGAGAAATAATCCCCACATATACAAGAAGTATGAGAGGAAGAAGTTAATCCTACATGAAAATAATTAAAAGTAAAATATAAAGGGAAGAGTCAAACCCAACTAATAAGTTAAAAATTGTAGGTGAACTCATTCTACAAAAGGGTACTTGTAAAAAAAAGTTGTTCTTAAGTCGAGAGTGGCGGGGTCAACGCCCCACCACCTCGACCTTCAAGGTGTAGGAGAGTAGCTAGGAATTTGACAAGTGACAGACCCCATCAACCCAACTCGTCTGCAGTAGTGACGGCCCAGGAAAGAGACGAACTGAAAGTCATTACCCGACCTAGAGGATCATGTAACAAGGCCAAGAGGCAGAATCACCACCCCGCCACTTTAGGCCGACAAGTTCACAATATATTTCTAGAGAGTCACTGGTTTTTAACTGCAATGTGACAGGGTTAAGTGAGGGAACACCACCTCGCCATTCTAGGCTGTCAGAAACCAATTCCTCGCATGTAATTTTGAACAGTTAAAGACATAAAAAATTATGATGGAATCAAATATGAGCCCACTATTAAAACTATGACAAACTAAAAGGATTTCAGGCAAGTACTAAGGAGAGTGTATTCAGTCATGATTTTAATGGATTTAAGTAGTCTTTCCAAGTCTTGTGGTATTCAATCATAATTTTAAATACTTTTAAAATCTTGTGGTATTCAATCATGACTTTTAAAATCTAAGATATTCTAAAAGTCAATAACTTTGAATGATTTTGAGAAATTGATAAGTTTAAATGATTTTGAAAGTCTTGGTAGACATAACAAATTTTCTTAGAAGTATTATCTTCAATTATGAGATTTGTAAAGTCATTTCATTAAAATCATCAAAACTCTTTATAGATATGAAAGAGTTTTGTGCATTTTAAGAATACATGAACTTTTAAAAGTCATTCAAAATCCATTAAAATCATAATTGAATACATCCCTAAAATTCAATACAAATACTTGAACATACATGTGTAATTCAAACTTACGTCATATCAAAATCATATCGTATTCTCACACAACATTTTCAGATATAATTCTAATAACTTAAGAACTAGAGGGTCTGTTCTGAAACCACACCCACTCTACCAAAAAAGTTTCTACTCTCAATTTGGTAAGTGCAGTATTTGTCGAGTAATAAGAAGGGTTCTTGTGAACCCGAGATTATTGAACCCGGACTAGATATTAATTGAATTAGGCTTGGACTGAAAACGAAATTTTCGAGTCAATTTTTAATAGCTAGAGATATTTTAGCTATTTTTTTTAATAGCTAGAGATATTTTAGCTATTTATATCTCTAAAGTGTTTTATGAATATAGTTTTAGCAGTGCTGAATTATCATTTGGTTATGTTGATTTTTTGTTGAGAATATAAAGTTTCATATTTAAAAAATATGAGATCACATGGTTGTATATAAAAGGAAAGGGTCAAACTCAACTATAAGCTTGAGCTTTTGGTTGTGGAGTCCGGCCCGATATGTGCAACTCAGTTTTACATGGTATAAAAGGGGGTCGATTTGGGCCTGTGTTGGTAAGCCTCGCCTCAATGTGGCACTGTTCTCCTATAAGCCCGGGGGGAAATAAGTCCGCGTGCAAAAGGACACGTCCTACTATGGCCCACGTGAGGGGGAGTAAGTTGATAAAGGCCTACGTGTAGAATACACGTGAGGGAGAGTGTTGAGAATATAAAGTCCCACATTGAAATAATATGAGATCAAAGGGTTGTATATAAAGGAAATGGTCAAAACCAACTATTAGCTTGAGCTTTTAGCTGTGGAGCCCGACGCGATATGTACTGCCCAATTTTACATGGAATCAGAGCGTGCCGATTTGGGCATGTGTTGGTAGGCCTCGCCTCCCTGTAGCTCCTCTCTCCTGTAAGCCCGATATTGTGGTCTACATAAGGGGGGAAATAAGCCCACGTTCTACTATGGCCCACGTAAGGGGAGCGAGTTGATAAATTCCCACGTGTAGAATACGCGTGAGGGGAGTGTTGAGAATATAAAGTCACACATTGAAAGAATATGAGATCAAAGGGTTGTATATAAAAAGAAAAGGTCAAACTCAACTATAAGCTTGAGCTTTTAGTTGTGGAACCCGGACCGATATGTGCAACTAGTTTTACATTTTTCAAGTAGAAGTGTGTAGAAAATAATGATTCAAATGTTGTGTTTTATTAAAAGTGGTTGCGAATAAGATCATGAAAGCGTTTTTGTCCAAGTCCCTTAGTGAAAATATTTGCCAGTTAGTGTTTGTTAGACACCGGTCGAGGATGAAGGATTGCAGCTTGAAAACCGGGTTGGAGGCGATGTGAATGATAGCTTGATTGTCGCAACATAGAGGAACTGTCTCTTTTTGGAGTGCTTGGAGATCGCGTAAGAGATCACGTAACCATACAATATCGCGATTATAGGCTGACATGGAACGATAATCGGGTTCAGCTGAAGAGAAAGAGATCACATTCTTTTTCTTAAACCTCAATGAAATTGGGAAGAAGATAAGAAAAATGACACAACCAGTTATTGATCTACGTGTTTCTAGACAACCGACCCTTATTCGAATGAAGGAAGATACCCTTTTGTGGACAACTCTTAAGATAACACATAATATAGAATGCGACATATACATATGGCTGTCGTGGAGCATGCATATATTGACTTATGATGTGAACGACAAAACTGATATCATACTTAGTGATATACAATAAGCGATTAGTGAGTCGACGATATTGCCCAACATCATAACATGGTTATCTAATGTCTACAAAGAGGCGGTGTAGTTGGGGTAGAGGAAACAATACTGGTTTACAACCCATGAATCCACTACATTTAATTTTGACACAATTTACCGATAAATACACTTAAGTAAGAAAATTGATTTTAAAATCATAAAGTTTAATTTTGTATCAAGTTAGACAATGAATTAGATTTCAGTTAGTTTTTAGTATAAATTAACAAAAATGCTCTTAAATATCATTCAAATTTTCACAAGCATGTCATTGGGAGCTTTTTATTTTTATTTATTTTTTGTATGACTGAAAATTTGAAGCATGTCCCATCAACTTTTATCAATTTCTCATTTTTCTTTTTTATTCAAATTTAAATAAGAATAAGGGGTATATGAGAAGAGGAGGAAAGAGAGGGCATTGATGCTTGTGCCTGAAAATCGGACACGTCTCCGTCCCGACGGCAAAGTCTCCGAGAACCTCCGTTCTTGGGCTCTGCACGCTCCGTGATATTCGGATTCCTCTGCCTTCGTCTATCGTCGACCACCGTCAGAGCCGAAAACACAGTAAAGTTAGGGAGCTTGAACCATATATGGTCGAGGCAACCCCCAATTCTAAGGAAGTCGGACCAATTTGATGTGTTCGCAGGAAATATGATGAGATGGTGAGAGGAGAGAGAAAATGAGAAGAAGTTCTCAATGACATGCTAATTTGTTGTTTAACATGATACAAAATAAAAGTTTTTTATTAAATGTATCCATCTATAAATTGTGTATTGATTTAAGATGAATATTAGTCCAACATGAAAAGCAATTTAATTGAATCCATAGAGGGAGGGAGAGGGGCAATTTGAATAGAAGACAAAAGCAACAACCGGTAGAGGATTGGTAGAGAGCGAGAAAAGAGGAGTAAATAGAATAGTTTTGTAGATATATATAATTAAAATCGTATTTGGATTGAATGTGTAAAAGCCAGCGAATATTCTTTGTCTCTCTCTCCTTTTCTCCTTTCTCTTGTTCGATAAGATCAGAAGAGAAGAGAAGAGAAGAGAAGAGAAGAGGGAGAGAGGAAGAAGAAGAACAAACAACAAAGAGGCTTTTATTCAAAATCTGAGAGACGACAACAATGGGGAAGGGAGAGGTGGCTACTGAGACGACGATGACGACGACCCTCAATGCTGGATCCAAGTTTCCTCTCAGCTTCTGGGAGGTGGCCATGGCTTTTTCCATCGTCTTCGGCTTCGCTTTTGGCCTTCTCTGTGTCTACCTCACCATGCCTGCCTCTGATTACAGCTTCCTCAAGCTGCCTCGTACCCTCCAAGATCTTCAGATTCTTAGGTAATTTCTCTGCCATCTCGTTCACATCATATCATTCCAGTCGAATCTTTGTTTGCTTTCATCAATAAACTTTCATTAGTTTAAGACGTAAAGGGAAAAATGTTTGGATCTTTCTTTGAATCGTATATTTGCATATTTGGTATCATTGAATAAATGGATTTATAATTAAGGATTCTTAATGTTTTGAATCCTATTATACCCTTGTGCTTTTGTGAGATCTATTAAGGAATTTTTGTGAATGGGGCATTGGGGTGATTTGGAAATTTGTGTTCATAGGCTGATAAACTAAAAGAAGATTCTTTTGTTATCTGTAAGTATGCCTATGTTGCTCAGGTAGATATGAGCAGATGGTTATGTGCAAAAGGCCAAAAACAAAATGAGAATTATGGCTGTCCTTTGTAATGGATGTGAATGGGGTGGGGTGGAATGTCATAAAATACAGTTGGCATTAATGTTGAATAATTAACATCCATGGGCTCATACTTGTATACCAAAAATGCTTCACTTGTTCTTATGCATGTGAAATCTTGCAACCACTTAACTGCAACATTAAATGAGTGGTTTCTATCAGCATTTTACTTTGTTACAAGCCCTGGCTAAGAACATTATTTTCAGTTCTATGTCAGTCTCTAGTACTTATAGTACTGTTGTAATTATTATAGTAATCTTGGAGAGGGTTTAAGCTTGCACAATAATCAAAACTTACCTGTCCAAATGGACGCCCCTAATTATGGCCATTTATTAGCAAATAGGATTCAATTGGTTTTACTTCTCCATTAGATGTCCCCTTTCTTTGTGCAGGCTATGTAATTGTTTTTTTTTTGGTACTGTGGAAGATTTCTGTGAGCTTTGTAAAAAGATGTTTGAATTATGATGTTATCTCATTTTGGGGGCTTTTTGTTTGTACAGGGGCAACCTCGAGAGTTACACTACTGACTACACCATACAAGTTCTTGTGGGGTACTCTGCAGTTTACATTTTCATGCAGACTTTCATGATTCCGGGGACCATTTTTATGTCATTGCTTGCTGGGTCCCTTTTTGGAGTTTTTAAAGGTGTAGCATTGGTTGTGTTCACTGCCTCTGCTGGTGCTTCTTCTTGCTATTTCCTTTCTAAGTTGATTGGTCGACCCCTCGTGTTCTCTCTTTGGCCTGACAAATTGAGTTTCTTCCAGGAACAGGTTTAAATGTCAATGCATTCATGCAACTATTTTGTGTCCGCAAAATCGTATGTTAATACAGAAGATAATCTGTTTCTTTTACTCTCAGGTGGCTAAAAGAAGACAGGGGCTGCTAAATTACATGCTCTTCCTAAGAGTGACCCCAACCTTGCCAAACACATTCATTAACGTTGCTTCACCTATAGTTGATGTGCCTTTTCATATCTTCTTATTTGGAACAGTTATTGGACTCATTCCTGCTGCTTATGTCACTGTTAAGGTTTGTTCTAGAATTTTGAATTATACAATAATAGAAGTCTCAAACCAATTAAATTAATAAATAGCTAAGCATTTGAAAGAGAAAAAGGAAGCATATCTTTATCCTTGGGATCAAAGTTCTATGGAGTAAGAGGAAAGACATTATCTTATGTTGGGCTGTATGTATTTATGATATCTTAAGCATAGAAAGATTGTCTTCTTGGCATGGTGGTTTTGATTTTAACAATCATTGGGTAGTGTTCCCATATTTTTGTCAATCATAACTATTTATGTTCATACATTATTTGCAGTGAGACATGTGCTCATTGAAGGAATATAGATGTCAATTATAATGGAGAAATATAATTGAATTCCCTTGGTTGTGCAGGCTGGAATTGCTCTGGGAGAATTGCAATCAGTAGGAGACCTTTATGACTTCCATTCGATTGCCACATTATTCCTGATCGGTATTCTCTCTGTCACCCCTACTCTATTAAGCAAGAGTAAATCGTAGCTTGGCATTGGATAGGCATGCTTGGTGCACATGGGGCAACAACTCGCCTGCCAATTTTTCTGTACAGACTAATGGTGAATAACAGCTACACATCGGTAATGTTTGGAGGAAAGAGGAAAAAGTGGGAAGAATGGGAGGGGATACCGAATGACAAGAAACAAACTTCAATTGAACGTACATTGTCGTTGAAAGAAGTCTGCACAAAGATCTCTGGTTTTTATCATTAGTTTTCATTTGAAGTACATTGTCTTTGAAAGAAGTTGCACAAAGATCTCTGGTTTTATCATTAGTTTTAGGCTAAAATATTCCAAGTTGCAAACTAGTTCTATTTATCCAAGTCATATAAGTGAGTTTGACAAGAAACATATCCATGTATGTTGTGATCTATACTATGTACAAATCTAAAATATATGGGAAGCTAGAGCATATTTGGATACCCCTTGGTTTTTCATTCTACAGTATATTGCATTCTGACCATGGCCTATTTTCTAGAAAAATTGTTCATGTTCTGTTTAGATTGGCTAAGACCGTACAAGCATCATGGTTTTAAAAATTGGTCCAAATTGACTTAGATGAGAATTTTAAATGGTCCAAATTGACTTAGATGAGAATTTTAAATGGGGGAAATTACATATGACTACCCTCGAGTATGCAACCACTATATGGTTTTATTTAGTTGCACCGTCCATCACAGAATAAAGTTTGATGTAAAATGTTCATAATACCCCTACATTAAAAAAAATAAAAAAGAATATCTTTTGAACTTCTTAAAAAATATTTTCTACCACAAATAATAAAACACTAATTTCAATATTATTATTTTTTTAAATGATTTTCTCAAAAAAATAATATTCAAATTAGTTTTTATTATTGATTACATAAATTTTTAAAAAAAAGAGAAGTTAAGCAAATAATTTTTTCATTTTTAAATACAAGGGTATTTTAGACATTTGATAAAATTTGAAAGTGATTTATTTAAATGACTAAAATACCCTTGTATTTAAAAAAATAATTTGTTTAACTTATATTTTTTTATGAAATAAATAATAAAAACCTATCTATATTTTATTTTATTTTTTAAATAAACTTTTTCAAAATATATTAAAAAACGTTGTTAAAAGTGGTTTTTTTATTTTTAATATTTTTTTGAAACAAACCATTTAAAAAAAATCAGAATATTGAAATCAGTGTTTTATTATTTATGTGATAATAATAATAATAATAATAATAATAATAATAATAATAATAATAATAATAATAATAATAATAATAATAATAATAATAATAATAATAATAATAATAAAAATAAAAATAAAAATAAAAATAAAACAATACAGTGGTGACGTGCAACGAAAATCAAGTGAGGGTAGTGACATTCAAAAGTTGCATACTTGAGAGTAGTGTTCAGGAATTTCCCCTTTTAAAAATACAACTCGATTTCATAGTCAGATGGGTCTAGACCAACCTAAGCAGATTTATGAGATTTTTTACTTTATTTGTGAAAAAAAGAACTGAAATAATTTTCTCTTTTATTGGCACTTCAATATTTTTTTAAGAATATAAATGTATCAAATGTTAAAATATTTTTGTTTTACATATTTAATATTATAATTCATATATTTTAGTTGTGTGTATAATCATTTATTTTGAGAAGAAATAGAGAAATGTAAATCTGATTAGTCTCAGAACATAGCATTTATTAGAACATGGTACACAAGTGACAAGACATTTGAGTCAAACTTTATATTTATCCTCAGAAATGTTGAGCACAGCACAAAACTTAATTTTACAGCATCAGTACCATCAGATAATGGGAAAACCATGTATGAAAACTTAACATTTGAACACTAGCAATTGGAGAAGGAAAACACAGCTAAAAAAAAGAATGCAAGGTTCTTGTTCAAAGAAGATAAATAAATTAGTAAGGAACTAGTCATTACACTGAGGACTCATAAAACTAACTTGGACAGTCTTCTAAGCATACTTGTATGGTGCCATAGATCTTGTTTCTGTGTAATGTTCACTTGAACTTCTTCATTTTCTTGTTTCTTTGAGAGCTGCCTGGACTTCGACTTTCCATCTTGCGTTTATTCCCTGCCTGAGTGGGAGGAGCAGTACCATCATTTAGGACTTTTGCCTTCCTGGCTGCGACAGATGGTCTCTTCCCCTTGCGTTCTTTCGGTTTCTCGCCTTTCTGACTTTTAAAGTTTGACTTACCCGAGTCAATGCTTTTTGGATATGATTTCTTTTGTACACCAGATTTGCTAGCACGCAAACCCTGGTAAGCCAATGGGGCCCTGGTGTCGACCTTGTCTGAAGGAGTCCTTGAGTCAGCTCTAAACTTCTTTGCAGGGAAATTAGATGCCGATGCGGGTGACGAGGTGTTGCTTCTCTTAGATGGGGTGGAATCTGCCTTGGCATGCGAGAGCCTTAGATCTCGATCTCGAAGCTTCAAATTGCGTTTCTTAACAACCATATGTGCAGCATCCTGCAAGCCATAGTCAAAGTATGGTAAGATATGACAGTGCACACACATAACAAAGGACAACTTCATAATGACAGATTTTTGAACAATTCAGCTCAAGCCAAGGTACAGTTTCCTCTTGTTTGTCAAACGAGGAAAAAAGATGATACGGCCCATCTATCTATCCAAACCTATCCCCAGTCGAATAAATTTCCAAAGACATAAAAATAACCAAGTCAGCAACAGATTGGAACTAGTATACACCAAGTAGAATCTGAACTAGAATAAAGAGGAACAAGATAAGACAGTCCTATGAACAGGTTACGATTCAGCTAATGATCATGTGATAATATGAAAGAAACCTAGCACACAAAATACCTAGACATGACTCATGGCATTATATAGGAAAGAAATAAATCATTGTTACCCAATTAATAGAGAGAGAGAACATAAAATCTGTTTTTGTTATGAAGTTTTTGTAATAATATTCTTACTTACACAATGAGATTACAAGTACACTGAAAAGTAGATATCAAGAACAGTTTAAACATACCCTTGTTTTGAACAAGACATAGGCTATTCCCTTTCCCAAACTTGAATGAGGATCTCTGACAACTCGTACGGCTTCAATGCTGGATTCAAGATTACTAATGCCACAGAACAATTGATAGACTTCTTCATCCTGTACAGTATGAGCCATAACCACATTATAATGACAAAAATATCCAACAGAAGCACACACAAATAAAATGGCATATGCAATAGACCCACCTTCACATCAAAGGGGAGATTACCCACAAAGACAGTTCTCTTGTTATCATAAATTGCAGTCTGGTCGCCTCTCAGCTTCTTACGAGGCGGGCAAGCTCTGTCAACACGAATGTGATTACCTTCCACCTGAATCAACAAACACAAACAGTAAAAAATCAAACACATCCACCAAATACAAATGGAAAAAATACATAATTAGGGATCATATAATTGATAGAACATTCAATGATTTAACATACCACAGCCATATTATGGGCCAGAGAAGCCTGGGCAGATTGCTCTGTTTTGAAAACAATGTAGGCGTGAACACTGCAAAAAGTGGCACATTATAATCAAAACATAAACAAAAATCATGTAGTGCATATAAGAATAGTATCCACAGCTGAAACACAGGGGAGTCCTACAAAACAAACATTCAGCTAAAAACAGAACATTTACCTGTCAACGGCATCATTTATTTGTTTCTTTCTTATTGCTCCTGTCCTGGGGGTTTTAGACTGATGAAACATGAATTGTAAGACAAAGCTTTAGTAATCACCAAACATAATATATCCCTACTCAAGAAAATCCAAATGAATGGAAGTTGATATGATCAAAGTGAAAGTAGAGACACTCACATCCAATATTGGAATTGACCTAAGTCTGACAGACTCCACCTCCCCAAACTGGCTGAATTCCTTTAACAAACCCTTCTTCTTCACCTTCAATGGCAGATTCCCAACAAACACTGTCCTCAGAAGCTTGCTCTCATCATCAAAACCTTCCTTTGGAACCAACATTTCTGTAGGCTCATCCACCTTTTTCCTCTTCTCCCCAACTCTCGCCGCCTCACCTTCCTCTCCACCACCCATTTTAGCTTTTGCCACTGCTCCGTACTTCTTCACCTCATATTTCGTCTCCAGCTCATCTCTCTTCCTCTTTTTCTTCTTCATCGTATTGGGTTCCAAATCAGAATCCAATTTGGGATTTTGGGTTTTCTCTTTCTTCAGTTTCCTAGTCTCAATCAGGGCATCGTCTGATGAATACGAATCAAGATCATACCTTTTCTCCTTGCTCCTCATTCGCTTCTTCAACTCGGCGACATCGTGGGTCTCTGAATCGCCAGTTTTAGGGGTTTCTGGTTCTCTAGCTTTCCTCCGGAAGGGGTTGCTGTCGGAGAAGATAGAGACCGAAGCATTTTGATCGTGGGCGTCGCCGAATATGGTATTGAATACATCCTCGCCGTTGGTCTCTCCTTCTCTCTGTTTCTTCTTCCCCATTCTTAGTAGCAAGCAAGGATTGGTTTGGGGATGGAGTGGAGGTAGACACAATTTGAGCTTCAAAACCAAAAACTCCTACCTTTGTAATGTAACCCTAATTGGGCAGATTTCGGGATGGGCAATTTCCGACCCGGCTCCGGATCCATAAATCGGATTCTATCCGCTTAACAAAATGAACGGTTAATTACACTTTGTCCATACTAAAATGATTTGTTTTACACTTTACTACAGAAATTTTACACTAAGATCAGCTAATTGCGTTTTTACACTAACGTTGTTAAATTTTAGATGAATTTTGTAAAAAAAGACCAAAATACCTCTAAAGTCTTCTTCCACAACTAAGACCAACCTCCATTCTAATCCGGTCAGACCGGTTTAATTATTAATAATTAGAATAATACTAATAAATTTTTAAATAATATTAATTATTAATAATATGTTGAAAACTTACGTAACTCTCTCATTCGAACTCCATTTCGAGCTTATATGATATCAAATCGAAGAGAATCGGAAAATCAAAAACTTTGAAAAAATAATTTTTTTTCTAAATAATGAATATTTTTTAACAATTAATAATATATCGAAACTTTCGAATAACATAACTCTCTTATGTGAGCTCTGTTTCAAGCTCATATTATATCAAATCGAAGAGAATCATAAGATCAACAATTTTGAAGAAAAAAGTTTTTGTCCAAAATTCTAGCCGACAACAAGTTTCTTATACTCTTAAACAAATTCGTTCAAAATTTAACGGATTTAGAGCAAAATGCAAAAAAAACGTTATTAATAATTACTTATTTATATTATTAATATTTTTGTAATAGTTATATACCAAGTAAAAGTAAATAAATTATTAATAATAAATAGACAAAAAGTTCTTTCTTCAAAATTGTTGTCCTCCGATTTTCTTCGATTTGATATACTATGAGCACAAAACGAAACTCGTATAAGAAAGTTATGTTATTCAAAAGTTTTAATATATTATTAATAATTAAAATTATTTTTTATAGTTAGTATCATTTTAATTATTAATAATTAATTTATTATTATTATTATTATTATTATTATTATTATTAATTGATGTGGTCCATTTGTGCCTCTTTCCGGACCCAAATAACCCCCCATCTTAGCACGCTTTTCCCTTTGTTTTGGTCACACTATGGCCATTATTTTGATATTTTTGATTCTTGGTGTATTTTCGATATTTTGTAGGAGATGGAGCCAAATTGGAGCATTTTTGGAGCACAGGAGAATGACACGGTCATGGCGCTGACAGATCTTGCAAGGGCAATAACGTCTTTGTTCGGAGTTAAAATGGAGCAAAATTATACATCACGATGAAGAGCTTTGAAAAATCTACAACTTTGAAGAAGAAAGTGAGGTTATCGGAGTTATATATTGCAAAATATTAGCCGGTCAAACTGGCTAACCAACGACCCATCACTCAATTCCAGCACGACCGAGCCGTCTTGCAAGGGCCATATCTTTGGCATCTGACCTCCAAATGAAGAATTTGTTGGGACTAAATTCAAGAGAAAGAACAGATCTACAACTCTCATGAAAAAAGTGTTTCCATTTGAGAACCGGAAGATGGCCAAAATGGCGCCGGAACAATGTCACGATCGTGACGTGAATAGTGTCACGATCGTGACACCAATTTTTTTCAGAAACAGAGTGACTGTCACGATCGCTGTCACGATCGCTCAGACGATCGTGACAAATCAATGTTGCAAGGGAAAAAATGGAATATCACGATGGTGTCACGACCGTGGCATGATCGTGACAAAAAGAAACAAAAAACACTGTCACCATGGTGATACCCATCGTCAAGATCGTGACACTAGCAACAAATTTGAGCAACAGTGAGCCGTCTTTCAAGGGCCATATCTTTCGTATCCGACCTTCAAATGAAGATTTTCTTGAGCCTAAATTCAAGAGGAAGAAAAGATATACAACTCTCATGAAGAAAGTTTTTCCACTTGAGTACCGGAAGATGGCCAAAAAGGAGCCGGAACAGAGGCTGGTCGCCAAAACAGCAGCTGACTCGGAAGGACATTTTCGTCAATCTAACAATCCGATTTTCACCATTATTTACCACCACACATTTTTTTCATAAATAGACATCACTTATTCTCACTCTCTCACCCTCTTCCATCTTCTCCCTAGCTTCCATCCTCCATTTCCCTCCATTAAAGCCCAACCAAAAGCTTAATTAGGCAAGGAGGAGGAGGAGGAGGATTCCACCACCACACCTTGGGAAGACTTCAAGAAGCCAAGATTCATCAAGGGAGTACAAGATTAGAGGGATTTTGAGTTTCTAAACCCATCTTGTGATAGAAATAATATTATTGATGTGTGTGTTGATGTATTAAAAGAGACATCTATTTATAGAGGTAATAGGAATTGAATAGGAAACCCTAATGCATGTGAGAAAAGGAAATATAAATATAGGAAACTAAAAATAGGAAACTTCATATAATCTAACAGCCCCCCTCAAAGTCAATGCGGTGAAATAAGAATTGAGTTTGAAGCTAGATAATATTGAGTTGCGGCAGGGTTGCGGTTGCCGAGGATGATGTCGAGATGATGCGACGAGGATGGAGAATGTGCGCCGCTGTTTGATGTCTGATGCCTGATGTCTGTTGGCTGATGGCGAGATGACAACGGCTGATGGCATATAGATGATGCATGATGCCTGATGTCCGATGATGCCTGTGTTGGGTTTTGTGCCATAGCACAATGTATTTTCAATCTAATCTTGTAATAAAGATTATTAGTTGAATAAAAATCGGCATTCATATTACTAAGTGTTGTAGTAATATCTTAAGTATGATTTGATTTGTATCATTGATGTGTCAACACATAATAGTAGATCTACAGATCAAATAAAATCTTACTTAAGCAGTCCTCGATCAGAATAGCTTCATAAGAAGCGATCGGTATGAGGCTAACTCTAAATGATCACGCTCTACTGATCATGGCCAGAAGGGGGCCAGAGTTAGGTCATAGTATCACCAGTCAGGGGTGATATAGGACGACCCGAATCATGAGTATGTTACATAGACACAGTCATGAACATACTCATATGTCGGATCATGAAATCACATCCTCAGACCGAAGGACCATTGAGGTCAATATGTAATGAGTGACGAGTTTGACTCAGTCTAACGTCTCATGTAGAAGGGTTACAATAACGACTGTGATTGGCTCGATCACAAGTTACATAAGTTGGCTCAATGGATCGCTGAAGGATTTATCCCTCATACGAACGTGTGAGCAGATATCAGTTTAGGCCACTTGATGAGTACAACTGAAATACAATAGCATGGCCATGCAGACGATACGTAGTATCAGTTATAATTCAGTTAACTCAGAATCAAGAAACAGGACAATAGAACGAGGATGACTTGTCTATGCATCGTGGTTGTCAAAGATATCAAGAGGATAAAAGGATAGATTCATGTACGACAAGGTTAAGTCGAAATCTCGATAATCACAAACGTTGGGTAATCATGATGTCTTGCTAGAGGCCACTCATGATGGAAAGGGTAAAATGGTAATTTTACTAGTCCGCCGACGTGTCGTGAGCCTAGAGGGTCACACACTTTAGGTTGAGTAAAACGGATGGAATCATATGGAGGAATCATGAGAGAGACAAAATCCGGTTTTGGATTAAACCGGATTAGACCAATTTTGGTTTAGGATTAAACCGGAATCAAGAACGGTTTAGCAGGACTAATTAATTATAATCTAATTAAATAGATTTAATTAAATTAGCTAAACTGGGCCTAGCCAGAATGGGCTTCTCTACACAATTAATTAAAAGCTTTGGGCTTTAAGCCCATTAAGGCCTTTAATTAATTAAAAGTCCAAATAAGGTCTATAAAAGGGAAATTTTCAGATCGGAAAATTAAGCAATTTATTTTACAAACCCTAGCCGTCACTCTCTCTCTCCCCTAGCCAGTTTCGGCCGGCCCCCCTCCTGCCCCGTTCCGTCCGTTTTGCTTGCTTCGATCTTCTAGCAAGGTTCGTTGCAAGTATCCCTGGATTGCTCTTCCTGTGTGGACGATCTTTAGAGGTTACTAAATCCTATTTAGTAACAAGGAGATTTTGATTCAAGGTAATACTTAAATTTTAATCTAGTCTAGATCTCATGATCAATTCATGATCATGCAAGATCCATATTAAACATGGAACTTTGAGGTTAATTTCTTGTATGGGCATGAAATTAATTGTCTGGAACCCTCAAATAATTCCTTCAGCCTGATGCCTGCTGGCTGATGGCGAGATGACAACGCTGATGGCATATAGATGATGTCTGATGCCTGATGCCCAATGATGCCTGATGCCTGCTGGCTGATGGCGAGATGACAACAGCTGATGACATATAAATGATGCATGCTGAGCTGATCTAGTGTGGCTTGATTCGAGCAAGAGGGTAGAAAAAGAGTAGGGATTGAGAGATTGAGATTGATTGAGTTGGAATCAAGATCAGTTGATGACGAAGAAACGAGATTGTGCAAGGAAAATTAATAAGGTGGAATCAAGACCAATGATGCATGATCATTAGGTAAAGAGTAAAAGAAGAACCGATTGGTTTGAGAAATAAAATAACAGAATGAGGGAAAAGACAAAAAAAAAGTAGAGTCGGTGTTTGAACTTAGTAGAGGAGATATAGAATATTGAGATTTGAATGTTTGCGGAAGCGAGATCACTAGAGATTGAGATTTGAATTGCCTCGCTCACCCGTCAGAATCACGAATCATCGACGAGTGGGCAAAGCGAAATATGCGTAGAGATTTGACCAATGATCGATTATAGCTCTGATATCATGATAGAAATAATGAGAGATATATTATTGATGTGTGTATTGATGTATTACAAGAGGCCTCTATTTATAGAGGTAATAGGAATTGAATAGGAAACCCTAATGCATGTGAGAAAAGGAAATATAAATATAGGAAACTAAAGATAGGAAACTTAATATAATCTAACAAATAGACATCACCTATTCTCACTCTCTCACCCTCTTCCATCTTCCCCCTAGCTTCCATCCTCCATTTCCCTCCATTAAAGCCCAACCAAAAGCTTAATTAGGCAAGGAGGAGGAGGAGGATTCCACCACCACACATTGGGAAGACTTCAAGAAGCCAAGATTCATCAAGGGAGTACAAGATTAGAGGGATTTTGAGTTTCTAAACCCATCTTGGGTTCTTTGGTTTGCTTGTTTTTTCTCTACTTCTTGAATCTTGTGTTTCCTTAATAGAATTTTGTATGAGCACCATGGTTTTGGGCTAAAAACCCAAGACCATGGATGCTAGACCTTTGTAGGAGATGATGACAATTTGAATTTGTTATATATTCATTTTTGAGCATGTGCTTGTGAATTTACTTGAATTTCATGCTTGATGATAGTTATTATTATTATTATAATAATTATTTGTGAGAGCATGTGATAATATGAGCTTGAATCTTGCACTTGAGCATAACTTGAGCACCTATTAGTGAGGGCTTGTAGGTTTTTATTGTTGTGCTAGAGTTAAGGCTTGAGAACTTGTTCGAGAGGAAAGTTTAAGAGTGAACATAAGTAGATTCAAAGGTTTGGAAGCAAAACTTCAACCTTCGATTCGAAAATAGTTGTACTTAGTGCTTCCTAACGTCGATTATAACATCCCGAGAGGGTAGTTGACGTTAGGAAAGGCTTAATCCAAGAGGATAAACACCTATAACTTAGAACACGGCTTTGCTTGATTTTGAATATTGACACCTTGGATTGGCATTTCGCCGTCGGTCTAGCACCCGTGGTTGCTAGATGCTTGATTTTCATTCCCCCGCTTTAATATTTTGCATCTAACTTAGTGTTCCTTTAGCATAATTTTCTTAACTTAGTTGTTTGCTAGTAATTAGTTTCTTGATAAAAAAACCCTAAAAATTGCGTATTTACTTTTTCTTCCCCGTCAAACCTAAGAAAGAGCGCAAATAGACTAAGTAATCGACCCACAAGTTGATCCCCTAGTGTTCGACCCGGCAAAGCCGGAATATAAATGTACTTGGACGATTAAAGGGTCTCTTTTGCGAGGGAGCTTTTTGGCCTTTCAATAATCAATAACTAAATTGATTTACTTAATTTTTATTGAATAATTATTTATAACAATAATTATTATTAAATAATCATAAAAAATTTGTTGATAAATATTATTAATAATTATTATAATTTGATGAATAATGACATCAATATGAAAGTTTGATGAATAATTGAGGGCAATTTTGACTTTTCACACAAAATAAAAAATTTTCATCCAAAATCTAACACAGTTAGTGCAAAGTGTAAAAAAAAAAATAATTAGCTGACCTTGATGTAAACTTTTTTCTTTAGTTGTAGTAAAGTGTAAAACGGATCATTTTACTATGGGCAAAGTGTAATTAACCTTAAAATAAATTATAAGCTAATAGTAATAGGGGGCATGTCGGTCTTTTAACCTCAAAATTTAATAGAATTTTGCAAAAAATGGACAGAAATGGGTATTGGGTACTAACGGTGACTATTTTGCAAATTTAGAGTACCCACAATGCCAAAAAAAATCTAAGAGTAGTCAGGTGAAAAAACGTTAAATTTTGAGGTAGTCAGGTGACATTTTCCCATATTAATATTTCCCCAGGTTTATTCGGTAGAGTTAAGTAGTTCGGTTAATTTTCCGAGGCTTTACTAGAAGGCACCAACTTATTTGTATTTCTAAATTTATTATAGGGGTAATTACATATCAGTACATCCGCCGAAACCTCATTTCAGGATCAATCACTCAAATTTGATTTTTTTTTTCGGTACCTCAAGTTTACATTTTAGTTCAATGTTAGACTTAATTGATGTAGATTGTAAAAAGTCCAAAATACCCCTGATATATAATTTTCGATCTTATATAATTATTGAGATTATTGTGAAAATTACTTGTTACCCCTAATTAAATAATGAACCTAACTAATACATTTAGGGCAAGATAGTGTTTACAAATAAAAGAATTATTTATCGTACCCCTCTCTTTTAATCCTACCTATATACTCTTTTTATGACCTAAACAATCTCTACGATAGTCATCGCCTCTAATCGCAACTCCACCACGAATCAGATGTGGCGGATTTGATTCGGCCATTGCCGCCGGCTGGAACGCCCAGTATTCGAGACATGGACGCAGGGCGGGGTGGTGACCACCACAGCCAGCGGTGCACGTGCGGGCGACACGTGTGCATCGTCCCCGACGAGATTGCTCGAGCAGAGTCGCCGGAAGTTGACACTGGAACCCATTAGCAGGGCCAGCGGAATGTCACCGAAACTCCCCTTCCTCTTTCTTGACTTCGCCCAAATCAATTTTCGCATCAGGCGACGAAACCCGATCTGAATTTCGAATCTGATTTTTAACCTTGCAAATATGGGTAAGAGGTTGAAGAAAGAGATTTAATTTCATATCTGCAAATTTTTTGAATTTATGAAATATGGTTATTTAATATTGAACAAAGAATATGGTTATTTCAAGTTGAAGAAATAATATACTTTTGAAGAAAGAATATGGTTATTTCATATTGAAGAAAGAATATGGTTTTTGAATTTGTGCAAATACACCTGTTATTTCAAATCTGTAAAAAAATTGAATTTCTGATATATGGTTGAAATTAGATTGATTTTGTTAGTATCGTCTCTTCTAATTAAATTTCATTAGATCTGTAAGCTTTGTGAGTTAGTTTAAGGGAAATGAAAGTTGAAGAATGAGGTTAACGAAAGAAGGTGAGAAGAGGTTGAAAAAAGAAGGTGAGAATGAACAGATGTTGAAGAAAGAGGAGATCATTGTCATTTTACCGTTTATTTTTATTTCTTTAATTTTCCTTATAATGTTTTATTTGAAAATAAAAATTTACCTTAAACCTTGAGTTAAGTTTGCTATGTAGATGAGGGTAAAGTGATAAATTCATATTTATAAAATAAGTATACCATATAAATTATACCCAGGGGGATTTTGGGTATTAAAAAAAATATTTATAGTATTGTTGTTAAATTTAACAGAATCTGGACTTAAGTGTTAACATTTTAAACTTACGGGACCGGAAAATTCTTTTTCAAACTTAGGTGACTGATCCTGGAATGAGGTTTCGACGGGTGTACTGATATGTAATTACTCTTTTATTATACATCTAAAACCTGAAAAGTCATAATAGAGCGTAGAGAGGATAATCTCACATCATTATGTTTTTTTTTTGTGATAGGTGCTTGAGAATTTTTTCTTAGATTATATTGTTGTTTAGTCAGCAGTTAAATTTTCTCAGATAACTATACTGTCGTTAGTTTTCATAAACTGATTTATGGTTCGCTTATGTGGTGGTAAACTTATTAGGCTCAAAATTCGATTTATCTCGAGCGCGCTGATCTCTTAAGTCATGATTTGACGCCAATATTTTTGTTTCACTACATGATGGAAAGTACTCAACTCATCCATCTTTTAGATGTTCCCTAAAAAGACAGAGTGAGTAAAAGAAAATTGACTATAACATATGTTTAGAGCGATAGGGTTAGGTGTGTAAACAAGCTGAATCGAGCCTCATATTGGCAGGGATCGACTCGTAAAAAAGTGTTCGGCTCAGGCTCGAACGAGCTTATGTAACTAGACTCGAACGAGCTTATGTAACTAGGCTTGAGTTTGTCTAGAAAGAAAATAGATAAGCTCGAGCTCGGCTCGATTCTGTTCCCTTAAATTTCAATACAAATATTTATTAAAAATTAAATAAATAATGTATAATTCATTAAATAATAAATAGTCAACTTGAAATTGCCTCAACTTGATTCGGCTCGTCTAATTCAATCATAAAAATTTATAATATATATATATATATATATAATTAATTAAATATTAAACGTGCCGGCTCGCGAGAATTTGCGTCTTAAAAGGTTCGAGCTCGAATTCAGCTCGAGCATGAACCAAATATTTAAAGAGCCGAGCTCGAGCGACTCGATAAAAGCTCAGCGTGTTTACAGCCCTATGTAGGATGTATCGCCGAGTACGTCAAATCAGGATTAAGGTGCGGAGTGGTGCTTGGTGAAGCGATGGAAGGTGGTAGAGTATAATCATAGCCTAATAAATGCTTGGAAATATTGCATACACATTTTCCTAGAGTAAGTGCCTCGTTCTCGGCTGAGGGCATGGTATCAGGGTCTCGATATCAGGTGGGTCCACAGTCTCTGTAGTAGATTTCTCGACATTTGATAATTGTACTATGTTAAACAAGTAAAGATGGTGAGTAGAGTCAAGAGGTGGTGTAATAGTGCCTTCAGGGCTATTTCGAAAAAGCGTGAGTGCAATGCTCATCACGTTTAGACCTCGTGCAAGCGCACGCGGTCGACAAGTAATGACTAGATGAGACCAAATCGTTTCTTCTGAGGGACTAAAATATGGCATTTGATCAGATAATTTGTGTATAAAATAAAGTATTTAATTCAATTAATGGTGTGTGTAAAGTAATAAAGCAATTTAATTTAATGGGTAACTAGGTGATAAAAAATAAGTAACTTAATGCAATCAACAACAACAATGGCAAATAGAGAATTCAACAAGAAATAAAGCAACATGGGTGCTAGATGGTAATAGTACAATCTAATTAATTGAAGTGAGGCAAATAGAGAATTCAACAAGAAATAAAGCAACATGGGTGCTAGATGGTAATAGTACAATCTAATTAATTGAAGTGAACACTTTTGTAGTGTTTAAAAAAAATCAAGTTATACAGGGTCTTGTCATAGGGCGAGCACATGGTCGGGGATGGGCATATTTCAAATTGCATTGTGCACTAGATCTTGGGGGTAACTCTCTCTGCCTTCAATACGATCTACTAAGTGTTATGAAACTTGTTGGAATTCGGCCGGATACCAATATTTTGGACCTGAGCGAGACGAGTTCTTCAAAACTCAGTCAAACCAGTCCATACCGATTCATTTTGGTTCAATTTCAGTCCAATCCAGTCTTGGTCCAATTTTTAAATAATAAAATAGTACAAAATATGTGTAAATAGTATAATCGTACAAGCAAAATAATGAAAACAAAACAAAACAAAATAAAATATCAAATCATGAAATAGTAAGAAAATGGAAATAAATCTTGAATTTGTAAAAAGAAACTCATGAAATTGTTAAAAAGTAAATTAGGAAATAAACTTAATCACAATCAAGTAAATTAGATCTTATAATTAAATAGAATGGTGTGAATAATTACACCAAATTGTTCTTACTTGAATATATGCCTATATGGCTTATTGTTTTAGGTGAAACTATTTTTACTAAATTAATAAAAAAGGAAAATTCTATTTCACTACACCCAAGCATGCAAGATTTCAAAATCAATATCCAAAAGTTAAAAAGAAATTTAGAAGTACCTCAACAACTTATAAGTTATGCTAGAAATGATTTGTGATCTTTGTTGCTACGTTTAGTGTTGACATAATTTTTTAGCACAAAAGTAAGAATTCATTGCAACATGTTGCACGACATTTGGTGCGACTGTATATACTCCAGATTAGGAAAGGTATGAAAGCTTTCCTATTTTGAGTCGCTGAAATATGGAGCGCAAGAAGAATGACGTCACAACAAGATCAGGCAACTGAAACTTGCAGCTCAAGAAGAATGACGTCACGACGAGTTTAGGCAACTTTCAGCTGTCAACAACACGTCAGCAAAGGCGGCAACGCCAACTGTCAGCTTGCCTAAATTGTTAGGAAGTCTGAGACTTCCTATTCCTAATCCGAGACAGAATAGGAATGTGAGGTTACTATAAAAAGCTTGTGCTTCCCTATTAGCAACTTGTATGTTCTTTTTCTTTGTGCTAAATTTCTCAGAGCTCTTAACCGTGCAACATAGGCGTGTTGAGAGACTGATTGGTTTGCTAGAACGGTGTGCTTCGATTAAACATCAATTCACAAAGATTGAGTGTTTGATCGATTAGGGTTCTTGTGTTCGTGATTGAAGATTCACAAATTTGTCAAGAAGACTATGAGACCGAGCATAGGCTTGCTCGAAGGGTGGACTCGAGGAGGCCTCGAAGACAGGGGGAGTAGGACCCTGGTCTAGGTACGAGAGCTAGTAGTTAAAGTAGCTTAAGTCAATAGCTTGTGTGATAGCTAGTTGATACTTGAAGTTGTACTCTTAACTATATTATAGTGAAGTATCTTTCCACTGGCCGAGGCCCCCCAGATGTAGGTGACGTTGCATCGAATTGGGTAATCATCTCTGGTGTCATTATTATTGCTTGTTTATGGTTTAAACTATTGTCTGTGTTTTGGCAAATTGTTGACACAATAGTTACGACTTTATGTCTGACTTCTTGCCTCTGCTACATATTATAATTTCAATTGGTATCAGAGGAGGCACCTTATCTCTTAGGTGATTTCCTACAAAGATTATGAGTAGCTAATATGGATTCAAAGGGAAGAAGGATTTATCAATCGACCACCAGTGCTCGACGGAACTAACTATGGGTACTGGAAAGCACGGATGTGTGCCTTCATGAAGTCTCTTGACAGCAAAACCTGGAAGGCTGTTATCAATTGGTGGGAGCAACCTCATTATGCTGATGCTCAAGGAAATCGAACTAGCATTAAACCGGAAAAGGAATGGAGCGCAGATGAAGACGAAGCCGCCCTAGGTAATACTCGAGCACTCAATGCCATATTTAATGGAGTAGAAAAGAACGTCTTTCGACTCATCAACACATGTTGAAGTGTCGAAATCGCTTGGGACACTCTTGCTGTTGCTTACGAAGGAACCTCCAAAGTCCGAGAACAAAAGCTCCACTAACTCACCACCAACTTTGAATCTCTTGTCGTGAATGAAGATGAAACTATAGCTGAGTTCAATGTACGTATCAGGGATCTAGCCAATGAGTCCTACTCACTTGACAAACCTATGACCGATGAAGATCTAGTCAGAAAAACGTGGAGAGCTCTAAGTCCAGATTCAAGACGAAGATCACGGCCATAGAAGAAGTCCATGACCTTAAGACACTGAAATTTGATGAGCTTATGGGTTCTCTCATGACCTTCGAGCTTTCTCTACCGTTAATAGAGAAAAAGCATAAAGGCGTAGCCTTCAAAAGTTCTACCCAAAGACAGAAGCAATTGGTGGGTTCTGATTCAGATAGTGAAATTGATGATACAATCGCTATGCTGGTCAAAAACTATGATAGAGTTATGAAAAGATTCAACCAGATGGCAGGGAAGAATGTCACTCGTGAAGTCAGAGACAAGTCAAAACACAAGTTCTTGAAGTTCGAGAGCGCTAACAAAGATGTTAGACGTGGTGAGCGACCAGGAAAGAAAAAAAGGGTCCAATGATTCGAATGTGAGGGGTATGGGCATGTACAGAAGGAATGCCCTAACCACTTGAAAAAACAAAAGAAGGTATTCAATGCCTCTCTAACTGACGATGAAGAAGACAAAGACAATGACTTTGAGCACAGAGGTAACTATGTTGCTTTCACTGTCTCCACGACCACAATAGATCAACCTTTCGAGACCTCAAAGAAGTATGACTCTGATGATGAGTTATCCGATGAATCTCTCAACAACGCATACAACGAATGATATGTCAAGTGGCTTGAAGACTCCCAGGTAATCGAAAACAGAATGCTCTCATTCTCTCCCTTAATAAAGGCAAATCAAGACATCTCGAAACTATTGTTGATCTCAAAAATGAAGTGGCTCGGTTAAACAGCGAGTTAGACCAAGTAACCAAGTCTGTGAAGATGATGAATCCAAGTACTGACACTCTAGATCAAATTCTCTCGATCGGAAAGCCAGCTAAAAATATGGAAGGCCTTGGATACTCGAAAGGAGGTTCATCATCTCACACCGTTTTTGTTCCTCATAAGGCTTTCATCCACATGCCCCGTCAGATGCCTCAGACCTTCGCAACTGATCAGGCGAACATGAAGCCTCATACCCTGGTTCCTCACGGACCAAAGAACAAAAGACATAACTGGTTATGTCACTACTGTGGTCGAAGAGGTCACATCCGACATTTCTGCTATCGTCTATATGGAAGGAGCGTCGTCAAAAAAAGTACCACCATCAAGAAAGCCCAACCTAGAAAGGAATGGTGAGTCAAGGAGGTAAATTATCAGCGAATATCACATACACTTCTCTAAAAGCTTCAACTAGCAATAATTGGTACTTTGATAGTGGCTCATCCCGACATATGACTGGCAATAGCTCATTCTTGGTTACCTTAATACCATGTACAAATAGCTTTGTCACTTTCGATGATGGCGTAAAAGCTAGAGTTCTTGGAAAGGGAAAGCTCAATCTTTCTAACTCACCTTGTTTAAAAGAGGCTCTATTGGTAGAATGTCTTACAGCCAACCTCATCAGCATCAGTCAAATATATGATCAAGACCTAGATGTCAACTTTACTCGTGACAAGTGTATTGTCAAAGACGAACACCGGAAGGAAATCATGACAGGTTTCATGTCTCTTGATAACTGTTATCTATGATCTCCAACAGTCACAACTGTGGCAACCAAGTGCCTTCTTTCCAAAGCTCAAGAGACGAAGCTATGGCATCAAAAGATTAGCCACATCAATTTGAGGAGCATGCAGAAGATTCTCTCTGAAAAGGCGATCATTGGAGTTCCCAACCTAAAAATTGTTGAAGGGAAAATTTGTGGAGAATGCCAGATTGGCAAACAAGTTAAGACGTCACACAAGAAGGTACAACATCTTACTACTTCTCGTGTTCTAGAACTTCTACGTGTTGACCTTATGGGGCCTATGCAAGTTGAGAGTCTATGAGGAAAGAAGTATATATTTGTATGTGTTGACGACTTCTCAAGGTACACCTGGGTTGACTTTATTAGAGAAAAGTCAGACACTTTCTCAGTTTTCGAAGCCTTATGTCAGAAAGTTCAACGAGCAAAAGGAGAAACCATTGGCAAAGTCATCCAACTCAGAAGTGATCATGGAAAGGAGTTTGAAAACATCAGCTTTGCAAACTTCTGTGATGCCGAAGGAATAGCTCATGAATTCTCTGCTCCCATCACTGGAAAGAAAAAATCGTACTCTTCAAGAGATGGCCAGAGTCATGATGCTAGCAAAAGACATCCCGCAGCACTTCTGGGCTGAGGCTCTGAATACGGCTTGCCATATTCATAATAGAGTTACCCTTTGTCCTGGAACCTCGCTCACTCTTTATGAAATATGGAGGGGGAGGAAGCCTAATGTCAAATACTTCAATGTCTTTGGATCGATATGCTACATTCTCGCAGATAGGGAACCTCGACGCAAACTTGATCCCAAGAGCAACGAAGGCATCTTCCTTGGATACTCCAGAAACAGTCGTGCCTTTCGGGTATTCTACAAACACACCTGGTCTATTATGGAATCCATCAATGTTGTTATTGATGATAACGGGGAGCAACCTAGCGACGATGAGGAAGAAGTATCAAATCGCTTAGATGAAGTCATGCCAGAAGTCAGTAACGAAGATCGTGACAAAGAATCTATAGACGAAAGTAACATCATCTCTGACAAAGAGGCATCCCCCATCACAGAATAGAGAGCTCCGTCCAAAAGAATTTAGAAGAATCACCCAACCCAGGATGTAATAGGTGACATCAGTGAAGGAGTACAGACTCGACAGAAGGCACCTATAAATTACAAGGAGATGATAAGTAATATCTGCTTTGTCTCAAAAGTTGAACCAAAGAATATACAAGAAGCCATCCATGATGAATACTGGGTATGCGCCACGCAAGAAGAATTGGTACAATGTGCAAGGAATGAAGTGTGAGAACTAGTACCCAAGCCAGACAATGTCAATGTTATCGGAACAAAATGGATATTCAAAAACAAGTCTGATGAGCAAAGAAATATCACTCGAAACAAGGTAAGACTTATGGCGCAGGGATACACTCAAGTAGAAGGAGTGGATTTCGATGAAACTTTTGCTCCAGTTGCCAGACTTGAAGCTATCCGACATCTTCTAGGCATAGCATGCCATCTGCGTTTCAAACTCTATCATATGGATGTAAAGAGTGCTTTTCTCAATGGATATCTAAACGAAGAAGTCTATGTTGCTCAACCAAAAGGGTTTGAAGATCATGATTCTCCTCGTCATGTCTACAAACTGAAGAAAGCTCTCTACGGCCTTAAACAAGCACCACGAGCATGGTATGAACGTCTAACTCAATTCCTAGTATAGAATGGCTATATTCGAGGGGAGTAGACAAAAATCTCTTCGTGAAAAAGGAAGGAAGTAACATCATGATTGCCCAAATATATGTTGATGATATAGTATTTGGAGGAATGTCAGACGAGATGGTGGAACGTTTCGTACAACATATGCAGTCTGAATTTGAGATGAGTATGGTTGGAGAGCTAACATACTTCCCAGGCTTCCAGATCAAACAGATGAAGGATGGAATCTTTATCTCCCAAAGTAAATATGCAAAGAATATTGTGAAGAAATTCAGGTTGGAAAATGTTTCACACAAGAGAACCCCCATTGCCATTCATATTAAATGCACAAAGGATGATCTTGGAGAACCAGTTGATCAAAGCCTCTATCGAAGCATTATTGGAAGTCTTCTCTACCTCACAGCAACTTGGCCTAACATTGCTTTCTCAGTGGGAGTCTGTGCTCGGTATCAAGCCAATCCAAAAGCTAGTCACTTAACTATCGCTAAGAGAATAATAAGGTACATCTTAGGAACCTCCGAATTGGGTTTGCTATATTCCTTTGATACCTCTCATACTCTTGTTCGATACTATGATGCTGACTGGGCGGGAAGCACCCCAGATAGAAGAAGTACCTCTGGAGGCTGTTTCTATCTTGGGAATAACCTTATGTCTTGGTTCAGCAAAAATCAAAATTGTATTGCTCTGTCTACAACTGAGTCCGAGTATATTGCAGCTGGAAGTAGCTGTACTCAACTACTATGGATGAAACAGATGTTGGCAGAATATGGAGTCAAACAAGATGTCATGACTTTTTTCTGTGACAACATCAGTGCAATCAACATCTCAAAAAACCCGGTTCAACACAGCAAAACCATTGATATCATGCATCATTTTATTCGTGAGCTTGTAGAAGACAAGAAGATAAAGCTCGAGTATATCCCTACTAAGAAACAAATCGCTGACATCTTCACAAAAGCATTAGATGCAAACATGTTCGAAAGTCTAAGGTCTTCCCTTGGACTTTGTTGTCTTGAGTAATCGGAAGTCAGGCAAGAAGAGAGGAAGCTTTTGTTGATTTTACTCTCTCTCAAAAGGGACCAGCTAGGGTCCACAAAGTCAAAGTCGAGCCCAAATTCTTTATCCAAGTCCAGTTCAAAGTTTTATTTAAAAAATTCAAGAAGGGGGAAAACAGAATGATTATAATCTGACAATCAACCAATCACCGCTCAACCCTTCTGACTTCCGCGCAGAAAAGCTCTGCACGTTTTCTCAAAATCGCCTCTTCCTCCTTCCCAAAACAGTTAGGGCACCACAAAATCAAAATCAGTCTGCACCTGTAGCAGTTTCTTCTTCCCTTCAAAGGCAACCCTGATCAAGCCCCTACAAATGGTCGAAACCAGAAGTGGACGAGTTCCTTCTGCCTCCAAGCAACTGCGAGCCAAGATAAGGGTGAAGATGATCGCCAGAAAGCTACCTGCATCAAAAACTTCAACAAATAAACGTGGAGTAAAGATTCGTGGAGGGAATCCCCCAGGAGAGGGCTCTAAAACCCTAAAGGCGCAACAACTTTGTCTCCGACTATCGCATCTATGGAGGTTGTCCCCGTTGTTGAGAAGGACAACATCTTACCCGAAGTCCCTGGCTTTGAAGAGGAGGGCTCTCATTCCGAGCAGAACGCCTCTAAAAAAGTATGTGCCTGAAGGGCAGAAGAAGAGAAAACAACCAAAGAGAACTCTGATTGATGAGGAGGAAGAAACTCCAGTTCAGAAAAGGCAGACCCCGAAAAGAAAAGGTATGGAGAAAGGAGGAGCAGCTTTTAAACCAGTAAGGAAATTAAGAAAGAAGTCATCTACACCAGTGACAACTCCTGCTCCAGAGGACGAAGAGTCAGAAGAAGAAGAGGAAGCTTAGGCCTTACCCCCACGGGTTAAGAAGTCTATAAGAGGTCTAAAACTCCCCAAAAATGTACCAAAAGCCCCGAATGATAATGTATCCTTTCACTCAGTAGACAATGCAGTCAAATGGCAGTATGTGTATCAACGCAATATATACCCAGAGAGGGAGCTCTCCGCTGAAGCTCAAGGTATGGACGCAGTCGTGGAACTTCTCCGCTGCTCAGGCCTAACCAACACGGTCATTAACATCGGTCTTTTCTATCCCTCTTTAGTCAAGGAGTTCATTGTAAACTTATCCAGTGAGTTTGATGACCCGGAGGACCCTGAGTACAGGAAGGTTTTCGTCCGAGGTGAGTGCTTTGACGTAACTGCCTCCACTATCAATGCATATATGGGCAGGACTGCTCCAGAAGTCACTCCATAAGTTTCTCACCTGAACAAGATTGTCTTTGAAATCACTGGAGGCAGAAAGAAGGTTTGGCCCGTCAAGGATACCATTGCGACTGCAGAACTCACTACAAAATACTCCATTCTATACCGCATTGGTTTGGAAAACTGGGCGCCCTCCACTCATGGGCCGAGCATCAAAATAGAGCTAGCAAGACTAATCTACCAAATAGGGACCCAATCTCCTCTTGACTTTGGTACATTTGTTATTGAGCATCTTGTCAAGCATGCCAAGTCATGTGCCATCAAATTACCTATTGGGTTTCCCTCATTGATCACTGGTATACTTCTCCAACAATATCCTCACATTGTTCGAGAAGCTGATGTTCTTGGAAATAAGCCTCTGCCGCTCACTATAAGTCCCAAACATTTTGAGGGCAAACATATGAGAGGTCTCGCTCCTCCCTTGGCCTAGACATTTGAGACTGGTACCAGCTCACGCCCTTCCGGACCTCTGGGCACCAGGGTAGAGGACGAACTGGTTGAGGTGATCAATGACTTGGAAAAGACTATTGCTGCTCTGACGACCCGGAAGAATGCTTGTGAAGCCCTCCTACATGATCTACGTACCGCTCCTGCTGAAGACATTGCATCTGACCGAGAAGCCGACGATTCCGCTTCCTTTTAAAAACAAAAATTTCATTTGCTTACTACTATTATTAGTTCTTGTTAAACTTCTAAATCCTCGGGGTGTGTCCGAGTTAACTTTTAAACTCTGTTACTGTTTGGATGTTTGCCCCCTTGTTAGGGTTGGTATTTGCTCATGTTTTGAGCTGGTTCATATTATGTTTAAACTTTGCTATAATATGTCGATTGCCTTTGGAAATTTTGTTAGCCACCAGGGGAGATAAAGCTAAATTCGATATAAAGCTATGGAAAAAGTCGTGTGCAGGAGGCCACGAAAGTTTCCCTAAAAGAAGTTGCTGACATGATGATGTGCTCTGAATAATAAGGATACTGCTGATATCGAATCGAAATGTGTTTGCCTAAAAAATTGCCAAAGGAGGAGATTGTTGCTACATTTCGTGTTGGCATAATTTTTTAGCGCAAAAGTAAGAAGTCATTGCAACATGCTGCACGAAATTTAGTGCGACTATATATACTCCAGATTAGGAAAGAAATGGAAGCTTTCCTATTTTGAGTCGCTGAAACATGGAGCGCAAGAAGAATGACGTCACGACAAGATCAGGCAACTGAAACTTGCAGCGCAAGAAGAATGACGTCACGACGAGTTTAGGCAACTTTCAGCTGTCAACAACACGTCAGCAAAGGCGGTAACGCCAACTGTCAGCTTGCCTAAATTGTTAGGAAGTCTGAGACTTCCTATTTCTAATCCGAGTCAGAATAGGAATGTGAGGTTGCTATAAAAAGCTTGTGCTTCCCTATTAGCAACCTGTATGTTCTTTTTCTTTGTGCTAAATTTCTCAGAGCTCTTAACCGTGCAACATAAGCGTGTTGAGAGACTGATTGGTTTGCTAGAATGGTGTGCTTCGATTAAACATCAATTCACAAAGATTGAGTGTTTGATCGATTAGGGTTCTTGAATATTCACAAATTTGTCAAGAAGACTACGACACTGAGCATAGGCTTGCTCGAAGGGTGGACTCGAGGAGACCTCGAAGACAGGGGGAGTATGACCCTGGTCTAGGTACGAGAGCTAGTAGTTAAAGTAGCTTAAGTCAATAGCTTGTGTGATAGCTAATTGATACTTGAAGTTGTACTCTTAACTACATTATAGTGAAGTATCTTTCCACTGGCCGAGGCCCCCCAGATGTAGGTGACGTTGCACCGAACTAGGTAATCATCTCTAGTGTTATTATTATTGTTTGTTTATGGTTTAAACTATTGTCTGTGTTTTGGCAAATTGTCAACACAATAATTACGACTTTGTGTCCGACTTCTTGGCTCTGCTACATATCAAAATTTCAACCTTGAAATGATGATTTTTGTTGTTGAATGCATGAGTAGATAATTTTCTAGATCGGGGTAAGGGATGAACGGAGATTGTAACTCGATGAATTAATGGTTCAGTGCTTAATTAATGAGTTAGTGAAACAGATTAAGGCTCTAAATGTGAACAGACCCGGGTAGGCTTGACCTACTGTAGTATTTAGGGACCGAATGATGAAAATTCACGGATAAAGTTATGAGTTTGATGCAGTGGATTTTTACCATTAATACATCTTGCAAACAACAGTAATTTCTTCATAGTTTTTATTCTATCAAGCTTGGGAAATAAATAAGAGAGTTACTCATACATCACATAACAATTCTAGAAATTAACCACAATAAATCACTGATCCGTTCCAGGAAATGCATGCAAAAAACAAGAGAAATGTATATAATGTAAACATAAGGACTGTCGGCGGCAAGAAGTCCATGATCTGACACCCTAAAGGAAGTTGAGCAACAATCCAAAGTCCACAACTCTATTGGTTTGCACAATAAGTCCAAGTAATTGAACGATGACTATTTACATCGTTTTAAAAATGTGATTGATTCTAGCTGTGGCGGTGTACAAAATTAACATTAAGCAGGATAGATGTGAAATTGAAATGAATAAGAGGATATAAACATCATTTTGTTAAAAATCTATGCAACTCTTATGGGTTACTTATGTGTGACCATTTTTTAATGGGTAAGCACGTGAAAATGGATCATTAACTTGAGTTTTTTTTTATAAATTAGTTTAGGGATAATTACACTTTGCCCCAGCTAAAATATCACTTTTACATGTTACTACAAATAAAAAAAAAGTTTACATTTATACCATCGCTAATTGCGTTTTTTTTTACACTTTACCCTAACAGTGTTAGATTTTGGATTAAAATTTTCATGTTATAACAAAAAGACCAAAATACCCTTAGGGTTTTCTTCCCTAATTAAGATCAACCTCTACTCAAATCCGGTCAGACCCGGTTTAATTATTAATAATTAAAATAATATTATTTATTAATAATATATTGAAACTTTCGAATTACATGACTCTCTCATACGAACTCCATTTCAGGCTCATAGTGTATCAAATCGAAGAGAATCAAAAGATCAACAACTTTAATGAAAAATTTATTTATTCATACATAATATTATTTTGATATTTAATAATTAAAAATTAAAAATTATTAATAATATATTTAATTATTAATAATATGGTGAAACTTTCGAATGACATAACTCACTCATACGAGCTCTATTTCGGGCTCATAATATATTACATCGAATAGAATCATAAGTTCAACAATTTCAAAGAAATAAGTTTTTGTCTAAAATTCTATCCAACGACAACAAATTTTTTAATCTTTAAAAAAAATTCGTTCAACATTTACCAGTGTTAGAGCAAAATGTTAAAAAAGTTATTAATAATTAATTATTTATATTTTTGGTATTAATTATTTATCACATAAAATTAAATCAATTATTAATAATATATAGACAAATACTTTTTTCTTCAAATTTGTTGACTTCCAATTCTCTTTGATTTGATATAATATATGGGCCCGAAACAAAACTCGTATGAGAGAATTATGTTATTTGAAAGTTTCAATATATTATTATTATTACTATTAGTTGATATTATTTTAATTATTAATAATTAATTTACTTTTAATTTTTATTATTAATAATTTATAATTGAAAAAATGATTTACTTTTATTTTTATTAAATAATTATAATTAATAATAATAAATTAAATAATGATAATAAATTATTTTTTAGTAATAAATATTATATATTATTAATAAATATTATAATTTGATGAATAATGGCATCAATTTGAAATTTTGATGAATAATTGAGGGCAATTTCGATTTTTCATACAACATGAAAATTTTCCATCTAAAATTAAACACCGTTAGTGTAAAGTGTAAAAAGTACGCAATTAGCTGTTGTAAAATGTAAACTTTTTTTTAGCCGTAGTAAAATGTAAAATCGGTCATTTTAGCATGGGCAAAATGTAATTATCCCATTAGTTTATTATAATTTCTTTTCAGAAACAATATTTTTCTCTTCAAATTGTTTTCTTTTTTTTTTTTATCGATTTTTCATATCTTTTGGTTTGAAATTAAAACATCTTACATATTAAAATTATGTTGCCCAGAAAAGCTTAGATTCTCGTTAACTTATTTATTTTCGTTGTAAATATACATTAAAAACTATAATTGTATATAAACCTGTATAAACTAAATGAAATTTCAAACAATGGTTTATGTGTTTATCGAGTCTAAGAATATTGTTAGGTTCGAGTTTTACTAGTTTGTTAATTAAGTATTTAACTCGAACTCGGCTTAAACTCTTAATTATAACGACATTGAATCAAATACGGATGATAAGTAAGTCAAACTTCCTACTGAAAACTAAACTCATTTACTAAAAATTGCTGTTCCTCTTGAGAACTTTTGAATCCACCACTTTTCCATCAATGAGTTAAAAATTGTGAGAGAAGTGGGAGGCTGATCTTTCATTTGCTGGTTCTCCTGCTCATAAAAATAGTAAATTAAACACAAACAATTCTTTTGCACTTTTTTTGTTTGTTTCTAGAGTTGGTTTTTGAATCTTAATTACTGACAATATTTAATGCCATAAATTCCGAAGGCACTGAAATTACAAAGCAGCAAAACAAAAATATATTTAAAGAATATGGCTCAAGTGTGTAAGAATTAAAAGAGAGAAATTGAAGGACGATGCGAAGGAGGTGAAGAAACATGCAGACATCCACTATGTGTGTGTGCATGTTCAGAGTTGGCATCCATATTTGTGAACAAGAAGACATAAACAACATATAAGGAATCAAAAGATGATGCCAATAAACCATGTTCTTGTCAATCCCATTCCAAGGGATGAACCAACCGAGGCTCTCCCTCATTCGTCAAACCTCTCGAGAGTTTCGCGCCAGCTAATGCTCTGCTTCTTGCTCCCTCATCCATCACCATCCTTATAAACCCTCTCCTCATTACCATTTCTCACTACCCAGTTGAGTTGACCCTAAAAGTCTTTGCTACTGCCATGGCAGAACCGGCTGATGATCACAAGGAGTCAACCACTTTGCCTGAGGTTTCTGAGAGCCCTGATCATGGCCAAGATTCGATCTCGATTCCCGATGAAAACAGAATACAAGTTGCTACTCCTACTCCTACTCCTCCAGTTGTTGGTGCTGACAAGAAGAGCAAGAGGCCCAGGAAGGTTCATATAAGACCTCAAGACAAGCCTATCACAGTTGAGGTTTTGTCATGGTACTTGTATGAACTCTGTACCTACTTCATCCAGACTACACTTATTCCCATAGTGTTCCCTCTCATCATCAGCCAGATCGTTGCGTCTCCTCCGGAGCCTGCTCAGGGCTGGACCACCAGCTTGGAAGGCTTCCTCTGCCCTGCCAAGGAAATGCAACTGTAAGTAACCTAACTTGTCCGTGTTTAATTCAGAAAATAGTTTCTATGCAAGAAACATGTATACTATACTTTGTCACCCTGCCAAGGAAATGCAATTGTAAAGTGCGAATCTCGTATTCGCAGGTACGAGAGACTAACATATCGACAAATAAGCTTGGGAAACCTCAAATTCTCCCCCTTGGGATGGACTTCAATTTCTTGGGCAATAGGGTTGATTTTGGCTGCTCCTATACTTGGTGTCATTTCCACCCCCCTTGACTATGGAGGGTTCCAACAGCTAATCTATGGAGCTGCAACACTAGTTGGAGCCTTATTCTGTCTCCCGGTCGGGTTTTTCAAAACTGTGAAAATCTTCCCTCCTTACATCTCAATCATCATTGCAGCTCATGTGATAGCCATTTCCTCCCACACTCGCCACCTCGGCCTGATGATTCGAGGCTTCACCGGCCTAGTCCCCCGCAAAGACCAGCTCCAAACAAGAAGTTCAGTGGCTGGCTGGCTCTCAACCTATGCCACCGCACTCGGCAGCATAGGGTCTGCAATCATAGCCGCCTTCACATACCACATGCTTAAGGAGTCTGAACAGTTTATCAGCTTGTGGGTTGTTTCAATCTTCAGTGGCCTTAAATGGCTTGTTGGAGTCCTCCACATAGTCCTAGCTTACAGGCCGGGGAACGAGAGCAATGAACCCGTACCAAAAACCCATATGGTTTCTGTTTTCAAGTACCCTCATGCCCTTGGGAGCCTCGTGGGGGTGCTCCTGTCATCATTCACAACAATGTGCATTTTCACAGGAGGGTTGCTGTTTCTAGTGGGTCAATTGTGCATAAAGCCACCAATCTTCTTCCTCTACTTGTGGCTCACCTACTTCATCTTCCCATCGATCTCGCTCCCTCTGCTGCGGCCGGTGCAGCGCGTGATCAAGGCGGACGCGGTGAAGATGCAGATACTTGGGTTTATGCTGGCAGTGTTCACCTCCGGGATGGGATTCTATTTCCGGGACGGCGAGTGGAGTAAAGGGTCCGTCTTGGTGTTTGCAGGGATGCAGAGCACGTCGGCGGGGGTGTTGCATTGCTTTGGGAGGGTGTTGCTGCTCAACTGCGCGCCCGCGGGGAAGGAGGGGGCGTTCTCGGCGTGGTATTCGTGGGTGAAGGGCGTGGGGACGTGCTTGGGGTTCGCGGTGGCGTCGGCGTCGAGGGGAGGGAGTTTTGGGGTGGCCTTTGTTGGGGCTGTGGTTGGTGTTGTCATGTTGATATTTGGGAATGTGAGTGATGTGGGTGGAGCTGTGGATGCTGGGCATTTGGAGGATGATGAGGAGGAGGGAGTGTCGGCGACTGCTTTGTATGATAAGTTTTGATTTGAGTCAAGGATTTGTGAGATGGGAAAGAAGGCTTTCTGATGTTTATGTTACTGTTGTTTTGTTTTTAACTGCAAATACCAGAAACCAACCATATATGTTTTTTTTGTGATTTGGAACTTTATATTCTTCCTTTGCCACATGAAAATAACTTGTGCTTGCGGTCTATTTCTTTGAGGAATGCTTGCAGTCTATTTAAGTTGATGAGTTATGTCTCTTTTAATCCTCAATATTATTTGGATGGACCCAAAATGAATTTAACAATAAGGGAGAATGACACTTTTGTGTAATTAAATATATCATTTTCTTATCTTCATATCTAATTTATTTATTTTTTCAATACCCTTTATCATTTTGAGACGGTCTATCTCTAAAGTATCAAAAATACTTAAATTACCCCTTAAACTAAATCGGTTCTATTTCATCTGATTGCAACGTGTTTATTGTTATTCTGGTGAATTAAATCAACGGGTTCATTTTCTCATGTCTTAATAATGCTTTTGAGTTTTGACAATTATGAACCACTAGTGTGGGGCCCCGTAAATTTTTTGTAATTCAAACTATTATCATTTACAATTGTGTGTATGACATTATATAGTGTACAGTATTTTATTGTGTACGACATTGATTAGTGTGATTTTTAAATATTTTTTTCGTTCTAAAAGTAGAAATAATTTTATTGATTTAATAGTTTATCAACAACATATCAATATTGTTGAATTTATTGGGATGAAACACAAACAATTTTTGTACCAATACAAATGACACACATATATTTGCCTCGACCATTCTGCAATACAACAAATATACTCCACACATATGGAATATTTTTTGTTGAAATTAAATTAACCCTCTGACTGATTTTTCTGATAGTTACACCATCTAAAAATTTTAATTTTAATTTTAAATTAAAAATTATTAAAAATTAACATTATATTTTAATCTTCATACTTCATATAATATAATCACACTGTTAGATTTCAATAAAGCAAACACTAAATGTATCAAGTAATGTTGCACAATAAGATTCAATATTATGTATGTTAAGAACCATGTGGAATGAGCTACAAGGATTTGATCCCTTCCCAATGTGCACTTGTGGAGAGTGCAAGTGCGACATCAATTATCGCATTCGAGCCAAGTGTCAGGATTATAAACTCGTATACTGGAGAAATTGGACAATTCACAGCTTAATCCTGACTTTACTCGCTTTACTCTATGAATTTACAAAGTTTTTAGCGGTAGAAACTAAAGAACTACAAGATGAAGCCATAAAGCCTCTTAGACTCACAAACCTCTCTACCTAAAGCTAACAACCACACTCAACAATATTCAACAACCCCACGAGCCTTCTCTTTCTCTATTTATAGCCTCTAGAGTTTTCTCAATCAACAGCTTGGCTTGGCCAATCAACTCTCTCCGTGTGGCGCTGCTCTTGGTCATTATGCTCTTCCAGCGTGTTGTCCATTGTCCTCTTCCTCATGCTCTTGCACGGTGTACAATATTACACTTCTTTACCTTTATGTTCTTGACACCAAGCAAGATAAAGAACAAGTATGCAAG
The DNA here is from genome assembly GCA_963920655.1 of Geranium rotundifolium. NCBI lineage: Eukaryota > Viridiplantae > Streptophyta > Magnoliopsida > Geraniales > Geraniaceae > Geranium > Geranium rotundifolium. The sequence continues at coordinate 32,184,328 of OY987313.1, read as the reverse complement.
ACGAAGAATTTGCTTACGTAAGATCAAAAGTGTTGGGAATTACACATACTGAATTAATTATTTTTCATTTCATTGTCTTCTCAATAACCACTACATAATTCATGACAAACCCAACACTAACCACTCAAGCCTCAAGGTTCCTCATCAAATTGACATCAAATTTTCGTAAACTCTATATGAGTTTTCTCCAAACACAAAAAATGAAATGGACAATCAACAAGCACTAATTCAGATGGCTCAATCCGATCATAAACTTTACCAACACTAATTAAGGTTCAACGAAATGCAACAAATTCACAAATTCGCGGATGGGCCTCTGTTTATCCACACCTACATCCATTATCCTAATAAAACACCATTAATGCCTCCATGCAAGTCACCAAATCAAGAGCAAAAAATGTGAAAAGTCATGAATAAATTGTTGATACAAAACAAAAAGAAAGCAGAGAAAAGCGTGGTTACCGAGAGATTAGGATACTTCCGACATGTTCTTGTAAAATAGCCCAAATTTTTTTACTAAACCTTGCAGAGAACAAATTCCAGCTATATAAACCGTTTAAAATAAACATCTATAATGCACATTTACTCTATGGGAAATGTGTAGTTGTATCAATATTATAGAGGTTAATTTTTCTTCCACAAATAATTGCATGCTTCCCAACAACTGTTTCACAAACTAAAATGAATTTATATATGAGTGTTTTTTTAGTAATGCTTACATGCTATCAACATTCGAGGATCATTTTTCCATTTTACTGATTCTTAAGATCAGTGCTGAAATATCATCATTTTCTTCAAATTGAGGGTGAACTCTTAAATAGAAATGGAAGGAAAAGAAAAACCTTATGATCTTTGGGATCTGATGCTACGCCGTTGCTCAATAGGTATTGGTATTTATCCTGATTTTCTTCTGTCATTATCGGTTGACAGGGCTGAACTTATTGTAACTAATTTTTTTCTAGAGAGCTCGAGTTTCTCATCCGATTCGGATTCCGATTCCGCGCGGCGTACGTTTCGTGTCATTGCTCGCCGACCCGCTTCTATTTGTCGAGTCTTTAATTTGAATTTACATGTTCCAAATTTCATTAGCTAAAACCATGTTAAAGCTTCAACTTAAACCCACCAATCAATCATAAATACATATAAAACAATAGCTATGCAGTCAAACACTCACTACACACAAAACGTCTAGAATCACAATCATTGGAAATCAACATTATTTAGAAACAATACCGAACTCTTAAGAATCAGTAAAGACCGATCAAATTATGCTAAATTATCAATCCAAAACTCACCAATTAAGCACATGCTCCTCCTGAAAAATATTTTATGATAACCTAATCACTTTTTTCGGGTTAAACTGAGGAAAATAGCATATGAAAACAAAATTACCAATCCATGATGTTTGCACATAAGAATCTCTCAAATGAACGATACACGAGGCCATGACACTTGGCGAAATAGAGGGTTTCAAACTCAGAATCTTCCTCTTTCTCGCCGAGAGAAATATTGGGGGAAATTTCTCAGTGGAGTTGACTCCAAGTTCAAGCAAGCAAGTAATCAATAATCTAATAATTAATGATTCTTGGGTATGTGAAAAATCAATCAAACTCAACTCAATTTCCTTAAATCTTCATCTACATGACAACATATGAACTGAATTTGAGGATAAAAATGAAACTATCGCCTACCCTGTTATGAGGTTTGGCGAGATAAATAAAAAAAAAGACCACCACAGATAAGAACAAAACCTTAAAAAATTCCAAAATGTAAAAATTGACCCAATTGAATTAATTCTCAGTTTGAGCAAAGTATTATATCAACAACTTAGAAAATCAAACCCAAATCAACTGAATTTCCAAGATAATCACCCAACTTTAAACAATTCTAAAAACTGTTCAATTTGAGAATTGACTCCAAATTCAAGCAAGCAATAGGTTACTAATTAATTGCAATTGGATATTTGAAAAACAATTCAAACCTAATTTGTTGAACATCACCAGACCGATGACCCAGAATTCCGATGTATCGCAATTTATAGTGCTCCACCAGAACCCATCTCCCATCGTCCCCGAATCTCGACGTGAGAATAAAAAACACGCCAATTCACACTTCTTCTCCATGAATTACAGATGAAGAAAAAAAAGGATAAAAACCTCAATTTGTGCTCTATTGTGTACCTATTTCCACTATACTCACATCCGGTTAGGGTGAGACATGATGACCATATGTGAAAGGTCTTTCGAGATCTTGCCCCCCTTCCCTACCAAATCCCTCGACTCCATAGATTTCGGAACCACAGGATTAAGCTCTTTGGAACCCAATAGATCCCGAGAACGGCGTAATAACATACCCAAAAAACATATAGTTATGGATTTGTAAGATTCGAAAATTACCTGAGCGTCGGAAACATAAGGCTGACAACGCAGAGATTGACGAAGGTGTTGTCTTCGATGTTGACTCCATCTCTACCGTGACAAATCTGAAACGGGATGTCTCGGCCAACCATTTATACCATAAATTTAGTTACAAATTGAAAATTCATTGAACAAAAAAAAAATGTGCGCAACGGATTTATAAACATACGGTTAATAAAACTATTTTCAAACAAAGGATGATATGCACCCGTTCGCACCAGCACCCCCACCCCGTTCGCGCAACAACAGGACCTCATGTGTCAACCTCACAAAAACATATCACAACCATAAATAAAAAGTTATGCATAACCAATTTGAGACGATAAACATGTCCATCAGTAAAAATCCAATAGATGTAACATTTTCTTGTTACTTTTTATCCGTTTCTTTCATCTTCTTGTCTGCCCATAGGATAAATCTACACACAACACAATCGTATGTATTTTTATTTCCATCATGTTATTGTTTGCACAAAAACAACATAATACAATTTTCTCCTTTCAAGTTTTGAACCGTTTGAGGTACTCTGTATCCTTGTTGCGGCCGAGAATCTCCACCTGAACTCAATCTTGGATCAATTATATATGCAACTTGCATCGTCAATGTAGAATAAATTATTATATGCATCAATATTTTTGCTGAAACATGTACACAATACAATGTGCATACATTGGTTTTAATTTCTTACACAGAATCACAAGACACTTTCACTTTTCACTAACATACATATATGCATACGTACTGCACTACTTTCATTCATTTATTATAATTTTCATTAAAAGGTAAAATATCAATAAGTGGGAAAAGGTTGCATTAGGTCTTGATTTTCCTTTATAAGGTTGCTTCTGAAAGTGTACTTATCTAATAAGTAATAACTCTCTAATTCATACACTTGACTTCAATGAAGTAGGTGACCAAACATGCAATCTATATCACAATTAGTTATTTAGTTTATAATACATTAATATAATTTTAGAAGATTGGTTAATAGAAGATTCATCTCATGTACCATGTAATGGTCATTTCTACAATCAACAGAAGAGATAGTCTACTCTATTCTCCTATCTTTCGTCACAATACAAAATAAGTCACTCTCAATTTTAGTTTATTTATGTTCTCCTAATGCCACCTCCAACTTGTACATGAGCACTCCCTCTTCCTATAATTTTCTAAATTTTTCTTCTGAAAACTAATCTAATCCATAAAATTCAAACAGATGTCTTCGTCGAAAATCAAAATTTCCTCGTACAAACGTTACCTATCATCGATTGAAATTAGAGCATTTAACAAATTCCCACCTCCAATAACCCCATACCTAGAATCATAAACATACATAAACGAGTGCCCAAATTATAATCAATGAAGAACGTTGAAAAATTTAAACCCGAAAAAAAAGTCGCAAGAAATCAGGATCAATACGTACACAGACACAGCAGGAGAGATGGTGAATCACAATTTCCTTGAATTCGATAGTAGCAGAAGGAGAAGCAGAAGTGAGCCAAGCTCGATTGCCATTGTTGTCGTCACGCTTCTGCGTGGAAAAGAAGAGCTGGCCGAACCCGAAAATGGGTAAAGAGCAGACCGGGACGTTGAGGACCGGAGTGACCCTAACGTTGGCCGAGTAGGATCGCTCCATGCCTCAGTGCTTGAATCTAGGTCCGCCATTGAAGCTGCTTGGGCTGGTCGAGCTTCTCTCCAAGCTCTGGAACAAGATTTTGCCTGACGAGTTCATTCTCGGGCTGTCCACCGAAACTCCCCTGCTCGCCGCCGATCGACGTAATGGGCTCCTCCCGGTGGCGGTTGGGGTGGTGGCGGCGGGTCTGATGAATATCATTCTTGGTGGGTTATGGTTCTAGTTTGCGGATTTAAAGAGGTTGGGAAGCCAAATGATTTGAGATATTTTATTTATGTTTTTATAAAAACCAAACAGATAAGCCCCACAGAGAGAGAAATGTAACAGACACCAATCTCAGTTCAATTATTTTCAAAAGAACTGACGCGCACAACCGCCATCAAATAAATTACTTCATACCCATCCTCATAGCAAGAACACAAATGAAACCATATACTAAATTCTATATAATTCCTAGCCAGCTGACAATCTTGTAAGAAACCAAATAAAATAAATGGAACAAACAAGGACACACGATATACAAGTAAAACACGCATAGCTATTATTCCAAGGTGGTGACCATGTGCAATCTCTAACTGCAAATGACATCAATATGTCTCACTATAGAGGTCACTTGAATGAATCGAATGAATACATTCATGGTCACAAATCGATGCATCAACTAATGCCCGACTGTTTTGTTTAGTCTTAGGTGAAACATGGGGAAATTTGTTTATTTCTCCTATCATCTTTTTTATTCAAGCCATTACGGTTAGATTTAGATTGCCATGTTCTCTCCCTAAACCGGGGCAATATTCAACATATCATTTTCTTATAAAAATCCATACGTACGAGGAAATAGATAAATCACGTGAGCCAGAGAAAAAGAGAACAGGAAATTCAACTCACGTGAAAAACTTTGACAAATGTGTGCATGTGACGTAGAGCAGGTTCTCCCATGTCAAAAAACAATTTTAAAGCAAGTGTCCGAGCAAATGTAGGACAAGGCAAAATTTCAAGAGGAGCAAACATGTCGTGTCCACTAAGCTCTTTGCACTTAGTATGACTTAGAACTGCATAAAAAGATGTCCCCAACAAATTATATGCCCACATAGATGTTTCGGAATACATAACAATAAACTAATGCAGTCATAACCAAAGGGGCTACTAAAACTTTTGAGCTAGCATTTGAAGAAACTACCAAACTTGGAAAACACTCATTTCAACTGAAAAAAACTCTTAGTTTGAGCCCTTAAAATATGGTAACTGCGAGACTATTTCTTTAAATGTCTCTAAATTAGATGATCAATTCAATAATTTTGTAATGACACTTAAAACAATTTTGGCTACCTTTTATACATCTCATGTTGCATTTTAATTAAAATTGGCACAAGCACTACAAGTTAGAAAGAAAAAAATAGTACTCTGCCTCATCCATAAAAACTAAGCAGTCAAGGAAAAAATCGAGGGATGATTGAAATTTCACCATATAAATTCTATAAGGATACCACTCCAATGCTAAGCAATTCCAAAACAAGAAAAAACAACACACCCCATTTGTATCATATCCAAGATCCAATCTTCACAGTCCAACAAATTATCCATATTCAATTTTAAAAATTTCAAAAATTCGTCGATATTTCTTCATTGAGAAGAGTTTTGATTGGAAAAAAAAATAAAAATTTTGAATTTAACTCACACTCCTAAGTTAACTAAATGAGACCAGGCCAATATTAGACATATAATTTAAGCACTTAAACCAGTCTTCATTGTAGATCTTACATCTTGTTCAAGCTGTCGAATTTCTCATTTGTGACTTGTCTTCCAAACACCACCTTACTGATCCCATATGACAATTACCAAAAAAAAAGACAGTAAATTGATTTAAGCTAAAAATGTATAAAAGAGAATAGGAGAAAATTAAGTACTTGGTGAGATCGAGCAGCTGAGCGGTGAGCTAAGTAAATGAACTCAACATTTGGCTCATAAACCCAACAAAAATCAAGACAAGATTAGAGTAAGAAGAACATTTAAGAGAAAGAATGTGATAGCATGAATAATCAAGACCAAAATGGTAGATTATGATGTTATGAGTAAACTATGGAGTATATAGTAATATAGTATAACGGGCGCCCAAATTTCAGCGTACTTGCAAGAAATTAGCCCTGGAACCACCTTCACTAAAAGGTATCTATCAACTATGTTGAGGGTAAAGGTAAAGAATTTCAGGCATGAGCTCAAATTCGCCGTGAACATCAATCAACAAGTCCCTCATCTTGGAATTGATCTCAAGTTGTGAATCCATGTAGTCGTGTACTCAGCCCTCCTCATAGGACATCAAATCATAATCAACCATTAGAGGCACGCTGCGCGACCTAAAAACATGGGAAATCAATGGCACAAATATTTGAAATTAGTACTACCTTAGTGAGCTTGTGGAACTGATAGATGTTATCAATGTACTCAACCATTGCCAGTTCATTGTCAGTTTGTCTGCGTCAATGTCTTGTACCGGATCCTTCAGCTTGTTTGGGATTCCATAGGTTGCCTATATTGTGATCAAAACCCAAAAATTAGAACACAAAAACAAGAAACCAGCTCATCATCAATTTTAAAATGTAAAAAAAAACAAGAAAGCAGCACATTAACAAGATTAAGTTAAAAAAAAAATTTGAAATGCAAACACAAGAAAACAGCACGTGAACATGATTAAATTCAAAATAGCAACCAACAATTGAGGTCAAAAGCCAAAACTAACATGCAAAAACAAGAAGAAAAAAAACAACTACGAACAAGATTAAACCCAAAAAGGCACCCCCTTATTTATATAAAACCACAAAATTAGAACACAAGAACAAGTAAACACAACACATAACAAGACTAAAAGTCAAGGTTTTAGATGTGTAGATAGATACTGACTTTGCTCCTAGCAGTGAGTACTAAAGTAAAGGTGTTGACTTTAGCCATAGAAGACATGTTTTTTCCAATCTTCCCGCATCAGGCTTAATGGTAACATTGTCCTCTTTGTCGGAGCTAATCACTATCACCGTGTCCTCGGGTTTTGGTTTATGAGGCACCCTCTTCTGAGCAGCAACACTTTTCTTGTTCTTTTCTACTATTGCTTGTGCCTTTGCCAACCGCTCGACACCAAACTTTGTGGTGGGTCCTACAATCTAAGTCTGAGCAATTCTGTAGAATGTTTTAGAAATGCTCATTAGACACTGAAGCAAAACACATTAAAATGATAAAATAAACAAAAAATTGGGAATTTTTGAGGAAAATAACATAATTATCAGAAATCAAAACCAATATTTCATGAATGAAAATTTCAAACAATATAAATATCATATGCAAATTGAATAACCACACAAACCCACAAAGAAATTGAAAAGGTGCACCTTAGACCACAACATCTAATTAATCTAATCAAACCCAAAATTTTGTTTGGAAAAATAAAAAATAAAAACTCATATCCAAATCAACAAAATATACACAAAAATGAAGACCAATTGAGGAACCATACAAACCTACCCAGAAGGAAACCGTAAACATTCAGCTTGAGACCCCAAACAAGTTAATCCGGCCAAACCGAAATTTTTGTTCAATCCAAATCAAAATGAACAAAATAGAGAAACACACCTTTGAACACTCCCTCTAAACCATAAAACACAAATTCGAACATGTCAGAGACGAAGATGGTGATTCTGATCCCGACGAAGACATTGACAACGGAGGAGGGCAATGGAGCCTCAACTTCGGGATCATCGGAGACGGACAACCGGAATATTCATGAATCGTCGTGCAAGAACCCCGGCCCTCTCGGCGATGCGAGGCATGATATTTATTTCTCCTCCGAATCAAGAGCGCATAGAGGAAAATAACCTAAACAAACCCTACGCAACCCAACAACAATATATAGGGCGAAAAAAATATTCAAGAACCAAATAAATCAACCAAGAAAGAACATCAAAGGACGCGACTAAAACATAAATTTGGGGGAAGTTATTTAGAAAATATCTGATGCACATGATACCTTTCATATAAGAATAAGAATTTATAAAACATAGAATTTAAGGCGGTTACCAAAACCGCTTTGTAAAAAAAACACATGTTGGCGCCTTCACCCCCATCCCATACACGTCAATCAAGAACCCAAGTGTCAACCTCACAACAAACCAATTTAAAGAGATTGGGAAGCCAAAAGATTTTAGATATTTTATTTATGTTTTTATAAAAACTAAACAGATAAGCCCCATAGAGAGAGAAATGTAACATGCACCAATCTCAGTTCAGTTAATTTCAAAAGAACTGACGCGCACAACCGCCATCAAATAAATTACTTCATACCCATCCTCATAGCAAGAACACAAATGAAACCATATACTAAATTCTATATAATTCTTAACCAGATGTCAATCTTTTAAGAAACCAAATGTCATGATAAGAATACTCCTAAACCATTCCCTATTCCCATTATATATAAGTTAGATTAGACGTGTTTTTGTTTGTTGGGTTCGTCATTGTTCTCATGCCTTAATGACATTATTGGGTTTCGTCACTATTCTCATGCCTTAATAACTTTGAGTTTTGACATTTATGAATCATTATATGTGATTTCTATGATTTTAGTTGTGGGTGTGGTGGGAATTATAAAATATATAATATTTTTGGAGGGTGATTATTGTTGTATGGGAGAGAGAGAGATTCATATTATTTTGGCCTAATAAAAGATTTTATTAAATTATTAAATATTTAATAATTTCTTAACTAACTATTTGAAAAGACAAATATATTCTTAAATTTGTTAATCAAGGGAGGGTAAAACGATAATTTTATATTAATCAAATTATAGTTTGATCTTTTCATTAGACCGGGTTGAACCAGAAAACAATAAAATTGAACCGTTTCAATTTTAGGGGCAGTTTAGTTATTTTTGGTATTTTAGGGATAAATTGTCTCAAAATGATAGTTATGTACTGAAAAAGGAGAAAAAAGGTTTGAAGATGGAAGTCATAAAGTGATATAGTTAGGTGTACAAAAATTTCATTTTTCCTAAAAATAATTACTCAATATAGGAGAGCATGAGTCAAGTAGAGATTTTTTAGCCGTTTCCAGCCTTGTATGAATTCAATATGGCGAGTTGGGCTTGTGTTTAAACTCTGGGTGGATTCGCTGGTTGATCCGACTAAACAAATTGAAATAAATGTTACCTTTTCTTGTATCTTAATTTTGGCCCAAATGAGTATTGAGACCAAGAATTAAAACTAATTATCAACAATTAAAGTCAAAATTAAGACTTAAACCATCATACATGAATAAATGAACAAAACAGAACTCTAAATCAAACCTTATAATTATCAGCCCAAAATAAATTCAAGCTTCAACTCTAAATCAACTATGGAATAAATGGTGATGATAGACTACAATTCAACATGTTGGATTGGGGAAAGTTCGACATGAGTAACCTGTTAACAAGTTTTAATATCACTAGATTTGTTAACAAGTTTAAATATCACTAGATTTATTATTTTTGATCAAATACTTGTTCAGATTTCACCAGATTGGGTCTTAAAGTTAGTGAATAGAAGTGAGTTACTGGGTTTACTCTGCTCCTGCCTCTTGTTATTATTGATTTTGTTGAATATGTGTTTTAAATTTATAAAAGGGGTATTAATTGATGATAATAATAACATAGTAGATGAACTACCTTTTATCAATTATTTGGTAACTTTGAATAGGGATGACACCATTTCCCGTCTTTGGCAGGGATCCAATATCCTACCCTAGTTCGGAGCGAGGAATTCTCGAATCCAAATGAGAATAGAACAGAGACGGCACAAGATATCCCTCAAAAATATTTTAATTAAAGTTATATTTTAAAATGCATGTTTGATGAAAAATAATATGTTTAAATAATATTGTATAATACATATTTAATGAAAATAATAATATTTCAAAGTATGTTTTTTATTACAAATTTTATTTTAAAATAAATAAATTTTAACATAATTTTTGGTTGGAACTGAAAATCGAGAATTCTCATACCCGACGGAAAATTCTCACCCTGTTAAAAACGAAAAATTCATGTCACGTTTCTTACGAGTATGGGGATAGAATTGTCAAATCTGTCATGATCTCAGTGCTATCCCTATTCTTGAGTCAAATAAAATTTGAAGGATTGGAGGGGATACTTATGAGATTTAAGACACACATTTTTATAAAGGAGTTTGTAGGTTCAAATCTTTTTGAGTGTATAAGTTGGAAAAGATTTTTTTGGGTAGAATAAGAAAATGACGTAATTATTCAAAATTATTTTGTAAGGATTATAAGAGAATTTAGGGAGAAATGAAAAATTGTTATGATTAGATAACAAATAAACAAACAGTAGCATTCAGTAACCCGGGTTAGAGCAACCCCAAGGCGATGCAAGGAAACCTCGAGTCCCAAACAGTAATGAGTTCCCAAATTGAGTGATCGTCCCCAAATCACAAGAGCACGCAGTGAGGTTTTTGTAGGTGAAGGTGGGTAACGATGCAGCGATGGTGGTCAAAGCTCCGGTCTGTGGCCGTCCAAGCTCCTCCCTCTTTCTCCTCTTCCCGCCGCCTCCTCCACTCCCCTCCTCAACTCCTCCACCCTCCCTACACTCCCACAATATTTAGATCCATTTTGAACCCAAATGTTACATCTCTTCGCGCCTTTCCTTCGCCTCCTCTACCCCTCTCGGTTAGTATGGATTTCCTCTCCTCTCCCCTCCTCTTCTTTTTTGATTGTTTGGTTGCTGAGAATTGACTTTATGTTGTTCGAGAATGTTGGGGCTTTTTATGCTTTCAGTGACAAGTTTGAATTTTTGGTGACTTAGCTGATGCAAGTTCGGCATGTTTCTTCAAGAGAGAGGAAGAAGAGGAGAAAGCCTATGACTCCAGTCGTTTCCAAGGTTAAGAAGATCAAAATGAAATTTTACTCGTAAGTTGTTAATGCTCCTGCCAAGTTATTTTTCCTATACACAATGAAATGTTGCTAATTGTATTACTTCTCCCAAATTGGGAGTGCAGCTCTTATAAATCCAGGTTTAGGACTTTGAGTGACGGGACTATCCGACGCTGGAAGGAGGGGAAGCGACACAATGCTCACGTTAAGGTACTTTGTTTACTTTGTAGTTCAGTTGATTCTTGTGAATTTGTCCCAAGTATTTGAATGAGATGAGTAGTAACTTGGACAGTGATTTGGTTGATTCATTCTGCATAATGAAATGCAATGCTGCCACTGCTTTAGTCATCCGGCTAGTTAATGTCTGTTCTGTTAAGTTGGATATTCTCGTTGGTCTCATGTCATGCCACATTTTCTATCACTATAATTTATACCATACCTTTGTACACCAAATGAGCTTCATTTTTTGCTTTTCATATAGCATCCTCGAAATCGTTGTGTTCTTAATCCAATCTTTTGACATTTAGACATGGTGAAAGAAATTCCTCTAACATAATGCCATCTTAGTCCATTAAATAAGTGTCCTACTTTCCTAATTTGAATGTCTTAAAACGATGTCTGCTTTCTTTCTATGGAGGTTAAGTATGCATGAAATATCAACCATACCCTTCTCATTGGTTAGTTACCACTCCCTGGTGAGTTATCACATGGAAGGATATGAGGGCATTGGTGGAAAAGAATTCCAATTTCACTTGTCCTTAATGATTTCAAAACAACTAATAGGACTCTCATTAAGGGATAAAGAAAGTAAAGCCTAGTTCTAAACTAAAGAAATATTGAATACCTTATTGAAATGTAGCATGACAGACCAGTACACAGCACTTACAAGTGGTTGAACTTGTCCTTACTGTTCTTTAAGTCTCTCTAACCATTACAGATGTTCATAGCAAGCTGTTCTTTAGATATAATTTTCCAATTTGATCCAAGGAAACTTTTTACAGGAAGATTCTCATACCATCGGAATATTTTTTTCCTCATTCTCTTAGTTTATCAATTTTATATTTACATGAAAACTTGCAATAAATTTGAGTTTATTATGCCTCGGTGAACATTCCAACAATGAAGAAAACAGGCGGTCATGGTTTGTCAAAGCTTTGAGGTGCTTTACAAGAGTTAATTTATTTAAACAAATGCATTAGGAGGGTATACTGTTCCTATAAATTTGGTGCACCATAAAGATTCTAAGATTTGGCTACATAATTTGAGTTTCTATAAAGGATTGAAATTATTTTCTTATTTTTATAAAAAGTATTAGCATATTACTGATAACTGTTAGGTGTCCACTTTGTGAGTCCATGTCCTGCATCTGATAAATATGAGGTTGAAGAAAAGTTAACTTACACGGTGTACTTATGACCTACTAGGCTAGCCTTTTGGGTCAAGGTGGGTTCCAATATGTATATCATGTGATTCCTTTGTCTTGCTACTCCTTGGCAAGATACGTTACTTCCCATCAATAGTACAATAGAACCTAGAAGCAAGGTTTAAAATTGCGGAAATGAACTTTGAGGCATTTTTCCTTAGCAATGCGAGGCGTAAGCCTCAGTGATAAGATAAATAATAATAAAAAAATATTCTCTCTTTTAATTTTATGTCAAACAACAAGTAATTTCGTACTAAGAATAATTAATAAATAAAACCAACAAAACATAAACAACTATAGATTAAGAAAAAATCAGGTAAAAGCAAATAAAAAATCAGCTAAATAAGCAAAAAATAAAAATCATCAAAGAATTAACAAAAATTAAAAGAGATGAGAGGGTGGGAGAGAGGGAGAAGAGTGGTCGGCTAGAAAAGGAGCTGCCGGATGGAGGTGTTGCTGATTTCTCTTCTAATTCATGTTTTAATTTTGTTTTCCTTAGATTCGTTAGGTTAACTTTAGCTTCTTAGTTCTTACTAACTTAAAAGCCTCAATAACAACATTTAAAGAAAACTCAAATATAAAACTTTCATAAAAAGCTTTTAAAAATTTAAATTTTAGCCTACAATTTGAGGCGTAAGCCTCAACCGCCTTAATACCTAAGGCGCGAGGCGTAAGCCTCGACGAAGCCGAGGCATTAGCCTCGGTACACAGATGAGAGGCATAGCCTCAAAGGCTGTTTACGACAGCCTCACCTTGAGGCGAGCCTCAAGGCATAAACATCAATAGTTTTTTTAAACCATGCCTAGAAGGACAATGTGGATGTTGAATTACTAGGGAGAGTAAATCTTGGTTAAAAAAATTGCTCCTTAGTATACGAGGGCCAAATTGGCCCTTAATCATTGATTTACCCGATCTAAAGGTGATTTTGGTATCTCTTTTTTTTCCATTATAAACAGTGGTAAACAATAGCTTGATTTTACTCAAGAAGCAGAGTGACCAAATATGCATCTCAAAATGACATCATTTATACCATCTTCAGAATTGAAGTAAAACTCTCGAGTCTAAACTGAAACATGATTATGATTGGCTTTTCTTCTTGCAAGTTTCTCATACTGTGATGTGCAAACAATAAACTTCCTCCATATTTTTTCTGGATATTGTCATGAAACAGCTAGTTGGATGAAACTGACAAACTTTTGTTTGAATGCAGTCTAAGAAATCAAAGCGCAGACTTAGAAAACCAGCTCTTGTCCCTGCGGCTTATGCGTTGGTCATGAAGAAGCTAAACTTCTGTGGCTAAAACATTAGAAATCCGCAAATTTCCTGGCATCGAGAGGAAGACATTCTCACCTGCCCTCTTTTGGTCTAATATTGTATCACATTTCAGAATTCTTAACACAAACAAGTCAGAGCACTGTTTTTGCTGCTGAATGACTAGAATTGTTTGATTTTTGATGCCTTTGGTGACTAAATGACATCCAGAATATAATATGTTGAATGTGTTATTTTCCAATGCATAAAATCCAGACTGGTGTCTAGGAACCAGCCCATGCACAACCATGCATTTTACCATTTGTTTGAAGCAACTTAGATCATATTTGAGTCTGTGAGTCATATTTAATTGGAAGCTAAATCTAAGAAGAAACAAAAAAAATATTAGGACTTGGAGAAAGGAAAGATGATAGGAAGCAGAGGGATGCATTTGATTGAGGCCTTAAGGTGGAAGGGAATATTCTGGTGTCACCTACAATCCTCCGTCGCTCGCGGAGATTTCACAACGTGTCATTGCTTGTTAGGACCACCGCCCGCCACCGTCTGTTTGCCACCACCCAGTGGGTGTGCCACGTGATTCCCCTTATATTCTATTCCCTCCTTTGCCGGCGAATATTCCATGCTGGCATCTACATGTCACTCCCCTCAATCCACCCTCCGTTTGTTTCTTGATTTTAGATGGACGGGTGGAGATGTGAGTGAGGTTCATGTATTCATGGATGCTGTTAGTTTACTATTCATGTTGCCTCAGATTCCTCGCCGAGCTTTCCTCTGGTTTTAGCTATAAAGAAATGGGATTTGCAGCAGTTTTTTGTTTCTTGGACGTTGTTAGGAACAACAAGACAGAGACATCAAACATTAACATAAACATATTTGTTGTCATTATTATTAATACAATACAATACAATATTCCCTCTTGCACTTTGAGGGGACGCGGCTTGTTATGTACACATCTCTCTCTCTTTTTTCTCTCACCAGCTTTTATTTTGTTTTTTCTCTCTTTTGCTTTTGGACCTTGATCTTCTTCTGCAGTGAAAACAAAGAATTGGGGATTTAAAGGGGAAAGAAGAAAAGCTAAAGCTTCTTTGAGAATTTCGAATTTGCTTTCCAAGAAAAAGAAGGGACCTGAGGAGGAGTATAAATATTAGCTGGAGTTGAGAGTCTTGTTTTCTATGGAGAGCATGTTTGGTGGCGGCGACCCGATGGGAGGGGGGCATTTTGGGTACGAGAATGGGGTGATGATGACCAGAGACCCGAAGCCGAGACTGAGGTGGACAGCTGATCTTCATGATCGGTTTGTGAGTGCAGTTACTAAACTTGGTGGCCCTGACAGTAAGTGATACACATTTTAGTTGGTGAGGTGGATTGGTTTCTGAGTTGATCTTAATATCTGTTTGGTTTTCAGAAGCTACTCCCAAGTCAGTTCTGAGGCTAATGGGCATGAAGGGGTTGACCTTGTATCATTTGAAAAGCCATTTACAGGTATTCATTCCTCAATCACTTCACTGCCCTTTTTCTCGCCTCCACCTATCAGTGTGAGCTTTTAGGTGAATCCCATATGTCATTTTGGATGGCCAGTATGATAATGATATGTCTCTGGTTATTGATGTATAGAAGTACAGACTTGGGCAGCAGTCACGGAGACAAAGCCCCACAGAACAACACAAACATTTAGATAACGGTGTCTGTGGTGAGTGCTTGTTAGCTTCTACAGTATATCTGTTCCTTCGTCTTCTTTTCAACAGAGGTTCAAGCAATTGGTTTCATTTCTTGTTTAATTTTCTGACACCTCATATATATATATATATATATATATATATATTGAATTCAGGGAGTTCATATGTTCATTTCAGTAATCAGGGCTCTACTGCCAATTTATCAAACAGTGGAAATCAACAAGGGTAAGATCTCACAATTCTCAACTATTTTTTTTCCTGCAAATAACAATGATAATAACCATTCAGAATCATCCTCGATCAACATCTTAAATCTAAGTAGTTTGGATGTTATTAACATCTCAAATGTTGCTCTGCACACACACATGCTTTGGCCTTTGTTGTTTGTGTTGCAAGCAAACAAGAGAAGTTCACGGTTCACCGAGTTGGACGGACATAACAGCATCTCGGAAAACAAGGGAATTGTCTCAAGTGCACGAATCATAGAGTGGGAATCAAGCATCTGCAATAATATTGTCAGAAATTGAAGTAATGAGAATCAAATGCATAATATTTTAATCCCTTCATTGATATACAAGGAAAAGCAAGCCCCATCAAGTCATAAAATAGCAATCTTTTGTCTGCATTGAGTTCTTTGGATTCATTAGCCATCAGAACATCTATCGGATTCTTTGAATATGGAAATTGGGCACATGCATGCATGTGCACCGAAATCACCTTGTCTCATTACTTGCTTAAGTTATTAAGTTTGTTTTTTCTTGAATATACTGTAATCACAAGTACTGATTCGATTGCTGTCATTCTCGAAGCAGAGAAACCCCGGTAGATGAAGCATTGAAGTGCCATATTGAAGTGCAGAAAAGATTACAGGAGCAACTTGAGGTGTGCATTTTATATTTTATGTGTTTAAGTCTCCAAGCAAAAGCGCAAGGCCATTGATGTTGTGATTCTGAGGAAACACGTCTTTGTGTTACAACAGGTTCAGAGGAAGTTGCAAATGAGAATAGAAGCGCAAGGGAAGTATCTGCACGCTATCTTGGAGAAAGCTCAAACGAGCCTGTCGCTGGACATGAACAGCTCGGGAAGTCTGGAAGCAACGAAAGCTCAGCTGACCGACTTCAACACAGCTCTGTCGAGCCTCATGGAGAACATGAGTGAAGGTGGCAAAGAAAACGTAATAAGGATGAGCGATGGTTATAAGAAGAGTAATGGAGAGGCTTTCAGGATATTTGAAGGACAAGAAGAGAGGAAAGACAATGGTAATGGTGTTAAGATTGAGGGAGGTCCAATAGACTTTGACTTGAACACCAATGGTAACTTTGATTTTGTTGGTGGCAATTGGAGCTGAAATGTCAACTCCCTGATAGTAATTTTGGTGTATGCTCAAGACAAGACTCTCACACTAAGCTGTAAATTCAAGATGTTTACAACTGAAGTGTTCTCCAAATTATGTAGGAGATGAGTGGTGTTGTCATTCTTACGGACATTTTGATTAGAAAATTGCCATTTTTGTTTTAATTTTCTGCTCGATTAACTTGTGTAAGCAGTTCACATGTGGGTTTCAAACCCCACATCAGATAAATAAGATATCAGTTTTTTCAGTGACTTCCGTTGTATTTAGTGATTCATTTGTTACTTCTTTTTATCAAATCTCCTTCATCATCACTGTTTAAATATATGAACTTGTGATCTAGAGGTTCTCACTAATTTATGTTTGGTAAAGTAACAAAAATACTATCCCTTTCTATACAAGAGTGGCCTTGAAGGTTCTTGGGAGAATTACATATAATCACGGATTGTCATAAAGTTTTTGTATAGAACGACGATAAACAACAAAATACTAACAATCACCACAGTAAAGTATACAATTTTGTTGGAACTATGGTAAACAAAAAAGGTGAGGTATTTCGATTTTTTTTATTTTTTGGGAGGGGGGGGGGGGGGGGGGGGGTGGGGTGGGTTCATTTGCTTTTAGAGAAAAAAAGAGAGAATAGAGGAGTAGAAGGTACTTTGGACCAACTCATGTTGGAGCAAGTGGTATGATCGATTATTGTTAAAATATGTCTCTTTCCTATCTCTGAGCAAGAAGTATACGACAGTTGCCCGCTCCAGCACAGAGTCCGAATATCGTGCTATTACTGACACTACCTCTGAGCTCCTCTGGCTTCAGTGGCTACTTCATGAAATGAGCATTACTCATAACTCAGTCACTCCTATCTATTGCGATAACCGAAGCGCCATTCAAATCGCTCACAATGATATCTTTCATCAGCGCACCAAACACATCGAGAATGATAGTCACTTTATAGACATCATCTGATGCAGAGCACTGTCACTCAATGCACTGTCCCCTCGGACGAACAAACTGCTGATATTTTCACAAAACCCCTTCTTCCAGGGCAATTCACTTCTTCACAAAACCTCTTCAACGGTTTCCTCTCTCCATTAAACAATAACAAAAATCCAATCAATTTGAATCAAACATAATCAGGAATTTGAACAATAACAATAATCTAATCAATTTGAATCAGTCATCAATTTGAACAATTAAAAACTAAACATAGCAATTCAGTTCAGTTTAGTTCATTTCAATTCAATCGAATCTAATAAATTTGAAACCCCAATCGCGACCCCCAAGCTCCCACAAGCTAACCGATGGTCACTCACCTCTTGAGCCAATGGAACTGCAATTTCCGGGCATGCCTGAGCACACCCAAATTCTGCCGTCCCACAATGCAAAACTTCGCTTTGCCGGTTTCGCGTGTCTGCTTCGAACCGGAGGGGCCGTCAAAGGTTATCACACAGAGAGAACCTAGGACGATGACTCCCCCAACCCCTTGACAGTCGAAATCAAAGGGAATATATACTAAAAAGACCGTGTGCTAGCTATCGAGATGATAGTATTACAAAGAGTTCATTTATATTCCCTAATCTTCTTGAAGCCAAATTTTCCAATAAAGATGATGTCATAAAATTCATTTCAATGACAACATATCACACTCTATTGAATTCAAACATGGTCGACATTGGTTCGTCAGACATATGCCTTTAAGTATTCATCCATTCTAGTATACTCAACTTCTGGATAAAGCTTTGAAGCTTCTTCTTCTCCTTCACCTTCTTTCAGCTCGGAAACCAAACACCCTTCATAGTATATGTGGTAACAATGCCCCACTGCTACCTGCCCTCCATAATCCATCCCTGCAACCACAAACTGGGTTAACCGATAACATTGCAATTGATATGTAAAATGAATGTTCAAATAAATGTTGTGTCAAAAGTCTAACATTCTAATAGATGAAAGAAGCCAAACAATGTCTTATATTAGAGATATTTCAACCTTTAGTGTGACAAATAGTTGAACAAGCATTTGATGACACTGTCTCCATTAGAAATTTACAAAGAAGTGCACGATGAGTAAGTGGAATTTAAGAATAAAGGTGTACGATGAGATTGCATAGTTCAATCCAACCATATTTCAGGAGACCAGCAGGAAGGACCAAAGACTTTAGTAAGTTGTCAAGATAAGATTGACATCATAATTAGTGCGACAAAGTAACACAAATGATGAAGGCAGGGGTTAAAGGCAAGTCAATACCTAAACCCCTTAAATCGCTCACCTCTTAATAACCAACACCAACTAAGCATGGTGTGTGGCCCCCACCCTTGGACCCACTAAGGTGGCCAGCCACTTGGGCTTATTGGGCCTTATTTGGGCCCTTGTTGGGTCGGTTAGGTGACCTCATGGGCCGAGCCCAATGGGCTCGCCCATGTGTCGCGTGCCGTGTCCAAAAGTTATCCGACCCTTTTTGTCGTTACTTATCAAACAAAGTCCGACGCGACATCGACGAAAATCTCAGTTTTCTCGATTCGCTAATTATTCTCTCAAACCGAACCCATGGTCCAAAACCTTCAGTTTTGTCCATGTATTGCTCCTCAAGAAACGTTAAGGTTTTCTTGTCTCAAGTTATCCATCTTGTATGTGTGTGACCCTCCAGGCTCATGCCACCGTTGGCAGATCGGCGCAAGAGATCTTTATTGCCCGATCCATCATAAGTGGTCTCCAGTAAGACATTATGATTACCCAAGGTGCATGATGATCGATGATTCGATTTAATCTTGTGCGTACAAATCACTATCCTATTATCTCTAGACATCCCGATTGATCACAAGGCATAGAGTCGCCATCCTTGTTTAATCAATCATTGTTACTTGATATGTGAGATGGCTGAGAACTGATAACCCGTATCACTGGCATGGCCATACTCTTTCTCTCAGTCACTCTTGATCAAGCGGCCTTAACGGATATCTTTCCCATACTGTAGTACGAGGGATAAATTCCTTAGTCGTCTTTCGTGTCACTCATGCAATCCGTTCCGCCACCCAATCATGCCCGTCATTGCAATCATGTTACGGAAAGCGTTAGGCGCAAGTTAAAGCCGTACGTCGACCGCATAGCGATCACAAAAACTCCTTGGTCTAAGGATATCGTGACAAGCTATCACATTTGAATATGTTCATGGCTTAATCTATGAAACACTATTCAAAGCGGGTCGTCCGATATCAATCACCTCATGATATCTATGATTTGATTCCGGGATCCCACATCCCTATGATAAGCAGAACTACGTCATTGAGAACCATCCTCATACTGGTCGCTTCAATTGAAGCGTATATTGACCAGGGACTCGTTAAGTGTTATCCGTACAGATTTATGGTTCTACTACTTTAGTGGTCATAAATCAGATCATGCTTAACATATTACTTCAACACATAAGTAATACAAAGCCATTTTATTTATGACAAATGATGATAAATATACATAACTACTAGCAATTGGACTAGGGCACAAAAATGCTATCAATCTCCCACTTGCCCCTAGTTCCAATCTAAGTCCCAGTCTATCCCCATTGCCCTAACATGTTTATCATGTTTTGCTTGAGGAAGAGCCTTGGTCAAGGGGTCGGCTGTGTTATCATCAGATGCAACATAGTGGATCTTCACGTCACCTCTAGCAACTATGTCGCGGATGATGTGATACTTCCTGAGTACATGCTTGGATCTGTCATGTGCACTGGGTTCCTTAGCTTGCGCAATGGCCCTGGTGTTTTCACAATATAAGTCTACTGGGTTAGATGGGTTTTGAATTACACCTAACCCATCCATGAAACTCCTGATCCATACAGCCTCCTTTGCTGCTTCCGATGCATCAATATACTCTGCTTCCGTTGTAGAGTCGGCAATGGTGTCCCGCTTCTTGCTTTTCCAGCTGAATGCTCCACCGTTCAACGTAAACACATATCCCAACTGACTCTTAAAGTCATCAGGGTCTGTCTGGAAACTAGCGTCGACATATCCTTTGACGACTAGATCATCATCATTTCTTCCCCCGTATACAAGAAAAACGTCTTTGGTTTTTCTCAACTATTTGAGAATTGCCTTGACTGCAATCCAGTGTTCCTCACCGGGTTTGGATTGATGTCTACTGGTACAGCTTAGGGCAAACGAGACATCTGGTCTCGTACATATCATGGCATACATTATGGACCCTATAGCCGAAGCATATGAGATCTCATTCATTCTTTTTAGCTCTACAGGTGTCTCAGCACACTGTTTCTTACTAAGCTTTATACCATGACGCATGGGCAGCAGTCCTTTATTTGAATTATGCATTGAGAATCTTCTCAGCACTTTGTCTATATAGGTGCTTTGACTCAAGCCCAAGACTCGCTTGGCACGATCTCTATATATCTTGATCCCCAAGATGTAAGAAGCCTCGCCTAAGTCCTTCATTGCGAAACACTCACCTAACCAAGCCTTTGTTAAGAGCAAGGTAGGGACGTCGTTTTCAATGAGCAATATGTCATCGACATAGAGCACCAAAAAGACTACTTTACTCCCATCTGCCCTTTTATACACGCAAGGTTCATCATCGCTCTTGATGAAGCCAAACTGTTTCACTACTTCATCAAAACGCTGATTCCAACTCCGAGATGCTTGCTTCAAACCATAAATTGATTTGAGCAACTTACAAATCTTTCCCTTATTCTTTAGATCCTCAAAACCCTCAGGCTGGGATATATAAACGTCCTTTGCTAACCTTCCATTAAGGAAAGCGGTTTTGACATCCATTTGCCATATCTCATGATTATGATAAGCTGCTACGGCAAGAAGAATGCGAATAGATTTGACCATAGCTACTGGAGAAAAGGTTTCCTCATAGTCAATTCCGTGGACTTGCCTATAACATTTTGCTACCAGTCTTGCTTTATAGGTCTGAGGTTTGCCAACCATGTCTATCTTTATTTTAAAGATCCATTTACACCCAATGACTTTTACGCCAGGGGTTTGATCCACCAAGTCCCACACTTGATTATCTGACATGGATTGCATTTCTTCCCTCATGGCTTCCAGCTATTTCTCAGAGTCGGTTCCGTCCATGGCCTCCGAAAGGTAGCTGGATCATTGTCCACTGACACCGAATCATCACCTCTAGTTACTAGGAAACCGTATCTGATAGGTGCATGACTTGTCTTTTCAGACCGCCTTGGACCGTCCTCATTAATTGTAGCTATTGGTTCTTGCTCAACGACCACGTCTGGCTCTACTTCTTCTAAGGGGTCGTCCAGTAGTTCCTGAGCGACTATCTCATCTAGAACTTCATCAAGATGAATAGTCCTCCCACTGACTGTCTTGGAAATAGATTCTTTTTCCAAGAATATCTCACCTCGGGCGACGAATACTTTGTTTTCGCTCGGTTTGTAGAAGTAGTATCCCTTTGTTTCTTTTGGATATCCGACGAAAGTGCACTTATCTGATCTCGGTTCGAGCTTGGTTGCAAGCAACCGTTTTACAGAAGCCTCGCAACCCCAGATTTTCAGGAAGGACAAAACGGGTTCCTTCCCGTACCATTTCTCGAATGATGTCCCTTCCACTGCTTTCGACAGAGCTCTATTTATTATGAACATGGCCGTTTGTAGAGCGTAACCCCAGAAGGAGATCGGGAGATCAGTGTGACTTAACATTGATCAAACCATATCCAACAATGTCCGATTCCTCCGCTCGGACACACCATTGAGTTGCGGTGTTCCTGGCGGAGTTCACTGAGATAGTATTCCACTTTCTGTAAGATGACTAAGAAACTCCAACTGTGTGATTTTTGCATATTTAATATGTATAAACCTCCTTTGGATATCGAGTTTTGCATATTTAATATGTATAAACCTCCAACTGTGTGAGCATTTCCATAAAACATGTTATTGCGCATAATATTAAAAAACCCGTTCTTAATATCAAAATAATAACCTTCTTTTTTAAGAAGGGATATTGATACAATATTCCTGCTGAAAGCAGGTACGCAAAACACATCAAGAAGTTCTATTACAAGCCCACTGGGCAAAACAAGATCAACCGAACCCACAGCAGTTGCGGTAACTCGCACGTTGTTCCCAACTCTTAGGTCCACCTCGTTTTCCCCCACATCTCTTCTACTACGCAGTACCTGCACATCCGCACAGACATGAGACTCAGCTCCAGTGTCTAGTACCCAAGCATTTATAGTAGAAAGATTTAGCTCTAATGGAATACCTGACGAAGTAGCGGCCCCACCGCCCTTCTTCTGATCTTCCTTCAGCTGCTGACAGTCCTTTTTCCAATGACCAGGCTTTTGGCAGTGGAAACAGACCGACTTCTTTACCTTCCCATTGCCCTTCATGGGCATCGAAGGTTTATGAATGAAAGGTCGTCTATTCTTCCCTGCTAGGTGCATAAGGCCTTTACCCTTATCACCACCAGCTTTGAAGCCGGATCCCTTCTTCACCATAAGAACACCTTTGGGCGCACTGCCCCTTATGCTCTTCTCGGCAGTCACTAACATGCTGTGCAACTCCGATGCGGTCTTGTCCATGTCATGCATGTGATAGTTCATGACGAACCCACCATATGCATGAGGAAGGGATTGCAAAATAAAATCCGCAACCATCTCCTTTTCCATAGTCATTCCGAGACTAGTTAGATGATCGAGATGTCCCTTAATGCGTAGGACGTGTGGACCTATGGAGTTGCCTGCTGACATTTTGCAGGCAATGAGTTCTCGGAGAACAGTGTATTTTTCAATACGTACTTTCTCCTTGAACATATCCTTGATCTATACAAACAGTGCAAAAGGATCATGGGATAGCTCCATAAACTGCTTCTGGAGGTCTGCCTCCATGCAGCCCAGCATGACACACGCAACGTCGATAGAGTCGCTAAGGTGTTTCTGGTACGCATCCTTAACGACCCTCGTTGCGTTGGCAGCTGGCTCCACCGGGAGAGCCTTGTCTAGGACGTACTCCCTGCGTTCCAACTTTAACACAAGTCTCAAATTTCTGTCCCAGTCCAGATAATTTGTTCCATTGAGCTTACACTTATCAAGTATAGCCCTCAATGACAAATTAGACGAGTTTGTTGAATTACTAGCCATTTCTACACGAAGAAAGTAAATTTAATCAGAAAAGTTGAATAAATTTACGAAGATCCGAATTAAACACCAACCATCTGATTCTAAGGTTTAGAATCTTTAAACCAAGATCCCTTATTTGTCAATTGAAGTACGCTAAGGCGCACCGCTCCAATTGACCCTTTTGGGTAGGACGTCCATCCAATTACAACCCGTGTAACTCTTGGTCAGGGTATGTGCAAAAGCACACGGCTTACCCTTCTGATGCCCCAGCTCGACCTCAGGCCGAGAATCGTGGTTGAGTCAACCAACCTTCACATATGCATCAGTTTTGTGCAGATGCTCTGCTAAGGCGCAGGACATCCCACAAGGTTGACCATTCCATATAGAACCCATTCTATCGATGCTCCGCTAAGGCGCACGACACCGAGAGAATGTTTCTACATGGGTGTGAATTTGGGTGGCATCTCACATGACTCAAATTATATTGTGATTTGGTTGTGTTTAATAATTCGAAAGTATTTTGGTACAATTACGAACCCGTCATTAACAACCCGTGTTGTGACGTTTCTAATTGTATCATATACAATCTTCTTTTGAAGTCGTCATTTGCAACCCGTGCAAACACGTTTCAAAATTGAACTCATCCATCACAACCCGTGCGATGATGGTTCACGACGCTTTAATAATGCAAACAATTAAAATCATTTTTAATCTTTGCATGTGAGGTGATGGCTTATAAACTCATAAGCTAAGCATGCAAGCATACAATAATTATCTAATAATTCAAGCAAGCATCATAAAGCGTTTAAATATGCATCAATAGCCCATCCTATTCTTAAGATTCTACGAGACATCACATCTTTTCGTTTTTATCATTCGGGCTCCCACTAGCTCTTGGACTTCCTCCAAGACCGTCATTGTGCTCGATTTTCCATCCTTCCCGACTTTGAGTAGCAATTACAATTAATACTTGGTTCGTAGACCGGACAAAAAATAATTACACTTTAAGGGCTCGAATGAAAGAATAATTACACGCTAACACTAACGGTGTGCAAACTGTGAAAGCGATAAAATTCTAATGGGCTACTAATGCATCATACATCTCACCACATCATCCAACATGTTATCACACAAACATGTTATCAAATAATATGCAATATTCCGGTTTTAATTTTGCTAAGTTGCTTGGTTGGGTTTATCGAAACTAGATCTTTTCGAAAAACGGTTTATCGAAACCGATCAAATTTGAAAGTTTTCAAAATATTGGATCGCGGTTTCATGCCACGGATTAAAAAATCAACGTGCACGAACCAAGTCGGGCCCAAGATCAATGGGCCGAAGCCCATTGGGCCGAGCCCAACATCACGGCTCGGTTTTGGGCTTTGGAAAGCCCAAGCCGAGCTTGCTTCCCTTCTCGGCCTCGGCCTAGAAGGGGGACGGCCCCGGCCTTCCCCGGCCTCCGGTGACCTCCGTCCGGTACCTCCAAGAGTCCCTTCTCGGACCTGACAAATCCAATAAAAATCTGAAAAATTCCAAATTCAATATATTTTTCAAAAATAACATATTTCATGCAATTTACCCAAAAAGCATTAAAAACATGTTATCAACAAATATGGCATGCAAATCATCATAAAACCGAAACAAGTTCAACAAGACGAAGATTAAGAGGGTTAACCACCCTCTGATACCACTGTAGGGTTTTGGAGCGTTCAAGATCATCGAGATAGCGGAAGCATA
This sequence comes from Geranium rotundifolium, assembly GCA_963920655.1. Classification (NCBI taxonomy): domain Eukaryota; kingdom Viridiplantae; phylum Streptophyta; class Magnoliopsida; order Geraniales; family Geraniaceae; genus Geranium; species Geranium rotundifolium. The sequence goes on along the minus strand of OY987313.1, from coordinate 32,158,821 downwards.
AACAAAAACAACTCCAAACCTTGTCCAAGAACATGAACCATTAAATCTCAAGGCAAAAGTTATTCCACAATAAATTTACCTTTTAGTCTTTGTTGAATCAAGAAAAAAGAACTATATGATCTTCTTCTCTAGAGCAAGTCCACACCAAGAGGATGATCCTTAAGATCCTTCACAAAGAGCCTACTAGAACTAATATGTGAAGAACAAGAGAGCAAGAAGAGAGGAGAGAGGCACTTGGCCGGCCACAAGAGAGAGAAAGGTGAGAGTGTGAGTGTCTTGAATTAATTCTTCATTTGTCTACTTCATCAACACATAAGGCATGAGTCATTAAAGTGACAAATGATGAAGGCATGGGTTAAAGGCAAGTCATTATCTAAACCCCTTAAATCACTCACCTCTTAATCAACAACACCAACTAAGCATGGTGTGTGGCCCCCACCCTTGGACCCACCAAGGTGGCCGGCCATTGGGGCTTATTGGGCCTTATTTAGGCCCTTGTTGGCTCAAACAAAGTCCGACGCGACATCGACGAAAATCTCAGTTTTCTCGATTCGCTAATTATTCTCTCAAACCGAACCCATGGCCCAAAACCTTCAGTATTGTCCATGTATTGCTCCTCAAGAAACGTTAAGGTTTCCTTGTCTCAAGTTATCCATCTTGTATGCGTGTGACCCTCTAGGCTCATGCCACCGCTGGCAGATCGGCGCAAGAGATCTCTCTTGCCCGATCCATCATAAGTGGTCTCTAGTAAGACATTATGATTACCCAAGGTGCATCATGATCGATGATTCGATTTAACCTTGTGCGTACAAATCACTATCCTATTATCTCTAGACATCCCGATTGATCACAAGGCATCGTCATCCTTGTTTAATCAATCATTGTTAATTGATATGTGAGATGACTGAGAACTAATAACCCGTATCACTGTCATGGCCATGTTTTTTTCTAAGTCACTCTCGATCAAGCGGCCTTAACGAATATCTTTCCCATACCGTAGTACGAGGGATAAATCCCTTAGCTATCTTTCGTGTCACTCATGCAATCCGTTCCGCCACCCAATCATGCCCGTTATTGCAATCCTGTTACGAAAAGCGTTAGGCGCAAGTTAAAGCCGTACGTCGACTGCATAGCGATCACAAAGACTCATTGGTCTAAGGACATCGTGACAAGCTATCACATTTGAATATGTTCATGGCTTAATCTATGAAACACTATTCAAAGCGGGTCGTCCGATATCAATCACCTCATGATATCTATGATATGATTCCGGGATCCCACATCCCTATGATAAGCAGAACTACATCGTTGAGAACCATCCTTATACTGGTCGCTTCAATTGAAGCGTATATTGACCAGGGACTCGTTAAGTGTGATCTGTACAGATTTATGGTTCTACTACTTTAGTGGTCATAAATCAGATCATGCTTAACATATTACTTCAACACATAAGTAATACAAAGCCGTTTTATTTAGTACAAACGATGATAAATATACATAGACATTTATAGACTACTAACAATTGGACTAGGGCTCCTTGCTTCTTGAATGAGTGCAATATCTGCAGCTTTTCCATACAAGGAGCCATACTTTCGATAGAGAGACCGATCTCAGGACGACGCCGCAGGACGTAGGTTTCGTGGCCCTCTCTCAAGCTGGCCTGCACCATCCTGCGCCCAAGATTGCCTGTGCCCCCGACAACAAGAACCCTCGTCTTTGCCATACGATACAAACTGCAAGCTACAGACTTTACCTTCTTGCTTCTATAAAATATGTTCTTGGAATGTCTTTTGTGACAAACAGACAAAAAAGACGAATGTGTAGCTACGGACACTATGGTGAGAAACACTATGCACCGACAAAGCAAATAATTCAACTACAACTTATAAAAGGTTAATGATAGTTGACTACACTCAATTATGTTACGTTTTAAAATTCATACCCCAACTTCAAAATTTTCGATTAGTGTACCCGAAGTTTAAATAAGCGACATTTAACCCAATTACTTTTAAATCTAACTGAATTGATGTGTTAAAAAGTCTAAAATGCCTTAAATAGTTCTGATTTGAAATCAGACTGGTCTGATCGAGTCAAATTAAAAATTTATCACTTTTATTTTATAAATATTAACTATAATTTTAAGTGTGGAGTGTCAAAAATACCCTTGATTATTTATCAAATTTTCAGATTGATGTCCTCCATTTCAATTTTCTGATATTTTTTCTTTAAATATTTAATTCTCTTCAAAAAATTAAGATCCAATTTATAAATTTCCTCACTAAATTCGGCTCATATCAATTTTAATTAAATTTGTAATTTTGAAAACCTACCCAAATATTAAGATCCAGACCAAAACTTTGAAACCAACATTTTTGATAAAACAAGGCTTGCTTTTTATTAAATACAATCAAGGTTTGTGCAGATAACATGAGCAATATCCATTCCTGAAACTTTCATAATCAAATGCTAATCTAAAATGGATTAATAATCAAATCAAGTAAATTTCATAACAAAAACATATTTGAATGGATTTAAAATCAAATCAAAAAAATTTCAAAACATAAACAGATCTGGAATCGAGCCCAACGTCGGTGGTTCCCGGGCGCCAGAGCCGAGCACCCTGTCGAGAGGCTAGGGTTCGACAAATTGGTCAACGGTGTCGAAGCCCATCACCAAGTCCTCTCTGCCTCCGGCGTTGGTCGTTGTTTGACTCGGCTGAGCGAACCGAAGCCATGAGAGAAAGATGCAGACGAAGAGTCTTGAGATTGCGACGATTTCGCGACGGCCTGGAGCATGACGGACTGCAAGTCGGCTACGAGACAGGTGATGCTAGATATGCGGCGGTGTTGGTTGAGCTCGCATCTGTGGAACTTATTGGCGAATGCTTCCTCAGATCTCGAACTCCGACAACTCAGATCGGCGGGATGGGCTCCAACAAATAAGGTCTGGGTTGACGTCTCTGCGAGGCTCGTGACGACGGAGTCGTGATTCGTTTGGACGGACGCGGCGCAGTCCAGGTGACCTGACCTTAATCAATGGCCCGGAGCGGGAAGGGAATGTAAGAGCTCCTCGCGGCGCGACGGCGCGAAGGCTTGCGAGACGACGACGGTTCGGGACGGCGGGCTCAAGACCTCTGGCTGGCTCAGAACCTCTGGCGGGCTCAGGACCTCAGTCGGGGTCTAGTCTATGAAGAAGAAGAAAGAAAAAGAAGAATAGAAAGAGATGGGTTAGGTTAGGTTAGGTTTTGAGAGGATAAAGGGAGGTGAGAGATAGATGAGGGAAAAAATTTAATTTCCTTAATGATTTTTAAATTATTTAATAATTTTATTTTATTTAATTTAAAAGACAATTATGCTCTTTACCCATAAGTTAAAATTGATCTTTAATTGAGGGTGAAATAGTCATTTCAATCATAAAAAAATGTTTAATTTGAACCAATCAGACCAGTATTGAACCGGCCAGACCAGTCTGATTTTAAATCAAAACCATTGAGGGTATTTTAGACTTTTTAACAAATCAATTCAGTTAAATTTAACAGAAGTTGGGTTAAGTGTCGCCTATTTAAACTTCAGGTATTCTAAATTAAAATTTTGAAACATGATATAGTTGGGTGTAGTCAACTGTCATTACCCAATTATAAACGCAAGCAACAACTTATTGAGAAATTATTATTGGGAAATGGCTTGTTGAAGCCCAACGGGCTAGGCCTGTTTGTTGGCTGAGAGCTGCTGCCTGTGCCTCTATCTCTCGCAAGTCCGACATCGGTAAGATTTGGAAAGTACCTTTTCCTTTTGGCTGAGTGTATATAGGACATAAACCATTATATGTGCGCGCTGCTGCCGTTCAACTGGCTCGACAACGTTTCTGATCATGGGAGTCTGGTGAATGTTGTAAAACAAGTTGATGTGGTGATCTGCACCATGTCTAGTGTTCATTTTCAGACCCATCCTCTTTTGTTGCAACTCCAACTAGTTCAGGCAGTCAAACAAGCAGGAAACATTAAGTTATGTCTTGAGGATTATAATCAAACTTATATTATATGTGCGCGCTGCTGCCGTTCAACTGGCTCGAGCTTGGCATAGCTTAGGTTCGGGTAGAGCAATTGTGGGGCGAGGTAATATATATTTTTTGGACAAAAAACGATTGTGATTATTTTGAAAAATAATTTTTTTTGATTTAATTTTCAAACTGGTTTGACTTGGTTGTGCGGTTACACTTAAGTGCATTATGCACGCATGCCACATGTCGAGCGCTTTTAAATCTCACAAAGAACGAATAGCTGAATTGACGATTCGGACGTGTGTGGACATGTTGAGAATTTGCACTGAAACGTAATTCTGTATATATATATATAGACACACGTTTAAACACACAAAGACATATGATTTCCATGCTCCCTTATCATGCCATATGAGTGGCGGCAATCCATTACACATGAATGAGAGTTATTTTTCTTACTTGCCATTGCTTGATCTAGCTCACGCCACTTGGTATATCGGCAGCTCATCATCCGTTCTTCAATATGTTCTCGATCGACAGCTTTCTTTCTCGCAGCGGCTTCCCAAGCCAAAAACATCCTTTTTGTAATCAGTTATCTTCAAGTTCTTATTAATTAGGTTTAGCTTAAGTATAGGTTATGTTTTTTAATTAAAATAAACTACAATAATTCTAATCTAATTAAAATCTGTTTTAGTAAATCAATTTAATTAAAACTTATCGTACTCAAATATAATCTTATAACTTTAAATATAACAATTATATCAAAACTTCATATATATATATATATATAGGGAAGAGTTCGGCTGAGAACCAAATGTGTCGTGTGAACATGAGAATCAATGGACATTCCTTTATTTTCGTTGGACATTCATTTATTTTGAATGGACAATGTGTTTCCGTTGGACATTCACATATTTTCGCTGGACATTCACTTTCATTTGATATCACAATTTTTATTGGACATTCACTTATTTTCAATGGACAAACTCAGTTCTCACGTTCTCATAAAGGGGTTTAGTTCTCACCTGATCTAGCCCTTATATATATATATGGGAAAATTCCACTTAGTCACTCCTAAGTTTGGCCTAGTTTCACTTAACCACTTTTAAGTTCAAAATATACTTGTTGAGTCCCCTAAATTTGCAAAAATCTCACTTTACCCATTTTCAGTTAACTTTTTAAAAAATTATGTTAACTTTTTGTGAAATGATGAAAATACCCTTTCATTAGAAAAATTAAAAATAATAAATAAAAATGATTTTAAACCTTTTGTTTTCTTATTTTTTTTTCAAAAACAAAGAATAAAAAATATTTTAGAATTAATTTTTTTAAAAAAAATTTCATAAAAATTTTAAAAATAAAAAAACGATGTTTACAAATCATTTTTAATTTTTTTTAAAAAACATTTATAAGAAAAACTTTTTAAAATTTTTTTTACTACTAAAAGAATTTTATTCTTTATTTTATACAATGAAAACATTATATAAAAAATTTTAAAAATCATTTTTATTAATTTATTATAATTTTTCAATAAAAGGGTATTTTCGTCATTTTGCAAAAAAGTTAACAGAATTTTTAAAAAAGTTAACAGAAAAGGGTAAAGTGAAACTTTTTCAAACTTAAGGGACTTCATAAGTTGATTTTGAAGTTAAGGGGAGTTAAGTGAAACTCGGCCAAACTTAAGAGGTGCTAAGTGGAATTTTATATATATATATATATATATATATATATATATATATATATATATATATATATATATAGAATGACATTCCAGTGAAAATCCTCAACATGTCCATACACGTCCGAAACTTTAATACATCCATTCGTTTTTGCGAGATTCAAACAGTGCGCGACATGTGGAATGCGCGCACTGTGCACGACATGTGGAATGCGCGCACAGTGCACTTAAGTGAGGGGCAATTTTAACTTTTTGTGCAACAGAGCGTACTGTTCAGCTTCTCATTCGAAGTGTAATGTCACCAGTGAGAGTGTAAAATCAATGTGGAAGTGTAATGTTCAACATCGAGAGTGTAATGTCACTGTCGAACATCTCACTCCCAATGTTGATCATTACACTCTCAATGTTGGACATTACACTTTCAAGGTTGAACATTACACTTCCACTGTTGACATTACACTCCTACGGTTGACATTACACTCCTACGTCTAACATTACAGTCGCAATGTTGAACATTACACTTCCACTGTTGGCATTACACTCATACGGTTGACATTACACTCCCAATAAGAAAGCTGAACATGGTTTTTCCTCTCTCGCCTTGAGGAGGTTTATCACGCTAAAATTGTGCGTGCCTATTGTGTTATTATTTGCTATATTTTATTAGCTTACTTGATTTGCTCTACTTGATAGATTCATGTAGGATTTGCACATGTGGAGATAATTATGTAATTCTGTTGCATCTAATTATTCTATTAGATTCTTTTTTCTCCCAACAAAGTGGTATTAGAGGTAAGGTTATTTAATCGGTATCTTGTGTTAAATAATGAAAACTAATACAAGTAGAATGGTTAGTTTGAATGGTTCAAATTATTATGCTTGGAAAGGGAAGATGGAAGATCTTCTTTATGTGAAAGATTATTATCTGCCAGTTTTCAGTGATGCCAAAACCTGAGACCAAAACTGATGATGAATGAAATTTATTACATCGTCAAGTATGTGGCTATATTAGACAATAGGTGGATTATAGTGTTTTGAATCATGTTAGTGGGGAGACACATGCATGCAACTTATGGAGCAAACTTGAGCAGTTATATGCTCGAAAAACTGGTAATCATAAGTAGTTCTTGATAAAGCAGATAATGAGTTTGAAGTATTATGATGGGGTTTCGTTGACAGGTCATTTTAATGCTTTTCAGGGAATTATTAATCAACTTCAGGAAATGGTATCAAGTTCGACGATGAGGTATATGGTTTTTGACCTCTAGGTACATTACCGGACTCGTGGGAGACGTTCAGGATGTCATTATCTAGCTCAGCTCCAAATGGTCTTATCACCATGTATTTGGCTATGGGGAGTGCTCTGAATGAAGAAGAGATGAGAAGAAAGTCACATGGTTCCTCTTCACACTTAGAAGTCTTAGTGATAGAATAAAGGGGAAGAAGTAAGAGAAGAGATCTAAAGGATAAAGACATAAGAAAGAGTAAGAACAGGTATACCAATCTAGAGTGCTATCATTGTGGTCTACATGGGCATATTAAAAGGTATTGCCGAAAGCTCAGGAGAGATAACCAACATGACAAAGAGAAAGAAAAGAATGCAAGTCATGACGATGATGTAACTATTATTAGTGAAGAGTTTTTTCTCTTGTGTGATGATAAAGATGTTAACTTGACTTTTGATGAGACCAGTTAGGTAGGAGATAGCGGTGCCTCCATTCATGCTACAAGTCAAAAGGATCTCTTTTCATCTAATACATCTGGTGATTATGGCAATGTTAAGATGGGAAATCGAGGCATGTCAAAAGCTATTGGCATAGGAGATGTGCGATTGGAGACAAAAAACGGTACAATTCTTATTTTAAAAAATGTTAAGCATATTCCTGACATTCGTTTGAATTTGATATCTGTAGGCAAGCTAGATGATAAAGTATTTCATCATATCTTTGGCGGTGGCTTATGGAAGCTCACTAAAGGTGTTATGGTCGTGGCTAGAGGTGAAAAGTGTGCTTCATTGTACGTGACACAAGCTAGAGTTTGTGATGACATTATTAATGCAGTTGAGAAAGAAAGTACAACTGAATTGTGGCACAAGCGATTCAGTCACATGAGCGAGAAGGGAATGATGGTTTTGCGAAAGAAGAATCTCTTACCGGGAATGAAAGGTGAACTGTTAGAGAAGTGTGAGCATTACTTGGCTGGAAAGAAAATAGAGTATCTTTCAAATCATCCCCTCATTCGAGAAAGCAGAGATGTTGGATTTAGTATACTCTGATGTGTGCAAACATATCTCAGGGACTCCCCCTGAATCCAAGACTCCGTCTTGATTTCACTCTACGAGCACTCGCACTACCCGTATGTAACAAGTCGCTGTTATGCACTTATACGTGAACCTTCAATCACGCATTCACATGAAACCCTCAATTACTCACACTTGATCTTCCGATTCTAGTAGTGATACACAAACGTCCTTCCTGGAATACACAACCTCTCAGCATGCCATCCTTCATGTCTAAGAGCCCTGTGTATTTCACCGAAGAAACTACAAGGAGTCGCATGCTGCTAAGGGTGGAGCCTCAGCTTTTATAGCAGCGGCAAAACTGATTCCGGACCGCATTAGGTTTTTCATAATTCTAGTCGATTTATGTTTCCCAAATTCTTGATGCTAATATCTTTTCAGAGTTTCTATCACGGCAGGAAGCTTTACAGAATCATGACTCAATCCAGACTTACCAAAAGCCTTGTACACAGCTGAATCTTTCCAATCGCCATATGTCTCCTATTTAAGGAAAATTTTCAATGTTGCGATCCACAAGATGTTACGCAAGATGTTGAGACTAAACGTTTGACATCTTTCCTAACCAAATGCTCGACATCTTTTCTAGCGCCAGAGTTTGCTTTCTTATTTTCTTGCCTTGATGAAATTTCCTTTCTTCAGTATCTTAGTCGGTCACGCCTGAAGTTTTTTTTCTTTATGATGGCGAATATATTCCCAAATTTGATTCCAGCGAGGTTTCCTTTATAAATACGACAACTCATTTATACTTGCCTAAATACACGCTGAAAGATGTCTTACCAGAAGTTGTAACATTACGTCCGACATCTTTCGTCCTTGCACTAAAAAATACAGCCAACACTAAACGTAACAACAATCTGCCCATTTGACTATTTTTTAGGCAAGCACTCTTTGGCTCACACACATTCTTACTTACTTCTCCCCCCGATTGCTTCAAAAACGAGCTAAATGCAATAACCAAATCATATAAAAGAAACGCAAAATATTCCTCCGACCAACAAGCCTTGTATATCACGAACCAAAAAGGATTGAGAAACAAATTAGGAAGAGTCACCTCCCTTAGAGTTACCATTTTTGTTCTCCTCACCAACTTCACTTTCTTATCCCATCACTCTGTGGAGGCTCGTTAAACGAAGATGAAGTAGAGACATTCTTCATAACATTACAGTAGGATGAAGAATACCTTGATTTGTCTCGAGAATGCCTTTTAAAGAGATACCCTTATATCGGCTTCTTCCACTTGTTCTTCTTCGCGTGGTCTCTGTGGATCGCTTTCTTCCTCTTCCATCATTGCGGCTAGGTTAACCTGCTCATCGATGAGTACTTTATTTTTCAAGGATGTTAAGACATCCTGTGCAACACCAGTCGCAACATCTTCAGCGACCACTGTGTCAGCATCTGCTGCACCATCTTTAACTGAAGGTAAAACACATTCCCTAATATCGTCTCTTTCACCAGCTTCCACAGGAACATATAAAGCTGGGACATCTACTTCGACTTCTTCAACAGGTTGGTGAACAGATGCTTCAAAAACTTCACAATCACCAACATGCATCAGACCGGATGATGTTGAAACATCTTCTTCAACATTATCAGGAACATCTGTATTGACATCTACATTGACGTCTTTATTGACAACTTCTTGAAGATATTCTTCAGTAAAGATAGTTGGAGCATCCTCTACAACATCTTCCCTATTAACAGGTTTACCTATGTTTTCCTAAACCAAGGATGTTGGGACATCCTTCATAAGATCTTGACCAGACCTGCGAGGTTCACCAGGCACATTGACACAAAGTGTTTCGTGCACATCAGTAGGAGAGTGATCCAAATCCGTTTGTGCGAAGGAGGTTGAAGCTTCTTCCACAATATTCTCATCCGCATGCAGTGGATCCTTTCTCTTATCTTTGGCGGCAGTAACATTAGAAGCGCCATTAACATTGACAGATGGATGAACAACTTTCTCCATAGCAACCTTTCTTCGACATCCTTTGCTTAAGAAATATTGAAATTTCGCCACGAAGCTATATGCCCAAATGAGTCTTGGTCTGTCTTAGGCTCAGATTCGAGTTAGAGGCCTTCTTTGTTCAAGAGGGGAGGAAACGAATCAACAAAGCTCCCCTCCAACACTCAGTGATCATCATCGGTCACTAATGCAGAGTCCAAGGGTTGACCTAAGACTCTCAACTTGATTTTCCCTTTGCCTTTGAGAAATCCCGTTATCCTTATTCTCATGGATCTGAATTCTCAAACCGAGATTAAGTTCAATATACATGCTCATGTCGAGTTCTGACTCCGTTGGATTCACAACTTGTTTCGACATCTTACTCGACATTCCATCATATATAATTTCCTCGACAATCATAAGGTTTTCATCCTCCTTATAGATACCCAAAGTCTTATCACCTTTTCCCCTGACACAACCATTCATTTCTCGATAACTCACAGGGGCTTTTGAACAAGTGCGAGTTTCTTTTGGAGATGGTATCAGCTCTTTAGATAGAATAATGTCCTCTGCTTTGTCTTCAACATCTTTCCCGACATTAGCATTCTCAGAGAAACTATTATCGTCATCAGTATCATTGATACTTTTGGAGTCAAACTTGCGCCAGGGATCCCTAACAACAAGTATATAACATAGAGAGTCACAGACATGGAAATGCTTAACACTTGACTTTCTCATGAATATGGCAAGCCGTATAGTGAAGAGGAATGCCTTTAGCTAACATAATTACTCTTGCCATGACATGAAAAGTCTGATACTTCCTTTCCACACTCTTACTTTGGTTCACTTGAAAAACTTCTAGAGCTTGCGTGGTGGAAAGATGTTGCAACATCTTGTGCGACTTCTTCAACTGTTTTCCATTATGACGTTTAACACAGATTCTTCTATGAACAATTTGTAGACCTGAGATACATACTAAAACCTTTTTAGATACAGCTTTCAGCATACTTCTAAGGTTCGAATGAACAAGATTTTGATGCCACGGATTGGACTCGTCTATCATGGAGAAACAACACTCGGAGACTTGATTATTTGTTGCTGGAGACCACAAGTAGCAATTGTCTCGGGACCTGACTCCTTTCATGAGGTCCATTTGTTTCTCATTTATCATAGTGTACTTTTCACGAGTGAATTTCACAAGTAAATCCAAGTAGCATAATTGGCTTATACTTATAAGATTAGCAATAAGACCATCAACTAATAAAGCCTCAGTTAGGCAAGATAAACCAGGAAAGTTTAGGTGACCTTTACCGATGATCTTAGTTTTACTCCGTCACCGAATGTAACATAACAATTGGAGTATGGCTATATGTTGGTCAATAGATGAAGAGCACCAGTCATGTGTTGAGAGAAACCACTATCAAAATACCAGTCATTATTGGTAGTAGCTTTCAGAGAGGTAAACGCTATGTTAGCCTGATAGTGTACATCCTTTATTCGCCATTCTTTCTGAGGTATGACCTTTCGGTGAGATGACATACGCTTGTGTGATGGTTGATGACGAGTACATTTCCTCCCGTGAAGATGATAGCAAAAAGGTCGTATGTGTCCTTTTTGTCCGCAGTAATGACAGACCCATCGTGGTTTGTTGGAGAAGTAAGAAAGATGTTGATGATGATGATTCTAAACTTGGTCAATGCCAGATGTCTGTTCCTCATTCAGTCGACTTACTTCGCGCTTTAGATCAACAATTGTCTCTAGTAATATTGACCTGTCTTAAGTAAGGGAGAGAATGAGTGCACCCTGCTTATCAAGTGCCTGAGAATCTTTAACCCATTTAGTATATAAACTATTATAAGCATCATTCATGATTTTATCAGATAACTCATCATCATCAAAGACAAAATTCTCAGCAGATTTGTCAGTATGTTTAAGACTATGACAATGAGTAGTGCCTGAAAAACCAACAAAGTTACTTATCTGTTTGGAGTTGCTGTCCTTTTCTTCTTCATCAGATAGTGAGGCATTGAACTCTCTTTTCAGGAAGTTGGGACACTCCTTCTGACTATGCCCGAAGCCTTTACACTCTTGACATTGAATGTGTTTTCCCTTTCCATACCGTTCATCTCTTATGCTGATTCTTTCACCACCTTTGTTTGGTCCTATCCAAGTTTCCATCTATTTGAGCTTTCTGCGGAACATTGTTCTTGACATATGGTGTGACATTTTTCTCAAACATCCGATTGAGTCGCTTCATAACCCTATTATAATCTTTTGCTAGCATAGCTATGGTTGCATCAATTTCATCATCAGAATCATAATATACCTGATTTGTCTGCTTCTGAACGGTATTCTTGAAGGCTACTCCTTTGTTTTTCTCGTCAACATTTGGAAGAGATAACTCATAAGTCATTAGAGACCCCATTAGTTCATCAAATTTAAGGGTTTTGAGATCTTGAAATTCTTCGATGGCAGTAATCTTCATTTTAAACCTCGGACTCAAAGCTCTTAGAGTCTTTCTTACAAGTTTTTCATCAGTCATAGGTTCGCCCGGAGAATATGATTCGTTTGCAAGGTCTCGTATTCGCACATTAAATTCAGATATAGTTTCATCTTCTCGCATGATAAGAGCTTCAAAGTTTGTGGTTAAATACAGGAGCTTCTGTTCTCGAACCTTGGTAGTTCCTCATAGGCTACTGTTAGAATGTCCCATGCACTTTTGGCAGAAGTACATGCGTTGATCAATTTGAACACGTTTTCATCCACGCCGTTAAAGATAGCATTAAGTGCTCGGGAATTACCTATAGCTTCCTCATCTTCAGAGTCAGTCCAATCTTTCTCAGGTTTAGGACCCGTAACATTTCCTTCAACATCTTGATAGTTTAGGGCATTCCCTCCTTTTATTACACCCTTCCATATCTTGTTGTCTAGAGACTTCAAGAAGGCACACATGCGAGCTTTCCAGTATCCATAGTTATTCCCATCGAGAATAGGTGGACGATTGACATATCTTCCTTCTCTAATGTTGTCCATGTTTGACAATCAGAATTTTTGCCCAGGACCTCACCTAAAGCTGTAGGTGCCCCCTCTGATACCAATTGAAATTATGATTAAAACAGTTAGACAAGATGTCGAGAACAATGTTAAGATAATGTTCTTAACAACTTTTCAACAAACAGATTGGGACAAACACAATATAAATCAATAAACAACAAACAACGACACACAAGATTGTTTACCCAGTTCGGTGCAATCTCACCTACGTCTGGGGGCACTCTGCCAGTGGAAAGGTTTCACTAGATGGTAATGAGTCAAAACATACAAGTATACATGATCATCACACAAATCAATACCCTATGCTATTATTGCTAGTGCAAACCTATCTCAGGGACTTCCACTGAATCCAAGACTCCGTCTTGATTCCACTCTACGAGCACTCGCACTGCCCGGGTGTAACAAGTCGATGTTATGCATTTGTACGTGATCCTTCAATCACGCATTCCCATGAAACCCTCAATCACTCACACTTGGTCTTCCGATTCTGGTATTGATACACAAACGTCCTTCATGGAATACACAGCCTCTCAGCCCGTCAGTCCTTCACGTCTAAGAGCTCTGTGTATTTGACCGAAGAAACTACAAGGAGTCGCACGCTGCTAAGGGTGGAGCCTCATCTTTTATAGCAGCTGCAAAACTGATTCCGGACCGCATTAGGGTTACCATAATACTAGTCGATTTAGGTTTCCCAACTCCTTGTCGCCAATATCTTTTCAGTCTCTATCCCGGCAGGAAGCTTTCCAGTATCATGACTTAATCCAGACTTACCAAAAGCCTTGTACACAGCTGGATCTTTCCAATCGCAATATGTCTCATATTTAAGGAAACTTTTCAATGTTGCGATCCACAAGATGTCACCCAAGATGTTGAGACTAAACACTTGCAATCTTTCATGACCAGATGCTCGACATCTTTCCCAGCGCCAGAGTTACCTTTCTTCTTTTCTTGCCTTGTTGGAAATTCCATTTTTTTAGTATCTTAGTCGGTTACGCCTGGAGTTTCCTTTCTTCATGCTGGCGAATATATTGCCAAATTTGATTTCAGCGAGACTTCCTTGGCAAATACGACAAATCATTTAAACTTGTCTAAATACATGCCGAAAGATGTCTTACCAGGAGTTGTAACATTACGTCCGACACCTTTCGTTCTTGCACTAAGAAACAACCAACACTAAATGTAACAACAATGGCCAACAAGGTGCAGGTGATGTTGATGCTCCTATAGAGGTCGAGATGGATAATGAAGTCCATGAGCAGTTTCCAGTAACAAATGTTCCACCAGTTGTTCCACTCAGGAGATTTTCTAGAGATCGACAACCGTCTTCAAGCCACTCAACTGATGAGTATGTGTTAGTATCTGACGGGGGAGAACCCAAAAGTTACATTGAAGCCCTTGAAGATGAGAACAAGAAGGAGTGGGTTGAAGCCATATAAGATGAGATGAAATCATTGCAAGCGAATCATACTTTTAAGTTGGTGAAGTTGCCGAAAGGTAAAAGAACTTTGAAGAAAAAGTGGGTTTACAGAATGAAACAAGAGGAAATACTTCACGTCCCCGATATAAAGCTAGATTGGTCGTCAAGGGTTTCAGTCAGAGGAACGCTATTGACTTTGATGAAATATTTTCTCCTGTTGTTAAGATGTCATCTATTCGGGTGGTTCTTGGTTTAACAACTAGTCTTGATTTGGAAGTTGAGCAGATAGATGTGAAAGCTGCATTTCTCCATGATGGCTTAGACTAGGAGATTTATATGAAGCAGCTAGAGGGTTTCGAAGTAAAGGGAAAAGAGGACTATGTGTGCAAACTTCAGAAAAACCTGTATGGTTTGAAGCAAGCACCAAGGCAGTTATACAAGAAATTTGAGTCAGTTGTGGGTGAGTAAGGCTACCAGAAGACGAAATATAACCACTGTGTTTTTGTGCAGAAATTCTCTAATGGTGATTTTATCGTACTATTGCTATATTTTGATGATATTTTGATTGTTGGCAAGAATGTCTTCAGAGTTGAGAGATTGAAGAAATAGTTCAGTCAGGTTTTTTCAATGAAAGACTTGGGTCATGTGAAGACTATTCTTGACATCAGAATTACTCGCGATAGAGCTGCGAAGAAGTTGCAAATGTCACAAGAGCGATATATTGAAAATGTGTTGCAAAGGTTCAATATGGACAAAGCTAAAGTGGTGAGCTCTCCTCTTCCTGCTCACTTTAAGCTAAGCACATGACAAAACCCTCCTACGGAGAAGGAGATTGACGACATGGATAGAGTTCCGTATGCTTCAGTAGTAGAAAGTTTGATGTACGCAATGGTGTGTACAAGGCCTGACATAACTCATGCAGTTGGTGTTGTGAGCCGTTTTCTATCAAATCCGGGTAGAGAACATTAGGATGCAGTTAAATGGATTATGAGATATCTTCGAGTTAACTCTAATTACAGACTCACTTTTGGAAGTGGAGAACCAGTGCTAGTTAGCTACATGATTCTGATATGAGAGGAGATGTTGATAGCAGAAAATTCACCTCAGGTTATTTGATGACATTTGCAGGTGGAGTATTTTCTTGGCAATCAAGGCTACAAAAGTGTGTTGCACTTTCTTCTACAGAAGCTGCATATATCGCAAAAACTAAAGCATGTAAATAGTTTTTGCGAATGAAGAGATTCATAGGGGAGCTCGGTTTCAAGCAGCAGCACAATGTGGTTTATTGTGATATCCAAAGTGAGATTCACTTGAGGAAGAATTCTACGTTTCATGCAAAGTCGAAACATATTGATGTGAGATACCATTGGCTTAGAGATGCAATTGGAGACAAGTTGGTTGAGATTGAGAAAATCCACACAGTTGATAATGGTTCCGATATGTTCACGAAGGTCTTATCAACGGAGAAACTTGATGTTTGTCGTAAGATCGCCAGGATGGCGATGTTAGAGTTATGCCCCAGTCCAATATAAAAGTGATCTACAGATGTAATGTTTTATCATCTTTCCGAATAAATAAATCGGCATATATTACTAAAGTGTTGTAGTAATATATCGAATGTAATTTGATCTATGTCATTATGTGTGTAACCACTAATAGTAGAACTATAGATCAGAAAGAATTACATTTGATGAGTCCCTGATCAGCTAAGCTTCTTTATGAAGCGATCAGTATGAGACTAACTCCTTGTGATCATGCTCTAGTGATCATGGCAAAGTGCGTGCCGGAGTTATATCATAGATACCATCAGGTCGATGATATCGGACAACCCGATTGTGAGTATGCTGCATAGATCCAGTCATGAG
The DNA here is from genome assembly GCA_963920655.1 of Geranium rotundifolium. Classification (NCBI taxonomy): domain Eukaryota; kingdom Viridiplantae; phylum Streptophyta; class Magnoliopsida; order Geraniales; family Geraniaceae; genus Geranium; species Geranium rotundifolium. The sequence goes on along the minus strand of OY987313.1, from coordinate 32,142,567 downwards.
ATACTCACATATCGTAACTTGTCATTATATCCTAAGACCAAGGAGTCTTTGTGTACACTATGTAACAAATACCTAAGTTTGACCTAGTCTAACGTTATCTGTAAAAGGGTAACTATAACGGCTTCGATTGGCTTTGGCATTTATTGCACTAGTGAACTCGAAAGGCGTCTGAGGGATTTATCACTCATACTTCGGTATGAGAAAGATATCCGTTTAGGCCACTTGATGAGTATGACTGAAGAAAGAGCATGGCCATGCAGGTGATACCTTAGTATCAGTTTTCAGTCATCTCAGATATCAAGAAACAGTGATTGATAAATTAGGGTGACTATTCTATGCCTATTGATCAATCTGGATAACGGTTTCATAAAAGGACAGTGACATGTACGATAACAGGTTAAGTCGAATAATCGATAATCACGAATATTGGATAATCATAATGTCTTGCTAGAGGCCACTTATGATGGAAAGGGTAAAATGGTAATTTTACCAGTCTGCCAATTATTCGTGAGCCTAGAGGGTCACACGCATTAAACACAATACATGACAATAATTATGGATGAGATTTGAGAACGATTCGGTAGCTTTCTGGCCTAAGGTTTTAACCAGACGGTCGAAGAAATCAATTCGAGGAAATTGAGCCGTTTTGACTAAACCGAAATTAGAACTCAAGTTAATGGGTTTAATTTGGGTTTTAGTTAAATGGGCTTAAAGCCCATTTAGGGTTTAAGATAAGAGAGGGGTTAAATGCAAATAAGAAGGATTAAAAGGATGAATAATGCAATTTTTATTTTGAAATTTGATTTAATTTCAAATTAAAAATCACATAATCTATAATTATCTTATCCTTTTATTTTTTTAGCAACTAACTCCCACTCTCTCTCCCTCTAATGGCTGAAAATTCTCTCCCTCTCTTCCTCCATTGTTGCTCTTGTTTTCTCTCAAAATTTGTAGCAAAAATTAGAGAGAAAAACCATTTCGGTTGTGTGCTTGTGTGGACTTGATAGAGAGGACACTACGCTTGTGTTCTTGTCGATTTCAAGAGGTAAAATATCAGATTTTAATTGAGTTTATAACATGTTCAAATAGCATTAAGATCAAGTTTTAATCGATCACCATGGTTACATATTGTCCGCTGCATGATTTTCAATCTTTGGAACCCGTGGTGATCTCTTTGAGTGGTATTAGAGGATGGTTATTATGTTTATTTGTATATGTTTAAATCTGATTTTTTTTATGTTTATATGTGTTCTTCATCATTAGCATGCATGTAAATCAAAAAAATTTTCAGATTTGATTTATTTTGGAAACTGGAAAAATTAATATTTTTTTTGGGTTTTTCGGGGTTAGCCATGGCTTAGCCATGGCCGACCAGGTCGTGTCCCGTGGTGGACCATGGAATGCCCTAGGGCAGACCATGGTCAGCACCATGGGCCGACGAGGGTCGCCTACGGGCGACCATGGCAGCCCTCGCGGGCGACCATGGTCGCTGCCGCGGGCGACACGGTCTGCCCTTGCAGGCGACCATGGCAGCCCGTAGGGGCTACCATGGTTGCCTCGCGGGCGACCAGGGTCTGCCCTAGGGGTGACCATGGCTGCCCTCGCGGGCTACCATGGTCGTTCCCGTGGCCGACCAAGGTCAGCCCCGCGGGCGACCTCGGCAGCCCTCACGGGCCACCGTGGTTGCCTTCGCGGGCGACTTTCGGTTGAGCCGGTTCGGCTCGACCAGATTCGTGCGAACCGGTTGGTTCGCAAGGATATTTGGAAACCCTAATAAAATTTAATTTTTCAGATTTGGTTAGGTTTCGATAAACCAGCGAGAACCGGTCCAAAATTCAATTAATCGATTAAATCGTCCGGTTTCGATAAACCGGAATTTTTTCACACTTAAGAAAGATAAAATTTGGAAAAATTATTTGTTTGATCAACATGTTGATTGATAACATGATCTTTGATAACATGATTTTTTCCACATGATGCTAGCTAAGCCCATTAGATTTGTGTTTTAATTTCGGTTTTGCAACCTGCGTGTTGCTTAATTTTGGGTTGTAGTAAATACGGCCTGCGTGTCGTGATTTGTATTTTATTTAATTTATTTTAATATGTAATCACGAAGACCGACACAAGAATCAAGTCAAGAAGGAGGCTCGAAGCCAGTGGGTGTTCAAAAGAATGGAGCAAGTTTGGATCTTGAAGACCTTGTCTTTAGGATCGGTTTTGCTAGATTCTTAGGAACTTTAGATGGGCTTAGCTATGCATATTTTATCGTTACATTTGTATGTTTGAATGTATGAATGTATGATAGTTTAAATATACAAGTTTATGTATGATTTGCTATCACCCACATGCAAAGATTAAAATCAGAATTTAATCAGACTCGCATGTAACCTACTAAGGGATCATCTTTGCATGAATTTGGAATTGATGATTCCAGATTAAGATTGTATCGATATACAATCAGAATTTTATAATTCACTTAAACGCAAATAATTACAAGTCAAGCGTGATATCATCCAAGTTTGGGCACTCAAAAGGGCTTTGACCCTATGGATGTCGGTACGCCTCCGCGTAACATTCATAGAGAAAAGGTCTGGATGAGATGGGTGGTTCTGTGTGGGTGCGTGCGCCTCCGCGTAGTAGTCACATTAGTTCTATCCATAGTTCAAGCTTGGTAGACTTGTCTACGATTGTCAGCTAGGGCTGACCTAGGGTATCAGTATAAGGTATGCCGTGTACTTTTAGTATAGACCCTAGCCAGGAATTACATGGTTTTGTAAATGGATGTATTCCTACCTTGATGCTCACAATTGGAGCAGTGAGCCTCCGTTCACTTCAATTGAGGGTATGATAGAATCCTGGTTCAGATTCTAATGTTAGAATCAGACAAGTGTTTTATAACTTAATCTCCAACTTGAATTTTAATTAATTTTACCATGTAGAACTAAAAGGCAAACACAACACAAAGGAGTAATAGCGCACTAAGAGTCTAGATTGAGGACAGACTCAAGGGCGTGAATTACTCAGATTGGAATAGAAACTTGAGGCTTGTACTCAAGCATGAACGCAAGTAGTATATCCTTACCAAGAAACCTCCTGCCGAGCCACTGTTGAACGCCGCTAGGGCACTAAGGATACTTATCAAAGTTTCTTAGTAACCAAATCGACGAGTCATGCATTATGGCAGGCAGTAGGATGCTAGAGTTGCAGAAGCAGTTCAGGAACGTTTCAGATGACCCTCATACCTGTAAGGCAGAGGTCAAGGAAATGTTCAAGGAGAAAGCTCGTGTCGAAAGATATGATACTTTCATAAAACTTAACTCCTGGAAACTTAAGGCTGGAGCCCTGTTAGTCCCTATGTCACGAATATTTAATGTCTTCAGGAACATCTTACCAGACTCGGTTTTGATGATCAGGTGGAAATGGCTGCGGATTTTATGTTGCAGTCACTTCCAGATACATATAGTGATTTCATAGTAAATTACAATATGCATGACATGGACAAGTCCATAACAGAGCTTCATGGGATACTTGTGACCACTGAAAAGAACCTCAAGGGCAAGACCAAGGAGGTCCTTATGGTCAACAAGAAGGTCAGCTTCAAGAAAGCTGATCTGGGTAAGGGTAAGGCTCCTGGGCACCTTGCAGGGCAGATCAGACACCCCAAGCGTCCAAAGGTTCAAGCAGCTCCCAAAACTGCTGTGAATTCTAAGGACAAATTGGAGGAGATATGCTATCACTGCAATGAGCCAGGACACGGGAATAAGGGATTGTAAGCAATACAAGGATCATGTGAAGAAGAGTGGGTATCCACGTCTTCAGGATCAGATACTTACGTTGGTAAACTTAATCGCTATAACGTAAATAAGAAAAGGCTTAAATCTAATGATTTAAACCAAGTTATAATCTGGCATTGTCATTTAAGGCACATAGGCGAGAAACACATTTCAACACTTCACAAGTGTGGACTTTAAGTCCGTTTGAATTCACTCAAACTGAAAGATTCAAGTCTTGCCTAATGAGCGAGAAACGCATTTCAACACTTCACAAGTGTGGACTCTTTAAGTCCGTTTGAATTCACTCAAACTGAAAGATTCAAGTCTTGCCTAATGAGCGAGAAACGCATTTCAACACTTCACAAGTGTGGACTTTTTAAGTCCGTTTGAATTCACTCAAACTGAAAGATGCAAGTCTCGCCTAATGGGCAAAATGACAAAGGCACCTTTCACAGGTTTATGTGAAAGGCGAGTGACTTATTAAGTCTAATACATTCCGACGTATGTGGACCTATGAGTACTCAGGCCAGAAGAGAGTTGAACTAATACTTGACTCTGGATACGGCCGCATTCATTTTGAATCGGGCTCCGATGAAGACAACGATAGTACACCTTGTGACAGTCATTTTGTCTCCCATTACTGTGGATGCGTGCGCCTCCGCGTAGTATTCATTAGGATGCGAGCTGAATAAGGTAATCGGTTCTATTTGGATGCGTGCGCCTCCGCGTAGTAGCCAAATAAGAGCTGGACCAGAGTCACAGAAGGTACACCACATGACACTCATTACGTCTCCCGTTACTGTGGATGCGTGCGCCTCCGCGTAGTATTCATTGGGATGGGAGCAGGATGAGATGGTCAGTTCTATTTGGATGCGTGCGCCTTCGAATAGTAGCCAAATAAGAAATGGACCATAGTCATATATGGTATGGGAAACATCCTAGTATGTTTTTCCTAAAAAGATTTGGGTAGCAGAGATGCAGGCATCCAAATAAGACAAAATGTGTCTTCGTAAGGTATTCTTAAGAAACTAAGAGATACAACTTCTACATACCCAGCAAGTACAAAGTTTTTGTTGCTCGAGGAGGGGTGTTTTTGGAGAAATATTTTATTTCCAAAATAGTTAGTGGGAGTCTCATGCATCTCGAAGAAATTCGAGAGGATACAGAACAGCCTGGTATGCAAGATGTAGAAGTACTGGAGTCTCAGATAGTCGCCGATGAAGAATCAATCCCTACAGAAATTCCAAATGGTCTAAGGAGGTCTGAAAGATCTCGTCATGTTCCAGACAGATATGGCTTCACAGCCACTGAGGGAAATGACGTGATGTTGGTGGATCAGGATGATCCAGAAACCTGCAGACAAGCTTTAACCACTCCAGACTCCGAAAAATGGTAGAATGCCATGAGTGAGGAAATGAAATCCATGTATGAAAACCAAGTCGGATGCTTGGTGGATCAAACCTCTGGGATAAAACCCATCGGTTCTGAGTAGGTCTATAGGATCAAGACCGACATCGATGGAAGTCCTCAGACCAATATGGCTAGGATGGTTGTAAAAGGTTATCGTCAGATTCAATACATGGATTATGATGACATCTTTTCACCAGTAGCAATGGTCAGATTGATCCGGATTATTCTTAGCCATAACTATGGCAGATGGATGTCAAAACCCCTTCCTTAGCAGGAACTTACTACAGGGCATGTATATCACACGACCTGTGGGTTTTGTAGATCCAAAGAATCCCGGAAAGATATGTAAGCTGCAAAGATCCATTTATGGATTTAAGCAAGCTTCAGGGAGTTGGAACCTTCATTTTGATAAAGCTGTAAGGGAACTCGGCTTCATAAAAAACAAAAGTGAGCCTTGCGTACATGAGAAAGCGAGTGGGAGTAATATTGTATTCTTGATATTTATTTATCGGGAATGACATCCCGACCTTGCCACCAAATCTTGGTTAGGGAAGTACTTATCGATGAAGAACTTGGGTGATGCTACATTTAATGTAGGCATCAGGATCTCTACAGATCATTCCAAAAGGATTTTGGGTCTAAGTCAGAACATGTTGCTAAGTCAGAACATGTACATAGGTAAAGTGTTAAGAAGATCTCAATGCTTGATTTTAAGAAAGGATACATACCCATGCGTCATGGCATTAAGCTCAGCAAGCTACAGAGTCCTAGTACTCCTGATAAGCTGAGCAGGATGAGTAAGATCCCTTATGCTTCGGCTGTGGGATCCATCATGTATGCCAGGATGTGCACGAGACTGGAAGTCTCGTTTGCACTAAACTGTACCAGCAGATTCCAATCTAACCCCGAACAATTAAACTGGATTGCTGTCAAAGGCCATCCTCAAATATTTGAGGAGGATTGAGGATGCATTTTGGTAAATGGGGATGAAGATAGAGAACTAGCAGTCAAAAGACAAGTCGATGCTAGTTTTCAGACATATCCAGATGACTTCAAAATTCAGTCAGGATATATTTTGTGTTGAGTGGTGGCGTTTTCAGCTGGATAAGCTTTAAGCAAGCCAAAATTGCCAACTCTACAACGGAGGCTAAGTATATAGCTGCAACAAAAGCAGCTAAAGAGGCCGTATGGATTGGAAGCTTTCTAATCGGATTAGATGCAACGCCGCGAGCGTCTGATCCGATAAGCTTGTTGTGGGACAACACAGGTGCCGTAGCTATTGCTCAAGAGCCCAGATTCCACAACAAATCCAAACATATACTCAGCAGGCTTCACCTCGTGAGAGTTATCAAATATAGAGCTGATGTGGAGATTAAACACTATTCGACTGATGATAATATGGCCGATCCCTTGACAAAGGCTCAGCCGCAGCCTAGGCATGAGAAACATGCAGGGTCTATGGGAGTAGATCAGAACTTAAATTGGAACCAGGGGCAAGTGGGAGATTGTTAGAGTTATTCCCCAGTCCAATATAAAAGTGATCTACAGATGTAATGTTTTATCATCTTTCCGAATAAATAAATCGGCATATATTAGTAAAGTGTTGTAGTAATATATCGAATGTAATTTGATCTATGTCATTATGTGTGTAACCACTAATAGTAGAACTATAGATCAGAAAGAATTACATTTGATGAGTCCCTGATCAGCTAAGCTTCTTTATGAAGCGATCAGTATGAGACTAACTCCTTGTGATCATGCTCTACTGATCATGGCAAAGTGTGTGCCGGAGTTATATCATAGATACCATCAGGTCGATGATATCGAACAACCCGATTGTGAGTATGTTGCATAGATCCAGTCATGAGATACTCACATATCGTAACTTGTCATTATATCCTAAGACCAAGGAGTCTTTGTGTACACTATGTAACAAATACCTAAGTTTGACCTAGTCTAACGTTATCTGTAAAAGGGTAACTATAACGGCTTCGATTGGCTTTGGCATTTATTGCACTAGTGAACTCGAAAGGCGTCTGAGGGATTTATCACTCATACTTCGGTATGAGAAAGATATCCGTTTAGGCCACTTGATGAGTATGACTGAAGAAAGAGCATGGCCATGCAGGTGATACCTTAGTATCAGTTTTCAGTCATCACAGATATCAAGAAACAGTGATTGATAAATTAGGGTGACTATTCTATGCCTATTGATCAATCTGGATATCGGTTTGATAAAAGGACCGTGACATGTACGATAACAGGTTAAGTCGAGTAATCGATAATCACGAATATTGGATAATCATAATGTCTTGCTAGAGGCCACTTATGATGGAAAGGGTAAAATGGTAATTTTACCAGTCTGCCAATTATTCGTGAGCCTAGAGGGTCACACGCATTAAGCACAATACATGAAAATAATTATGGATGAGATTTGAGAACGATTCGGTAGTTTTTTGGCCTAAGGTTTTAACCAGACGGTCGAAGAAATCAATTCGAGGAAATTGAGCCGTTTTGACTAAACCGAAATTAGAACTCAAGTTAATGGGTTTAATTTGGGTTTTAGTTAAATGGGCTTAAAGCCCATTTAGGGTTTAAGATAAGAGAGGGGTTAAATGCAAATACGAAGGATTAAAAGGATGGATAATGCAATTTTTATTTTGAAATTCGATTTAATTTCAAATTAAAAATCACATAATCTATAATTATCTTATCCTTTTATTTTTTCAGCAACTAACTCCCACTCTCTCTCCCTCTAATGGCTGAAAATTCTCTCCCTCTCTTCCTCCATCGTTGCTCTTGTTTTCTCTCAAAATTTGTAGCAAAAATTAGAGAGAAAAACCATTTCGGTTGTGTGCTTGTGTGGACTTGATAGAGAGGACACTACGCTTGTGTTCTTGTCGATTTCAAGAGGTAAAATATCAGATTTTAATTGAGTTTATAACATGTTCAAATAGCATTAAGATCAAGTTTTAATCGATCACCACGGTTACATATTGTCCGCTGCATGATTTTCAATCTTTGGAACCCGTGGTGATCTCTTTGAGGCGATGCCCTCCACTTAGTTGAATAAAGGGGAGATTTGTAAGGCATTTATTTAATAAGTGGAGGCCCAAAGCCCATGTGGTTAGTATCCCACATGGAGAAGGAACCCTAATTACTTTCATATAACTAGGAGGAAATAGAGAGAAGGAAAGAGGCCAATTCAATAGAGGAATAGAGAGAAATTCGTACAGAAATTTCTGCTGTTTTTGGGTCCGGGAAGCAAGATTCACGAGTCCGATCGGAGGTCGATCCACCGTTGGATCGTGCTGATTTTTGGATAAGGTGTTCGAGAGACTTGAGCCAAGATTGTTTAATCTTGAGATATTGTGACCCTCGTTGTACCCATTATATTGATAGTGGAGATTAAACGGTCTCAAGGGTCTTGTGGTTTTTCTTCTCTCGCCTTGAAGAGGTTGTCCAGGATAAAATTGTGCGTGCCTATTGTGTTCTTGTTTGATATATTTTATTAGCTTGTTTGATTTTCTCTATTTGATAGATTCCTATAAGATTTGCATGGGTGGGGAGAATAATTTAATTCCCTTACATCTAATTATTCTATTAGATTCGTTTTTCTCCTAACAGAATGTTGGCCCCCAAAAGTAGAATGTTCACTGTTGAAAAATGGTGATACTACACTTTTTCCCAAACATTCTACTTCTAAGGGCCAACATTATATTTTCGCACGGTTCGGACGCTACTGTGGTTTATACTAGAGCGTGCCCCTATAAATAAAGCAACAATCAAGTACAAACGGGTGGAAATGTCTGAACGTCCGAACCGGTAAAATGTGTAGTGCAAAATGGTAGAACGTGATTGACCTCTGTAGAATATGTAGTACGAAATGATAGAGTATGATTGACCCGGTAGAACCTGTAGTTAAGGATGAACATTTGCAATTTGTATGATTATTGATAAACTTAATTCGTATCTTTGGCAATTAACACACAAACTTGGCATCAAACACGCCTAAGATTCAATGCAAGATCGATTAGGACAGTAAAACCAGAATAAAAATAATTTCAATGACACCATACCACACTTTATTTAATTCAAACATGGTCGACATTGGTTCGTCATACATATGGCTTCAAGTATTCATTCATTCTGGTATACTCAACCTCCGGATAAAGCTTTGAAGCTTCTTCTTCTCCTTCACCTTCTTTGAGCTCGAAAACCAAACACTCTTCATAGTATATGTGGTACCAATGCCCCGCTCCCACCTGCCCTGCATACTCCATCCCTGCAACCACAAACTGGGTTAACCGATAACATTACAATTGATATGTAAAGTTGTTAAAATTGTATCCATCTATTAACTCAAATATATGATAATGTTGCAACTTGTCAAGTCTGAATAGTATAATGTCATATTTTTGGCAAAATTGTGTCTTCTAAGTACAACGAATGTTCAAATAAATGTTGTGTCAAAAGTCTGACATTCTAATAGATGAAAGAAGACAAACTATGTCTTATACTAGAGATAGTTCAACTTCTAGTGTGACAAATAGTTCAACAAGCATTTGATGACACTGTTTCCATTAGAAATCTCCAAAGAAGTGTGCGATGAGTAAGAGGAATTTAAGAACAAAGGTGTACGATGAGATTGCATAGTTCAGTCCAACCATGTTTCAAGAGACCAGCAGGAAGGTCCAAGACTTTAGTAAGTTGTCAAGATAAGATTGTCATCATAATTAGCTTGCCACAATGTAGGTTATAACAATTAGTGTGACAAAAGTAACACAACACCAATCAGAATATACAGAAACATTAATTTCCGATTACAGCTGGCCTATTAGGACAAGGCAGACGATATCTAATATCAAATATAGTATTTGAATTCCATTAAATCACCTCTTAGTCATATTGCATTTCTTTTTTTTCTATTGTCTATAGAAAAAACATGGGGCCAATTATTCACGGGCCAAAGCCTAGGGTTGAAGAAAGACCAAACACTCAGATCAAAAGTAAAAAAATGCTTGTACATGATGACACAATATGATATCAAACAAAATAGTATTTTGGTTAGATACCTTTCATGGAAGCAAGGAAGTCTTGTTCAGAAATGCTGATCATTTCTAACTTTTTCCCGATCAGCTTTTCCCATATGTGAATCAACTCTCTTTGGGAGAGAACGTTCTCTGGTGGAACAATGTACATAGTCTTGTTAAGAGTTCGAGGATCATCTATTGTTTTCATAGTGTATGCAGCAATATCGTCTTCGTTCACATAAACAACTGTAAATTAAATCAACGACTCATAAGCAGTATATATGTGCATCCAATATGGCAATGTTACAACTTTTGACTGACAAATTAAGCTTAATTTAAAATAATATGTGTACCTTTAACATTTCCTTGTCCCAAAAGCTGCACCTTGTCCCTCGGAGGGACTAAGGATCCGAACTGACAAAGGTTTCCAGCAGAGAAGCCGGCGAAGCAATTGGCGAAGACGTAAGTGTAAGGGATGTGAGCTTCCTCTATTGCTCTTCTCACTGCCATTTTGTCATCAAATGTTACTCTTCCTGGTTCCATTGCATGTTGCATCCTTGCTGGGTCCATACCAAACTCCGATGGCAAAAATCTCTGTACATGTTACAAAATAAGACCATCAACTTACCCTATGTCCTTGTGGCATAATCTGACAAAATATTGTTCAAAGGATATGCTCGAACAAGACTACATACCGAAAAGATACAAGCAGCCCAACTAAAGAGTAGATAATTAAAGTAGGAAACAGAGTATTCGAATCAAAGACATTTCAAAGGAAGACAGTACAAGAGAAGGAATTTTAAAAACATGTTGGCATTATACATTTTGTGCATCATAATCATAGGGAGACAAAGCATAAGGGGAAATCAAGTATTTAGATTGAGATCAAGCCATTTCAAGTTATGCCTGACATTTGATTCAGATATTCAAAATATGTTGACTTACCTATTTTATAAACAAGGTTTCAGAGGGGGCATGCATGACTTGGTCCAAAAGCAATTTGGAAAAGAGTAACTTTCTCATTTCTAATTAGCTTAGGTACGAATTCGAGCTATTCTAACACGTAAATATCACATACTTGTTTCAAAGAATACACCCGAGCTCATCTTATTCAAGATGCACACTATTAGAAAAAAATCAAGACCTAGTAGTGAAATGAGCATTTGATTTCTTCAATATTATGGGTTTGAAAGTATTGCAATATATACATGCAATACCTTAATGTTTCCTGCTTGTTTGATGGCCTGAACGAGTTGGAGTTGCAACAAAAGTGGACGGCTTCTGAAATGAGTACTAGACAAGGTGCAGATCACCACATCAACCTGTTTTACAGCATTCACCAGACTCCCATAGTCGGAAAACGAACCTTGTATAAGACGAGCTCCTTGCTTCTTAAAGGACAGCAACATCTGCAGCTTTTCCATATCATCACCGATGTTTTGACCATTGGCAGGACGCTGCAGGACGTAGGTTTCATGGCCCTCTTTCAAGCTCGCCTGCACCATCCTGCGCCCAATATAACCCGTGCCCCCGACAACAAGAACCCTCGTCTTTGCCATACGATACAACCTCCACGCAAGGGACTTGCATATATCTTCTTGCTTCTATTAAAATGTTCTTGGAATGTCTTTTCTACTGTCCACAAAAAATAGATGGAATGTGTGGCTAAGGGCCTTTGCTGAGCAGCAACATGCACCGACAGAGCAAAACATTCCTTAACTCCAAACTATAAATGCAAAGAACATCTTATATGAGACACCCCAATAGTTGAGGGTTACGAGAGATTCTTGGTTCATACCCTGTTAGGATTGTGTGTGAAATTCTGGTGAAACACACGATATCTATCACGATGTCGAGACTAAGTGACACACATCTTGTGGATGCACGATCAATAATAAAATAACAAACAGATTGTAAACGATACAAGAGTTTGTTACCCAGCTCGGTGCAACGTCACCTACGTTTGTGGGCACTCTGCTAGTGAACAAGTTCCACTATATGTAATCAATCACTCATACAAAGCTTCTCACGATTAACACACAAATCTAAACTCTATGGTATTGTTACTAGTGACAACTTAACCCAGGGTCTCCCCCTGTCTTCGAGCCTCCAACTCAAGTTCACACTTAGAATAGATCCCACTCTTCTGTATCTTCTTTGTCGTTTTTCCAAAGATTTGCACGCAGCTCCACTGGTGCGAGTTCATCCGATTCAGTCAAACAATCTTTCTCTTGAATATTTCTTTGAGCACACAAGCTATAATCTTAGTTAAAACATACAGCTCCCTAACACGCTAGTCAAACACGCTTAGGAACTATGTATATTATGAACTAAGATATATAACTACACAACACCCCTCTACGGGATGGGACGAGTACCTATATATAGAGGATCAGCGAGTATCCTTTTAGGGTTTCCTAAAAGTCCTCTTGACGCGCCTTGAGAATTCTTGCCGATTACGTCTTCTCTGAGTTTCCTTTTTCTGCTACACAACTGTTTCGAATGCAATCATTGCAAGATTAAAAGATTATCCGAATATGGAAACTTTCCGAACGCCTTCTGCTAAGATGTCTGATCATGATGTCCGAGACATCTGGTTAGACATACTCCGTTTTGAAGCATCGCCGTCTAAAGTCGCGACATATGGCTGGACATCTTTCCACCATATAAAATAGCCACCTTTCGGAGGAACCATAGTGGGGATAGAAGAGAAAGTACACTCATAAGCCCTAGTCATATATGATGGCGAATCCAAAAAAAAATTCAAGGGAGCAAATTTCATACTAGAAAGTTAATTTAATTAATAACATAACTAATTAAAAAAATTAATTTTAAAAATAAAATATTTACTAAAAGGATAATAACACTTTCATACCTTAACTAATTTTTTCTCTTTTTAGTATCTTAACAATTTTTTTTTTTTGACAATTTACCTCTAAAATGCGTAAAATACCTAAATTACCACTAGTTGAATTGAAAAAAATGGAATTAAACTAATGGGGAAATCAAACTGGTTCAAATTGGACCGGTTCAAATCAGATTCCCCGGTCTGACCAATTCAAAACCTTAATTAATATAATAATATCACAAATATTTAATAAAATTACAAAAAAATAAAATAAATAAAAATCCTCCGGCGATGCCTCCGACCTCGTCTCGACAGTCCTTTCAACATCGTCTCGAAATCGGAAACCCTCCTACCCTTCGTTGTCATATTCAACAAAGCAGGAGTGAAATAGATCTCTGAAAAGTCTTGACTCAGAGGCAGATCTTCGAAGCGCAGATTTTTTGACTGGTGTAGGAGGCAGAATTCGAGCCCCATAAGACTGATGATAACACTCGTGGATCAACCTTGTTTATTGTTTGGACAGAGGCATTCCTTGGCATCAACGACAACTTTTCTATCGAGAGAGAGCTTCAGAGCGAATTTCTAGGAACCCTATCTCAACTCCAAAACAGAAAGCGAAAGAGGCGATTTGCTTGTCACATATATGGTTTTATGTGGTTTCCGCAATTTCTTGCTTGCCTGCTCTGACTCTGATGAGGCCTGAACTTTGCACAAATTATTATAGAAAACTAAATTTGAACGACGGAGACGTGGCCGGAAGAGATGCCGGAGGCATCGCCAAAGTTGGGTCTTGTTCTGTGGTTCACGTCGGAGGAGAAGGTTTCTTTTATTTATTTATTTTATATTTTTTGTAATTTTATTAAATATTTGTGATACTTTTATACTGATTCAAGTTTTGAACCGGTCAGACCAAGGAATTTGATTTGAACCGGCCCAATTTTATTTCCCCATTAGTTCAATTCTATTTTTTTCAATTGAATATGTTGCTACGTTTAGCATTGACATATTTTTTAGTGCAAAGTGAAGATGTCAGACGACATGTTGTAACACAGTTGGTGCGACATGATACTCGCAAGATTAGGCAAGATATCGAAGACTTCCTGTTTTGAGCACAGAAGCTCCTTGCGCAAAGGAATAAAGACAATTGATAAATTAGGCAAGGCCCAGTTGGAAGAAAGAAACGCAAGCAAGATTTAATGAAGGAGGCGACACCAACTTGTCACTTGCCAGAAACGCAAGGCGACAAGAGGTTTCCTTATCGGAATTGGAATCCGATTAGGCAATGTGAGTTGCTATAAAAGCAGGTGCTACCCCTTTGTAACTTAGTCCTTTCTCTGTGCTAAATTCTAAGAGCTCTTAACCGTGTACGACTAGCGAATTGAGAGGCTGATCTATTTAGAGATGACGATGTCCATTATATACATCTAGTCGAGGAGATTTGAGTGTCTGTAATCTATTGGGTTTTGGATTCGTGATTGAAGACTCACGAGAAGATTGTCGAAGACAACACAACCAATCATAGGCTTGCTCGAGGGGTGGAATTGAGAGGATCTCAAAAACAAGGGGGAGTCCATGGTTGAGGTTGTTCACGGTAAGATCTCTAGTAGTTTAGGACAATAGCTTGTGTGATAGCTGGTTGGTGCTTGAAGTTGTACTATTGACTACAGAATAGTGAAAACCTTTCCACATGTAGGGTGCCCCATACGTAGGTACAGAGTCACCGAACTGGGTAAACATATTGTGCTTCTTATGTTTACTGCTTTACTATTTACTATCCATAAACTGTGATTAGGCAAGTTGTCGAACCAATCGTTACAACATTATGTTCGACATCTTGTCCCTGCTACTTAGCATAATTTCAATTGGTATCAGAGGAGACACCTTAAATTCTTAGGTGATTTCCTGCAAAGATTATGTTTAGCAAATATAGACTCAAAGGAAGGAGGATCGATCAATCGACCACTAGTGCTCGATGGAACCAACTATGGTTATTGGAAAGCACGAATGTATGCCTTCATGAAATGCCTCGATAGCAAAACTCATAAGGCTATTGTTAATGGCTGGGAAGAACCTTAGTATGCTAATACTACTAGGTAATGAAGAAGACTGGAGCAACGAAGAAGATAAAGCATTCCTAGGTAACTCTAAAGCTCTCAACGCTATATTTAATGTAGTTGACAAGAATATCTTTAGGATCATCAACACCTGTACTAGTGCCAAGATTGCCTAGGATGCTCTTGCCACTGTCTATAAGGGAACCTCCAAGTTCCGAGAGCAGAAACTACAATATCTTACCACCAATTTTGAAGCCCTCTCTATCAATGAAGATGTGACCATAGCCGTGTTCAATGTAAGGATTAGGGATATAGCCAACGAGTCGTTCTCATTGGGAAAACTAATGGCTGATGAAGATCTAGTCAGAAAAACTCTTAGAGCTCTAAGCTCTAGATTCAATGTCATGATCTAAAAATCTTGAAATTTGATGAACTCATTGGATCACTCATGACCTACGAGCACTCCCTTCCAACCATGGAGAAAAAGCACAAAGGTGTAGCCTTCAAAAGCTCCACTCATACTCAAAAGGAGCAAGTACTTTCAGACTCTGATAGCGATATTGATGACACCACCCCCTATGCTCGCCAATAACTATAGTCGAGTCATGAAAAGATTCAACCAGATGGCTGGAAAGAATTTTTCACGAGATGTTAGAGACAAACCTCAACAAATGTTTCAAAAGGCTGAAAACAAAGAAGGCAAACGAGGTAAAAAAGCAGAAAAAGAAGTAGGGGTAATGACAGTTGACTACACCCAACTATGTCACGTTTCAAATTTAATACCCCAACTTCCAAATTTTCATTTGGGATACCCAAAGATTAAATAAGCGACAGTTAGCCCAACTTCTGTTAAATCTAACTGATTTGGTCTGTCAAAAAGTCTAAAATGCCCTCAATGATTTTGGTCTGTTAAACTGGTCTGATTGGTTTATTTGATATGATTATGAAATGACTATTTTACCCCTAATTGAATACCCAATTTAACTAATATATTGAGGGCAAATATGACTTTTCAATTCTTTAATAATTAAATACATCTATTATTATTAATGATTATATTAACAAATATAATTAATCAGACATATAATTATTATAATTATTATTAACCATACATATATTAATTGATCATTAATTACTTAATTAATAATATCAATAAACCCTAAGTCTTCTTCGTCTTTATTGGCCTCCACTCCCATCCCCGACCGCCGCCTGCTCCTGACGCATGCCGCAACTCCGGCAACCTGCACGCCGTCTCCAATCGCTACTCCCACCGGCGAGGTGCACCACCGTCGACAACAAGAACTCCGACCGGCGAGGAGCCTCTTCCAGATCGATTCCGAGTTCGGCGTGGAGCGTCAAATCTGGAGCGCGGCGGCGGCAGAGGTTGAGCGCGGTGGCAGAGGGTGAGTGCGGCGGCGTTCTCCTCTGAGTTGAATCCCAGATCCGGCGAGGAGCCCCAGGAGCCAGGAGCCAAATCTACAGATCTGGTCTCGAGCTCGGGCTCAACCCCTCAACCCATTTCGAGACTCAACCCCTCAACCAAAATCAAGCATCAATTTGGGACTCAAGCCCCTCGCAACAGCCTCCTTCTTGCGACGGCCTCCTCCTTGCGACGGCCTCCTCCTCCCCGAGAGCCTCCTCCTCGCGGCGGCCTCCTTCTCGCAACGGTGGCCTCCTCCTCGCGACGGCCTCCTCTTCACGATCGCGGCCTCCTCCTCGCGATGGCCTCCTCCTCGAACTCTCATTTGGTCTGTTAATTAGGGTTAATTAATGGTTAATAATATGATTAATAATAATATATAATTAATAATAATATTATATATATTTAAATATTAAAGAATATTAATTATTATTTATGTAAGTGAAAAGTCAGATTTGCCCTCAATACATTAGTTAAATTGGGTATTTAATTAGGGGTAAAATAGTCATTTCATAATCATATCAATTAAACCAATCATACCAGTTTAACAGACCAAAACCATTGAGGGCATTTTAGACTTTTTGACAGACCAAATCAGTTAGATTTAACAGAAGTTGGGCTAACTGTCGCTTATTTAATCTTTGGGTATCCCAAATGAAATTTGGAAGTTGGGGTACTAAATTTGAAACGTGACATAGTTGAGTGTAGTCAACTGTCATTACCCCAAAGAAGTACAATGCTTCGAATGTGAAGGTTATGGGCATGTGCAGATGGAATGTCCTAAATTCTTGAAAAAGCAAAATAAGGGATACATTGCATCCTTTTTGGATGAAGAAGAAGGAGAAAGTGACACAGAACTAACAAGCAATCATGTAGCATTCACTACCTCTACATCCACCGAACCCTTGGAGAAATTTGCCTCAGATGATGAGTTATCAGATGAGACTCTCAACAACGCATACAATGAGTGGTATGGTAAGTGGCTTGAAGACTCTAAAGTCATTGAGAAAAATATCACAATCATTCTCTTGCTTAATGAAGACAAGACTTGACTTCTCGAAACCATCATTGATATGAAAAAGAAAATAGCTCATCTGAAGGGGGAACTGGAGCTCATGACCAAGTCCATCAAGATGATGAACCCAAGCACTGGCACCTTGGACCAAATCCTATCCCTTGAAAGTCAGCAAACAACCTGGAAGCCTTTACTAGAAATGATTGGTACTTTGATAGTGGCTCCTCTTGGCATATGACTGGTAATAGTACATTCCTTACTACTCTGACACAATGCTCAAATTGTTTTGTCACTTTTGGAGATGGAGTGAAAGCCAGGGTATTCGGAAAAGTGAAACTTAACCTACTCAACTCACCCTCTCTAAAGGAAGCCTTACTGATAGAAGGACTCACTGCCAATTTGATAAGCATCAGTCAACTCTGCGATATAGACCTCGAAGTTAAACTTACTTGTAACAAGTGTGCAGTGGTGAACACTCAACTAGAGGAACTCATGACTAGACTTAGGTCACAAGACAACTGCTATCTATGGTCACCAACAACAGCTCCTCTATCTACTAAATGTCTTCTATCCAAATCAAAAAAAACCAAGCTTTAGCACCGAAAGCTTGGACACATAAATTTGAGGAGCATGCAGAAAATTCTATCTGAAAAGGCTATCATCGGAGTTCCAGATCTGAAGATTATCGAGGGAAAATCTGCGGAGAATGTCAGATAGGAAAACAAGTCAAGACGTCAGATAAGAAAGTGCAACATCTTACCACCTCCCGGGTCCTAGAACTTCTGCATGTAGATCTCATGGGATCTATGCAAGTTGAAAGTCTTGGAGGTGAGAAATATATTTTTGTATGTGTGGACGACTTCTCAAGGTACACTTGGGTTGAGTTTATTCGTGAAAAGTCAGACTCATTCTGTGTTTTCGAATCCCTATGCTGAAGAGTTCAAAGAGAGAAAGGAGAAACTATCGGCAAAATAGTAAGGCTCAGGAGTGATTATGGACGAGAATTTGAAAACATAAGCTTTGCAAACTTCTGTGATGCTAAAGGAATTTCCCATGAATTCTCTTCTCCCATTACCCCTCAACAGCATGGGGTTGTTGAAAGAAAGAATCGAACCCTTCAAGAAATGGCTAGAGTCATGATGTTAACGAAAGACATTTCTACACGCTTTTGGGCAAAGGAACTCAACACGGCTTGCCATATTCACAATTGTGTCACCCTTCGTTCATGTACCTCGGTAACACTTTATGAAATATGGAGGGGGAGAAAGCCTAATGTCAAGTATTTCCATATCTTTGGGCCAGTATGCTATATTCTAACTGATAGGGAACCCCAAAAAAAGTTTGATCCTAAAAGCGATGAAGGAATATTTCTTGGATACTCTAGAAACAGTCGTGCTTATCGGGTCTATAACAAATGAACCAGAACTATGATGGAGTCTATAAATATGGTTGTTAGATGATAGCTTTGAACAACCTAACGATGACGAAGAAGAAAATCCAGACACTCTAGATGTCAGACCACATATCAGTGACGAAACTTATGACCTAGAACCTAAGGAAGAAAGTTACATCTGCCATAACAAAGAAGAGCCATTCACGACAGACCAGAGAATTCCATCCAGAAAAATCTAGAAGAATCACCCAGTCCAGGACATAATCGGAGATGTCAATAAAGGAGTACGTACTCGACAAAAGGCTCCGGTGAAGTACACAGAGATGATAGGTAACATATGTTTTGTTTCAAAAATTGAACCTAAGAATGTGCAAGAAGGCATCAACGATGAATACTGGGTATGTGCCATACAAGAAGAACTGGTTCAATTTGAAAGAAACGGTGTATGGGAATTAATACCCAAGCCTGACAATGTTAATGTCATCGGGACAAAGTGGATCTTCAAGAATAATTCTGATGAACAGAGAAATATCACTCGAAATAAAGCTAAACTTATAGCACAAGGATACACACAAGTAGAAGAAGTAGATTTCGACGAGACGTTTGCGCTTGTAGCCAGACTTGAGGCTATATGACTTCTTCTCAGCATTGTCTATCATCTACAAATTAAACTTTATCCGGTGGACGTGAAGAGTGCTTTCCTGAACGGATATCTAAACGAAGAAGTCTATGTTGCTCAACTAAAGGGGTTTGAATACCACAACTCACCACATCATGTCTACAAGCTTAAGAAAGCCATGTACGGTCTCAAACAAGCACCTCGAGACAAGTATGAACGTTTAACTCAGTTCCTAATACAGAATGGTTATATTTGAGGGGGAGTTGACCGGACTCTATTCGTAAAGAAGGAAGGAAGCAACATTATGATTGCTCAAATTTACGTGGACGATATTGTCTTTGGAGGAATTTCAGACAAGAGGGTGGAACGTTTCGTCCAACATATGCAGTCTGAGTTCGAGATGAGTATGGTGGGTGAGCTAAACTACTTTCGAGGCTTCCAAATCAAACAAATGGATAATGATATCTTTATTTCCCAAAGCATGGTTTGGAAAAAGCTTCACACAAGAGAACTCCAATTGCTACTCATGTAAAGTTTACCAAGGATGATCAAGGTAAACCTGTAGACCAAAGTCTCTGTCAAAACATCATTGGAAGCCTATTATACCTCACAGCAAGTCGACCTAACATTGCTTTTTCAGTAGGAATCTGTGCTCGCTATCAAGCAAATCCAAAGACAAGTCATCTAGCTCAAGCCAAAAGAATTATCCGATATATATCAGCTACGACAGAGCTAGGTTTATTATACTTGAAAATTCTGATCATTTAAACCGCAAGATGTCTCATACAATGTTGGAGCTTTGTGACAGACAACTTGCTAGTATACAGATTATGAATTTAAACAAGCACAGAACAGAAATAAAAGACACGCAATATGGTTATCCAGTTCGGTGCAACGTCGCCTACGTTTGGGGGCACTCTGCCAGTGGAATGGTTTCACTATGAAGTAGTCAATAGTACATACAAGCCCTTATGATTATCGTACAAATCAACGACCTATGCTATTATTACAAGTGAACATCAAGACCAGGGACTCCCCCTGAATTCGAGATCCTCTCCCGATTCCACTCTTCGATCAATCTCCTCTGCTCGGTGCGTCGTCTGTTCTTCAAACAAGAAGGTTCGTGAATTTTCAATCACGCAAGCACTCATTCTTTCGAATAGTGAATGATTACAAGTATGTCGTTCTGGTCAAAACATCCAGCCTCCCAATACGCTAGTCCAACACGCTTAGGAGCTTTGAACCTTTTGCACAAAGAACGAACTACAAACAAAAAGTAGAAGAACCAAACTGCTAAGGGAACGCTCTCCGACTGTTATAGCAGCTTCTTCGTCTACATAATTTTTAGGGTTTTCTTAACCCTTTAGAGCATATCTCCAACGAATCTGAAGTTTCCATATGCTTTTAGACTTCTGAATCGTGCATAATCAATCTCAATATAGAATATCTCTTAAAACCGAAAATTTACCAAAATTACCGTCTTGAAAGATGTTGTAACATGCGAGCAGACATGTTTTTGTTCGCTAGAACTATAGCAATAAAAATGTGAACAAACATCTTTCTATCTACTAAAAATATAGCCAATCTAATCGTAACAACAATCTTCCCCTTTGGCTATTTTTTAGGCAAACACTTCTATGCTTCTATGATTGCTATCAGCCAAATATCAGGATACAGAAAGATGTCCGAACATGTCTTCAGACACGTCAGACATGTCACTCTTCTTCTCCCCCTGATTGCCTTAAAAACATGCCAAAGGTGCCAACCATTCAACCAGGCAACAAGGAGTTAACAAGCATACCAGCTTAATCATCAGAGCAAAATAAAGTCAGGGAGTAGTGGCAACATCACAAAAAGTTAATTCGGACAACCACATCTTTCTTACGTCACCTGAGATTTCCTTGGCGATGGTATGAAGAGAGGGAACACGGTCCACAAAAGCAGGCGTTTCTCTTCCAAGGAAGTTGTTAATGATCTCAACAAAAATACAAAACAATGCCCTCCCACATAAACCTTTATGTACTCTGGATCCTCGGGGATATCAAATGTAGGAGAAAGATTGACAATAAACTTCTTAACCAGACAGGGGTAGAAGTTATTGTAGTTACGACGTTTTTCGAGATTGGCTAATTTTGAAGGAACTGAAGAAACATGTTACAAAGAATGTCGAAGCATCTGCTACGACCTCTTGTGTGACATTGTTGACGGCATCTCGGCAAGCATCCTGATCGACATAAATCAGGAAAGTGCAGTTTCGGCAGTGCAGCAAGAAAACGATTAGGAAAGTGCAGAACGACTCCTAATCTGAAAAGAAGAAAGACGGTGATTAAGAGGAAACCCATTAGGGTTAGTACTCATCCACGATTGCTATAAAAGCTTAGGCTACCCCCTTAGCAATGGTGTGGTTCTTTATTTGTTTCCTAGCAACAATTTGCAAGGTTCTTAGACGTGAAGGTTTGCGGGCTGAGAAATTGCATATTGTGCTTAGGACATTGTGTATCACATAACTATAGAGAGTTAGGTGATTGAGGGTTTACTGAAGTCGTGAGTTTGAAGACTGCACGCAACCACCAAGCTTGAAGAAGACTTGAAGACGACAGAGCAAGGCGATTGCTCGAAGAGTGGAATCAAGACGTTCTTGGATTCCGGGGGAGACCCTGAGATAGATTGCACTGTAAGACGTAGCATAAAGTATAGATCAAGGAGTGATCACAGGTACTTGTATGTTCTGACGGATTACTGATAAGTGAAATCTTTCCACTAGGCTGAGAGCCCTCAGACGTAGGTGACGTTGCACCGAACTGGGTAAACAATCTGCTGTGTCATTACTTGTAGCTTTATATTTACTGTCCTGCATTGTCTACGCAAGAAGTCAGACAGAACGTTGTAGCATCCGGTGCAACATTGTGTGGGGCATCTTGCACGACTAAGTGATCAGAATTTCAATTGGTATCAGAGGGGGCACCTATAGCTTTAGGTGAGTTCCTAAACAAATATTTTGATCAAAGATGGACAATACCAGAGAAGGAGGATCCATAAATCGACCACCTGTTCTAGATGGGAGCAACTATGGCTATTGGAACGCTCGAATGTGTGCCTTCATGAAGTCACTAGACAACAAGACATGGAAGGCTGTACTCAATGGTTGGAATGCACCACAACTCAGTGACAGTGATGGCAATCCTATCGGCCCAAAACCAGAAAAAGACTGGACCGATGATGAAGATGAAGAATCACTGGGAAATTCTCGAGCTCTGAATGCTATCTTCAATGGTGTTGACAAGAACGTGTTCAGACTAATCAACACATGCACAACTGCCAAATCAGCATGGGACATGTAAGGACCGCTCCCGGTCAATTTGGGTCAATTTGGGTCAATTTTGTGAAAAATGGATGAAAATTTAATAATTCGCGATTTGACCAAATTTCAACCCGAGAGTCACCGAGGACTACTATTTGAGCCATTTTAAGTTGGAATTGTAATATTATGGATATTAGGTTCATATGGAAGCTAAAATTTAGCGAAACATCACGGTTCCGACGATTTCGAAAAACGTGTCCGTTTCGGACGATTTCGGGTCCAAAATGACAAAAGTGGCTTGTGGGACCCCTCTACTTTACACTTGTCATGTATCTAGAGGGGGGGAGACTTTTGAGTGATTAAAAAAAAATTAATTGTTTTAATTTAGATTTAAAAGAAAATGGAAAATAGGTTTATTTTATTAGTTTAATGTTTAAATAATTATATTTAAGTTATAAGAGAGGGGGAGGGAGTTGATTCTCGGCAGAACACAAGGAAAGAGAAAGAGAAAGAGAAAGAGAAAGAAGAAAGAAGGAAGAAGAAGAGAAAAGATTGTGGCGATTTCCCGACGTTCCGACCGTCCAAACGTCTTGATTTTTGCGTATTCGGGTTCTCCTCGTCGTGGGCTACAAGAGGTATGTTTTGGATTCTCATTTCCTTGAGTTTGGATTTATGGAGTTGTGGAATATGGTTTGATTGAGGTTGGATTAGTGTTAAGGGGGTAATTTGGAGCGTTTTGAGACAAACGGGAGGTTTGTCCGGTGACCAGGAGCTCGCCGGAGCTCCGGCCGGTCACCGGAGGTGGGGCCCGCGTGCCCGGAGTTCGGGTTTTTACGTGTTGTGCAATCCCGGAAAATCCCTAGAACACTAATTCGTGACTTTGGAAGAAATTGGAATTAATTTGGCTAAAATGTGTTTGTTTCGCTAAACTTTAAAGTCGAGATTAAATCCCCCGGAAGTCGGAACGTAATTCCGTCAATTTTATTGGTGATCTCGAATTTAATTATGCGCGTAGAATAAATTTGAGAATTGTTGGAATTGAATTGTGGGAAAAGATTATTTATTATTTGAGGAACCTTAATGACGGGATTGAGTCGCTCGGGCGTCGGAAATTGGTTCCGTCGATTGCGTTGGACCCCTTGAATATAATTATGATTTGTTGATGCGAAAATGGAATTTTTCGGGGTCCCGAGGTCATTTTAGCGTTTCCGGGCAGATTCGGGAAAGTGCGCGAATTGGGCCGTTCCGGGTCCTTTTTGGCAACTCGGTGTAATTAGGAAGTATTGGAGTGATCGGGACTCATTGGGGTGTACTTGGGCGTTAGTTTCGTTAGAATCGGACTTCGATCAATTGCTAAAGTTTGTGCGTTTGTCGTTATTAGATTCTTCCTTTCGCTCGTGGAAAGGGAAGGATTTAGACGTGGTGTCGCGAGAGACTTGGAGCTAACGTTGGATAATTATCGAGGTAGGGAAAAGTAGCCGTATATCCGTACATGACTTGGGAAAGTTACTAGTAATTGCATGTGGGCACCTTCTGTGTTCTTAGTATATGTATGTGTAGAATTGCATGTGGGCACCTGGTTGTGTCTATAGGTTGATTATACTACAGCGACGTGCCATTCCGCTGTATGCTTTGTTGGGGGTGTTACCGCTTTACTCGTTGCGTTTGGTTTGAATGTGTTATGCTTGTTCAATTGTGAGTAATGGTAAAATGCGATTTGATGTGTTTGAAGATGTTGTGCCTTAACATGTAAATCGAAATGACTTGAGTTGATTATTTCTCTCCTGTGGTTGAAATGTTTTGTGGATGATGGTTACGGGCGGGAGCCCAGTGTGTGTGGATGTTGGTTACGGGCGGGAGCCCAGTGTGCGTGGTGGTTTGTGTTTGTTGCTGGTTGACGCCCAGGTGGGAAAGATACGTCCGTGATCTCCGTTCGGGTGGGGTAGATTTGCGCTCTTACCGCGCTTCTCCATCCATGCCGCGAAGAGGCGTCCACGCCTTTCGATTAGCAATCGAAGAAGTGGGGGGCAGACCAGGCCCAGACAGCTAGCCACTGTAAACTGGCGGCCGCGAAGAGGTTTCACGCCTACGACTAGCTATCGAAAAGTGGGAGGCAGACCAGGCCCAGACAGCTTGCGACTGTAAACTGGCGTGTTATAGGTTGCATCACCTGGTCGTGTAGACCTTGTCCAACACCGTGCGTGTTTGGCAAGATGGACTCGACGAAGTACCCGGATTGTTGCCTTTCCTTGAGTGAAAGGTTTGTTTGATTGATGTTGCTTGGTTGATTGTGTGATGATTTGAGTATTGAGAATGAGATGAAAGGTTTGGATAATGGTTGAGTTTTACTTTGACCTTTTTCGAACTGTGCTTATGTATCACCCTGTCAATTACTTGTATGCCGTTGTCAGTCGGGTATCCGTTGCGGTGAGCGTAAATGCTCACCCCCTGCTACTTTTCCTGCAGACAGGTGAGGATCGTGATTGTGGATAGGAGGATATCTCGAAGCTGGAGGAGCTGGAGAGTCCGGGTTGTTTTGGGCGTGTTAGTTGACGTACAATTTAGTGTCGACGTTTTGTTGTTTCTTGATCATACTTTGAGTCTCTGACTCGTGTTGTATATTCTTTTGAGCAGTTATAAAATTCGCGGTTCATTGTATTTGTGTTCTTTTTATTTGGTTACTATTATTGTTTCAGTTGTTTCGGACACTGATTCCTCGTTCGCGTTCCGGGCTCGGTCTCTACCGAATTTGGGGCGTGACAGTTTGGTATCAGAGGTTAGGTTTAACACCTCTGGCCGTACGTCAACTAGGTGGGTAGAGTTAGTCCATTAGGCTCCTGTCGTGTGTTGGTTGTGCAAGGTCAGAAATCGTGCGTGATTTTTCCGTGAGATATTTTCACCGTTGAGACTTGACTCAGGGGCGCCCCTGGGTCGAACGTGACGGTAGTGATGTCCGATCGTTACCTCTTAGTTCGGGGACGCCTGGACCGGGTTGTGACGACGTGATATCAAAATGGGGTTTTGTGATTGAAAAGGGAAATTGTTGAAAATATGGGCAAGTTCGAAATTGATGTTGACCTTACTAGTCATGTTCAAAAAAAAAATCTTACATGTTGAATAAGTTTTAAAATGCGAGATGTAGCTAAGTATGCGGGGTGATTGTGACTGTGGTAGGTTGTGTGATGCCATGTGTGGTGATTGTGTGAGCATATGTTGATTGCGAGCATGTGAAATATGTATGATAATACGTTGTTTGTAGACATGTGTGTCCAGAGTATATGAACGCCCGTATAATGAGCGTGCTCGTTGTGTTGTGAGTTCTGGAACTGAGTGTGTACGTGTATTTGTGCAGTAGATACATACAACATGGCACCTAGACCTAGGAGAGGTAGGTCGGCCGGATTGCCGACGCAACCGCCCACCGTCGAGCCAGTTGAGGCGACGGGTGGACCGGCAGCTCCCGCTAGGGAGGATCGGAGGAACGACACGGGACCATCGGTGGTTCCGCCCAACGTTCCGCCAGTTGCGGACCCACCTACTGCGGCCATTCTAGGAGAGCTGACCCGCACAGTGCAGAGTTTAGTGGCAATCATTGCGCAGAGAGAGTCTGAATCGCCAGCCCCGCGGACTCCGCCGACTGCTGCTACTACTATTCCAGCGAGGTCCGTTCAGGCCGAGGGCCATACGGCACATGCGCTGAGGGATTTTCTAAGGTTGGATACACCCTCATTCTACGGGGAGCCAGACCCTGATCTGGCGGAGCGATGGCTGGATCAGATTACGCGGAACCTGGACACGTCCGGGATCATGGACGAGCACAGCAGGGTGTCCTTTGCAGCTCATCAGCTGAAGGACAACGCCTACCATTGGTGGAGGCGCGTGCAGGACCGAGTCGGGGGTGACTACCGAGTATTCGAGACGGTCTTCCTGGAGCAGTACTTTCCGGAGTTTGCCAGGGAGGAGCGACAGCAGCAGTTCCTGGAACTGCGACAGGATGGTTTGTCGGTGGCAGAGTACGAGGCTAGGTTTACGACGTTGTCTCGCTTTGCACCAGAGATGGTGGTGACTGAGGCTCACCGATGCAGGAGGTTTGAGAAGGGACTTAGGACCTCGATTCTGGATCGAGTCCTCGCCCTGAGGCTTCGAGTGTACTCTGAGCTGGTCGACACGGCAGTGGCCGTAGAGCGAGGTATTAGGGAGGCCGCGAGAGCCCGTGAGAGTAGACCGCGACCGAGCAGCGTCGCAGGTCTGTCCGAGTCCCGAGACTCGAGGAGGCAGAGGATCGTGGGGTCTTTCAGACCACAGTCTCAGTTTAGCGGACCGAGACAGTCGGGTTCAGTGGCATCAGTGGGGCCCGTCGTTGCAGACCAGAGGCCAGTATGCTTTCTCTGCCAGCAGCCAGGCCATATGAGGCGCGATTGCCCGCGCAATAGAGGACCTGCAGCACTACTGGCGACGAGTAGTCGGTTCAGTCAGGGGAGTCGACCGAGCGGCAGCGAGGTTAGGTGCTACCTATGTGGCCAGACAGGACACATAGCTAGGGAATGCCCCGGTCAGGGTGGGGGAACGTCAGTGCAGCGACCGCAGCAGTCGCACACGGCACAGTCGCCGCAGGCTCGCCAGCGTCAGGGCCAGCCGTTGAGATTTTCGCAGCCATCTACGAGCGCACCAGTTCCGAGGCAGCAGTTGAGGTCCGCACAGCCGGCGTCTGGCGCGTCAGCTCCGAGACAGGGAGCGCAGGCGCCGCAAGGCAGAGTGTATGCTGTCGGCGACTCACGTGCTGCAGGACCGTCCCCAGACCCTTCGGTCGCTCACGGTACGTTACTGTTGTATAACTCTTGGGCGTCATTTCTGTTCGATACGGGCGCATCGCATTCCTTTATTTCTGCTGCTTGTGCTGAGATGCTGGGGCTAAACAGTGAGCCGTTGAGTCCACCTCTGTGCCTTGACACACCAGTCGGAGGTGAGGTTGTGTTGACTAGAGTGTGCCGAGCCTGCGAAGTTAGAGTAGCAGACCTTTCTTTCCTTTGTGACCTAATCGTGCTGGGTATGACTACCTTCGACGTGATCTTAGGCATGGATTGGCTTGCGAGGTACCGTGCGTACATCGACTGTTATCGGCGACGGGTGACAGTGTCAGCAGGCAGCACGACCGTTTCGTGTTCGCTGGGCAGCAAGAGCGGAATTCTCCTATCGGCATTATACACCGTTGATGAGGTGTCGATCGTGCAGAGCCGAGAGTTACCGCGAGTAGTATGCGAGTTTCCAGAGGTCTTTCCCGAGGAGTTGAGTGGGTTGCCGCCAGTTCGCGAGGTAGAATTCAGGATCGACCTGATGCCGGGGACGGCGCCGATATTAGTAGCGCCTTACAGATTCGCGCCAGCAGAACTGACCGAGCTGAAGACTCAGCTCGAAGAACTCCGAGAAAAGGGGTTTATACGTCCGAGCACATCACCGTGGGGAGCGCCAGCACTCTTCGTGAAGAAGAAGGGTGGAGCGCTAAGGATGTGCATAGATTACCGGAAACTGAACCGGGTCACGGTGAAGAACCGGTACCCGATGCCGAGAATCGACGATCTATTCGACCAGTTGAGAGGGTCGACGTGCTTTTCGAAGATCGATCTACGTTCGGGATACCACCAGTTGCGAGTCCGGGAGGAGGACGTCGCAAAGACCGCGTTTCGGACGCGGTATGGGCATTACGAGTTCCTAGTAATGCCCTTCGGGTTGACAAACGCGCCTGCAGCGTTCATGGATCTGATGAACCGCATATTCCGGCCGTTCTTAGATCAGTTTGTAGTGGTTTTCGTAGACGACATCCTGGTCTACTCTCAGAGTGAGGAAGCGCACGTGGTGCATTTGAGGGCTGTCTTGACTTTACTGCGCACGCATCAGTTGTATGCCAACCTGGAGAAGTGCGAGTTTTGGCTCGCCGAGGTGAAGTTCCTCGGACATGTCGTTTCGGCCGACGGCATACTGGTCGATCCGGCGAAGGTCGACGCGGTCTCGAAGTGGGCGCAGCCCACGAACGTCTTCGAGATTCGTAGCTTCTTGGGTTTGGCGGGTTATTATCGACGGTTCGTACAGGACTTTGCGCGCCTAGCCGCGCCTTTGACTTTCCTTACGCGCAAGGGAGTCAAGTTTGCGTGGACTGAGGACTGTGAGCGTTCATTTACAGAGCTGAAGGCTCGCCTGACTACCGCTCCAGTGTTGATAGTGCCAGAACGCGGAATTGGCTATGAGATTTATTGCGACGCGTCCGGTGAGGGACTAGGCTGTGTATTGATGCAGACAGGTAGGGTAGTTGCTTATGGCTCCAGGCAGCTGAAGACGCACGAGCGCAACTATCCTACACACGACTTGGAGTTGGCAGCAGTCGTGTTCGCACTGAAGATCTGGCGCTATTATCTGTACGGTGAGGGATTTCAGGTTTTCTCGGACCATAAGAGTCTCAGATATATCTTTACCCAGAAAGACCTGAATATGCGCCAGCGGCGATGGATGGAGCTACTTGATGATTACGACTTTGAGCTACTCTATCACCCGGGCAAGGCGAACGTGGTCGCCGACGCCCTGAGTAGGAAGTCGATCCATTGCCTTGCTAGCATAGCAGTCCGGGAGTGGGACATGATGGGAGAGCTCAGCGAGTTCAGGGTTGAGTTGGAGGAAGTCACGGGACGAGTCGCACTGTGTTCATTGGTGGCGCAGCCTATACTGGTGAGTCGGGTGATTGAGGCTCAGATTGATGACTCAGAGACAGCAACGTTCCGGATGAAAATGGTTAGCGGAGTTGAGTCCGAGGGGTGGTCGATGGGCAACGATCAGGGCCTTCGTTTCCGGAACAGATTGTTTGTGCCCAAGAGTCTCCGTGAGGAAGTACTACGCGAGTCACACAACTCACGACTCGTTGTGCATCCTGGTGGGACTAAGATGTACCACGACATCAGGCGCCATTTTTGGTGGAATGGGATGAAGCGGGAGATAGCAGGGTTCGTAGCTCGATGTCTCACTTGTCAGCAGGTGAAGATAGAACACCAGAGACCAGCGGGACCTCTACAACCGTTGGAGATAGCCGAGTGGAAATGGGAGCATATTACAATGGATTTCGTATGCGGACTGCCGGGGTCAGCAAGGGGTAACGATGCGGTGTGGGTGATAGTTGATCGACTGACTAAGTCCGCGCATTTCTTGCCAATGAGGATGACAGACTCGGTAGATAAGTTAAGCAGGCTATATGTACGCAAGATCGTGAGGTTACACGGAGAGCCGGTGTCGATAGTATCGGACCGAGATCCTCGCTTTACATCTCGATTCTGGGATAGCCTACAGGGCGCGTTGGGTACGGATATTCGTCTGAGTACTGCTTACCACCCACAGACGGATGGTCAGTCAGAGCGGGTAATTCAGATATTAGAGGACATGCTCCGAGCGTGTATACTGGATTTTCACGGAGCGTGGGAGGATCATTTACCGTTGGCAGAGTTTGCGTATAACAACAGTTACCAGGCTAGCATCGGGATGGCACCATTTGAGGCCTTGTATGGTAGACCGTGCCGATCACCAGTTTGTTGGGCTGAGGTGGGAGATAAGAGCCTA
This sequence comes from Geranium rotundifolium, assembly GCA_963920655.1. Taxonomy (NCBI): domain Eukaryota; kingdom Viridiplantae; phylum Streptophyta; class Magnoliopsida; order Geraniales; family Geraniaceae; genus Geranium; species Geranium rotundifolium. The sequence goes on along the minus strand of OY987313.1, from coordinate 32,112,105 downwards.
CTGGGACCCGAGCTGGTAAGGGAGACTACTGAGAAGGTAGCCTTGATTCGAGAGCGACTGAAAACAGCGCAGAGTAGACAGAAGAGTTATGCGGACCGGAGACGTCGACCTCTCGAGTTTGAGGTAGGAGACCACGTCTTCTTGCGAGTGAGCCCGAAGAAAGGGCTAATAAGGTTTAAGAAGGCAAGAAGCGACGGTAAGTTGGCCCCGAGGTACATTGGCCCCTTCGAGATCATCGCCAGGATTGGAGCAGTGGCTTACAGGCTCGCATTGCCACCATCCCTTGCAGCGGTTCACAACGTATTCCATGTATCGATGCTGAGAAAATATCACCCTGACCCGTCGCACGTGATAGAGTGGGCTGAGTTGGAGTTGACCCCAGATGCCTCGTATGAGGAAAGGCCAGTTCAGATCTTAGACTCACGAGATCAGATATTGAGAGGCAGGACCATCCCACTAGTGCGAGTGCTTTGGCAACATCACGGTGTCGAAGAGTCGACGTGGGAGCGGGCAGATGAGATTCGTGCTAAGTATCCCCGCCTTTTCGAGAATTGAGGTACGTTTTAATTTCGCGGACGAAATTCTTTAAGGAGGGAAGGTTGTAAGGACCGCTCCCGGTCAATTTGGGTCAATTTGGGTCAATTTTGTGAAAAATGGATGAAAATTTAATAATTCGCGATTTGACCAAATTTCGACCCGAGAGTCACCGAGGACTACTATTTGAGCCATTTTAAGTTGGAATTGTAATATTATGGATATTAGGTTCATATGGAAGCTAAAATTTAGCGAAACATCACGGTTCCGACGATTTCGAAAAACGTGTCCGTTTCGGACGATTTCGGGTCCAAAATGACAAAAGTGGCTTGTGGGACCCCTCTACTTTACACTTGTCATGTATCTAGAGGGGGGGAGACTTTTGAGTGATTAAAAAAAAATTAATTTTTTTAATTTAGATTTAAAAGAAAATGGAAAATAGGTTTATTTTATTAGTTTAATGTTTAAATAATTATATTTAAGTTATAAGAGAGGGGGAGGGAGTTGATTCTCGGCAGAACACAAGGAAAGAGAAAGAGAAAGAGAAAGAGAAAGAAGAAAGAAGGAAGAAGAAGAGAAAAGATTGTGGCGATTTCCCGACGTTCCGACCGTCCAAACGTCTTGATTTTTGCGTATTCGGGTTCTCCTCGTCGTGGGCTACAAGAGGTATGTTTTGGATTCTCATTTCCTTGAGTTTGGATTTATGGAGTTGTGGAATATGGTTTGATTGAGGTTGGATTAGTGTTAAGGGGGTAATTTGGAGCGTTTTGAGACAAACGGGAGGTTTGTCCGGTGACCAGGAGCTCGCCGGAGCTCCGGCCGGTCACCGGAGGTGGGGCCCGCGTGCCCGGAGTTCGGGTTTTTACGTGTTGTGCAATCCCGGAAAATCCCTAGAACACTAATTCGTGACTTTGGAAGAAATTGGAATTAATTTGGCTAAAATGTGTTTGTTTCGCTAAACTTTAAAGTCGAGATTAAATCCCCCGGAAGTCGGAACGTAATTCCGTCAATTTTATTGGTGATCTCGAATTTAATTATGCGCGTAGAATAAATTTGAGAATTGTTGGAATTGAATTGTGGGAAAAGATTATTTATTATTTGAGGAACCTTAATGACGGGATTGAGTCGCTCGGGCGTCGGAAATTGGTTCCGTCGATTGCGTTGGACCCCTTGAATATAATTATGATTTGTTGATGCGAAAATGGAATTTTTCGGGGTCCCGAGGTCATTTTAGCGTTTCCGGGCAGATTCGGGAAAGTGCGCGAATTGGGCCGTTCCGGGTCCTTTTTGGCAACTCGGTGTAATTAGGAAGTATTGGAGTGATCGGGACTCATTGGGGTGTACTTGGGCGTTAGTTTCGTTAGAATCGGACTTCGATCAATTGCTAAAGTTTGTGCGTTTGTCGTTATTAGATTCTTCCTTTCGCTCGTGGAAAGGGAAGGATTTAGATGTGGTGTCGCGAGAGACTTGGAGCTAATGTTGGATAATTATCGAGGTAGGGAAAAGTAGCCGTATATCCGTACATGACTTGGGAAAGTTACTAGTAATTGCATGTGGGCACCTTCTGTGTTCTTAGTATATGTATGTGTAGAATTGCATGTGGGCACCTGGTTGTGTCTATAGGTTGATTATACTACAGCGACGTGCCATTCCGCTGTATGCTTTGTTGGGGGTGTTACCGCTTTACTCGTTGCGTTTGGTTTGAATGTGTTATGCTTGTTCAATTGTGAGTAATGGTAAAATGCGATTTGATGTGTTTGAAGATGTTGTGCCTTAACATGTAAATCGAAATGACTTGAGTTGATTATTTCTCTCCTGTGGTTGAAATGTTTTGTGGATGATGGTTACGGGCGGGAGCCCAGTGTGTGTGGATGTTGGTTACGGGCGGGAGCCCAGTGTGCGTGGTGGTTTGTGTTTGTTGCTGGTTGACGCCCAGGTGGGAAAGATACGTCCGTGATCTCCGTTCGGGTGGGGTAGATTTGCGCTCTTACCGCGCTTCTCCATCCATGCCGCGAAGAGGCGTCCACGCCTTTCGATTAGCAATCGAAGAAGTGGGGGGCAGACCAGGCCCAGACAGCTAGCCACTGTAAACTGGCGGCCGCGAAGAGGTTTCACGCCTACGACTAGCTATCGAAAAGTGGGAGGCAGACCAGGCCCAGACAGCTTGCGACTGTAAACTGGCGTGTTATAGGTTGCATCACCTGGTCGTGTAGACCTTGTCCAACACCGTGCGTGTTTGGCAAGATGGACTCGACGAAGTACCCGGATTGTTGCCTTTCCTTGAGTGAAAGGTTTGTTTGATTGATGTTGCTTGGTTGATTGTGTGATGATTTGAGTATTGAGAATGAGATGAAAGGTTTGGATAATGGTTGAGTTTTACTTTGACCTTTTTCGAACTGTGCTTATGTATCACCCTGTCAATTACTTGTATGCCGTTGTCAGTCGGGTATCCGTTGCGGTGAGCGTAAATGCTCACCCCCTGCTACTTTTCCTGCAGACAGGTGAGGATCGTGATTGTGGATAGGAGGATATCTCGAAGCTGGAGGAGCTGGAGAGTCCGGGTTGTTTTGGGCGTGTTAGTTGACGTACAATTTAGTGTCGACGTTTTGTTGTTTCTTGATCATACTTTGAGTCTCTGACTCGTGTTGTATATTCTTTTGAGCAGTTATAAAATTCGCGGTTCATTGTATTTGTGTTCTTTTTATTTGGTTACTATTATTGTTTCAGTTGTTTCGGACACTGATTCCTCGTTCGCGTTCCGGGCTCGGTCTCTACCGAATTTGGGGCGTGACAGGACATCTTGGCCGTAGCATATGAAGGAACAACTAAGGTTCGAGAACAGAAACTGCAATACCTGACTACCAACTTCGAAGCCCTCGTCATGAAGGAAGATGAATCAATTGCAGATTTCAATGTTCGCATTCGTGATCTAGCCAATGAATCCTATTCTCTGGGAGAACCAATGTCTGATGAAAAATTATTAAGAAAAACCCTACGTGCTCTGAGTCCTAGGTTCAAGATGAAGATCATAGCAATTGAAGAAGTTCATGACCTCAAGGTCTTGAAATTTGATGAGCTGATGGGGTCTCTGATGACCTATGAGTTGTCTCTACCCAACATCGACAAAAGGAACAAAGGAGTTGCTTTCAAGAGTTCAACACACAAGCAACCAGATCCTAAGGATTCGGATTCAGATGAAGACATCGAGGCTACAATGGCCCTTCTCACAAAAAGGTACAACAAAGCCATGAGAAGATTTAGTCGAATGGGTGGACGGAATGTCATAGCAAATGCCAGAAACAATGCTCCACAAAAAGCGCAAGCTGGAGGTAGTCTTGACAGACCAAACAGGAGTGGGGAAGAAAACAAAAACAAAGGACTTCAATGTCATGAATGTGAAGGATTCGGCCACCTCCGTAGAGAATGTCCAAATTTCCTCAAACAACAAAAACGAGGATACAATGCCACTCTATCAGATGATGACAATGAAGATAGTGTATCTGAAGAGGTAAGCAACTTTGTTGCATTCACTACTACTACTCCTACATGTAATGTTGATAATGCTGTCGACATCAATAATGATCCAACTCCAAATGAGAATTGGATTAAGGAACAACTAGTCGAGGCATACAAAGGTTTGCACACCAGATGGATCAAGGAAACTCTGATACTTGATCAACAAGGCGAAAGGATCATTAGTCTTACCAACGACAAATCTAGATTTTTAGAGACGATCGTGGAGCTGAAACGAGAAATCACCAGACTCAATGGAGAAATTAGTCTAATGACTAAATCGGTAAAGATGATGAATCCGAGCACAGAAAGCCTTGACAAGATTTTATCGGTGGGAAAACAGTCCAAAGACACGACGGGACTAGGGTACACACATGCTGTCCCCTCAACAACAGGGACAAAGTTTGTCCCACAACAAGCCTTGATTGACAAGAAACAACAGGATGCCTCAACTCATCCTAGAAGACGACCTACAACAAAAGCCATAACATCGTCTACAACCTGTTCTTGTCAAGAAACTGTCAGAAGACATCCTCCACGCAGACAACAAAGCTACAGAAGACCAGCTTATCAATATCAATGGATATGTCATTACTGTTGTCAACCAGGTCATATCATACCTTTTTGTTTTCAACTTCTTAAGAGGAAGCAAGCTCAGAAATATCAAAGGCATCTCCCATCTCCTCCGAAGACAACTCGCCTTGAATGGAGACCTAAGAACCTGACCTATCGAGCCAATGTGGCTTATACATCATTAAGTGCTTCAACGAACAAAGACTGGTATCTCGATAGTGGATGCTCTCGACACATGACAGGTACTCCAGAGTTTCTCTCCAATCTTAAATTATATACAAACTGCTTTGTTACGTTCGGAGATGGGATCTGAGCTCGAATCATTGGAAAAGGAGTGCTCAAACATCCAGAAGCCACCTGTCTGACTGAAGCATTACTTGTAGAAGGACTTAAGGCAAACCTGATTAGCATCAGTCAGATCTGTGATCAGGATTTAGTAGTGAAATTCACTAAAGAAGTCTGTATAGTTAACAACATCGATCAGGTCACTATTCTACAAGGAGTTCGCTCGACAGACAATTGCTATATCTGGTCTCCCAAGACACATACCAAAGCAGCCAAGTGCCTTGTCTCCAAAGCAGAAGAAACCAAACTATGGCATCGAAAGCTTGGACATCTAAACCTTAGGAGTATGCAAAAGGCAATCTCAGAGCAGGCTATCACCGGAATCCCAAACCTAAAAATAGTAGAAGGAAAGATCTGCGGAGAATGTCAGATTGAAAAGCAAACCAAGATGTCACACAAGAAGCTTCAGCATATCACCACCTCTCGAGTACTTGAGCTAATACATGTTGACCTCATGGGACCAATGCAAGTTGAAAGCCTTGGAGGAAAACGATATGTATTTGTATGTGTCGATGATTACTCACGATACACTTGGGTTGACTTCCCTCGTGACAAATCAGACACCTTCTCGATCTTCAAGAATCTATGCATCCAAGTCCAACGAGAAAAATGAGAGACAATTGGCAAAATCATCCGCCTTCGTAGTGATCATGGTCGAGAGTTCGAAAACAGCAAGTTTGCAGATTTCTGCAACTCAGAAGGGATAGCACATGAATTCTCAGCGCCAATCACTCCACAACAGAATGGCATTGTTGAGCGCAAGAACAGGACCCTACAGGAGATGGCAAGAGTTATGATGCTGGCTAAAGACATACCAACTCACTTTTGGGCAGAAGTACTTAACACTGCTTGCCATATCCACAATCGAGTCACTCTCTGACCAGGTATGTCAGTAACTCATTATGAAATATGGAGGGGGAGAAAGCTCAATGTTAAGTACTTCCATATCTTTGGCTCCACTTGTTATATACTGGCTGATAGAGAGCCTCGCCAAAAGCTTGACCCAAAGAGCGATGAAGGCGTCTTCCTTGGCTATTCAAGGAATAGTCAATCATACCGAGTCTTCAACAAACGAACCAAGACCATGATGGAATCAATCAATGTTGTTGTTGACGATGACTGCGAAGATGCCTCAGAAGATGCGACGGACGAAGACGGAGCCTATCCTCCCAACAATGTCAGGAAGTATGCTACTCCAGATGTCAGAGAAAATGCTAGCAGCAAAACAGAAGATGATGTCGCCAATAACGAAGAAGTTCCTGAAACCAGCAACAAGAATCCCTCACGAAGAGTCCAGACTAACCATCCTATCTCTGGAGTTATTGGAAACCTGAATGAAGGCGTACGGACTCGGTCAAAAGCTCCTGAAGATTATAACGAGATGATCGGAAATATTTGCTTCGTTTCTAAGACAGAACCCAAAAACATCAATGAAGCCATCAATGATGAATATTGGGTCAATGCTATGCAAGAAGAGCTGATTCAATTTGAGAAAAATCAGGTATGGGAACTGGTGCCCAAACCAAGTGAAGGAAACATCATAGGCACCAAATGGATCTTCAAGAACAAATCTGATGAGCTTGGCAACATCACTCGCAACAAAGCAAGGTTAGTTGCTCAAGGGTATACTCAAATTGAGGGGGTCTACTGCGATGAGACATTTGCTCCTGTGGCAAGACTTGAAGCAATTCGTCTCTTGTTAGGGATATCATGTCATCTACAGATAAAGCTCTACCAGATGGATGTCAAAAGCGCCTTCTTGAATGGGGATCTCAATGAAGAAGTATATGTGTCACAACCCAAAGGATTTGTTGACCCTCACTACCCTGATCATGTGTATAAACTCAAGAAAGCTCTTTATGGGTTGAAACAAGCACCAAAGGCTTGGTATGAAAGGCTCACTAAATTCCTCATCCAAAGCGGCTACACTAGAGGGGGAGTCGACAAGACCCTATTTGTGAAGAATGAAGACGGGAACCTAATGATAGCTCAAATCTATGTCGATGACATTGTTTTTGGAGGAATGTCAAGCAAGATGGTAGAGATATTTATTCAACAGATGCAATCAGAATTCGAGATGAGCATGGTGGGAGAGCTTACTTATTTTCTAGGCTTCCAAATTAAACAACAAAAGGATAGCATCTTCGTATCTCAGAGCAAATATGCGAAGAATATTGTCAAGAAGTTTGGGTTAGAGAATGCCTCACATAAAAGGACACAAGCAGCTACACATGTCAAGCTAACTAAAGATGATCCAGGAGAAGCCGTCGACCAACACCTATACAGGAGCATCATCGGTAGTCTCCTCTACCTTACTGCAAGTCGACCAGATATTGCCTACTCTGTCGGAGTATGTGCACGATATCAAGCTAATCCTAAGGTTAGTCATCTATCCCAAGCCAAAAGAATTATTAGATATATCTCCGGGACTACAAACTTGGGTTTGCTATATTCATTCGACACATCCTCTACCTTGGTGGGGTATTGTGATGCCGATTGGGCTGGGAACACATCAGATAGGAAAAACACATCTGGAGGATGCTTCTTCCTTGGCAACAACCTCATATCATGGTTTAGTAAGAAGCAAAACTGTGTTGCCCTTTCCACTGCCGAATCGGAGTATATTGCTGCTGGGAGTAGCTACACACAACTACTTTGGATGAAACAGATGTTAGTCGAATACAATGTCAGACAGGATGCCATGACTTTGTATTGTGATAATGTCAGTGCTATCAACATCTCAAAAAACCCTGTCCAGCACAGCAAGACCAAACACATTGATATTAGACATCACTTCATTCGAGAACTGGTCGAAGACAAGAAGATCATCCTAGAGCACATCCCCACAGAGAAGCAACTTGCTGATATTTTCACGAAGGCACTAGACGCGAGCAGATTTGAGGATCTCAGATCATCACTTGGTCTGTGTTCCATCAAAGACCAGTAAAGAAGATACAGAAACGGTTGAGAGGAAGTGTTGGTACCTCTTCATGAACCGATCTAAAAACCAACAAATGTCATTGGGCCAGGCATGTCAAAAGCCCATATAAAAGGAAAGGTAAGATACAGTCAGACGCTAACGAAGATTTGAATCGTTTTCAAAAACCTAGGCTGCCTCCTCTCTGTGCTCGCTCTCATCTCCTTCATCATTCACTCTCTGCAAATCTCTCAAACAACAATGGTGAAAACTAGAAGCACAGTAGCCCCAAAGGAAGCCACCGCTTCAAAGAAAGCTGAAGCAAAAGGCGCCACAAGCAGTAGAGCAAAGACAAACAAGCATGGAGTGCGAATCAAAGGGCCAAAAACCCTGAAAAAGTCAGAAGAAATTATCAAAGAGGCTTCACCAGAAAAAGCCCCAATACCAGTTTTTGCTCGAGTTCCCAAGAAGTCTCGGACCGGAAGTGCTGCTTTCTCAATGTCTGACCTAACTGTGCCAGAAAGAGAGAATGATCTTGGACTGGAAAACCGAGAGGCCTCCATTCAAATCGTCGCAGTTCCAACACCAACAGGTAACGATTTCTCTGCCGATAATTCTAGAAACAGTGATCTGTTAGAATCACTACTGGAAAACCAGGACCCACCTAAAGAAGGTGTGGTAGAAGAACTGATACGTCCGGAAGGAGAAAAGGAGGATCTGACTCCGGTCAGTCATGGGCTGGAACGCATTGCGGAAGGAGAAGGAGGAGAAGAAGAAGGAACAGATGTCATACCAAAAGCCACTGAAAATATTGTAGAAGAAGAAGAAATAGCTGACTTTGAAGAAGTCGAGGAAGAAGAAGAAGAGAAAGAAGAAGCCAGAAACGGAGAGACCGATCTGGAAGGAGCTGAGAAGAACAAGGATGCCACCACCAACAACATAGAAGAAAACACTGTAGATGCCAGAGAAGATGTCATGGAAGAAGCTGCTGAGACGGCACACACAGTGCTGTCGACCTTGAAGAAAAAGGTTCTAGAAGAAACTGAAAGTTTGGTTGTCATGGTTGGAAAATTGAAAGAAACAAGGAAAAGGAAGGAGGGAAAGGAGGCTGGAGGTCCCAACAACAAAAGGAAAAAATCGCATGTCAAAGAAAAGGGGAAGAAAGTAATTGCAACAAGGAGGTTGATGGATGTATCCACTGATGATGACCTGGAAGAGGTCCCTGCTGAGGAAGAAAGGACAAAGAAGGCCCTAAAGACGGCCACAAAAACCATGAGTGTAACTTACGACAACGTGTCATTTCACTCAGCAGAAAGCGCAAAGAGGTGGGAGTTTGTATTTCAGAGAACGGCGTACCCAGAGAAGACATTGTCGTCGGAGCTGCTTGGGCTAAAGGCCATTATACAGCTCCTGGAGAAGGCGGAATTGATGAGAACCGTCTCCGACATTGGCAACCACTATCCCCTTCTGGTTAAAGAATTCATTGCAAATCTGCCTACCACGTTTGGTACCCCAGATGCTCCAGAGTTTGATAAAGTATATGTTAGAGGCATCCGCTTTGATATCACCTCTGACATCATCAATGAATTCCTGGGAAGGAAGAGGGTTCGATCTGTGCCACCACCCGATCTGAGCAAAGTCCTCCGAGAAATCACCGGAGACAAAAGCAGAACATGGCCATCCAAAGGGACAGTGGCAGCTTCAGATCTGACTTCCAAGTACTCCATTCTCTTTCGAATTGGAGTTGCAAACTGGGCACCCTCAACCCACGCATCATCGATCAAACCTGAGCTAGCAATCCTTATCTAGCAAATAGGTACTGGATCTAAACTTGACTTTGGACAATTTGTGATTGATCATCTTGTTCGCCATGCTAGATCTCTTGCTGTGAAAATTCTCATAGCCTTTCCATCCCTTATCTCTGAATTACTCGTGCGTCAACACCCTGGTGTGTTGAAAACGTCGGATAAGGTGGGGAAAAGAGGAGGAGTAATTGTGGTGAGCCACAAATTGTTTGAAGGAAGGCATACTCCTGATCTAGCCAGGCCAGAAGCCACGACAAAGACCAGTAGAGCCACAAGTGCCGTCCCTCTCACAAGGACCACCAGCAGGGATGCCGTCATGCTCAAACAAGAAATTGAAGTGCTTGATGAAGACATTGCAAACTTAAAGACGGCACTGAAGCACCTCTCGCAGCGCCGGACTCACTACGCCAACCTGCTGCACTCAATGACTCCTCCAGGCTCAAAAGATGATCCCACAAATGATCCAGAAGATACTACCCAAGAAGCCTCCACAGAAGCTACAGAGACTGCAAGTTCCAACAGCAGCTCTATCTGAAAAATTTTATGAAATTCTCTAAACTCTTGAACTACTGAACAACTTTTATGGTCTGTAATATTTTGTGAACACTGTATCATGCTTTCTCTCGACAGCTGATCGAGAGCAAGTGTGAGTTATGTTTGGATTTATTTTTTGCTTATTTCCCGGATTTGTTGAAATATTTGTTTACTTTGGCTCTTTTTGAGCCAGCAACGGGGAATAAGTGTTTAAATTAGAAATACGCGCGCGATGATACAAGGAAGAAAGATAGAGACGACGCGATGCGGAGACACAAGACGCGACGATACGCGCGACGACACTGCCGATCGACGAGACGACGAATGCGACGCAGAATGCGACGAAGATTGCAACGAAGAATGCTGTCCTTAAAAATAGCCAAAGGGGGAGATTGTAGTTACGACGTTTTTCGAGATTGGCTAATTTTGAAGGAACTGAAAAAACATGTTACAAAGAATGTCGAAGCATCTGCTACGACATCTTGTGTGACATTGTTGACGGCATCTCGGGAAGCATCCTGATCGACAGAAATCAGGAAAGTGCAGTTTCGGCAGTGCAGCAAGAAAACGATTAGGAAAGTGCAGAACGACTCCTAATCTGAAAAAAAGAAAGACGGTGATTAAGAGGAAACCCTTTAGGGTTAGTACTCATCCACGATTGCTATAAAAGCTTAGGCTACCCCCTTAGCAATGGTGTGGTTCTTTATTTGTTTCCTAGCAACAATTTGCAAGGTTCTTAGACGTGAAGGTTTGCGGGCTGAGAAATTGCATATTGTGCTTAGGACATTGTGTATCACATAACTATAGAGAGTTAGGTGATTGAGGGTTTACTGAAGTCGTGAGTTTGAAGACTGCACGCAACCACCAAGCTTGAAGAAGACTTGAAGACGACAGAGCAAGGCGATTGCTCGAAGAGTGGAATCAAGACGTTCTTGGATTCAGGGGGAGACCCTGAGATAGATTGCACTGTAAGATGTAGCATAAAGTATAGATCAAGGAGTGATCACAGGTACTCGTATGTTCTGACGGATTACTGATAAGTGAAATCTTTCCACTAGGCTGAGAGCCCCCAAACGTAGGTGACGTTGTACCGAACTGGGTAAACAATCTGCTGTGTCATTACTTGTAGCTTTATATTTACTGTCCTGCATTGTCTACGTAAGAAGTCAAACACAACGTTGTAGCATCCTGTGCAACATTGCGTGGGGCATCTTGCACGACTAAGTGATCATAATTTCAGTTATCTATGTTAACGACGGTTTGAAGGAGCCCTACATCAGCTAGTAGTTCCACGATCATGTCCATCTTCTGGGTCTCAACAGAAAGCTCCCTCTCTGGGAAAATGACCCGTTGGTACACATATCTCTACTTGAGGACCCCATCCTCTTTGTGAAGGAGACAATATCGAGAGGAGCTGTAGGAGCATTTCTTGGGAGCTTCTGACCTCCCACATATTTCTTGTTGCCTCGCCCAAGGGGAACAATGGGTTATTCTTCCTCTTCATCGTCAGCCGAGACCGGATGTCTAGACATAGGGACAGACTTCTTCTACATTTTCTTACTAGGGACGTAAGAGACTATCTTCTTTTCTTATGATTGTCTTGGACAATTCCTTGATAGGAGAAGAAGGTTCTCTGCTCTTTCTCTTCTTCTTCTTCGCCTTTTCAGACAAAAGATTCACTATAACCACATCTTCATTGGTGTGGAGAACATCTTTGAAAGAGATCACCACGGGTTCCAAAGATTGAAAATCATGCAGTGTACAATATGTAACCGTGGTGATCGATTAAAACTTGATCTTAATGCTATTTAAACATGTTATAAACTCAATTAAAATCTGATATTTTACCTCTTGAAATCGACAAGAACACAAGCGTAGTGTCCTCTCTATCAAGTCCACACAAGCACACAACCGAAATGGTTTTTCTCTCTAATTTTTGCTAGAAATTTTGAGAGAAAACAAGAGCAAAAATGGAGGAAGAGAGGGAGAGAATTTTCAGCCATTAGAGGGAGAGAGAGTGGGAGCTAGTTGTTGAAAAAATCAAAAGGATAACATAATTATAATTTGAAATTAAATTGAATTTCAAAATAAAAATTGCATTATCCATCCTTTTAATCCTTCTTATTTGCATTTAACCCCTCTCTTATCTTAAATCCTAAATGGGCTTTAAGTCCATTCAACTAAAACCCAAATTCAACCCATTAACTTGAGTTCTAATTTCGGTTTAGTCAAAACGGCTCAATTTCCTCGAACTGATTTCTTCGACCGTCTTGTTAAAACCTTAGGCCAGAAAACTACCGAATCGTTCTCAAATATCATTCATAATTATTGTCATGTATTGTGCTTAATGCGTGTGACCCTCTAGGCTCACGAATAATTAGCATACTGGTAAAATTACCATTTTACCCTTTCCATCATAAGTGGCCTCTAGCAAGACATTATGATTATCCAATATTCGTGATTATCGATTATTCGACTTAACCTGTTATCGTACATGTCACTGTCCTTTTATCAAACCGATATCCAGATTGATCAATAGGCATAGAATGGTCACCCTAATTTATCAATCACTGTTTCTTGATATCTGAGATGACTGAAAACTGATACTAAGGTATCACCTGCATGGCCATGCTCTTTCTTCAGTCATACTCATCAAGTGGCCTAAACGGATATCTTTCTCATACCGAAGTATGAGTGATAAATCCGTCAGACGCCTTTCGAGTTCACTAGTGCAATAAATGCCGAAGCCAATCGAAGCCGTTATAGTTACCCTTTTACAGATAACGTTAGACTAGGTCAAACTTAGGTATTTGTTACATAGTGTACACAAAGACTCCTTGGTCTTAGGATATAATGACAAGTTACGATATGTGAGTATCTCATGACTGGATCTATGCAGCATACTCACAATCGGGTTGTCCGATATCATCGACCTGATGGTATTTATGATATAACTCCGGCACACACTTTGTCATGATCAGTAGAGCATGATCACAAGGAGTTAGTCTCATACTGATCGCTTCATAAAGAAGCTTAGCTGATCAGGGACTCATCAAATGTAATTCTTTCTGATCTATAGTTCTACTATTAGTGGTTACACACATAATGACATAGATCAAATTACATTCGATATATTACTACAACACTTTAGTAATATATGCCGATTTATTTATTCGGAAAGATGATAAAACATTACATCTGTAGATCACTTTTATATTGGACTGGGGCATAACTCTAACAATCTCCCACTTGCCCCTGGTTCCAATTTAAGTTCTGATCTACTCCCATAGACCCTGCATGTTTCTCATGCCTAGGCTGCGGCTGAGCCTTTGTCAAGGGATCGGCCATATTATCATCAGTCGAATAGTGTTTAATCTCCACATCACCTCTATATTTGATAACTTTCACGAGGTGAAGCCTGCTGAGTATATGTTTGGATTTGTTGTGGAATCTGGGCTCTTGAGCAATAGCTACGGCACCTGTGTTGTCCCACAACAAGCTTATCGGATCAGACGCTCGCGGCGTTGCATCTAATCCGATTAGAAAGCTTCTAATCCATACGGCCTCTTTAGCTGCTTTTGTTGCAGCTATATACTCAGCCTCCGTTGTAGAGTTGGCAATTTTGGCTTGCTTAAAGCTTATCCAGCTGAAAGCGCCACCACTCAACACAAAATATATCCTGACTGAATTTTGAAGTCATCTAGATATGTCTGAAAACTAGCATCGACTTGTCCTTTGACTGCTAGTTCTCTATCTTCATCCCCATTTACCAAAATGCATCCTCAATCCTCCTCAAATATTTGAGGATGGCCTTTTACAGCAATCCAGTTTAATTGTTCGGGGATAGATTGGAATCTGCTGGTACAGCTTAGTGCAAACGAAACTTCCAGTCTCGTGCACATCCTGGCATACATGATGGATCCCACAGCCGAAGCATAAGGGATCTTACTCATCCTGCTCAGCTTATCAGGAGTACTAGGACTCTGTAGCTTGCTGAGCTTAATGCCATGACGCATGTGTATGTATCCTTTCTTAAAATCAAGCATTGAGATCTTCTCAACACTTTACCTATGTACATGTTCTGACTTAGCAACATGTTCTGACTTAGGCCCAAAATCCTTTTGGAATGATCTGTAGAGATCGTGATGCCTACATTAAATGTAGCATCACCTAAGTCCTTCATCGATAAGTACTTCCCTAACCAAGCTTTGGTGGCAAGGTCGGGATGTCATTCCCGATGAATAAATATCAAGAATACAATATTACTCCCACTCGCTTTCTCATGTACGCAAGGCTCAATTTTGTTTTTTATGAAGCCGAGTTCCCTTACAGCTTTATCAAAATGAAGGTTCCAACTCCCTGAAGCTTGCTTAAATCCATAAATGGATCTTTGCAGCTTACATATCTTTCCGGGATTCTTTGGATCTACAAAACCCACAGGTCGTGTGATATACATGCCCTGTAGTAAGTTCCTGCTAAGGAAGGGGTTTTGATATCCATCTGCCATAGTTATGGCTAAGAATAATCCAGATCAATCTGACCATTGCTACTGGTGAAAAGATGTCATCATAATCCATGTATTGAATCTGACGATAACCTTTTACAACCATCCTACCATATTGGTCTGAGGACTTCCATCCATGTCGGTCTTGATCCTATAATCCTACTCAGAACCGATGGGTTTTATCCCAGAGGTTTGATCCACCAAGCATCCGACTTGGTTTTCATACATGGATTTCATTTCCTCACTCATGGCATTCTACCATTTTTCGGAGTCTGCAATGGTTAAAGCTTGTCTGCAGGTTTCTGGATCATCCTGATCCACCAACATCACGTTATTTCCCTCAGTGGCTGTGAAGCCATATCTGTCTGGAACATGACAAGATCTTTCAGACCTCCTTAGACCATTTGGAATTTCTGTAGGGATTGATTCTTCATCGGCAACCATCTGAGGCTCCAGTACTTCTACATCTTGCATAGCAGGCTCCTGAATTGCTTCAGGCTGTTCCGTATCCTCTCGAATTTCTTCGAGATGCTCGAGACTCCCACTAGCTATTTTGGAAATAAAATATTTCTCCAAAAATACCCCTACTCGAGCAACAAAGACTTTGTACTCACTGGGTATGTAGAAGTTGCATCTCTTAGTTTCTTAAGGATACCTTACGAAGACACATTTTGTCTGATTTGGATGCCTGCATCTCTGCTACCTAAATCTTTTTAGGAAAAACATACTAGGATGTTTCCCACACCATATATGACTATGGTCCATTTCTTATTTGGCTACTACACGAAGGCACACGCATTCAAATAGAACTGACCATCTCATCCCGCTCCCATCCCAATGAATACTACGCGGAGGCGCATGCATCCACAGTAACGGGAGACGTAATGAGTGTCATGTGGTGTACCTTCTGTGACTCTGGTCCAGCTCTTATTTGGCTACTACGCGGAGGCGCACGCATCCAAATAGAACCGATTACCTTATTCAGCTCGCATCCTAATGAATACTACGCGGAGGCGCACGCATCCATAGTAATGGGAGACAAAATGACTGTCACAAGGTGTACTATCGTTGTCTTCATCGGAGCCTGATTCAAAATGAATGCGGCCGTTTCCAGAGTCAAGTATTAGTTCACCTCTCTTCTGGCCTGAGTACTCATAGGTCCACATACGTCGGAATGTATTAGACTTAATAAGTCACTCGCCTTTCACATAAACCTGTGAAAGGTGCCTTTGTCATTTTGCCCATTAGGCGAGACTTGCATCTTTCACTTTGAGTGAATTCAAACGGACTTAAAAGTCCACACTTGTGAAGTGTTGAAATGCGTTTCTCGCTCATTAGGCAAGACCTAAATCTTTCAGTTTGAGTGAATTCAAACGGACTTAAAGTCCACACTTGTGAAGTGTTGAAATGTGTTTCTCGCCTATGTGCCTTAAATGACAATGCTAGATTTTAACTTGATTTAAATCATTAGATTTAAGCCTTTTCTTATTTACGTTATAGCGATTAAGCTTACCAACGTAAATATCTGATCTTGAAGACGTGGATACCCACTCTTCTTCACATGATCCTTGTATTGCTTACAATCCCTTATACCCGTGTCCTGGCTCATTGCAGTGATAGCATATCTCCTCCAATTTGTCCTTAGAATTCACAGCAGTTTTGGGAGCTGCTTAAACCTTTGGACGCTTGGGGTGTCTGATCTGCCCTGCAAGGTATCCAGGAGCCTTACCCTTACCCAGATCAGCTTTCTTGAAGCTGACCTTCTTGTTGACCATAAGGACCTCCTTGGTCTTGCCCTTGAGGTTCTTTTCAGTGGTCACAAGTATCCCATGAAGCTCTGTTAAGGACTTGTCCATGTCATGCATATTGTAATTTACAATGAAATCACTATATGTATCTGGAAGTGACTGCAACATAAAATCCGCAGCTATTTCCACCTGATCATCAAAACCGAGTCTGGTTAGATGTTCCTGAAGACATTAAATCTTCGTGACATGGGGACTAACAGGGCTCCATCCTTAAGTTTGCAGGAGTTAAGTTCTATGAAAGTATCATATCTTTCGACACGAGCTTTCTCCTTGAACATTTCCTTGACCTCTGCCTTACAGGTATGAGGGTCATCTGAAACGTTCCTGAACTGCTTCTGCAACTCTGGCATCCTACTGCCTGCCATAATGCATGACTCGTCGATTTGGTTACTAAGAAACTTTGATAAAAAGTATCCTTAGTGCCCTAGCGGCGTTCAACGGTGGCTCGGCAGGAGGTTTCTTGGTAAGGATATACTACTTGCGTTCATGCTTGAGTACAAGCCTCAAGTTTATATTCCAATCTGAGTAATTCACGCCCTTGAGTCTGTCCTCAATCTGGACTCTCAGTGCGCTATTACTCCTTTGTGTTGTGTTTGCCCTTTAGTTCTACATGGTAAAATTAATTAAAATTCAAGTTGGAGATTAAGTTATAAAACACTTGTCTTATTCTAACATTTGAATCTGAACCAGGATCCTATCATACCTTCAATTGAAGTGAACGGAGGCTCACTGCTCCAATTGTGAGCATCAAGGTAGGAATACATCCATTTACAAAACCATGTAATTCCTGGCTAGGGTCTGTACTAAAAGTACATGGCATACCCTATACTGATACCCTAGGTCAGCCCTAGCTGACAATCGTAGACAAATCTACCAAGCTTGAACTATGGATAGAACCAATGTGACTACTACGCGGAGGCGCACACACTCACACAGAACTACCCATCTCATCCAGACTTTTTCTCTATGAATGTTACGCGGAGGCATACCGACATCCATAGGGTCAAAGCCCTTTTGAGTGCCCAAAATTGGATGGTATCACGCTTGACTTGTAATTATTTGCGTTTAAGTGAATTATAAGAGTCTGATTGTATATCGATACAATCTTAATCTCGAATCATCAATTGCAAATTCATTCAAAGATGATCCCTTAGCAGGTTACATGCGAGTCTGATTAAATTCTGATTTTAATCTTTGCATGTGGGTGATAGCAAATCATACATAAACTTGTATATTTAAACTATCATACATTCACACATTCAAACATACAAATGTAACGATAAAATATGCATAGCTAAGCCCATCTAAAGTTCCTAAGAATCTAGCAAAACCGATCCTAAAGACAAGGTCTTCAAGATCCAAACTTGCTCCATTCTTTTGAACTCCCACTGGCTTCGAGCCTCCTTCTTGACTTGATTCTTGTGTCGGTCTTCGTGATTACATATTAAAGTAAATTAAATAAAATACAAATCACGACACGCAGGCCGTATTTACTACAACCCAAAATTGAGCAACACGCAGGTTGCTAAACTGAAATTAAAATGCAAATCTAATGGGCTTAGCTAGCATCATGTGGAAAACATCATGTTATCAAAGATCATGTTATCAAACAACATGCTGATCAAACAAATTATTTTTCCAAATTTTATTTTTCTTAAGTGTGGAAAAATTCCGGTTTATCGACACCGGACGGTTTAATCGATTAATTGAATTTTGGATCGGTTCTTGCTGGTTTATCGAAACCGAACCAAATCTGAAAATTAAATTTTATTAGGGTTTCCAAAAATCCTTGCGAACCAACCGGTTCGCATGAATCTGGTCGAGCCGAACCGGCTCAACCGAAGGTCGCCCGCGGAGGCAACCACGGTGGCCCGTGAGGACTGCCGAGGTCGCCCGCGGGGCTGACCGTGGTCGGCCACGGGAACGACCATGGTAGCCCGCGAGGGCAGCCATGGTCGCCCTCGAGGCAACCATGGTAGCCCTCGTGGGCTGCCATGGTCGCCCGCGGCAGCGACCATGGTCGCCCGTAGGCGACCTCGTCGGCCCATGGTGCTGAACATGGTCTGCCTTAGGGCATTCCATGGTCCACCACGAGACTCGACCTGGTCGGCCATGGTTAAGCCATGGCTAACCCCGAAAAACCCAAAAAAATAATTAATTTTTGAATTTCTAAAATTAATCAAATCTGAAATTTTTTTTGATTTACATGCATGCTAATGATGAAGAACACATATAAACATAAAAAAAATTCAGATTTAAACATATACAAATAAACATAATAACCATGCTCTGACACCATTGAAAGAGATCACCACGGGTTCCAAAGATTGAAAATCATGCAGCGGACAATATGTAACCGTGGTGATCGATTAAAACTTGATCTTAATGCTATTTGAACATGTTATAAACTCAATTAAAATCTGATATTTTACCTCTTGAAATCGACAAGAACACAAGCGTAGTGTCCTCTCTATCAAGTCCACACAAGCACACAACCGAAATGGTTTTTCTCTCTAATTTTTGCTAGAAATTTTGAGAGAAAACCAGAGCAACAATGGAGGAAGAGAGGGAGAGAATTTTCAGCCATTAAAGAGAGAGAGAGTGGGAGTTAGTTGCTGAAAAAATCAAAAGGATAACATAATTATAGATTATGTGATTTTTAATTTGAAATTAAATTGAATTTCAAAATAAAAATTGCATTATCCATCCTTTTAATCCTTCTTATTTGCATTTAACCCCTCTCTTATCTTAAACCCTAAATGGGCTTTAAGCCCATTTAACTAAAACCCAAATTAAACCCATTAACTTGAGTTCTAATTTCGACTTAACCTGTTATTGTACATGTCACTGTCCTTTTATCAAACTGATATCCAGATTGATCAATAGGCATAGAATGGTCACCCTAATTTATCAATCACTGTTTCTTGATATCTAAGATAACTGAAAACTGATACTAAGGTATCACCTGCATGGCCATGCTCTTTCTTCAGTCATACTCATCAAGTGGCCTAAACGGATATCTTTCTCATACTGAAGTATGAGTGATAAATCCCTCAGACGCCTTTCGAGTTCACTAGTGCAATAAATGCCAAAGCCAATCGAAGCCGTTATAGTTACCCTTTTACAGATAACGTTAGACTAGGTCAAACTTAGGTATTTGTTACATAGTGTACACAAAGACTCCTTGGTCTTAGGATATACTGACAAGTTACGATATGTGAGTATCTCATGACTGGATCTATGCAGCATACTCACAATCGGGTTGTCCGATATCATCGACCTGATGGTATCTATGATATAACTCCGGCACACACTTTGTCATGATCCGTAGAGCATGATCACAAGGAGTTAGTCTCATACTGATCGCTTCATAAAGAAGCTTAGCTGATCAGGGACTCATCAAATGTAATTCTTTCTGATCTATAGTTCTACTATTAGTGGTTACACACATAATGACATAGATCAAATTACATTCGATATATTACTACAACACTTTAGTAATATATGCCGATTTATTTATTCGGAAAGATGATAAAACATTACATTTGTAGATCACTTTTATATTGGACTGGGGCATAACTCTAACATCGCCATCCTGGCGATCTTACGACAAACATCAAGTTTCTCCGTTGATAAGACATCAAGTTTATATTGGACTGGGGCATAACTCTAACAATCTTCTCCAACAGCATCAATTTCACCCATATGCATCTAAATAGATGATGTTGGAACATTTTCTACGACATCCTGTTGAACGTCCTCATTTACATCTTCATTGACAATCTGATTGTCAGCTTTACTGACATCTTCTACACCTTCTTCTTCAGCAGCCTGATTTAGACCAGGATCTTCTTCAATAACTTTTTTCTTGAGAGATTTCGTCCTCTTTACCGGAACCTTCTTTTTGCACATATAGACCAAGATCTTCTTACTGAGCTCCTTTCTCCACATTCTCTTGATAAGAAGAAAGTCGGATCATCCTCTATAACATCTAGTTTTACATCATATTTTTCTTATACCATTACTTTGTGGAGGCTCATCAAATGGAGATAAAGTTGAGACATTCTTTATAACATTAGAATAGGATCAGGAATACCTTGATTTGTCTCGAGAATGCCTTTTGAAGAGATGCCCTTATATCGGCTTCTTCCACAATAGTAGTAGCATTTGCTTCTTTCTCTTCTGACGAGTTTGGAGAAACTGAACATACATTAATTCGCTAGCTAGCAAACATCATGAGCTAACAGTGGATTGATCTTGAGCTTATTTTCCTTCCATCATCGCGGCTAGGCTGACTTGCTCATCGATGCGTATTTTCTTTTTCAACGATGTTAAGACATCCTGAGCAACATCAGCCGCGACATCTTCAACGACCACATTAGAAGCTTTTGCAACAACATCTTCTTCCATATCTCTTGCAGGCACATCCTCAACTTCCTTAGAAACAAATTTTTCACTAGTTTCAGCACTATCTGTAGGATTTTTTGTTGCATCATCAGCAGCACAATAACATCTCCAGTAACATTTTCTACAACAACATTCTCCACATCTTTTGGAACGTCTTCTTCAACAGTTTTCTCCAGACCATGACTCAGCGAGGTCGATTCATCTTCTCCAGCATCTTTCTATACCATCTTGAACCTTACCCAACTTCTTATAAAGAATTTAAGATTTATCAAGGGCCGACTCCTTTAGATCAGTCTGAGCAGAAGATGTTGGAACATCCTTCACGACTTCTTGAACCCAGCCTTGAGATTCCTCAATCACATCCTCAATTTGACGAAAGAAGGCTTTCGGGTGGAAGCTCCTTGGCGGATTTCTTCAGCCGCAACTCCTACTTCTTGGTTTTCAAGAGCGATGTTCACATTTTCTCTGGCATTGAAGGTCGACTGGCCAACTTCTTAAATGTTGGTTTCTCATGCGACTTTAAGCGGAGGGTTTCCCGAGGGCATAGATGACTCAGCCCCATCTTATTTCTTGAACCTTAACCCCATACTTATTTCTAGCAGCATGAGGTCTAGTACCTCTCTTTGGCACACTTTTCGCCTTCATCTTCATTCTTTGCTTCTGAATATTCTTTTAGTTTAGCTCAAGCTCATATTCGTTTTACATATCTTCTTGGTCCAATGGGGAGGAAACGAATCAACAAACTCCCCTCCATCATACAGTGATCCTTATTGATCAACAAGGCAAAGTCCAAGGGATACCCTAAGACTCTCAAATCGATTTGTGTTCAAAGTTCTTGCGAAGATACCAGCAGATGGTTTTTCAGTTGGGAAATATTCAAGCTTGATCTTCTTGTCTTCCACTAGTTTTGGAATAAAGTTGTGTTTAAAGTTAATATCACTAACATTGTTGCAGAGTAATGTCATGACATTTTGCTTGACAACATACTTAGCAGGCATCTGTATTATCCATAAAAACTGAATATAACCTCTTTCAGCCGATATGTATCCCATAATTCGCTTGGCTTGAGAGATAAAAATGTCATTCTTCATCTGCTTGAGCTGAAATTTCAGAAAATAATTTGGCTCATCAACCATGCTTATTTCAAATTCAGACTGTAATTTTTGAACAAAATGTCCCACCATCTTGTCTGACATTCTGCTAGATACAAATTTACCAGGATAGATTTGGGAAATCATGATGTTCCCTTCTTCCCTTTTTGCTAAAAGAGCGTTATCAACTCCCCCTCGAGTATAGCTACTCTGACCTAGAACCTGAATTAGGTGATCATAGCCAGTCCAAGGTGCTTGCTTGACATCATAGAGAGCCTTTTGCCGAGTGATATTCCCAATCTTGTCAGACTTCTTCTCAAGAACCTTCTTTGTACCAGTGGCACTGATATTATCTAGATTAGGTACTGACTCTCAAGCAGTAGTTTTCTCAAATACAACTTTTGAGACGAAGCAGAACTCACCGACCATATCCTTGTAGTTTATAGGAGGTTTTGGACAAGTCTGCACACCTTCACTAATGTCCCCTATCACCTTATGTGTTGGATGATTCTTCAGAATTCTTCTGGAAGGGATTTTGTCAGGAATAATGTTACATCCTTTTGTGGGAGCTATGTCACGAGCTTTGTTGCTAATATCAGTTCTGGCATCTAGAATTACTTCCTCTTCGACATTCAATTGTTCAGGATTATCTTTAACATATGGCTTTCTCCCCATCCATATTCCATAATGAGTCATAGAAGTACCTGGATGAATAGTGACTCTTTTTATGAATATGGCAAGCCGTGTCAAATGTATTTGCCCAGAAGTGGAGAGGTATGTTTTTGGCCAGTATCATCATCATAGCCAAATCATGAGGAGTTCGACTAATCCTTTCCACATTCCCATGTTGTTGTGGTGTGATGGAAGCAGAGAATTCGTGGGCTATACCTTCAATACTACATAGGTTGGCAAACTTTATGTTTTCAAATCCTCTTCCATGGTCATTCTTTAGGTTGACCATTTTACCAAAACTTCCTACTTTTTCCCTACGACACATGGCTTCAAAGACATAAATTGTGTCTGATTTTTCATGAATAAATTCAACTCAAGTACACCTGGAAAAGTTATTGACACACATAACAACATGTTTCCTTCCTCCAAGACTTGTAACTTGCATTGGTCCCATCAGATCCACGTGAAGTTGTTCCGACACTCTTGAAGTAGTAAGATGTTGCACCTTCTTGTCTAACATCTTGACTTGTTTCCTGATCTGTCCGCCACGACAGATTTTTCTTTCAACAATTTTTCGATCTGGAACATCGACTACAGCCTTTTCGGACACATATTTCTGCATGCTCCTAAGATTCAGATGTCCAAACTTTTGGTGCTAGAGCTTGGTCTCGTCAGCCTTGGATAGGGAGCATATGGTGGACAGGGAAGCTGTGGCAGGAGACCACATATAACAGTTGTCTTGAGACCTGATTCATTTCATGAGGTCATCCTGGTTCTCATTCAAATATACACACTTATCACGAGTAAAGTTGGCAAACAAGTCTAAATCACACAGTTGACTGATGCTGATAAGATTAGCTGTAAGACCTTCTACCAATAAGGCCTCTGTTAGGCAAGGCATGCCAGGGTAGCTAAGCTGTCCTTTACCTAGGACTTCAGTTTTTACACCATCACTAAACGTAACATAGCAGTTAGAGCATGGTTTTATGTTGGAATAAAAAGAAGGGAAAAGGACACTTTTGTGCACCTAAAAATACACTTTTGACACTTACATACCCTAACTTTTTTTTTCTCTTTTTTCCATACCTGAGTATTATTTTGGGACAGTTTTCTTCAAACATTTCAAAATACCGAAACTACCCCTGAATTGAGCCGGTTCAATTTCAACCAGATCCAACCATATTTTAATTAATAATGAAATTACCTTTTTACCCTCCATTGAATAACAAAATTATCACACAATTTAAGGGTATATTGGTCTTTTCATATAACAAATTAAAAATTGAAAAGTAAATTATTAAATTACATTTTTTCCCCTCTCTCCTCACTGTTCATCATCTTTTCCGGCAACCCAACCACCCATCTCCGCCGCGTCTACCGTCCGCCTCCGCCTCCGGCCCTCCGTCGCATCGTATCGTCTCCGACGCATCCCTCTCCATCTACGACCACCTCCACCTCAACTTCTCCTCCTCTATCCCTCGCCCCTTTCTCGAGGACCTCACCTCTGAAACCCTAGGCTCCGCCACCAACTGTGGATTTGCATCATAATCGGCACCACAACAAGAGTAGAGGAGCTGGCGGTTCTCGACGAGGAACATGGCGGTGGCGCGCGATGTTGGGCGGAGAGGAAGCAGATCTCGTAGAGGAGCTCGGCGCCGCCGGTGTCGAAGGAGGCGACGACGTCGAGGTCGATGGAGGATTCGCTGAGGGAGTCGCGAACCCTGGAGGCGACGACGAGGTGGTTCTGCTCGTAGAGGAGATGTCGGTGGCCTGGGGCGACGACGAGGCGGTGGCTGTTGACGGAGGCGGGGACGGGAAGGATTTAGGGTTGAAGGTAGAGAGGAGGGGCATTCAATTGAAAATTTGATGAACATGTGAGGGTAATTTCGTCTTTTTACCCTCTTTAGAAGTTGGACCGGTTCTCTCTATCAGACCAGATTTAATTTTGGTTCAACTCAGGGGTAATTTCGGTATTTTTACAATTTTAGGGGTAAACTGTCCCAAAATAATACTCAGGTATGGAAAAAAGAGAAAAAAAGAAGTTAGGGTATGTAAGTGTCAAAAGTGTATTTTTAGGTGCACAAAAGTGTCCTTTTCCCTAAAAAGAACGATTACCAGTCATATGGCGAGACGACCCG
The DNA here is from genome assembly GCA_963920655.1 of Geranium rotundifolium. Lineage (NCBI taxonomy): Eukaryota > Viridiplantae > Streptophyta > Magnoliopsida > Geraniales > Geraniaceae > Geranium > Geranium rotundifolium. The sequence goes on along the minus strand of OY987313.1, from coordinate 32,087,264 downwards.
CTATCAAAGTACCAATCCCTACCGGTAGAAGCAGTAAGTGTAGTGTATGTAATTTTGGCTGGGTAGGTCACATTCTCCACTCTCCATTCTTTCTGTGGTGTTGAATTTCGGCGAGATGACACACGCTTGTGTGATGGTTGATGACGAGTGTGTTTCTTCCCATAAAGATGATAGCAAAAAGGTTGCATGTGTCCTTTTTGTCCGTAGTAATGGCAGACCCATCGCGGGTTGTTGGGGAGATCAGAAAGATGTTGCTGGCGATGTTTCTGAACTTGGTCAATGCCAGATGTATGTGACATATTGCTTAACATCTGGCTTACAGCCTTTTGAGGAACAAAAATAGTCTGAGAAGTGGAAGCCTCGTGAGTGTAGCCCAGTTCTTTCATGTTCTTGGCTGGTTTTCAAATAGATAAGATCTTGTCTAGAGTATCGGTGCTGGAGTTCATTATTCGAACTGATTTAGTCATCTGGTTCAGTTCCTCATTCAAACGGCGTACTTCGCGCTTTAGATCAACAATGGTCTCTAGTAATCTTGACTTGTCTTCAGTAAGGGAGAGAATGGGTACACTCTTCTTGTCAGTGACCTGAGACTCTTCAACCCATTTAGTATATTAAGTATTATAAGCATCATTCATGGTATTGTCAGAGAGCTCATCATCAGAGACAGATTTCTCAGTGGATACATTGTCATACTCAAGATTAAAAGGAGAAGTAGAGGCTGGAAAGGCAACGAATTTACTTATCTGTTGAGGGTCGCTGTTTCCTTCTTCCTCATCGGTCAGAGTGGCACTGTACCCCTTTTTCTGCCTTTTTCAGGAAGTTGGGGCATTCCTTCTCAATATGCTCAAATACTTCACACTTGTGACACTGAATCCCTCTGCTATTTCCATAACGTTTACTACCTCTGCCAGTTTTGTGAGTGTTTTCATTCTTTTGAAATCGAGGCAGAAAATTGTCTCTGACATCTTGTGGCACATCCTTCCCGGACAAGTTGTCTCTGACATCTTGTGGACATTCTTCCCGGACATTTGGTTCAATCTTCTCATGACCCTGTCATAGTTCTTGGCCATTATAGCAATAGTATTATCAATTTCGTCATCAGAGTCAGAGAATACATGTTCTTTCTGACTATGGGTAGAGCTTTTGAACGCCACTCCCTTGTGTTTCTTCTTCATATTAGGAAGAGTAAGCTCGAATGTCATGAGGGATCCCATCAACTCATCAAACTTTAGGGTTTTGAGATCATGAACTTCTTCTATCACTGCGATCTTCATTTTGAATCTTGGACTTACCGTTTTCAGGGTTTTTCTTACTAGATATTTGTCGGTCATGAGTTTTCCTAGAGAATAGGACTCATTGGCGAGGTCTCTAATACAAACATTGAAGTCAATAATGGTCTCGTCTTCATTCATAGTCAGAGCTTCAAAATTTTTGGTGAGGTACTGGAGTTTTTGCTCACGAACTTTTGTGGTTCCTTCATAGGAAACAACAAGTATTTCCCAAGCCTTCTTGGCACTCGTGCATGTGTTGATTAGTCTGAAAACTTTTATATCAACACCGTTAAATATAGCATTGAGAGCACGAGAGTTATACTGAGCCGCCTCATCTTCTATAGGACTCCAGTCCTTCTCGGCTTTGAGACCTATCACACTCCCTTGAGCACCAATAGATTCTCGAGCTTCCCAACCATGGATCACAACTTTCCAAGTTTTACTGTCGAGAGACTTCATAAAAGCGCTCATCCGGGCCTTCCAGTAGCCATAGTTGGATCCATTAAGAACTGGAGGATGATAGATTGAACCTGCTCTAAAACTATCCATATGTGGTAATCAGAATAAACTTCGCAGGAGCCCACCTAACAGTTTAGATGCTCCCTCTGATACCAATTGAAAATTCTGATCAGTTAAACCGCAAGATGTCTCACACAATGTTGGAGCTTTGTGACAGGCAACTTGCTAGTATACAGATTATGGATTTAAATAAGCACATAACAGAAATAAAAGACATGCAATATGGTTACCCAATTCGGTGCAACATCACCTAAGTCTGGGGGCACTCTGCCAGTGGAATGGTTTTATTATGAAGTCGTTAATAGTACATACAAGCCCTTATGATTGTCATACAAATCAACAACCTATGCTATTACTACAAGTGAACACCAAGACCAGGGACTCCCCCTAAATTCGAGATCCTCTCCCGATTCCACTCTCCGAGCAATCTCCTCTGCTCGTTGCGTCGTCTGCTCTTCAAATAAGAAGGTTCGTGAATCTTCAATCACGCTCCATAACAGTTTTTTCGAGTTTTAAATTCGAGTTTTTTTTAAAGAAAAACGTTCCATAACAGTTCCAGAGAGTTACCAGCGTCCAAGTCCTCCCTTGGAGGCCAATTTTGGCTTTCCAAGGGAGGGGCTCCATCATCACCACCATCACGGGACAAAACGAAGGCGGCATGAAGCTTCGAGGGAGACCAAGATTGGTGAATTTGTAATATCCCACAGCCTTTGTGGGTGTTGGGTTTGTTATTGTCTTTCCCCTTTTTGAATCTTATAATTCCTTGTGTATTTTATGCTTGAGCACCATAATTTAGGGATAAAAACCCTAGATCATGGGCGCTAGACCTTGTGACTTAACGTTATCCCGAGTTTATAATTATTTGGCTAATTGGCTGCATGCTGAATTGATTCTACTTTGTGAGTATCCTATGAACATTGAATTGACAACTTGATGTTTATACTTTGGGTTTGAGGCCAGCTCCGAGAGAAATAGTTGAGAGCGGATCTAAGTAGGGTCGAGATGTCAGACTCTTTGAGTCGAGTCTCAGTTCAAAAATTTTTGTTCGTACTGCGGTTAACCTTGAGTCGTGGGTTCACTTGATATAGCCACACATATGTTAAGTGACATTGTGCAAGTGTGGAAGACTCATCTGGATTCGCGAGACTCGGGCCAATTAGGCTCTACTCAGGGTCGAGAGATAGATGGAGTATTTATAACATAGGCCAATTTGTGCATGTTAAGATTAACTAAATGATTGAACTTGAAATTACGGATATCTTGTGATTGATTGATGTATTATTTATGAAAGTATGCTAGTTTGTCTCAATTTACTTTTTGCTTCACTTTGAATGCTAAGGTCGCTACTTAGGGTTCATCAGTTTAATTCTCAATCGATGCTGAGAGGTGGGGTTGGGAATTGACATAGATAAATTGGAAGAGATCGGTCTCCTAGAGTCTTTCTCTTGGTTCGACAATTGTTGAACTTAAAGCTGTTGAGGACCGGTTGTGAAAAATCCCGAGAGGGTCATCGGTCCGAAATTAGGCGTTACCCAACGTCGAGATAAGGGTAATGTATTCAAAAAATAGGCCAGACGAATTGCATGCTTAAGATTGAATTATCCATTAACTGTGGGAGAGTTGTTGGTTTAGTGCTCGTGGTTGTTTGACTTCTTGTTTGCATCCCTCCTCTTTATTATTTGTATTTAGTTTACGTACACCTTTGAACCAAAAACCCCAAAAAGATTTATTATTTTATTTTATCGTGTGTTTGTGTCGGGAGAGAGAGCATGGAATGTCTAAGTATGAGACCCCTATTTGGTCCCTGTGGATTCGACCTAGATTTCAGCCAGAATATAAATTGACTTGATAACGATCTCATGTGGTGCGCGAAGCCCTTAAGTGTGCGTGGTGTGTGTGCGCCTCTCGGCCCATCAAGTTGGCGCCGTTGCCAGGGACCGAACAGTTTATTATTTGGACCTATTGGGTTTTCTTTGCCTTGCGCCAAAAATTCCCTTAATATCATGTACTTTGAATCTTGCTTGCGTGTGTTTATTGCACTTGTGCTTTAACTCTCTTCCTCTAGTGTTGTCAGCTTTCACCAACTCTAGACAGGTTTAAGTAGAGAGCAAATCCAAAGGGAGCAAGAGTGGAGAGGTCTTGTAGTTCACCACGAGATGGTGAGTCTGATGAAGAGCATGAAGTGGCCAAAATGTCAAGATTTTATAAAGAGGCCAAAAGAGTTCGAGAGGCCATAAATGAAGACTCTTCAGTGAGCTAAAGTGGCCAAAGTGCCACCAATCGCTAAGAAGGGCACAAGAGTTCAAGAGACCAAAAAGGTGTCATCTCTACCGAAGGAGCACTTGAGATCAACTCTCCTCAAGAGTTCGACGGGGAAGAAAGCGTTGCTGAGGCGGTCTCAGTCTAGACCGCCATTGAGTCCAGCTAAAGAACGTTAAGCAAAGCGCTACTGGGAGGCAACCTAAGGTGCGTGTCATGTCCGAGTCAAGACTTGCAAGAGTCTTAAGTGTGGTGTGTAACTCGGTTACACACCACACTAGAGTCTTTTCTTTTAAGTAGCTTAAGACCGAGTAAGGCCTTAACTGTTGTGTGTACTCTATACACACCATAATTGAGTCTGTCGAGTCGGGCTCAGTCAAGCCCCAAAAGTGTTGTGGTGATGTTCACACACCACAAAAAGATATATATATATATATATATATATATATATATATATATATATATATATATATATATATATATATATATATATCTTTGTTAGAGGTGTGTGAGACTTGAATTGAAGTTGCATGTTTGATGAGGAGTAAGCTGTTTTGAGTCGGGTATCTAATTCATGAGGATGAGATTGTTGTTGAACTGAATGATTGATTGTGTATGATTAGCCATTTATGGGTCGGGAATTTTCATGAATTTTTTCGCTTGAGGGTAGAGAAATTGTTTTGATCTACATTCCATTATCACCCAATGCACATATAGTAGTCCCGGGCTTTACTTAAATCTTAAGAGTCCGGTTAGTGCTATCGACCATCTAGGACCAATCCGGGTAGAGATTTTGTAGGCCATCCTTGGACGATTGAGCCTAAAATGCTACACTGGACACATGTTATCCTTACTACTCTATTCTTAGCCAAATAGCCTTTTCTAACATGAACATGACAAGCCTATGTGTCCTTTTGTTTCTATATCCAAAATAAATTTTGAAACTATGCATTAATGCTTTGTTGCTTACTTGAGTGGGGGTTTGACTTTGGGATTTTTAGATCAGGTATAGGAATAGGACGGAAGCAAAAATGATTTGAAAAATGGGATATAAAAATGATTTGTCGAACAACGCTGATTCGAGAAAAATGTTTTATCAAACTTGATTTGAAAATGCTTGCATTTATTGATTCTGGACTGGGGACAAAAAAAAGTGAAAAAGAAAACAAAAAGAGATGATGAAAATTGAGAAAGAAGTCGACATTCAAAGCAAAATGGGCATTTTGAACAAGAAAATTAAAATGTTTGCAAGTTTAACCACTTTTGAATTATGGGCCATACTTTGGGTATAAAAAGGAAAAATATACGAGTGAGATGAGGGGTAGAACGTTCATAGGAAAAGAAACATTCGGGGAGCAAAATGTAATTCGGGATGTGAGCACAAGCAACTTGGTGATGATGCACCATTAGCCCGTTTTTAATCTTCTTAAACTTCTACCCGAGCCCAAGCCTAACGTTACAAGCTATCCGATAAAATCCTACAAAATGGAATCGCCCGGGATCCTAGATTCTCCCGAAAGCGAGGGGACGTTGGGTCGAGTATAGTAATTGGATAGCGCGGGGTTTAGGTAAGGTGTGTGTGTGAACACATGTGTGTATCGTTGATAGTGGAAGCTTAGTGAAAGGATGATTTTTGCTTCTCCTCAAGCTTTGATATTTATGCGATTTCCCAAGCTCATATGTCTTTTTATACACAGTTGAATGTTCATGTTGGTAGTTACGAGAGGATTTGATATCGTAAGAGCTCAAAAAAATTTTTATGAATTAAACGTTGCAATGCCATGAGAGTCTTATATTGAGTCTTTATTTTCATTGCATATTTTTTCGGGTTGGGGGCTCTTTCCTACAAAACCCTCGGGAGAAGACCGAGCTTCGTCTACGGAATTAACTTCGGGGTTCGCACCTCGGTGCATACTCGGTCGATTCCGCACTTGATTTTTATTTCTTATCGAGGACGATAAGGCTTTAAGTGTGGAGTGTTGATGTGGGTCCGTTCGGTGCCTAGATTGACAACTATTTACCCACATTTAGTGCCGAGTTTCCCTCGTTATGTGGCTATTTAGAGTCTTTTGTACCACATTACGCCCTCAGGTATGTTTGGTACAATTGTGAATAAAATAGGTGAAAATGGACTAGAATCGTAGCAGAATTTTTAAGAGAGCACAACTTGCTCATATTTAATTTGACGTGACCCAAAGTTATATCAAATAGAAGATAACACCGTGATCTACAACTGTCTAGAAGAAAGTTTTCTCGAATTCTCATGGGAAGAAGCATAAAAATACAATGAAAGTTAGCACCAAAACAGATTTCGGGATTGCAGAGCAGCAGATTTGCGAGCACCATAACTTTTATATCTAAAGTCCAAATCGAGCAAACGATATTTCTAAATTGAAAAGAACGGAAAGATCTACAATTCTCGTGAAGGAAGTTGTTACATTGGAGGTCGAAACAGGTGTCGATCGACACCCCACAAAATCCAAATATTCCAGAAAGTTTCGTCGACGAAGTGCCGACGCTGTGGCGATGAGGTGGCAATGATGTGTCGATCGACACCTATGTCGAAAAGTCATATTTTCGACAATTCTAAAAGCCAAAGTCGACCCAATGGGAAGGGGATTCGAGTATTTGAAAGAAAAACCTTCCAGAACAGTTCCAGAGAGTTACCAGCGTCCAAGTCCTGCTTGGAGGCTAATTTTGGCTCTCCAAGAGAGGGGCTCCATCACCACCATCACGGGACGAAGCAAAGGAGGCATGAAGTTTTAAGGGAGACCGAGATTGGAGAGTTTGTAATTTCCTACATCCGTTGTGGGTGTTAGGTTTGTTATTGCCTTTACCCTTCCTGAATCTTGTAATTCCTTGTTGATTTTATGCTTAAGCACCATGATTTAGGGCTAAAAACCCTAGATCATGGGTGCTAGACCTTGTGACTTAACGTTATCCCGAGTTTTTAATTATTTGGCCAATTGACTGTATGTTGAATTGATTCTACTTTGTGAGTATCCTATGAACATTGAATTGACAACTTGATGTTTATATATTGGGTTCGAGGCCAGCTTCGAGATGAGTGGTTGAGAGCGGATCTTAGTAGGGTCGAGATGTCAGATTCTTAAAGTCGAGTCTCGTTTCAAACAATTTTGTTCGTACTGTGGTTAACCTTGAGTCACGGGTTTACTTAATAGAGCCACATCTGTATTGAGTGACATTGTGCAAGTGTGGAAGACTCATCTGAATTTGCGAGACTCAGGCCAATTAGGCTCTACTCAGTTTCGAGAGACGTATGGAGTATTTATAACATAGGCCAGTTTGTGCATGTTAAGAGTAACTAAATCATTGAACTTGGAATGACAGATATCTTGTGATTGATTGATGTATTATTTCTGTAAGTATGCGAGTTTGTCTCAATTTATTTTGTGCTTCACTTTGAATGCTAAGGTCGCTACTTAGGGTTCACCCTTTCAATTCTCAATCGATGATGAGAGGTGGGGTTGGGAGTTGACATAGATAAATTGGAAGAGATCGGTCTCCTAAAGTCTTTCTCTTGGTTGGAAAATTGTTGAACTTAAAGTTGTTGAGGACCGATTGTGAAAAATCCCGAGAGGGTCATCGGTAATGTATTCAAAACATAGGCCAGAAAAATTGCATGCTTAAGATTAAATTATCCATTAATTTTGGGAGATAATTATTTTGTATTTAGTTTACGTATACCTTTACACCAAAACCCCCAAGAATATTTATTATTTTATTTTATCGTGTGTTTGTGTCAGAAGAGAGAGTATGAAATGTGTAAGTATGAGCCCCTTATTTGGTCCTTGTGGATTCGACCCAGACTTTATCTGGAATATAAATTTATTTGATAACGATCGCGTCTGATGCGCGAAGCTCTTAAGTGTGCACGGTGAGTGTGCGCCTCTGTGGCCCATCAAGTTGGCATAGCTCCATCTACTGCAGAATCTAAGTACATTGCTGTTGGAAGTAGCTGCACTCAACTTTTTTGGATGAAGCAGATGCTGGCGGAGTATGATGTCAATCAAGATGTCATGACATTGTTCTGTGACAACATCAGTGCCATCAACATCTCAAAGAATCTTGAGCAACATAGCAAAACTAAGCACATTGACATCAGACATCACTTTATTCGTGTTAGGTTTGTGCCCTAGTCCAATATAATTCCTCAATCTATATTGTAACGGACATCATTATTCTACATAATAAAAGGCATAATAATACTAATGTGTTGTAGTAATATATCTAATGTGATTTGATCTATATCATAATGTGTGTAACCACTTATAGTAGAACTATAGACCAGAAAGAATTGCATTCGATAAAGTCCCTGATCAGCTAAGCTTCTTCTGAAGCGATCACTATGAGACTAACTCATTGTGATCATGCTCTACTGATCATGGCAAAGTGCGTGCCGGAGTTATATCATAGATACCATCAGGACGATGATATCGGACAACCAGATTGTGAGTATGCTGCATAGATCCAGTCATGAGATACTCACATATCGTAGCTTGTCATTATATCCTAAGACCAAGGAGTCTTTGTGTACACTATGTAACGAATACCTAAGTTTGACCTAGTCTAACGTTATCTAAAAGGGTAACTATAACGACTTCGATTGGCTTTGATATTTGTTGCACTAGTGAACTCGTAAGGCGTCTGAGGGATTTATCACTCATACTTCGGTATGAGAAAGATATTCGTTTAGGCCACTTGATGAGTATGACTGAAGGAAGAGCACGGCCGTGCAGGATATACCTTAGTATCAGTTTTAAGTCATCTCAGATATCAATAAACAGTGATTGATAAATTAGGATGACCATTCTATGCCTATTGATCAATCTGGATATCAGTTTGATAAAAGGACAGTGACATGTACGATAACAGGTTAAGTCGAATAATCGATAATCACGAACATTGGATAATCATAATGTCTTGCTAGAGACCACTTATGTTGGAAAGGGTAAAATAGTAATTTTACCAGTCTGCCGATTGTTCGTGAGCCTAGAGGGTCACACGTATTAAACACGATACATGACAACAATTATGGATGAAAATTGAGAACGATTCAGTAGTTTTCTGGCCTAAGGTTTTAACCAGACGATTGAAGAAATCAATTCGAGGAAATTGAGCCGTGAAATTCTGATCAGTTAGTCGTGCAAGATGCCACACACAATGTTACGTTAGAAGCTATAACGTTGTGGCTGACTTCTTGCGTAGATAACTTTAGGATAGTAAAGATAAAGCTATAAACAATGACACAGCAGATTGTTTACCCAGTTCGGTGCAACGTCACCTACGTCTGGGGCTCTCAGCCTAGTGGAAAGATTTCACTTATCAGTAATTCGTCAGAACATACAAGTACCTGTGATCAACCCTAGATCTATACTTTATGCTATGTCTTACAGTGCAATCTATCTCAGGGTCTCCCCCTGAATCCAAGAACGTCTTGATTCCACTCTTCGAGCAATCGCCTTGCTCTGTCGGTTTAGTTCTTCAATGAACTTGGTGGTTGCGTGCAGTCTTCACTCACGCAATCAGTAAACCCTCAATCACCTAACTCTCAATAGTTATGTGATGCACAATATCCTTAGCTCAATCTGCAATTTCTCAGCCCGCAAACCTTCACGTCTAAGAATCTTGCAAATTGTTGCTAGGAAACAAATAAAGAACCATACAATTGCTAAGGGGGTAGCCTAAGCTTTTATAGCAATCGTGGATGAGTACTAACCCTAAAGGGTTTCCTCTTAATCGCCGTCTTTCTTCTTTCCTGATTTGCAGACGTTCTGGAACTTTGCATAATTCCTAATCGTAATAGTATTTCCTGCACAATCTGGACTTGCCTGATTTCTGTCGATCAGGATGTTTGCCGAGACGCCGTCAAAAATGTTACACAAGATGTCGTAGAAGATGCTTCGACATTCTTTGTAGCATGTTTCTTTAGTTCCTTTAAAAATCAGCCAATCTCTAAAACCGTCGTAACTACAATCTCCCCCTTTGGCTATTTTTAAGGACATCCTTCGTCGCATTCTGCGTCGCATTAGTCGTCTCGTTGATCCTTAGTATCGCGCGTATCATCGCGTCTCGTGTCTTCGCGTCGTTTCTATCTTTCTTGTATCATCGCGCGTATCTATCTTACTCTTACTCTCCCTTGCTGGCTCAAAAAGAGCCAAACTTAAAGAAATATTTCTAACAAAATAGGGTAATAAGAAAATAAACCAAACTTAACTCACACTTACTCCCAATCAGCAGTCGAGAGTAAGCGTGAAACAGTGTTCAACAAAAATTACAAAATTAAAGTGTTTGTTCGGAAATCAGATAGTTCATGAAATTTAAACAGAGCTGCTGCTAGAATTTGCAGTCTCTTCTTCAGTCGCTTCAGTTGAGGCATCTTGGGTAGATTCTTCTGGATCATTAGGCAGAGAGGTGGTGTCATCATCTTCGGAGCCAGGAGGAGACATGGATTTCAGCAGGTTGGCGCAATGTGATCGGCGCTGAAGAGATGCTTCAGGGCTGTCCTCAAATTGACGATGTCCTCGTCAAGCACGACAATCTCTCGTTCAAGCATAACTGCATCCCTGCTGGTGGTCTTGGTTAGAGGGGCGGCACTTGTGGCTCGACTGGTCGTTGCCTTGGCTTCTGGCCTGACAAGATCAGGAGCATGCTTGCCCTCAAATAACTTGTGGCTCACCACAATCAGTCCTCCTCTTTTGCCAACCTTATCCGATGTTTTCAACACTTCGGGGGTTGATGTACAAGCAGCTCAGAGATAAGGGATGGAAAGGCAATAGGTATTTTTACAGCAATTGATCTGGCATGACGAATGAGATGCTCAATAAAAAATTACCCAAAATCAAGTTTAGATCCAGTACCTATTTGGTATATTAGTATCGCCAACTCTGGTTTGATAGATGACGCATGGGTCGAGGGAGCCCAATTTGCTACTCCAATTCGGAAGAGAATGGAGTACTTGGAAGTAAGATCTGATGCTGCCACAGTGCCTTTGGTCGGCCATGTTCTGCTTTTGTCTCCGGTAATCTCACGGAGGACTTTGTTTAGGTCGGGTGGTGGCATAGATCGAACCCACTTTCTTCCCAGGAAGTCATTGATAATGTCAGAGGAGATGTTGAAGTGAATGCCTCTGACATACACCTTCTCAAACTCCGGATCATCCGGTGTTCCAAACCCAGTAGGTAAATTGGCAATAAACTCCTTAACCAAGAGAGGATAGTGGTTACCAATGTTTGTGACGGTTTTCATTAATTCCGTCTTCTCCAGGAGCTGGACAATGGCTTCTAGTCCTAGTAGCTCTGATGACAGGGTCTTTTCCGCGTACGCCGTTCTTTGGAATACGAACTCCCACCGTTTTGCACCATCTGCCGAGTGAAACGACACATTGCCGTAGGGAACACTCGGCGTGTTCTTGACCGTCTTCAGTATATTTTTCTTCTTTTCTTTCTTACCAGTGACCTCCTCTTCTTCGTCATCAGTTGCTTCATCTACCAATCTTCTTTTGGACACACTTTTCTTTTCCTTGACAGACATCTTTTTCTTCTTGTTGCTGGGGCCTCCAGCATCTTTGACCTCCTTCCTCTTCCTAGTTTCTTTGAGTTTTCCAACCATTACAGCTAAAATTTCATTCTCTTCAAGAACCTTTTTCTTCAGGGATGACAGCACTGTGTGTGCCGTCTCAGCAGTTTCTTCTGTGCCATCTTCTTTGGCATCCAGAGGGTTTTCTTCTGTGTTATCGGTGGCGACATTTTTGTCCTTCTCTGCTTCTTCCAGATCGGTCTCTCCGTCTCTGGTTTCTTTTTTCTCAACTTCTTCCTCGGCTTCTTCCGAGTCAGCGACTTCTTCTTCTACTACAGCCTCTTTTGTGGCTTCAGGCATGACATCTGTTCCTCCTTCTTCTTCTCCTTCTCCTTCAGCAATACGCTCCAACCCATGACTGACCGGGGTCAAGTCCTCCTTTTCTCCTTCAGGATTTATCAGTTCCTCTACCATACCTTCTTGAGGTGGGTCCTGGTTTTCCAGTAGTGATTCCAACAAATCACTGTTCCTAGAGGTATCGGTGGAGAAATCGTTACCTGGGACATTTGTTGGTGTTGGAACTGCGACGATCTGCATGGAGGCTTCTCGACTTCCCTGGTCAAGATCAGTCTCCCTTTCTGGCCCAGTTAGGTCTGACATGGAGAATGCAGAACTTCCGGTCCGAGACTTTTTGGGAACTCGAATAAAGACTGGCATTGGAGCTTCCTCCGGTGAAGTTTCCTTGGGGATTTCTTCTGTTTTCTTCAGGGTCTTTGGCCCTTTAATCCGAACTCCATGCTTGTTCGTTTTTGCTTTGCTGCTCTTGGAGCTTTTTGTTTCTGCTTTCTTAGGTTCGGAGGCTTTCTTTGGGACTATCGTGCTTCGAGTTTTCACCATTTTTTGTGTAGGTTGTGAGATTTGCAGATTGTGAATGGTGAAGCAGATGAGAGCAAACACAAGAAGGGGCAGACTAGGTTTAGATTTTGAAAACAAGTTGATTCAAATCCGTTAAAGTACGAGCGTATCTTTACCTTCCTTTATATGGGCTTTCGGTATGCTTGGCCCAATGACATGCGTTGGAATTTTAGACCGGTTTATGAAGAGTTACCAACTAACTCCTCTCAACCGTTTCTGCAACTTCTTATTGTTCGTTGATGGTGCACAAATCGAGTGATGATCTAAGATCCTCAAATCTGCTCGCATCTAATGCCTTTGTGAAAATATCAGCAAGTTGCTTTTCTGTAGGGATGTGCTCTTGGATGATCTTCTTATGTTGGACCAATTTTCGAATGAAATGGTGTCTAATGTCAATGTGTTTGGTCTTACTGTATTGGACAGGATTTTTGGAGATGTTGATGGCACTGACATTATCACAATATAAAGTCATGGCTTCTTGTCTGACATTGTATTCGACTAACATCTGCTTCATCCATAGTAGCTGTGTGCAGCTACTCCCAGCAGCAATATACTCCGATTCGGCAGTGAAAAGGGCAACACAGTTTTGCTTCTTGCTAAACCATGATATGAGGTTGTTGCCAAGGAAGAAGCATCCTCCAGATGTGCTTTTCCTATCCGCTGTGTTTCCAGCCCAATCGGCATCACAATACCCCACCAAGGTAGAGGATGTGTCGAATGAGTATAATAATCCCAAGTCTGTAGTCCCAGAGATATATCTAATAATTCTTTTGGCTTGGGAGAGATGACTAACCTTAGGATTAGCTTGATATCTTGCACATACTCCTACAGAGTAGGCAATATCTGGTCGACTTGCAGTAAGGTAGAGAAGACTACCGATGATGCTTCTGTATAGGTGTTGGTCGACGGCTTCTCCTGGATCATCTTTAGTTAGCTTGACATGTGTAGCTGCTGGTGTCCTTTTATGTGAGGCTTTCTCTAGCCCAAACTTCTTGACAGTATTCTTCGCATATTTGCTCTGAGATATGAAGATGCTATCTTTTAGCTATTTGATTTGGAAGCCTAGAAAATAGGTAAGCTCTCCCACCATGCTCATTTTGAATTCCGATTGCATTTGTTGAATAAATCTGTCTACCATCTTGGTTGACATCCCTCCAAAGACGATGTCATCGACATATATTTGAGCTATCATCAAATTCCCGTCTTCATTCTTCACAAGTAGGGTCTTGTCGACTCCCCCTCTAGTGTAGCCGCTTTGGATGAGGAATTTTGTGAGCCTTTCATACCAAGCCCTTGGTGCTTGTTTCAACCCATAAAAAGTTTTCTTGAGTTTATACACATGTTTAGGATAGTGAGGGTCAACAAATCCTTTGGGTTGTGACACATATACTTCTTCATTGAGATCCCCATTCAGAAACGCACTTTTGACATCCATTTGGTAGAGCTTTATCTGTAGATGGCATGATATCCCTAGCAGGAGACGGATTGCTTCAAGTCTTGCCACATGAGCAAAGGTCTCATCGAAGTCGACTCCCTCAATTTGAGTATACCCTTAAGCAACTAACCTGGCTTTGTTGCGAGTGATGTTGCCAAGCTCATCGGATTTGTTCTTGAAGATCCATTTAGTGCCTATGATGTTTCCTTCACTTGGTTTGGGCACCAGTTCCCACACCTGGTTTTTCTCAAATTGAATCAGCTCTTCTTGCATGGCATTGACCCAATACTCATCGTTGATGGCTTCATTGATGTTTTTGGGTTCTGTCTTTGAAACGAAGCAAATATTTCCTATCATCTCGTTGTAGTCTTTAGGAGCTTTTGATCGGGTTCGTATGCCTTCATTCAGGTTCCTAATTACTCCAGAGATAGGATGATTAGTCTGGATTCTTCGCGAGGGATTCTTGTTGCTGATTTCAGGAACTACTTCGTCATGATCGATGTTTGGACCAGTATCATCATTTTCTGTTTTGCTGCTGGCATCTTCTCTGACATTAGTAATAACATTCTTCCTGACATTGTTGGGAGGATAGGTTCCGTCTTCGTCCGTCGCATCTTCTGAGGCATCATCACAGTCATCATCAACAACAACATTGATTGATTCCATCATGGTCTTGGTTCGTTTGTTGAAGACTCGGTATGCACGACTATTCCTTGAGTAGCCAAGGAAGATGCCTTCATCGCTTTTTGGGTCAAGAATTCGACGAGGCTCTCTATCCGCCAGAATATAACAAGTGGAGCCAAAGATATGGAAGTACTTAACATTGGGCTTTCTCCCCCTCTATATTTCATAATGAGTTACTGACATACCTGGTCGGATAGTGACTCGATTGTGGATATGGCAAGCAGTGTTAAGTGCTTCTGCCCAAAAGTGAGTTGGTATGTCCTTAGCCAGCATCATAACTCTAGCCATCTCCTGTAGAGTCCTGTTCTTGCGTTCAACAATGCCATTTTGTTGAGGAGTGATTGGTGCTGAGAATTCATGAGCTCTCCCTTCTGAGTTGCAGAATTCTGCAAACTTGCTATTTTCGAATTCTCAACCATGATCACTACGAAGGCGGATGATTTTGCCAATTGTCTCTCCTTTTTCTCGTTGGACTTGGATGCATAAATTCTTGAAGATCGAGAAGGTGTCTGATTTTTCACGAGGGAAGTCAACCCAAGTGTATCGTGAGTAATCATCTACACACACAAAGACATATCGTTTTCCTCCAAGGCTTTCAACTTACATTGGTCCCATGAGATCAACATGTATCAGCTCAAGTACCCGAGAGGTGGTGATATGCTGTAGTTTCTTGTGTGACATCTTGGTTTGCTTACCAATCTGACATTCTCCGCAGATCTTTCCTTCTACTATTTTCAGGTTTGGAATTCCTGAAATTGCCTGCTCTGAGATTGCCTTCTGCATACTTCTAAGATTTAGATGTCCAAGCTTTCGGTGCCACAGTTTGGTTTCTTCTGCTTTGGAGACAAGGCACTTGGTCGCTTCGATATGTGTCTCAGGTGACCAGATGTAGCAATTATCTGTTGAGCGAACTCCTTGTAGAATAGTGACTTGATCGAAGTCTTTAACTATACAGGCTTCTTTAGTGAATTTCACTTCTGAGCCATGATCACAAATCTGGCTGATGCTAATCAGGTTTACCTTAAGTCCTTCTACAAGTAATGCTTCAGTCAGGCAAGTGGCTCCTGGATGCTTGAGTACTCCTTTTCCAATGATTCGAGCTCGAATCCCATCTCCAAAAGTAACAAAGCAGTTTTTATATAATTTGAGATTGGAGAGAAACTTTGGAGTACCTGTCATGTGTCGAGATACTAGTCCTTGTTTGTCGATGCACTTAAGGATGTATATGCAACATTAGCTCGATAAACTAGGTTTTTAGGTCTCCATTCAAGGCGAGATATCTTCTGAGGAGTTGGGAGATGCCTTTGATATCTCTTTTGTGGTAGCTGAGCTTGCTTCCTCCGAAGAAGTTGAAAGCAAAAAGGTCTGATGTGACCTTGTTGACCACAGTAATGACATATCCATTGATATTGATAAGCTGGTCTTCTGTAGTATTGTTGTCTGCGTGGAGGATGTCTTCTGGCAGTTGCTGGACAATAACATGTTGTAGACGATGTCATGGCTTTTGTTGTAGGTCGTCCTGTAGGATGTGTTGGGGCATCCAGTGGTTTCTTGTCAACCATGGCTTGTTGTGGAACAAACTTCGTCACTACTGTTGAGGGGATACCGTGTGTGTACCCTAGTCCCGTTGTATCCTTGGACTGCTTTCCTACTGATAGGATCTTGTCAAGGCTTTCTGTGCTAGGATTCATCATCTTTACTGATTTAGTCATAAGACTAATTTCTCCGTTAAATCTGGAGATTTCGCGTTTTAGCTCCACGATCGTCTCTAGAAGTCTAGACTTGTCGTTGGTAAGACTGATAATCCTTTCACCTTGTTGATCAAGTATCAGAGTTTCCTTGATCCATCTGGTGTGTACGCCTTTGCATGCCTCGACTAGTTGCTATTTAGTCCAATTCTCATTTGGAGTTGGATGTAGGTGATCATCATTGATATTGGCGGAATTATCAATGTTACATACAGGAGTAGTAGTAGTGAATGCAACAAAGTTGCTTACCTCTTCTGATCCACTATCTTCATTGTCATCGTCTGATAGGGTGGCATTGTATCCTCGTTTTTGTTGTTTGAGGAAATTTGGACATTCTCTACGAAGGTGGCCGAATCCTTCACATTCATGGCATTGAAGTCCTTTCTTGTTGTTTTCTTCCCCACTCCTGTTTGTGAAAGAGATCACCACGGGTTCAAAAGATTGAAAATCATGCAGCGGACAATATGTAACCGTGGTGATCGATTAAAACTTGATCTTAATGCTATTTGAACATGTTATAAACTCAATTAAAATCTGATATTTTACCTCTTGAAATCGACAAGAACACAAGTGTAGTGTCCTCTCTATCAAGTCCACACAAGCACACAACCGAAATGGTTTTTCTCTCTAATTTTTGCTAGAAATTTTGAGAGAAAACAAGAGCAAAAATGGAGGGAGAGAGGGAGAGAATTTTTAGCCATTAGAGGGAGAGAGAGTGGGAGTTAGTTGCTGAAAAAATCAAAAGGATAAGATAATTATAGATTATGTGATTTTTAATTTGAAATTAAATTGAATTTCAAAATAAAAATTGCATTATCCATCCTTTTAATCCTTCTTATTTGCATTTAACCCCTCTCTCATCTTAAACCCTAAATGGGCTTGAAGCCCATTTAACTAAAATCCAAATTAAACCCATTAACTTGAGTTCTAATTTCGGTTTAGTCAAAACGGCTCAATTTCCTCGAATTGATTTCTTCGACCGTCTAGTTAAAACCTTAGGCCGGAAAACTACCGAATCATTCTCAAATCTCATCCATAATTATTGTCATGTATTGTGCTTAATGCGTGTGACCCTCTAGGCTCACGAATAATTTGCAGATTGATAAAATTACCATTTTACCCTTTCCATCATAAGTGGCCTCTAGCAAGACATTATGATTATCCAATATTCGTGATTATCGATTATTCGACTTAACCTGTTATCGTACATGTAACTGTCCTTTTATCAAACCGATATCCAGATTGATCAATAGGCATAGAATGGTCACCCTAATTTATCAATCACTGTTTCTTGATATCTGAGATGACTGAAAACTGATACTAAGGTATCACCTGGATGGCCATGCTCTTTCATCAGTCATACTCATCAAGTGGCCTAAATGGATATCTTTCTCATACCGAAGTATGAGTGATAAATCCCTCAGACGCCTTTCGAGTTCACTAGTGCAATAAATGCCAAAGCCAATCGAAGTCGTTATAGTTACCCTTTTACAGATAACGTTAGACTAGGTCAAACTTAGGTATTTGTTACATAGTGTACACAAAGACTCCTTGGTCTTAGGATATAATGACAAGTTACGATATGTGAGTATCTCATGACTGGATCTATGCAGCATACTCACAATCGGGTTGTCCGATATCATCGACCTGATGGTATCTATGATATAACTCCGGCACGCACTTTGCCATGATCAGTAGAGCATGATCACAAGGAGTTAGTCTCATACTGATCGCTTCATAAAGAAGCTTAGCTGATCAGGGACTCATCAAATGTAATTCTTTCTGATCTATAGTTCTACTATTAGTGGTTACACACATAATGACATAGATCAAATTACATTCGGTATATTACTACAACACTTTAGTAATATATGCCGATTTATTTATTCGGAAAGATGATAAAACATTACATTTGTAGATCACTTTTATATTGGACTAGGGCATAACTCTAACAATCTCCCACTTGCCCCTGGTTCCAATTTAAGTTATGATCTACTCCCATAGACCCTGCATGTTTCTCATGCCTAGGCTGCGGCTGAGCCTTTGTCAAGGGATCGGCCATATTATCATCAGTCGAATAGTGTTTAATCTCCACATCACCTCTATATTTGATAACTCTCACGAGGTGAAGCCTGCTGAGTATATGTTTGGATTTGTTGTGGAATCTGGGCTCTTGAGCAATAGCTACGGCACTTGTGTTGTCCCACAACAAGCGTATCGGATCAGACGCCCGCGGCGTTGCATCTAATCCGATTAGAAAGCTTCTAATCCATACGGCCTCTTTAGCTGCTTTTGTTGCAGCTATATACTCAGCCTCCGTTGTAGAGTTGGCAATTTTGGCTTGCTTAAAGCTTATCCAGCTGAAAGCGCCACCACTCAACACAAAATATATCCTGACTGAATTTTGAAGCCATCTGGATATGTCTGAAAACTAGTATCGACTTGTCCTTTGACTGCTAGTTCTCTATCTTCATCCCCATTTACCAAAATGCATCCTCAATCCTCCTCAAATATTTGAGGATGGCCTTTGACAGCAATCTAGTTTAATTGTTCGGGGATAGATTGGAATCTGCTGGTACAGCTTAGTGCAAACGAGACTTCCAGTCTCGTGCACATCCTGGCATACATGATGGATCCCACAGCCGAAGCATAAGGGATCTTACTCATCCTGCTCAGCTTATCAGGAGTACTAGGACTCTGTAGCTTGCTGAGCTTAATGCCATGACGCATGGGTATGTATCCTTTCTTAAAATCAAGCATTGAGATCTTCTCAACACTTTACCTATGTACATGTTCTGACTTAGCACCATGTTCTGACTTAGGTCCAAAATCCTTTTGGAATGATCTGTAGAGATCCTGATGCCTACATTAAATGTAGCATCACCTAAGTCCTTCATCGATAAGTACTTCCCTAACCAAGCTTTGGTGGCAAGGTCGGGATGTCATTCCCGATGAATAAATATCAAGAATACAATATTACTCTCACTCGCTTTCTCATGTACGCAAGGCTCACTTTTTTTTTATGAAGCCGAGTTCCCTTACAGCTTTATCAAAATGAAGGTTCCAACTCCCTGAAGCTTGCTTAAATCCATAAATGGATCTTTGCAGCTTACATATCTTTCCGGGATTCTTTGGATCTACAAAACCCACAGGTCGTGTGATATACATGCCCTGTAGTAAGTTCCTGCTAAGGAAGGGGTTTTGACATCCATCTGCCATAGTTATGGCTAAGAATAATCCGGATCAATCTGACCATTGCTACTGGTGAAAAGATGTCATCATAATCCATGTATTGAATCTGACGATAACCTTTTACAACCATCCTAGCCATATTGGTCTGAGGACTTCCATCCATGTCGGTCTTGATCCTATAGACCTACTCAGAACCGATGGGTTTTATCCTAGAGGTTTGATCCACCAAGCATCCGACTTGGTTTTCATACATGGATTTCATTTCCTCACTCATGGCATTCTACCATTTTTCGGAGTCTGGACTGGTTAAAGCTTGTCTGCAGGTTTCTTGATCATCCTGATCCACCAACATCACGTCATTTCCCTCAGTGGCTGTGAAGCCATATCTGTCTGGAACATGACGAGATCTTTCAGACCTCCTTAGACCATTTGGAATTTCTGTAGGGATTGATTCTTCATCGGCGACCATCTGAGGCTCCAGTACTTCTACATCTTGCATAGCAGGCTCCTGAATTGCTTCAGGCTGTTCCGTATCCTCTCGAATTTCTTCGAGATGCAAGACTTTGTACTCGCTAGCCATTTTGGAAATAAAATATTTCTCCAAAAATAACCCTCCTCGAGCAACAAAGACTTTGTACTCGCTGGGTATGTAGAAGTTGTATCTCTTAGTTTCTTAAGGATACCTTACGAAGACACATTTTGTCTGATTTGGATGCCTGCATCTCTGCTACCCAAATCTTTTTTAGGAAAAACATACTAGGATGTTTCCCACACCATATATGACTATGGTCCATTTCTTATTTGGCTACTACGCGAAGGCGCACGCATCCAAATAGAACTGACCATCTCATCCCGCTCCCATCCCAATGAATACTACGCGGAGGCGCACGCATCCACAGTAACGAGAGACGTAATGAGTGTCATGTGGTGTACCTTCTGTGACTCTGGTCCAGCTCTTATTTGGCTACTACACGGAGGCGCATGCATCCAAATAGAACCGATTACCTTATTCAGCTCGCATCCTAATGAATACTACGCGGAGGCGCACACATCCACAGTAATGGGAGACAAAATGACTGTCACAAAGTGTACTATCGTTGTCTTCATTGGAGCCCGATTCAAAATGAATGCGGCCGTTTCCAGAGTCAAGTATTAGTTCAATTCTCTTCTGGCCTGAGTACTCATAGGTTCACATACGTCGGAATGTATTAGACTTAATAAGTCACTCGCCTTTCACATAAACCTGTGAAAGGTGCCTTTGTCATTTTGCCCATTAGGCGAGACTTGCATCTTTCAGTTTGAGTGAATTCAAACGGACTTAAAAAGTCCACACTTGTGAAGTGTTGAAATGTGTTTCTCGATCATTAGGCAAGACTTGAATCTTTCAGTTTGAGTGAATTCAAACAGACTTAAAGAGTCCACACTTGTGAAGTGTTGAAATGCGTTTCTCGCTCATTAGGCAAGACTTGAATCTTTCAGTTTGAGTGAATTCAAACGGACTTAAAGTCCACACTTGTGAAGTGTTGAAATGTGTTTCTTCGCCTATGTGCCTTAAATGACAATGCCAGATTATAACTTGGTTTAAATCAATAGATTTAAGCCTTTTCTTATTTACGTTATAGCGATTAAGCTTACCAACGTAAATATCTGATCCTGAAGACGTGGATACCCACTCTTCTTCACATGATCCTTGTATTGCTTACAATCCCTTATTCCCGTGTCCTGGCTCATTGCAGTGATAGCATATCTCCTCCAATTTGTCCTTAGAATTCACAGCAGTTTTGGGAGCTGCTTGAACCTTTGGACACTTGGGGTCTCTGATCTGCCCTGCAAGGTGCCCAGGAGCCTTAGCCTTACCCAGATCAGCTTTCTTGAAGCTGACCTTCTTGTTGACCATAAGGACCTCCTTGGTCTTGCCCTTGAGGTTCTTTTCAGTGGTCACAAGTATCCCATGAAGCTCTGTTAAGGACTTGTCCATGTCATGCATATTGTAATTTACTATGAAATCACTATATGTATCTGGAAGTGACTGCAACATAAAATCCGCAGCCATTTCCACCTGATCATCAAAACCGAGTCTGGTTAGATGTTCCTGAAGACATTAAATCTTCGTGACATGGGGACTAACAGGGCTCCAGCCTTAAGTTTGCAGGAGTTAAGTTCTATGAAAGTATCATATCTTTCGACACGAGCTTTCTCCTTGAACATTTCCTTGACCTCTGCTTTACAGGTATGAGGGTCATCTGAAACGTTCCTGAACTGCTTTTGCAACTCTGGCATCCTACTGCCTGCTATAATGCATGACTCGTCGATTTGGTTACTAAGAAACTTTGATAAGTATCCTTAGTGCCCTAGCGGCGTTCAACGGTGGCTCGGCAGGAGGTTTCTTGGTAACGATATACTACTTGCGTTCATGCTTGAGTACAGGCCTCAAGTTTCTATTCCAATCTGAGTAATTCACGCCCTTGAGTCTGCCTCAATCTGGACTCTCAGTGCGCTATTACTCCTTTGTGTTGTGTTTGCCTTTTAGTTCTACATGGTAAAATTAATTAAAATTCAAGTTGGAGATTAAGTTATAAAACACTTGTCTGATTCTAACATTAGAATCTGAACCAGGATCCTATCATACCCTCAATTGAAGTGAACGGAGGCTCACTGCTCCAATTGTGAGCATCAAGGTACGAATACATCCATTTACAAAACCATGTAATTCCTGGCTAGGGTCTGTACTAAAAGTACACGACATACCCTATACTGATACCCTAGGTCAGCCCTAGCTGACAATCGTAGACAAGTCTACCAAGCTTGAACTATGGATAGAACTAATGTGACTACTACGCGGAGGCGCACGCACCCACACAGAACTACCCATCTCATCCAGACTTCTTCTCTATGAATGTTACGCGGAGGCGTACCGACATCCATAGGGTCAAAGCCCTTTTGAGTGCCCAAACTTGGATGGTATCACGCTTGACTTGTAATTATTTGCGTTTAAGTGAATTATAAGACTCTGATTGTATATCGATACAATCTTAATCTGGAATCATCAATTGCAAATTCAAGCAAAGATGATCCCTTAGCAGGTTACATGCGAGTCTGATTAAATTCCAATTTTACTCTTAGCATGTGGGTGATAGCAAATCATACATAACCTTGTATATTTAAACTATCATACATTCATACAATCAAATATACAAATGTAAAAATAAAATATGCATAGCTAACCGAACCAAATCTGAAAATTAAATTTTATTAGGGTTTTCAAATATCCTTGCGAACTAACCGGTTCGCACGAATCTGGTCGAGCCGAACCGGCTCAACCGAAGGTCGCCCGCGGAGGCAACCACGGTGGCCCGTGAGGGCTGCCGAGTTCGCCCGCGAAGGCAGCCATGGTCGCCCGCGAGGTAACCATGGTGGCCCTCACGGGCTGCCATGGTCGCCCGCAAGGGCAGACCGCGTCGCGCGCGGCAGCGACCATGGTCGCCCGTAGGCGACCTCGTCGACCCATGGTGCTGACCATGGTCTGCCCTAGGGCATTCCATGGTCCACCACGGGACTCGACCTGGTCAGCCATGGCTAAGCCATGGATAACCCCGAAAAACCCAAAAAAGAATAATTAATTTTCGAATTTCCAAAATTAATCAAATCTGAAAATTTTTTGATTTACATGCATGCTAATGATGAAGAACACATATAAACATAAAAAAAATCAGATTTAAACATATACAAATAAACATAATAACCATCCTCTGATACCACTGAAAGAGATCACCACGGGTTCAAAAGATTGAAAATCATGCAGCGGACAATATGTAACCGTGGTGATCGATTAAAACTTGATCTTAATGCTATTTGAACATGTTATAAACTCAATTAAAATCTGATATTTTACCTCTTGAAATCGACAAGAACACAAGCGTAGTGTCCTCTCTATCAAGTCCACACAAGCACACAACCGAAATGGTTTTTCTCTCTAATTTTTGCTAGAAATTTTGAGAGAAAACAAGAGCAACAATGGAGGAAGAGAGGGAGAGAATTTTCAGCCATTAGAGGGAGAGAGAGTGGGAGTTAGTTGCTGAAAAAATCAAAAGGATAAGATAATTATAGATTATGTGATTTTTAATTTGAAATTAAATTGAATTTCAAAATAAAAATTGCATTATCCATCCTTTTAATCCTTATTATTTGCATTTAACCCCTCTCTCATCTTAAACCCTAAATGGGCTTTAAGCGCATTTAACTAAAACCCAAATTAAACCCATTAACTTGAGTTCTAATTTCGGTTTAGTCAAAACGGCTCAATTTCACCGAATTGATTTCTTCGACCGTCTGGTTAAAACCTTAGGCCGGAAAACTACCGAATCATTCTCAAATCTCATCCATAATTATTGTCATGTATTGTGCTTAATGAGTGTGACCCTCTAGGCTCACGAATAATTTGCAGATTGATAAAATTACCATTTTACCCTTTCCATCATAAGTGGCCTCTAGCAAGACATTATGATTTCCCAATATTCGTGATTATCGATTATTCGACTTAACCTGTTATCGTACATGTCACTGTCCTTTTATCAAACCGATATCCAGATTGATCAATAGGCATAGAATGGTCACCCTAATTTATCAATCACTGTTGCTTGATATCTGAGATGACTGAAAACTGATACTAAGGTATCACCTGCATGGCCATGCTATTTCTTCAGTCATACTCATCAAGTGGCCTAAATGGATATCTTTCTCATACCGAAGTATGAGTGATAAATCCCTCAGACGCCTTTCGAGTTCACTAGTGCAATAAATGCCAAAGCCAATCGAAGTCGTTATAGTTACCCTTTTACGGATAACGTTAGACTAGGTCAAACTTAGGTATTTGTTACATAGTGTACACAAAGACTCCTTGGTCTTAGGATATAATGACAAGTTACGATATGTGAGTATCTCATGACTGGATCTATGCAGCATACTCACAATCGGGTTGTCCGATATCATCGACCTGATGGTATCTATGATATAACTCCGGCACGCACTTTGCCATGATCAGTAGAGCATGATCACAAGGAGTAAGTCTCATACTGATCGCTTCATAAAGAAGCTTAGCTGATCAGGGACTCATCAAATGTAATTCTTTCTGATCTATAGTTCTACTATTAGTGGTTACACACATAATGACATAGATCAAATTACATTCGATATATTACTACAACACTTTAGTAATATATGCCGATTTATTTATTCGGAAAGATGATAAAACATTACATCTGTAGATCACTTTTATATTGGACTGGGGCATAACTCTAACAGTTTAATCTGTCAAGACTTCCTCCGGTTTGAGCTTTCTGTGGAGCTTTGTTTTTGGCATTGGCTGTGACATTCCGTCCTCCCATTCGACTAAATCTTCTCATGACTTTGTTGTAATTTTTTGTGAGAAGGGCCATTGTAGCATCAATGTCTTCGTCAGAATCAGATTCCTCAGGATCTGGTTGATTGTGTGTAGAGCTTTTGAAAGCGACTCCTTTGTTCCTTTTGTCGATGTTAGGTAAAGACAACTCATAGGTCATCAGAGACCCCATCAGCTCATCAAATTTCAAGATCTTGAGGTCATGGACTTCCTCAATTGCAGTGATCTTCATCTTAAACCTAGGGCTAAGAGCACGCAAGGTTTTTCTTATCAATTTTTCATCAAACATTGGTTCTCCCAGAGAGTAGGATTCATTGGCTAGATCTTGAACACGAACATTGAATTCAGCAATCGATTCGTCTTCTTTCATGACGAGGGCTTTGAAGTTGGTTGTCAGATATTGCAATTTTTGTTCTCGAACCTTAGTTGGTCCTTCATATGCAACAGCCAGAATATCCCATGCAGATTTGGCAGTTGTGCATGTGTTGATCAGTCTGAACACGTTTTTGTCAACACCATTGAAGATAGCATTCAGAGCTCGAGAGTTTCCCAGTGATTCTTCGTCTTCATTATCAGTCCAGTCTTTTTCTTGGTTTGGACCAATGAGATTGCCATCATTGTCACTGAGTTGTGGAGCATTCCACCCATTGATAACAGCCTTCCATGTCTTGTTGTCAAGTGACTTCATGAAGGCACACATTCGAGCATTCCAATAGCCAAAGTTGCTTCCATCTAGAACAGGTGGTCGATTTATGGATCCTCCTTCTCTGGTATTGTCCATCTTTGATCAAAATATTTGTTTAGAAACTAACCTAAAGCTATAGGTGCCTCCTCTGATACCAATTGAAATTCTGATCAGTTAGTCGTGCAAGATGCCACACACAATATTACGTTAGAAGCTATAACGTTGTGTCTGACTTCTAGCGTAGATAATTTTAGGAAAGTAAAGATAAAGCTATAAACAATGACACAGCAGATTGTTTAACCAGTTCGGTGCAACGTCACCTACGTCTGGGGGCTCTCAGCCTAGTGGAAAGATTTCACTTATCAGTAATTTGTCAGAACATACAAGTACCTGTGATCAACCCTAGATCTATACTTTATGCTACGTCTTACAGTGCAATCTATCTCAGGGTCTCCCCCTGAATCCAAGAACGCCTTGATTCCACTCTTCGAGCAATCGCCTTGCTCTGTAGGTTTAGTTCTTCAATGAACTTGGTGGTTGCGTGCAGTCTTCACTCACGCGATCAGTAAACCCTCAATCACGTCTAAGAACCTTGGTGGTTGGTTTAGTTCTTAGCTCAATCTGCAATTTCTCAGCCCGCAAACCTTCACGTCTAAGAACCTTGCAAATTGTTGCTAGGAAACAAATAAAGAACCACACAATTGCTAAGGGGGTAGCCTAAGCTTTTATAACAATCATGGATGAGTACTAACCCTAAAGGGTTTCCTCTTATTCGCCGTCTTTCTTCTTTCCTGATTTGCAGACGTTCTGGAACTTTGCATAGTTCCTAATCGTAATCGTATTTCCTGCACAATCTGGACTTGCCTGATTTCCGTCGATCAGGATGTTTGCCGAGACGCTGTCAACAATGTTACACAAGATGTCGTAGAAGATGCTTCGACATTCTTTGTAGCATGTTTCTTTAGTTCCTTTAAAAATCAGCCAATCTCTAAAACCGTCGTAACTACAAGCCGTTTTGTCTAAACCGAAATAAGAACTCAAGTTAATGGGTTTAATTTGGGTTTTGGTTAAACGGGCTTAAAGCTCATTTAGGGATTTAAGTTATGAATGGGAACAAATGCAAATAAAAGTTTATGAAGGATAGATATGCAATTTTAATTTGAAATTCAATTTTATTTTTCAAATTAAAATTACAATATATCTTCTATTATCTTCTCTAATTTTCAGCAACTAATTCCCTCATCCTCTCTCCCTCGTTGTTGAATTCACTCTCCCCTCTCATCCTCCATTGTTTTCAAACTTCTCTCAAAATTCATATCAAAAAGTTTTGAGTAAAAATCTTCTTCAGTTGTGGTGCTTGTGTGGACCTAATAGAGAAATACTAAGCTTGTGTTTTCATCGATTAGAAGAGGTAATTTTCAGATTCAAAAGTTATATATAACATGTTGAATTTACATTAAGATCATAGTTTGCATCGATCACCACGGTTACATAACGTCCGCTGCATGATATTTATCGATTGGAACCCGTGGTGCTCTCTTTCAATGGTATCAGAGTCATGGTTGTTATGCATTCTTCTACATGTTTATTTCTGATTTTTTTTGAGTTTATATGTGTTCATCACCTTAGCATGCATGTGAATCAAATTTTTTTTCAGATTTGATTGATTTTGGAAAATTGGAAAATGTTTTTTTTGTGGCTGTTTCGGGTTAGCCATGGCTGAGCCATGGCCGACCAGGTCGAGACCCTTGGTGGACCATGGAATGCCCTAGGGCAGACCATGGTAAGCACCAAGGGCCGACGAGGGTCGCCTACGGGCGACCATGGCAGCCCTCGCGGACCACGATGGTTGCCTCGCGGGCGACCAGGGTCTTCCCTAGGGGTGACCATGGCTGCCCTCACGGGCTACCATGGTCGTTCCCGTGGCCGACCACGGTCAGCCCCGCGGGCGACCTCGGCAGCCCTCACGGGCCACCGTGGTTGTCTCCGCGGGAGACCTCGGTTGAGCCGGTTCGGCTTGACCAGATTCGAGCTGAACCGGTTTGTTCGCGAGAGTATTTTGAAACCCTAAAAATTTAATTTTCGGATTTTGTTCAGTATCGATAAACCAACGAGAACCGGTTCAAAATTCAATTAATTAGTTAAACCGTCCGGTTTCGATAAATCGAAATTTTCCAAACTTAAGAAAGATAAAATTTGGAAAATTTATTTGTTTGATAAGCATGTTGATTGTATACATGATATTTGATAACATGATGTTTTCCACATGATGCTAGCTAAGCCCAATAAATTTGCATTTTAATTTGGTTTTGCAACCTGCGTATTGCTTAACTTTGGGTTGTAGTAAATACGGCATGCGTGTCGTGATTTGTATTTAATTTTATTTACTTAAATTTGTAATCACGAAGACCGACACAAGAATCAAGTCAAGAGGAAGACTTGGATTGGAGGAGTCTCGAAGCCAGTGGGAGTTCACAAGAATGGAGCAAGTTTGGATCTTGAAGACCAAATCTTTAGGATTAGTATTGCTAGATTCTTAGGAACTTAAGATGGGATTAGCTATGCATATATTTTATCGTTACATTTATATGTTTGAATGTATGACTGTTTGATGGTTTAAATATACAAGTTTATGTATGATTTGCTATCCCCCACATGCAAAAATTAAAATCGGAATTTAATCAGACTCGCATGTAACTTGCTAAGGGATCATCTTTGCATGGATTTGCAATTGATGATTCCAGATTAAGATTGTATCGATATGCAATCCGACTTTTATATTTCACTTAAACGCAAATAATTACAAGTCAAGCGTGATACCATCCAAGTTTGGACACTCAGAAGGGCTTTAACCCTATAGATGTCGGTACGCCTCCGCGTAACATTCATAGAGAAAAAGTCTGGATGAGATGGTTAGTTCTGTGTGGGTGCGTGCGCCTCCACATAATAGTCACACTAGTTCTATCCATAGTTCAAGCTTGTTAGACTTGTCTACGATTGTCAGCTAGAGCTGACCTAGGGTATCAATATAAGGTATGCCACGTACTTACAAGTACAGACCCTAGCCAGGAACTACATGGCCTTGTGGATAGATGTAATCCTACCTTGATGCTCTCAATTGGAACAATGAGCCTCCGTTCACTTCAATTGAGAGTATGATGGGATCCTGGTTCAGATTCTAATGTTAGAATCAGAAAGTGTTTTATAATTAAATCTCCAACTTCAATTTTAATTAATACTGATTAAAATTTTTTTACCGTTTAGATATAAAATGGCAAACACGAATCATTCTGGTAACAGCGCGCTTATGTCATTAATCGAGCATGATAAGCTTAACGGCGTAAACTTTCTCGATTGGGACCGGAACTTGAGGCTCGTTCTCAAGCATGAACGTAAGGATTATATCCTTACCTAGGAACAAGCACCTACTGAACCAGCACTGAACACCTCAAGGGCGCTAAGGGATACCTACTAGAAATTCCTTAGCGACCGGATCGACGTGCACTACATCATGATGGGCAGTATGGTGCCTGACTTGCAGAAACAGTTCTTGGACATTTTCGATGATCCCAAAGCCTATATGGCTGAGATCGAGAAAATGTTCAAAGAGAAAGCGTGTGTCAAAAGATACGACACTTTCAGTGAACTGATGTCTTGCAAGCTGAAGGGTGGAGCTATTGTCAGTCCACATGTCCTTAAGATGAAACGTCTTTTAGAACACTTGACCAAACTCGGTCATCCCGTGGACAAGGAAATGTCTGCAGACTTTGTGTTGCATTCACTTCCAGAGACATATCATGATTTCGTTGGAAATTACAATATGCATGACATGGATAAAATCGTGACAGAGCTTCATGGTATGCTCGTGACTGTTGAAAAGAACCTCAAGGGCAAGACCAAGGAGGTTCTTATGGTCAACAAGCAAGTGAGCTTCAAGAAAGCCAGCTTGGGCAAGGGTAAGGCTCCTATGCACCTAACAGGAAAGATTCGACAACCTAAGGGTCCAGCAGCTCTAAAGGCTGTTTAGAATCCTAACAAGGATGTCATCTGCTTCTATTGCCAAGGACTGGGGCACTGGAAGAAGGATTGTAAGAAACACAAGCTGTTTCTTAGGAAGAGTGGAGCTTCCACATTTGTTATTGAGCTCAATCACAGTTTATCTACTTCTGATTCTTGGGTACTTAATATCGATGTAGAATCTCACATTTGTGTTAATGTGCAGGCTCTAGGAAGTAGAAGAGAAGTGAGCAGGGGCGAGGCGGACCTACGAGTTGGAGATGGCAATCATGTTAGAGTTATGCCCCAGTCCAATATATAAGTGATCTACAGATGTAATGTTTTATCATCTTTCCGAATAAATAAATCGGCATATATTACTAATGTGTTGTAGTAATATATCGAATGTAATTTGATCTATGTCATTATGTGTGTAACCACTAATAGTAGAACTATAGATCAGAAAGAATTACATTTGATGAGTCCCTGATCAGCTAAGCTTCTTTAAGAAGCGATCAGTATAAGACCAACTCCTTGTGATCACGCTCTACTGATCGTGGCAAAGTATGTGTCGGAGTTATATCATAGATATCATCAGGTCGATGATATTGGACAACCCAATTGTGAGTATGCTGCATAGATCCAGTCATGAGATACTCACATATCGTAGCTTGTCATTATATTCTAAGACCAAGGAGTCTTTGTGTACACGATGTAATGAATACCTAAGTTTGACCTAGTCTAACGTTATCTGTAAAAGGGTAACTATAACGGCTTCGATTGGCTTTGATATTGATTGCACTAGTGAACTCGAAAGGCGTCTGAGGTATTTATCACTCATACTTCGGTATGAGAAAGATATCCGTTTAGGCCACTTGATGAGTATGACTGAAGAAAGAGCACGGCCGTGCAGGTCATACCTTAGTATCAGTTTTCACTAATCTCAGATATCAAGAAACAGGGATTGATAAATTAGGATGACCATTTTATGCCTATTGATCGATCTGGATATCGGTTTGATAAAAGGACAGTGACATGTACGATAACAGGTTAAGTCAAATAATCGATAATCACGAACATTGGATAATCATAATGTCTTGCTAGAGGCCACTTATGATGGAAAGGGTAAAATAGTAATTTTACCAGTCTGCCAATGGCTCGTGAGCCTAGAGGGTCACACGCATTAAGCACGATACATGACAATTAATTATGGATGAAAAGTGAGAACGATTCGGTAAATTTCTAGCCTAAGGTTTTAACCAGACGGTTGAAGAAATCAATTCGAGAAAAACGAACTGTTTCGTTTAAACCGAAATTAGAACTCAATTTAATGGGTTTTTATTTGGGTTTTGGTTAAACGGGCTTAAAGCCCATTTAGGGATTTAAGTGATGAATGGGAACAAATGAAAATAGAGGGTTTACGGAGGATGGATATGCAATTTTTATTTGAAAAATTCAATGTTATTTTTTCAAATTAAAATTCCAATATTTTCATAACTTCCTCTAATTTTCAGCAACTACTACCATCTTCCTCCCCCCTTCTAGGCCGACTTCTCTCTCTCTTTTTGTCCTCCATTGTTGTCAAGCTTCTCTCAAAAATTCATAGCAAAAATTTGAGTGAAAACCTTCTTCGGGTGTGGTGCTTGTGTGGACCTAATAGAGAAACACTAACCTTGTGTTTACATCGATTGGAAGAGGTAACTTTCAGATTTAATATATATATATATATAACATGTTGACTTTACATTAAGATCATTGCTTGCATCGATCACCACGGTTACATAACATCCGCTGCATGATATTTATCGATTGGAACCCGTGGTGATCTCTTTCAGTGGTATCAGAGCCATGGTCGTTATGTATTATTCTACATGTTTAATTCTGATTTTTTTGAGTTTATATGTGTTCATCACCTTAGCATGCATGTGAATCGAAAAAAATTTCAGATTTGATTGATTTTGGAAAATTGGAATGCCCTAGGGCTGAGCCATGGCCGACCAGGTCGAGACCCTTGGTGGACCATGGAATGCCCTAGGGCAGACCATGGTCAGCACCAAGAGCCGACGAGGGTCGCCTACGGGCGACCATGGCAGCCCTCGCGGGCGACCATGGCATCCCGTGAGGGCCACCATGGTTGCATAGTAGGCGACCAAGGTCTGCCCTAGGGGCGACCATTGTTGCCCTCGGGAGCTACCATGGTCATTCCCGTGGCAGACCACAGTCAGCCCCGCGGGCGACCTCAGCAGCCCTCACGGGCCACCGTGGTTGCCTCCGCGGGCGACTTCGGTTGAGCCGGTTCGGCTCGACCAGATTCGAGCTGATCCGGTTGGTTAGCAAGAATATTTTGAAACCCTAAAAAGAATTAATTTTCAGATTTTGTTCGGTTTCAATAAACCAGCGAGAACCGGTTCAAAGTTCAACTAATCCGTTAAACCATCCGGTTTCGATAAACCGAAACTTTCCACACTTAAGAAAGATAAAATTTGGAAAATTTATTTGTTTGATAAGCATTTTGATTGTATACATGATCTTTGATAACATGGTGTTTTCCACATGATGCTAGCTAAGCCCTTTAGACTTGCATTTTAATTTTGGTTTTGCAACCTGCGCGTTGCTTAATTTTGGGTTGTAGTAAATACGGCCCGCGTGTCGTGATTTGTATTTTTTTTTATTTATTTATATTTGTAATCACGAAGACCGAAACGAGAAGCAAGTCAAGAGGGAGACTCGGATTGGAGGGGGCTCGAAGCCAGTGGGAGTTCACGAGAATGGAGCAAGTTTGGATCTTGAAGACCATGTCTTTAGGATCAGTTTTATACTTAAGATGTGCTTAGCTATGCATATATTTTATCGTTACATTTATATGTTTGAATGTATGAATGTATGATAGTTTAAATATACAAGTTCATGTATGATTTGCTATCACCCACATGCAAAGATTAAAATCAGAATTTAATCAGACTCGCATGTTACCTGCTAAAGGATCATCTTTGCATGGATTTGCAATCGATGACTCCAGATTAAGATTGTATCGATATACAATCAGACTTTTATAATTTACTTAAACGCAAATAATTACAAGTCAAGCGTGATACCATTCAAGTTTGGGCACTCAAAAGGGCTTTGACCCTACAGATGTCGGTGCGCCTCCGCGTAACATTCATAGACAAAAAGTCTGGATGATATGGGTAGTTCTGTGTGGGTGCGTGCGCCTCCGTGTAGTAGCCACATTAGTTCTATCCATAGCTCAAGCTTGGTAGACTTGTCTACGATTGTCAGCTAGGGCTGACCTAGGGTTTGTAAATGGATGTATTCCTACCTTGATGCTCTCAATTGGAGCAGTGAGCCTCCGTTCACTTCAATTAAGGGTATGATAGGATCCTGGTTCAGATTCTAATGTTAGAATCAGACAAGTGTTTTGTAACTTAATCTCAAACTTGAATTTTAATTAATTTTACCATGTAGAACTAAAAGGCAAACACAACACAAAGGAGTAATAGCGCACTAAGAGTCCAGATTGAGGACAGACTCAAGGGCGTGAATTACTCAGATTGGAATAGAAACTTGAGGCTTGTACTCAAGCATGAACGCAAGTAGTATATCCTTACCAAGGAACCTCCTGTCGAGCCACCGCTGAACGCCGCTAGGGCACTAAGGATACTTATCAAAGTTTCTTACTAACCAAATTGATGAATCATGCATTATGGCGGGCAGTAGGATGCCAGAGTTGCAGAAGCAGTTCAAAAACGTTTCAGATGACCCTCATACCTGTAAGGCAGAGGTCAAGGAAATGCTCAAGTAGAAAGTTCATGTCGAAAGATATGATATTTTCATAGAACTTAACTCCTGCAAACTTAAGGATGGAGCCATGTTAGTCTCATGTCACGAAGATTTAATGTCTTCAGGAACATCTAATCATACTCGGTTTTGATGATCAGGAGGAAATGGCTGCGGATTTTATGTTGACGTCACTTCCAGATACATATAGTGATTTCATAGTAAATTACAATATGCATGATATGGACAAGTCCTTAATAGAGCTTCATGGGATGCTTGTGACCGCTAAAAAGAACCTCAAGGGAAAGACCAAGGAGGTCCTTATGGTCAACAAGAGGTCAGCTTCAAGAAAGCTGATCAGGGTAAGGGTAAGGCTCCTGAGCACCTTGCAGAGCAGTTCAAACACCCCAAGCGTCCAAAAGTTCAAGCAGCTCCCAAAGATGTTGTGAAGATTAAGGACAAAATGGAGGAGATCTGCCATCACTGCAATAAGCCATGACACAGGAATAAGGGATTGTAAACACATACAAGGATCACGTAAAGAAGAGTGGGTATCCACATCTTCAGGATCAGATATTTACGTTGGTAAGGTTAATCGCTGTAACGTAAATAAGAAAAGTCTTAAATCTAATGATTTAAACCAAGTTATAATCTGGCATTGTCATTTAAGGCACATAGGCGAGAAATGCATTTCAACACTTCACAAGTGTGGACTTTAAGTCCGTTTGAATTCACTCAAACTAAAAGATGCTGAAATTCTGAATCGTAGCCGAGTCAGGAAGTCGAACACAAAGTCTGTAACTTGTGTATCGACTTCTTGTGAAAACAGTAAGCAAAGTAATAGACAGATAATAATCACGACAGCAGAGATGATTACCCAGTTCGGTGACGCCGCACCTACGTTTGGGGGCACTTTGCCAGTGGAAAGGTTTTTCACTATCAGGTAGTCAATAGTACAACTTCAAGCCCAACTAGCTATCACACAAGCTATTGTCCTAAGCTACTATAGATCTCACCGTGAATTTCCTCGACCAGGAGCCTCTCCCTCTGTCTTTGAGATTCCCTCAATTCCACCCTTCGAGCAAGTCCATGCTCAGTGTCGTTGTCTACTTGGACGGAGTTGTGAATCTTCAATCACAAACAAAAACCCTAACCGACCCAAACACTTAGTCTTCGTGACTCAAGGTTTGATCGGATCAAAAGGTTCGTTCTAGCGAATCTTAATCAGACTCTCAACACGCCGATGGTGCACGGTTAAGAGCTCTGAGAAATCTTGCAAGTGTTAGAACAAGAACGGATCCCTGCTAATGGGAAGCCAAGGGCTTTTTATAGCAGCCCACATTCCTAATCCTTCTCAAATCAGGAACAGGAAAGTCAGGCAAGTTGTTGCCGCCTTCCATGACAGCTGGAAGTCTTCTTGCCTGTTCTGACTTCCTGATGAAATCAGGTAAGTCTAGTTGCCGCCTATCGCTGACGTGTAACTGCCAGCTGGAAGTCGTTTGACTTTGTCGACGTCACTCTCTTGCGCTCCAAGTCTTCGTGCCGCCTTTCATCTTTCGCTGCAAGCTTCGTTGAAATAGGAAAGCTTCAGACTTTCCTAATCTTCTGCTCGTAACAAGTCGCTTCACATGTCATATAACATGTTACTCGACTTCTTACTTTTGCGCTAAAAAATCATGCCAACTATTAAACGTAGCAACAATCTCCCCCTTTGGCAATTTTTTAGGCAAACACCTTTTTGTAAGCCCATCGTCATCTTGTGGCAGTTACGCACATCAAGTGACTTATCTTGTGGCAGTTACGCACAGCAAGTGATGTGACTTCTTTACTCCAAGCAGGCACATCGTCGTCACCTTGAGGCAGTTACGCACACAACAAGTTTCGTGACTTCCGATGCAACTTCTTGTGCGGCTTCTAGTTTAGCTTCTGGAGTAGCTTTTAGAGCGGCTTCTGGAGTAGCTTCTTGAGCAGCTTCTGGAGCTTGACTTCTTGAGTGGCGACTTTCTATGCACATCATTCAGCACGACTTCCGGCGTAATACATTATCTCCCCCTGTTTGTCTAATAATATTGCCAAAGGCAATCTCATGACGAAATTTGTCTAAACAGTAGGGTAAAAGAAAACCAGTTCACACCATGAGCAAATAAACGGCTCAAACATGAGCACAAATCCAACTCAATCAAGAGCAAATATCCCAAAAAAAAATAGTCACAGTGTACAGAAAGTAACTCGGACAAACCCCGAAAATTTAATAGTGTGTGTGGGACAGAGTTATCATAGCAAATTTCAGAGAATTACTAAAACGACGTGGAGTCGTTATCTTCTTCTTCAGCAGGAACATCAGCAGTAGCAGCAGCAGCAGTAGATCGGAGGTCTTCTAGAAGGACTTCACAGGCGACTTTGCGAGTTGAGAGCGTGGCAATTGACTTCTCTAGATCAGCAATCACTTCCACCAATTCTTCCTACATCCTAGCGCCAATTGGTCCTGAGGGACGAGAGCTTGAACCAGCTCTTGGGGTTTTGGCCATAGGAAGTCCGAGGTCCTTTAACTGCTTCCTTTCAAGGTTCTTGAGATTGATGGCTAGGGGCAGTGGCTTCTTACCCGGAATATCCGATTCTCGAACAATGTTAGGACAATGTTGGAGAAGGATACCGGTGATTAGCGAAGGAAAACCGATCGGAAGTTTGATAGCACATGATTTGGCGTGCTTAACTAGATGGTCAATAATGTAAGCGCCAAAATCAATAGGAGACTGCGTACCTATTTGGTAAATGAGTTTTGCCAGCTCTGTTTTGATACTTGACCCATGTGTAGAGGGTGCCCAGTTAGCCAGACCGATGCGGTAGAGAATAGAATATTTTGCTGTGAGTTCTGTCGCCGCAATGGTGTCCTTGACTGGCCAGCCCTTCCTACGTCCTCCGGTTATTTCGACCGCTACTTTGTCCAAGTGCGGGACTTTCGGAGTGACTTCTGGGTCATCTCTGCCAAGGTATGTGTTGATGGTTGAGGCAGAGACTTCGAAGCATTCCCCCCGAACAAACACCTTTCGGTATTCAGCATCTTCAGGTTCATCGAACTTGCTTGATAGGTTGACAACAAACTCCTTGACCAAAGTTGGGTAGAATGGCCCAATATTGATGACCGTGTTGGTCAGGCAAGCTCTACGGATAAGCTCTACAATCGCATTTATCCCTTGTGCTTCTGTGGAGAGTTCTCTTTCAGGGTAGATCTTCCGTTGATAGACATACTGCCACTTAACGACATTGTCTACAGAGTGGAAAGAGACGTTGTCTGTGGGTGCCTTCGGTACATACTTGGGAAGTTTCTGCCCTCCTAATGTCTTCTTCACCTGTGGTGGCACAATTTGGGTGCCTTCTTCTTCGGATTCTTCTTCTTCCGGGACAATGGTTACTGCAGTGGTCAATGACTTCTTTCTTGACTTCTTCGGCTATTTGGACGCCGAAGCTTCTACTTTTTCTGCTTCTTTCCTTTTTGGGGTCAATCTTCTCTGAGCTTGAGTTTCTTCTTCTTCATCAACCAACCTTCGGGTTGGTAGCTTCCTTCTTTCAGCCCTTTTGGGCACAGCTTCTTCCTTTTCCATGTTTTCAATATCAACACTTTCTTTGGCAGGTTCCTCTAGAAGTTGAGTGACTTCTGGAATGGCTTCAGGATTTTCATCACGCCCTGACTCACTGTTTGGGGCGACATGGGAACTTTCTTCCTTTTGCAAGTCCTCGTCTAGAGGGGACTTCTCTGGTGTGTGTGTCGACTTAGAGAGGCTAGGTTGGTCCTCGGAGCCAGTGTCGTGGACTTCAGGAACAAGGGTTTCAAATCCCTCTACAGGCAGGCTTTCTTCAGAGAGGATAGTAGATTTACCTCGTGTTGGAGTCGGAGTCGAGAGAGAAGCTTCTCCTTCAATGTTCGCAGAACCGGCTTGAGCGTCGTTCTTCTCAACGACGGGAATTGTGTCTTCCGGTGTGACAGATGGGGGCGAGCTTGTTACTTCCTGAGGAGCTGCCGAAGTTTCCCCTAAGCTTCTTCCTCCTCGGATTCTCACTCCATGCTTGGTTCTCGTTGATTTGGAGGCAGATAATTTCTTGGCAATGACCTTTGCCCTCATTTTTGCTCGAAGTACTTTTGAAGCCAAATGGTATTCTACCGCTGCGAGTACCAACCATTTAGCTAGGATTTTGTTCTTTGTAGGGGAAAGCAAATTTTTGCTGAGCGTTTTGATCTGAGAAACCCTAGCGATTTCAAATGATGGAGAAGGTGCAGAGTCTGTGGGAGTTGATCGTAATCATTCCCAAAATTCAAAAAGAACTAACGGGCTTTTGATGAAAGGATTTGGGCCCGGCTTGATTTTGATGACCCTGTTTGGTCCTGATCGAGAGAAAGAGTAAAATCAATCCAGAAGCTCTTCCTCTTCTTGCTTGACTTCTGACTATTCTAGACAGCAAAGTCCGAGGGTCGACCTCAAACTTTCAAACCTTTTGGCATCTAACGCCTTTGTAAATATATCTGTGACTTGTTTCTCGATGGGTAGGTATTCGAGCTTTATTTTCTTTTCTTCTACAAGCTCTCGAATAAAGTGGTGCCTGATGTCAATATGCTTTGTCTTGCTATGTTGCACTGGGTTCTTCGAGATGTTGATTGCACTAATGTTGTCACAGAATAAAGTCATGACTTCTTGCTTGACTCCATATTCTGCCAACATTTGTTTCATCCAAAGAAGCTGAGTACAACTACTTCCAGCTGCGATATATTTGGACTCAGCAGTAGACAAAGCAATACAATTTTGTTTTTTGCTGAACCATGATACAAGGTTGTTCCCCAGGTAGAAACAACCTCCAGAGGTGCTTCTTCGATCTGGTGTGGTTCCCGCCCAGTCAGCATCACAATATCCAACCAGAGTAGGAGAGGTATCAAAGGAATATAGTAATCCCTATTCAGAGGTTCCTGAGATGTATCTTATGATCCTCTTTGCATGAGCCAAGTGACTGACTTTTGGATTGGCTTGATATCTAGCACAGACTCCCACAGAATAAGCAATGTCGGGTCGACTTGTTGTCAAATAGAGGAGACTTCCTATTATGCTTCGATAAAGACTTTGATCTGCTGGTTCTCCCATCTCGTCCTTCATGCACTTGTCATGTGTGGCAATAGGAGTCCTCTTGTGCGAAGCCTTTTCTAACCCGAACTTCTTGACAATGTACTTTGCGTATTTGCTCTAGGAGATAAATATTCCATCTGACATCTGCTTGATCTGGAAGCCTAGGAAATATGTGAGCTCACCGACCATACTCATCTCAAATTCAGACTGCATGTGTTGAACGAAGCGTTCCACCATCTTTTCTGACTTCCCTCCAAATACAATGTCGTCGACATATATTTGAGCTATCATGATGTCCTTTCCTTCCTTCTTACAAAGAGAGTTTTGTCTACTCCCCCTCGAATATAGCCATTCTGTACAAGGAATTGGGTAAGACGTTCATACCATGCTCGTGGAGCTTGTTTGAGACCGTAGAGAGCTTTCCTTAGTTTGTAGACATGGTGCGGAGAGTCATGGTCTTCGAATTCCTTTGGTTGGGCTACATAGACTTCTTCGTTTAGATTTCCATTAAGAAAGGCACTCTTTACATCCATCTGATAGAGTTTGAAGCGCAGATGACATGCGATGCCGAGAAGAAGTCGTATGGCTTCTAGTCTGGCTACCGGAGCAAAGGTTTCTTCAAAGTCGACTCCTTCGACTTGTGTGTACCCTTGAGCCACCAGTCTCGCTTTGTTTTGAGTGATGTTTCCTTGTTCGTCAGATTTGTTTTTGAATATCCATTTTGTCCCGATGACATTGACATTGTCAGGTTTGGGTACAAGTTCCCAGACTTCATTCCTTGCAAACTGAACCAATTCTTCTTGCATCACGCAGACCCAATACTCATCATTGATGGCCTCTTGTATATTCTTTGGCTCAGTTTTGGAAATAAAGCACATGTTACCTATCAACTCTTGGTAGTCAAGGGCTACTTTTTGACGAGTTCGAATTCCCTCATTAATGTCTCCAATCACATCCTGGGGTGGATGATACTTCAGAATTCTTCTTGATGGAGCTGTTTGCCTTGTGGGAGTTGCCTCTTCATCCGGGATGATTTGGCTTTCGTCTTCAGACCCTTTGTTGCGCTCATCGTCCTTGACTTCAGGTCTGACTTCTCCTCTGACTTCCCCTGAGAGATTTAGGACTTCTTCGTCCTCGTCACTAGGTTGCTCGTTGCTGTCATCGATCACGACATTGATGGATTCCATGATTGTCCGGGTGCGTTTGTTGAATACACGAAAAGCCTGACTATTTCTGGAGTATCCGAGGAAGATGCCTTCTTCGCTTTTAGGATCCAATTTGCGTCGCGGTTCCCTATCTGCGAGTATGTAGCAGACTGATCCAGACACATGGAAGTATTTGACATTCGGCTTTCTCCCCCTCCATATTCCATAAAGAGTGAACGGAGTTCCAGGGCGGAGAGTCACTCTATTATGAATATGGCATGCCGTATTCAAAGCTGCAGCCCAGAAGTGTTGCGGGATGTCTTTGGCTAACAACATGACTCTTGCCATCTCTTGAAGAGTGCGATTCTTTCTTTCAACGATTCTGTTTTGCTGAGGAGTGGTGGGAGCAGAAAATTCGTGGGCAATTCCTTCAGCATCACAAAAGTTTGCGAAGCTGATGTTCTCAAACTCCTTTCCATGATCGCTCCGAAGCCGGACGACTTTCCCAATGACTTCTCCCTTTTCTCGTTGAACTCTTCGACATAAGGCTTCAAAGACTGAGAAGGTATCTGACTTCTCTCGAATAAAGTCTACCCATGTGTACCTTGAGAAGTCGTCTACACAGACAAATATGTACTTCTTCCCTCCTAGACTTTCTACTTGAATGGGTCCCATAAGGTCAACATGAAGAAGTTCTAGAACACGAGAAGTAGTAAGATGTTGTACCTTCTTGTGCGACGTCTTGACTTGTTTCCCAATCTGGCATTCTCCACAGATTTTTCCTTCAATGATCTTGAGGTTGGGAACTCCGATGATAGCCTTTTCAGAGAGAATTTGCATACTCCTCAAATTGATGTGACCAAGTTTTTGATGCCATAGTTTTGTCTCTTGAGCTTTGGATAAAAGGCACTTGGTTTGTACGGTACTGACTGTTGGAGACCATAGATAGCAGTTGTCAAGGGACCTGTGGCCTATCATGACTTCCTTCTATTGTTCGTCTTTGACCGAGCACTTGTCACGAGTGAAGTGGACATCCAGATTTAAATCATATATTTGGCTTATGCTGATGAAGTTTGCTGTGAGGCCTTCTACTAGCAGAGCTTCTTTCAGACACGGAGAGTTGGGAAGATTGAGTTTTCCTTTCCCGAGCACTCTCGCTTTTACTCCATCTCCAAAAGTGACGAAGCTATTTGTGCATGGTATTAAAGTGACCAGGAAAGAGCTATTACCCGTCATATGTCGAGATGATCCACTATCAAAGTACCAATCGTTGCTGGTTGAGGCCTTTAAAGCGGTGTATGCGATGTTAGCTCGATAGTTGACCTCTTTGACTCGCCATTCCTTCCGAGGTTGGCTTTTCTTGACGGTGGTCCTTTTCTTAACCGAGCTCTTCCCATATAGCTAATAGCAGAAGGGTCGAATATGTCCTCTTCGTGCACAGTGATGACAAACCCAGTTATGTCTTTTGTTCTGGGTTTTTGACGCGGCCAGGGTAGAAGACTTTTTGGTCGCTTGGTCAGCCGTGAAGTTAGGAGACTTCTGGCAAGACTTCTGGGACACAGACTTCTGAAGAACGAAGATGGTATGCTATGCTATGATGAGGCTTCTTTCGAATATCCAAGACCTTCCATATTCCTGGCTGGTTTCCCGATTGACAGGATTTGATCTAGAGTGTCCGTGCTTGGATTCATCATCTTTACTGACTTCATGACCTGCTCTAACTCGCCTTTCAGTCGAGCAACTTCCTTTTTGAGATCAACAGTTGTCTCGAGAAGTCTTGACTTGTCTTCATTAAGAGTAAGAATGAGAGCGTTCTGTTTTTCGATTACTTGAGAGTCTTCAAGCCACTTGACATACCATTCGTTGTAAGCGTTGTTTAGAGTCTCATCGGATAGATCATCATCAGAGTCATACTTCTTTGAGCTTTCAGCTGGTTGATCTATTGTGGAGGAAGTGAAAGCCACATAGTTACTTGTATGCTCAAGGTCACTGTCTTCCTCATCTTCATCGTCAGTTAGAGAGGCAATGAATCCCTTCTTCTGTTTCTTTAGGAAGTTGGGACATTCTCTCTACATATGTCCATACCCCTCACAATCAAAACACTGAGCTCCTTTACCTAATCGTTCTCCTCGCCCTCCATCGTTGGCTGTGTTTTCGAGCTTCTGAAACTTGTGTAGTGGCTTGTCTCTGACTTCTCGGGTGACTTTTCTTCCTGTCATCTGGCCAAATCTTTTCATGACTCTGTTGTAGTTTTTGGCCAGC
Organism: Geranium rotundifolium; assembly: GCA_963920655.1. Classification (NCBI taxonomy): domain Eukaryota; kingdom Viridiplantae; phylum Streptophyta; class Magnoliopsida; order Geraniales; family Geraniaceae; genus Geranium; species Geranium rotundifolium. The sequence goes on along the minus strand of OY987313.1, from coordinate 32,045,328 downwards.
ATGGCAATAGTTTCCTCGATGTCACTATCCGACTCAGAGTGTGTTGAGTTCTTCTGATTTGAAATTTTGAAAGCCACACCTTTATGTTTCTTCTCAATAGAAGGTAGGGAGAGCTCGAAAGTCATCAGTGAGCCCATGAGTTCATCAAACTTCAGTGTCTTCAGGTCATGGACTTCTTCGATGGCGGTGATCTTCATCTTGAATCTGGGACTTAGGGCTCTTAGTGTTTTTCTGACCAAGTCCTCATCGGTCATAGGCTTGCCAAGTGAATATGATTCATTGGCCAGATCCTTGATGCGCACATTAAACTCCGCAATAGTCTCGTCGTCATTCATGGTCAGAGCTTCGAAGTTGGTCGTGAGGTACTGTAACTTCTGCTCTTTGACTTTTGAAGTACCCTCGTAAGCAACCGCAAGTGTGTCCCAGGCAATTTTGGCACTTGTGCATGTGTTGATGAGTCGAAACACATTCTTGTCTACTCCATTAAAGATAGCATTGAGTGCACGAGAATTACCTAGGGCGGCTTCATCTTCTTCCATGCTCCACTCCTTTTCTGTTTTGATGTTGATTTGATTTCCATGAGCATCAGAATAGTAAGGTTCCTCCCAGCAATTGATGATAGACTTCCAGGTTTTGCTGTCGAGGGACTTCAGGAAAGCACACATCCGTGCTTTCCAATAACAATAGTTTGTTCCGTCGAGTACCGGCGGACGATTGACAGATCCTCCTTCCTTTGAATCCATATTAGCTACTCAGATTTTTACAGGAAAATCACCTAAGAGATTAAGGTGCCTCCTCTGATACCAATTGAAATTCTGAATCATAGCCGAGTCAGGAAGTCGAACACAAAGTCTGTAACTTGTGTATCGACTTCTTATGGAAACAGTAAGCAAAGTAATAGACAGATAATAATCACGACAGCAGAGATGATTACCCAGTTCGGTGACGCCGCACCTACGTCTGGGGGCACTTTGCCAGTGGAAAGGTTTTTCACTATCAGGTAGTCAATAGTACAACTTCAAACCCAACTAGCTATCACACAAGCTATTGTCCTAAGCTACTATAGATCTCACCATGAATTGCCTCGACCAGGAGCCTCTCCCTCTGTCTTTGAGATTCCTTCAATTCCACCCTTCGAGCAAGTCCATGCTCGGTGTCGTTGTCTTCTTGGACGGAGTTGTGAATCTTCAATCACAAAAAAAAAACCTAACCGACCCAAACACTTAGTCTTCGCGACTCAAGGTTTGATCGGAGCAAAAGGTCCGTTCTAGCGAATCTTAATCAGACTCTCAACACGCCGATGGTGCACGGTTAAGAGCTCTGAGAAATCTTGCAAGTGTTAGAACAAGAACGGATCCCTGCTAATGGGAAGCCAAGGGCTTTTTATAGCAGCCCACATTCCTAATCCTTCTCGGATCAGGAACAGGAAAGTCAGGCAAGTTGTTGCCGCCTTCCATGGCAGCTGGAAGTCGTCTTCCCTGTTCTGACTTCCTGATGAAATCAGGCAAGTCTAGTTGCCGCCTATCGCTGACGTGTAACTGCCAGCTGGAAGTCGTTTGACTTTGTCGACGTCACTCCCTTGCGCTCCAAGTCTTCGTGCCGCCTTTCTTCTTTCCCTCCAAGCTTCGTTGAAATAGGAAAGCTTCAGACTTTCCTAATCTTCTGCTCGTAACAAGTCGCTTCACATGTCATGTAACATGTTACTCGACTTCTTACTTTTGCGCTAAAAAATCATGCCAACTATTAAACGTAGCAACAGATGCAAGTCTTGCCTAATGAGCGAGAAACGCATTTCAACACTTCACAAGTGTGGACTTTTTAAGTCCGTTTGAATTCACTCAAACTGAAAGATGCAAGTCTCGCCTAATGGGCAAAATGACGAAGGCACCTTTCACAGGTTTATGTGAAAGGCGAGTGACTTATTAAGTCTAATACATTCCGACGTATGTGGACCTATGAGTACTTAGGCCAGAAGAGAGTTGAACTAATACTTGACTCTAGAAACGGCCGCATTCATTTTGAATCGGGCTCCGATGAAGACAACGATAGTACACCTTATGATAGTCATTCTGTCTCCCGTTACTGTGGATGCGTGCGCCTCCGCGTAGCATTCATTGGGATGTGAGCTGAATAAGGTAATCAGTTCTATTTGGATGCGTGAGCCTTCGCGTAGTAGCCAAACAAGAAATGGACTATAGTCATATATGGTGTGGGAAACATTCTAGTATGTATTTCCTAAAAGATTTGGGTAGCAGAGATGCAGGCATACAAATCACACAAATGTGTCTTCGTAAGGTATCCTTAAGAAACTAAGAGATACAACTTCTACATACCCAGCGAGTACAAAGTCTTTGTTGCTCGAGGAGGGGTATTTTGGAAAAATATTTTATTTCCAAAACAGCTAGTGGGAGTCCCGTGCATCTCGAAGAAATTAGAGAGGATACGGAACAACCTGAAGCAATTCAGGAGCCTGCTATGCAAGATGTAGAAGTACTGGAGCCTCAGATGGTCGTAAATGAAGAATCAGTCCCTACAGAAATTCCAGATGGTCCAATGAGGTATAAAAGATCTCGTCATGTTCCAGACAGATATGGCTTCACAGCCACTGCGGGAAATGACTCGACATTGATGGATCAGGATGATCCAGAAACCTTCAGACAAGCTTTGACCAGTCCACACTCCGAAAAATGGCAGAACTGAAAGAGATCACCACGGGTTCCAATCGATAAATATCATACAGCGGACGTTATGTAACCGTGGTGATCGATGCAAGCACTGATCTTAATGCAAATTCAACATGTTATATATATATATATATAAATCTGAAAGTTACCTCTTCTAATCGATGAAAACACAAGTATAGTGTTTCTCTATTAAGTCCACACAAGCACCACAACCGAAGAGGTTTTCACTCAAAAATTATGCTATTAATTTTTGAGAGAAACTTGACACCAATGAAGGATGAGAGGGAGGGAGAATTCAACCCAAAGGAAGGAGGAAGAAGAGGGAAGTGGTCACCAATAGTTGGAGAAAATTATGGGAGATATTTTGGAATTTTTAATTTGAAATAAAATTGAATTTCAAATTAATAATTGCATATCTACCCTTCTTAAAATAATATTTGCACATCTTCCCTATTCATCATTTGAATCCCTAAATGGGCTTCAGGGCCGTTTAACTAGAACCCAAATTAAACCCATTAACTTGAGTTATAATTTCGGTTTAGACAAACGGTTCAATTTCCTCGAATTGATTTCTTCAACCGTCTGGTTAAAACCTTAGGCCAGAAAACTACCGAATCGTTCTCAATTCTCATCCATAATTATTTGTCATGTATCGTGCTTAATGCGTGTGACCGTCTAGGCTCACGAACAATTGGCAGACTGGTAAAATTACTATTTTACCCTTTCCATCATAAGTGGCCTCTAGAAAGACATTATGATTATCCAATGTTCGTGAATATCGATTATTCGACTTAACCTGTTATCGTGCATGTCAATGCCCTTTTATCAAACCGATATCGAGATTGATCAATAGGCATAGAATGGTCACCCTAATTTATCAATCACTGTTTCTTGATATCTAAGATGATTGAAAACTGATACTAGGTATCACCTGCACGGCCGTGCTCTTTCTTCAGTCATACTCATCAAGTGGACTAAACGGATATCTTTCTCATACCGAAGTATGAGTGATAAATCCCTCAGACGCCTTTCGAGTTCACTAGTGCAATAATTGTCAAAGCCAATCGAAGCCGTTATAGTTACCCTTCTACAGATAACGTTAGACTAGGTCAAACTTAGGTATTCGTTACATAGTGTACACAAAGACTCCTTGGTCTTAGGATATAATGACAAGTTACGATATGTGAGTATCTCATGACTGGATCTATGCAGCATACTCACAATCGGGTTGTCTGATATCATCGACCTGATGATATCTATGATATAACTTCGGCACATACTTTGCCATGATCAGTAGAGCGTGATCACAAGGAGTTGGTCTCATACTGATCGCTTCTTAAAGAAGCTTAGCTGATCAGGGACTCATCAAATGTAATTCTTTCTGATCTATAGATCTACTATTAGTGGTTACATACATAATGACATAGATCAAATTACATTCGATATATTACTACAACACATTAGTAATATATGCCGATTTATTTATTTAGAAAGATGATAAAACATTACATCTGTAGATCACTTTTATATTGGACTGGGGCATAACTCTAACAATCTCCCACTTGCCCCTGGTTCCAATTTAAGTTCTGATATACTCCCATAGACCCTGCATGTTTCTCATGCCTAGGCTGCGGCTGAGCTTTTGTCAAGGGATCGGCCATATTATCATCAGTCGAATAGTGTTTAATCTCCACATCACCTCTATATTTGATAACTCTCACGAGATGATTCCTGCTGAGTATATGTTTGGATCTGTTGTGGAATCTGGGCTCTTGAGCAATAGCTACGGCACCTGTGTTGTCCCACAACAAGCGTATCGGATCAGACGCTCGCGGCGTTGCATCTAATCCGATCAGAAAGCTTCTAATCCATATGGTCTCTTTAGCTGCTTTTGTTGCAGCTATATACTCAGCCTTCATTTTAGAGCTGGCAGTTTTGGCTTGCTTAAAGCTTATCCAGCTGAAAGCGCCACCACTCAACACAAAATATATCCTGACTGAATTTTACAGTTATCTTGATATGTCTGAACACTAGCACGACTTGTCCTTTGACTGCTACTTCTCTATCTTCATCCCCAAACACCAAAATGCATCCTCGATCCTCCTAAAATATTTGAGGATGGCCTTTGACATCAATCCATTGTGATTGGTCGGGGTTAGATTGGAATCTGCTGGTACAACTTAGTGCAAACGAGACTCCCAGTCTCGTGCACATCCTGGCATACATGATGGATCCCACAGCCGAAGCATAAGGGATCTTACTCATCCTACTCAGCTTATCAGGAGTACTAGGACTCTGTAGCTTGCTGAGCTTAATACCATGACGCATGGGTATGTATCCTTTCTTAGAATCAAGCATTGAGATCTTCTCAACACTTTACCTATGTACATGTTCTGACTTAGCAACATGTTCTGACTTAGGCCCAAAATCCTTTTGGAATGATCTGTAGAGATCGTGATGCCTACATTAAATGTAGCATCACCTAAGTCCTTCATCGATAAGTACTTCCCTAACCAAGCTTTGGTGGCAAGGTTGGGATGTCATTCCCGATGAATAAATACCAAGAATACAATATTACTCCCACTCGCTTTCTTATGTACGCAAGGCTCACTTTTGTTTTTGATGAAGTTGAGTTCCCTTACAGCTTTATCAAAATGAAGGTTCCAACTCCCTGAAGCTTGCTTAAATCCATAAATGGATCTTTGTGGCTTACATATCTTTCCGGGATTCTTTGGATTTACAAAACTCACAGGTCGTGTGATAAACACGCCCTCTAGTAAGTTCCTGCTAAGGAAGGGGTTTTGACATCCATCTGCCATAATTATGGTTTATAATAATCCGGATTAAACTGACCATTTCTACTGGTGAAAAGATGTCATCATAATCCATGTATTGAATCTGACGATAACCTTTTACAACCATCCTAGCCATATTGGTCTGAGGACTTCCATCCATGTCGGTCTTGATCCTATAGACCCACTCAAAACCGATGGGTTTTATCCCAGGGGTTTGATCCACCAAGCACCAGACTTGATTGTCATACATGGATTTCATTTCCTCACTCATGGCGTTCTGCCATTTTTCGGAGTGTGGACAGGTCAAAGCTTGTCTGAAGGTTTCCGGATCATCCTGATCCATCAATATCAAGTCATTTTCCGCAGTGGTTGTGAAGTCATATCTGTCTGGAACATGACGAGACATTTTAGACCTCCTTGGACCATCTGGAATTTCTGTAGGGACTGATTCTTCATCTACGACCATCTGAGGCTCCAGTACTTCTACATCTTGCATAGCAGGCTCCTGAATTCCCTTAGGCTGTTCCGTATCCTCTCCAATTTCTTTGAGATGCACGGGACTCCCACTAGCTGTTTTGGAAATAAAATATTTCCCCAAAATACCCCTCCTCGAGCAAAAAAGACTTTGTAGTCACTGGGTATGCAGAAGTTGTATCTCTTAGTTTCTTAAGGATACCTTACGAACACACATTTGTCTTATTTGGATGCCTGCATCTCTGCTACCCAAATCTTATAGGAAACACATACTACAATGTTTCCCACACCATATATGACTATGGTCCATTTCTTATTTGGCTACTACGCTAAGGCGCGCGCATCCAAATAGAACTGACCATCTCATCCCGCTCCCATCCCAACGAATACTACGCGGAGGCGCACACATCCACAGTAACGGGAGACGTAATGAGTGTCATGTGGTGTACCTTCTGTGACTCTGGTCCAGCTCTTATTTGGCTACTACGCGAAGGCGCAGGCATCCAAAGAGAATTGATTACCTTATTCAGCTCACATCCCAATGAATGCTACGCGGAGGCGCACGCATCCACAGGAATGGGAGACAGAATGACTATGACAAGGTGTACTATCGTTATCTTTATCGGAGCCCGATTCAAAATGAATGCGGCTGTTTCCAGAGTCAAGTATTAGTTCAACTCTCTTCTGGCCTGAGTACTCATAGGTCCACTCGCCTTTCACATAAACCTGTGAAAGGTGCCTTCGTCATTTTGCCCATTAGGTGAGACTTGCATCTTTCAGTTTGAGTGAATTCAAACGGACTTAAAAAGTCCACACTTGTGAAGTGTTGAAATGCGTTTCTCGCTCATTAGGCAAGACTTGCATCTTTCAGTTTGAGTGAATTCAAACGGACTTAAAGTCCACACTTGTGAAGGGTTGAAATGCATTTCTCGCCTATGTGCCTTAAATGACAATGCCAGATTATAACTTGGTTTAAATCATTAGATTTAAGCCTTTTCTTATTTACGTTATAGTGATTAAGCTTACCAACGTAAATATCTGATCCTGAAGACGTGGATACCCACTCTTCTTCACATGATCCTTGTATTGCTTACAATTCTTTATTCCTGTGTCCTGGCTCATTGCAGTGATAGCAGATCTCCTCCAATTTGTCCTTAGAATTCACAGCAGTTTTGGGAGCTGCTTGAACCTTTGGACGCCTCGGGTGTCTGATCTGCCCTGTAATGTGCCCAGGAGCCTTACCCTTACCCAGATCAGCTTTTTTGAAGCTGACCTTCTTGTTGACCATAAGGACCTCCTTGGTCTTGCCCTTGAGGTTCTTTTCAGCGGTCACAAGCATCCCATGAAGCTCTGTTAAGGACTTGTCCATGTCATGCTTATTGTAGTTTACTATGAAATCACTATATGTATCTAGAAGTGACTGCAACATAAAATCCACAGCCATTTCCTTCTGATCATCAAAATCGAGTCTGGTTAGATGTTCCTGAAGACATTAAATTTTTGTGACATGGGGACTAACAGGGCTCCAGCCTTAAGTTTGCAGGAGTTACGTTCTATGAAAGTATCATATCTTTCGACACGAGCTTTCTCCTTGAGCATTTCCTTGACCTCTGCCTTACAAGTATGAGGGTCATCTGAAATGTTCCTGAACTGCTTCTGCAACTCTGGCATCCTACTGCCCGCCATAATGCATGACTCGTCGATTTAGTTACTAAGAAACTTTGATAAGTATCATTAGTGTCCTAGCGGCGTTCAGCGGTGGCTCGGCAGGAGGTTCCTTGGTAAGGATATACTACTTGCTTTCAAGCTTGCGTACAAGCCTCAAGTTTCTATTCCAATCTGAGTAATTCCCGCCCTTGAGTCTGTCCTCAATCTGGACTCTCATTGCGCTATTACTCCTTTGTGTTGTGTTTTCCTTTTAGTTTTACATGGTAAAATTAATTAAAATTCAAGTTGGAGATTAAGTTACAAAACACTTGTCTGATTCTAACATTACAATCTGAACCAGAATCCTATCATACCCTCAATTGAAGTGAACGGAGGCTCACTGCTCCAATTGAGAGCATCAAGGTAGAAATACATCCATTTACAAAACCATGTAATTCCTGGCTAGGGTCTGTACTAAAAGTACACGGCATACCCTATACTGATACCCTAGGCCAGCCCTAGCTGACAATCGTAGACAAGTCTACCAAGCTTGAACTATGGATAGAACTAATGTGACTACTACGCGGAGGCGCACGCACCCACACAGAACTACCCATCTCATCTAGACTTTTTCTCTATGAATGTTACGCGGAGGCGTACCGACATTCATAGGGTCAAAGCCCTTTTAAGTGCCCAAACTTGGATGGTATCACGCTTGACTTGTAATTATTTGCGTTTAAGTGAATTATAAAAGTCTGATTGTATATCGATACAATCTTAATCTGGAATTATCAATTGCAAATCCATGCAAAGATGATCCCTTAGCCAGTCACATGCGAGTCTGATTAAATTCCGATTTTAATCTTTGCATGTGGGTGATAGCAAATCATACATAAACTTGTATATTTAAACTATCATTCATTCATACATTCAAACATACAAATGTAACGATAAAATATGCATAGCTAAGCCCATCTTAAGTTCCTAAAAATCTAGCAATACTGATCCTAAAGACATGGTCTTCAAGATCCAAACTTGCTCCATTCTTGTGAACTCCCACTGGCTTCGAGCCTCCTCCAATCCGAGTCTCCCTCTTGACTTGATTCTTGTGTCGGTCTTCGTGATTACAAATTAAAATAAATAAAATGAAATACAAATGACGACACGCAGGCCGTATTTACTACAACCCAAAATTAAGCAACACGCAGGTTGCAAAACCGAAATTAAAATGCAAATCTAATGGGCTTAGCTAGAATCATGTGGAAAACATCATGTTATCAAAGATCATGTATACAATCAACATGCTTATCAAACAAATAAATTTTCCAAATTTTATCTTTCTTAAGTGTGAAAAATCCGGTTTATCGAAACTGGACGTTTTAATCGATTAATTGAATTTTAGACCGGTTCTCGCTGGTTTATCGAAACCGAACCAAATCTAAAAATTAGATTTTTAGGGTTTTCAAATATTCTCGCGAACCAACTGGTCCAGCTCGAATCTGGTCGAGCCGAACTAGCTCAACCGAGGTCGCCCGCGGAGGCAACCACGGTGGCCCGTGAGGGCTGCCGAGGTCGCCCGCGGGGCTGACCGTGGTCGCCCCTAGTTGGCAATGGCAATCATGTTAGAGTTATGCCCCAGTCCAATATATAAGTTATCTATAGATGTAATGTTTTATCATCTTTCCGAATAAATAAATCGGCATATATTACTAATGGCAAAGTATGTGTCGGAGTTATATCATAGATATCATCAGGTCGATGATATTGGACAACCCAATTGTGAGTATGCTGCATAGATACAGTCATGAGATACTCACATATCGTAGCTTGTCATTATATCATAAGACCAAGGAGTCTTTGTGTACACTATGTAACGAATATCTAAGTTTGACCTAGTCTAACGTTATCCGTAAAAGGGTAACTATAACGGCTTCGATTGGCTTTGATATTGATTGCACTAGTGAACTCGAAAGGCGTCTGAGGGATTTATCACTCATACTTCGGTATGAGAAAGATATCCGTTTAAGCCACTTGATGAGTATGACTGAAGAAAGAGCACGGCCGTGCAGGTGATACCTTAGTATCAGTTTTCACTCATCTCAGATATCAAGAAACAGGGATTGATAAATTAGGATGACCATTCTATGCCTATTGATCGATCTGGATATCGGTTTGATAAAAGGACAGTGACATGTACGATAACAGGTTAAGTCGAATAATCGATAATCACGAACATTGGATAATCATAATGTCTTGCTATAGGCCACTTATGATGGAAAGGGTAAAATAATAATTTTACCAGTCTGCCAATTACTCGTGAGCCTTGAGGGTCCCACGCATTAAGCACGATACATGACAATTAATTATGGATGAAAATTGAGAACGATTCGGTAGATTTCTGGCCTAAGGTTTTAACCAGACGGTTGAAGAAATCAATTCGAGGAAAATGAACCGTTTCGTCTAAACCGAAATTAAAACTCAATTTAATGGGTTTGATTTGGGTTTTGGTTAAACAGGATTAAAGCCCATTTAGGGATTTAAGTGATGAATGGGGACAAATGAAAATAGAGGGTTTATGGAGGATGGATATGCAATTTTGATTTGAAAAATTCAATTTTATTTTTTCAAATTAAAATTCCAATATTTTCATAACTTCCTCTAATTTTCAGCAACTACTCCCATCTTCCTCCCCCCTTCTAGGCCGACTTCTCTCTCTCTTTTTGTCCTCCATTGTTGTCAAGCTTCTCTAAAAAATTCATAGCAAAAATTTGAGTGAAAACCTTCTTCGGTTGTGGTGCTTGTGTGGACCTAATAGAGAAACACTAAGCTTTTTTTTTCATCGATTCGAAGAGGTAACTTTCAGATTTAATATATATATAACATGTTGAATTTACATTAAGATCATAGCTTGCATCGATCACCACGGTTACATAACGTCCGCTGCATGATATTTATCGATTGGAACCCGTGGTGATTTCTTTCAAATCAAGTCTTTGTAGGGTTTTGGAGCGCTCTAGATCGTCGAGATAGCGGAAGCAATAAAAGATAATCTACTCCAAACCTTGTCCAAGAACATTTAAACAATTAAATCCCAAAGCAAAATCTATTCCACAAGATGTTTACCTTTAAGTCTTGTTTGAATCGATAAAGAAGAACGTTCAGATCTTCTTCTCTAAAGCAAGTCCACACCAAGAGGATGATCTTCAAGATCCTTCACTTAATTGCCTACTAGAACAATTAAATGAAGAACAAGAGAGCAAGATGATGAAGAGGAGAGGGGTAGCCGGCCACTATGAGAGAGAGAGAGAGGAGTTTTTTGTGAGTTTTGTGACTTAATGAATTAATGAATCAAAGTCTTGCATTTAATCCATCACAAGTATGGGTTAAAAGTGATTTGTATGGGCTTAAAGGTGCTTTAACCCATACCCCTTAAATCACTCACCTCTTAATCCACAATCACCAACTAAGCATGGCATTGTGTGGCCCCCACAATGGCCCCACCAAGGGGGCCGGCCATATGGCCTTATTGGGCCGGCCATGAGGCTTCATGGGCCGAGCCCAATGGGCCCTCCCGTGTTGTCTCATGCCGCGTCCAAAAGTCGCCCGACCTTTTTGTCGTTACTTATCAAACAAAGTCCGACGCGATATCGACGAAAAACTCAATTTTTCTCAATTCGCTAATTATTCTCTCAAACCGAACCTATGGCACAAAACCTCCAGTTTTGTCCACATACTTCTCCTTAAGAAACATCCTTGTTTCCTTGTCTCATGTTATCCGTCTTGTATGTGTGTGACCCTCTAGGCTCATGCCACCGTTGGCAGATCGGCGCAAGACTCGCTCTTGCCCGATCCATCATAAGTGGTCTCTAGTAAAACATTATGATTACCCAAGGTGCACGATGATCGATGATTCGACTTAACTTTTGTGCGTACAAGTCACCATCCTTTTATCTCTAGATATCCCGATTGATCTCAAGGTATAGAGTCGTCTCCCTTGTTTAATCAATCATTGTTACTTGATATGTGAGATGACTGAGGACTGATAACTCGTATCATTTGCATGGCCATGCTTTTCCTCTCAGTCAGTCTCCATCAAGAGGCCTTCTAACGGATATCTTTCCCATACCGTAGTATGAGGGATAAATCCCTTAGCCGTCTTTCGTGTCACTCATGCAACCCGTTCCGCCACCCAATCATGCCCTTCATAGCAATCCTTTTACAGAAAGCGTTTGGCGCAAGTTAAAGTCGTACGTTCATTGCACAGTGATCACAAAGACTCCTTGGTCTAAGGACGTCGTGACAAGCTATCGCATTTGAATATGTTTATGGCTTAATCTATGGAAACACTATTCAATGCGGGTCGTCCGATATCAATCACCTCATGATATCTATGATATGGTTCCAGGATCCCACATCCCTATGACAAGTAGAACTACGTCATTAAGAACCATCCTCATACTGGTCGCTTTCAAGGAAGCATACGTTGACCAGGGACTCGTTAAGTGTGATCCGTACAGATTTATGGTTCTACTACTTTAGTGGTCATAAATCAGATCATGCTTAACATATTACTTCAACACATAAGTAATATAAAGCCGTTTATATTTATACATTGCAAACAATGATATTTGTACATAGACGTTTACAGGCTAATACCAATTGGACTAGGGCACAAATGCTATCAGTCTTGACAACTGCTGTAGGAGATATTAGTCTCAGTTTTCCCAGTGGGCAGGTTTTGTTATTAAACAATGTTCATTGTGTACCTGCGTTTCGCATAAATATTATTTCTATTTCCTTGCTAGATAAGGAAGGAAGGATAAGGTGAAAGGGCGAGTGACTTACTGGGTCTCATACATTCCGATGTTTGTGGGCCTATGAGCACTCAGGCCATAAGAGGTTTTCACTATTTCGTTACATTTACTGATGACTTCAATAGATATGGGTATGTTTATCTTATGAGACATAAATCGGAAACCTTTGACAAGTTCAAAGAGTTCCAGAACGAAGCACAGAACCAGCTTGGTAAAAGTATTAAGGTGTTTCGATCTGACCGAGGCGGTGAGTACTTGGACCAAGAATTTCACAGTCATTTAAAGGAGTGTGGGATCCTCTCTGAATTGACTCCGCCTGGAACACCTCAAATGAATGGTGTATCCGAACGGAGAAATCAGACCCTGCTTGACATGGTTCGATCAATGATGAGTCAGGCTGACCTCCCTATCTCCTTCTGGGGATATGCCCTAAAAATGGCCGCATTCATATTGAATCGGGCTCCTACAAAGGCAGTGGAAAGCACTCCATACGAAGTATAGAAGGACAAGAAACCCTTATGAGCTTTCCTTAAGATTCGGGGATGTGAAGCTTACGTCAAGCGTCTGCTAGGCGATAAGCTCGAACCCAAATCAGACAAGTGTGTCTTTGTGAACAAGGGGGTACTATTTCTACAAACCCAGCGAGAACAAAGTTTTTGTTGCTCGAGGAGGGGTATTTTTGGAAAAGGAATTTATTTCCAAAAGTGCTAGTGGGAGTGTCGTGCATCTTGAAGAAATTCAAGAAGATACGGAGCAACCTGCTATGCCGAATGTAGAAATACAGGAGCCAGAAGAGGTCATTGATCAAGAACCAATCCCTACACCTATTCCATATGGTCCAAGAAGGTCTAAGAGATCTTGTCAAGCTCCTATCAGATATGGCTTTCTAGCCACTGAAGGAAATGACTTGATGTTGGTGGATCAGGATGATCCAGAAACCTACAGACAAGCTTTGGCCAGTCCAGACTCCAAAAAATGGCAGAACGCCATGAAAGAGGAAATGAAATCCACGTCCGACAACCAAGTCTGGCGCTTGGTGGATCAAACCCCTGGGATGAAACCCATCGGTTGCAAATGGGTCTATAAAATTAAGACTGACATGGATGGAAAGCCTCAGACCTATAAAGTTAGACGGGTTGCGAAAGGTTATCGCCAGATCGAAGGTATCGGTTATGAAGAGACTTTTTCACCTGTGGCTATGGTCAAATCTATCTGGATCATTCTACCCAAAGTAGCATACTACGACTATCAGATATGGCAGATGGATGTCAAAACCGCCTTCCTTAACGGGAACTTAGAAGAGGATGTGTATATGACACAGCCGAGGGTTTTGTTGATCTAGAGAATCCCGGAAAGATTTGCAAGCTGCTTAGACCCATTTATGGATTAAAGCAAGCTTCACGGAGTTGGAACATTCGTTTTGATGAAGCCGTAAGGGAATTCGGTTTTATCAAAAACGAAAGTGAGCCTTGCGTATATAAGAAAGCGAGTGGGAGTAAAATAGTATTCCTGGTGCTATATGTCGATGACATACTGATCATCGGGAATGACATCCCAACCTTGCTTGAAGTTAAAGCTTGGTTAGGGAAATACTTCTCGATGAAGGACTTAGGTGATGCTGCTTTCATTCTGGGCATCAAGATCCACAGAGATCGACCCAAAAGAATATTGGGCCTAAGTCAGACCACTTACATAGATAAAGTGTTGAGAAGATTCAATATGGTTGATTCTAAGAAGGGATACTACCCATGCGGCATGGAATTAAGCTCAGCAATCAACAAAATCCTAAGACTCCTGATGAGCTAAGCAAAATGAGTAAGATCCCATATGCTTCGGCTGTGGGATCCATCATGTATGCTATGATTTGCACGAGACCAGACATCTCGTTCGCGTTAAGCTGTACCAGCATATATCAATCTAACCCAGGCCAGGAGCACTAGACTGCTGTCAAGAATATCCTTAAATATCTAAGGAGAACTAAAGACGCATTCCTAGTGTATGGTGGGAAGAATGGAGAACTAGCTGTCAAAGGATATGTTGATGCTAGTTTTCAGACAGATCCTGATGATTTCAAATCACATGCAGGATTTGTATTCGTGTTAAATGGCGGAGCATTCAGCTGGAAGAGCTTCAAGGAAGCCACGACTGCTGATTCTACAATAGAGGCTGAATACATACCTGCAGCAGAAGCAGCTAAGGAAGCCGTATGGGTTAGAAGCTTTCTAACCGGATTAGATATAATGCCGCGAGCGTCTGATCCGGTAAGTTTGTTGTGTGACAACACTGGGGCCATAGCATTAGCTCAAGAGCCCAGATTCCACAATAGAACTAAACACATACAGAGGAAGTATCACATTATCAGAGAATATATAGATAATGGTGATGTGGAGATTACTTATGTACCGACTGATGACAATGTTGATGATCCCTTGACAAAGGCTTTACCACAGCCTAAGCATGAGGCATACGTGAAGTCTATGGGGATAGATTGGAACTTAGGTTGGAACTAGGGGCAAGTGGGAGATTGTTAGGTTTGTGCCCTAGTCTAATATAATTCCTCAATTTATATTGTAACGGACATCATTATTCTACATAATAAAAGGCATAATATTACTAATGTGTTGTAGTAATACATCTAACGTGATTTGATCTATGTCATAATGTGTGTAACCACTTATAGTAGAACTATAGATCAGAAAGAATTGCATTTGATAAAGTCTCTGATCAGCTAAGCTTCTTCTGAAGCGATTAGTATGAGACTAACTCATTGTGATCATGTTCTACTGATCATGGCAAAGTGCGTGTCGGAGTTATATCATAGATACCATCAGGACGATGATATCGAACAACCCTATTGTGAGTATGCTGCATAGATCTAGTCATGAGATACTCACATATCGTAGCTTGTCATTATATCCTATGACCAATGAGTCTTTGTTTACACTATGTAACGAATACCTAAGTTTGAACAAACGTTATCTGTAAAAGGGTAACCATAACGGCTTCGATTGGCTTTGATATTTGTTGCACTAGTGAACTAGAAAGGCGTCTGAGGGATTTATCACTCATACTTCGGTATGAGAAAGATATCCGTTTAGACCACTTGATGAGTATGACTGAAGGAAGAGCACGGCCGTGCAGGTGATACCTTAGTATCAGTTTTCAGTCATCTCAGATATCAAGAAACAGTGATTGATAAATTAGGATGACCATTCTATGCCTATTGATCAATCTGGATATCGTTTTGATAAAAGGTCAGTGACATGTACGATAATAGGTTAAGTCGAATAATCGATAATCACGAACATTGGATAATCATAATGTCTTGCTAGAGACCACTTATGATGGAAAGGGTAAAATAGTAATTTTACCAGTCTGCCAATTGTTCGTGAGCCTAGAGGGTCACTCGCATTAAACACGATACATGACAACAATTATGGATGAAAATTGAGAACGATTCAGTAGTTTTCTGGCCTAAGGTTTTAATCAGACAATTGAAGAAATCAATTCGAGAAAATTGAGCCGTTTTGTCTAAACCGAAATTAGAACTCAAGTTAATGGGTTTGATTTGGGTTTTGGTTAAACGAGCTTAAAGCCCATTTAGGGATTTAAGTTATGAATGGGAACAAATGCAAATAAGAGTTTATGAAGAATAGATATGCAATTTCAATTTGAAATTTCATTTTATTTTTCAAATTAAAATTACAATATATCTTCTATTATCTTCTCTAATTTTCAGCAACTAATTCCCTCATCCTCTCTCCCTCATTGCTGAATTCTCTCTCCCCTCTCATCCTCCGTTGTTCTCAAACTTCTCTCAAAATTCATAGCAAAAAGTTTTGAGTGAAAACCTACTTCGGTTGTGGTGCTTGTGTGGACCTAATAGAGAAACACTAAGCTTGTGTTTTCATCGATTAGAAGAGGTAATTTTCAGATTCAAAAGGTATATATAACGTGTTGAATTTACATTAAGATCGTAGCTTGCATCGATCACCACGGTTATATAACATCCGCTGCATGATATTTATCGATTGGAACCCGTGGTGATCTCTTTCAATTCGAGAGCTTGTGGAAGACAAGAAGTTAAGCTAGAGTATATTCCAACAGAAAAACAGCTTGCCGATATCATTATTAAGGCATTAGATACAAATCGGTTTGAAACTATAAGGTCCTCCCTTGGATTTTGTTACCTTGAATAATGCTCTTCAAGGAAAAAGAGAGAGAGCTTTTGTTGATTTGTTTTTCTCTCTCTAGAAGGACTGTAAGGGTCCACAAAATCAAATCCGGGCCCGATTGTCCAAGCCCGTTTCAGCTTGTTTCCAACAATAAAGAATATACAAAAAGAAAACAAAAATATTTTGTCATCTATTGGCAAGACATGTAGCCTATCCCCTCCTAACTCTTCAGCTACACAGCAGGAAACACTGCCTCTTTCCCTTGGTTCTCGGCCTCACTCGTCACTCTCCAAAAGATTAGGATTTGTGCAACTCACAATTTTCTTCTTTCTACATAAAAACAAGACGATCAAGAATCTGTCACCCTCTAATCCTCCTACAAAAACAACATCAGAGAATGGTGACAATCAAACACGTCGCGAAGAAGAAGGTCACCCCAAGGGCGACTCAAAACAAATATGGAGTAAAAGTGAGAGGAGCAACTCCCTCTGAAGAAAAACCCGAACAACATCAAGCCAAGTCATTCTCTGCTCAATCCTATATCTCGGAAAAAGAGAGCGACAAAGATATTCCTCCCCTCAAAAGAAGATCAGGTAACCCTAAAACCCCTGTTTCATCTATGCATAATGAACAAACTCCACTTTCTGATGAGTCATTACCAGAAACAGAAAGAGGAGAAGAACATACCGAAGAACAGAGTCCTTCAAAAAATCCAATCAAAAAACAAGAGGGTTCATTAATGAGGAGGCACCTGAAGAAACAGACCCTCAGAGTGAGGATGATATCACTCTGGGAAGTTTGATGGCCAAACGGGGAAAAATAAGATGGAAGAGACTTGGATTAAAAGGAAAGTTCCAGAAAATGAGAGGCTTTTGTCCCAACATCTAGACAGAACAAGAAAAAGAAGACCACAGTACGCATTGTGGATGTTTCAGAAGAAGAAAAAACTGAAGAAGAAGAAGAAGAAGAAGAAGAAGAAGAAGACCCGGCAGATCGCCCTGACCACGGCTCAAGAAAGCGAGTAGAGGGTCACAAACTCCCTCAAAATGTTCCAGAAGCACCTATGGACAATGTATATTTCCACTCAGTTAAGAGTGTCACGAAGTGGAAGTTTGTCTACCATCCGGCCATCCATCTTGAGAGAGAACTCTCTGCTGAGGTCTAGAAAATGAAGGTGATCATGGAACTCTTACAAAACTCTGGCCTTCTACAGACGGTTACAAACATCGATATCTAGTATCCCTCCCTAGTAAAGGATTTTTATGTGAACCTATCCACAGAGTTTGATAATCCATTACACTCAGAGTTTAGAAGGGTATATGTTAGAGGTCATTGCTTCGAAATTACTTCTAAAGCTGTCAATACATTTATGGGAAGAAGCACATCTGATGTCATCCAAAATATATTTCCATGGGTCGAGTTGCCCGAGAAATTACGGGTGAAAGAAAATTGGTCTGGCCCTCCAAAGAAAACATGGCTTCATTAGAACTGACTGCGAAATATTCTATCCTCTACCGTATCAGAGTAGCCAATTGGGCACCTTCATTCCATGGGTCCATTGTCAAACCAGAGGCCAGGATCATTTACAAGATAGGTATTAGTTCCTCTCTGGAAAGCATGCTCGGGATATGGCATCACCCTCTACCAAGCCCTCCGAACCAGGAAGCAGCTCACAACCAAAGGGATCATTCAACGACAGGATAGTGAATGAACTCATGGAGGCAATTACAGATCTGGAAACAACCATTATAACTCTGACCAGTAGAAAGGCTACCTGCGAAAGCCTTCTCCACGATCTGTTGGCTGCTCCAGAAGAGGATCTTGTTGCCGAAGAAGACGTTGCAAACTCCACCTCCTCATAAAGAAACATCTCAGTACTTTCGTTTCTCTAAAAAGTTATCTTAAATTGTGTTTGAATATTTGAATTCCCGGGGAGTGTCCGAGTTACAATTTGATACTTTTTGCTCCTTGGTGGAGCTTGAATTTTGCCCCGTGGTTAGGGGCTAGTTTGCTCATGTTAAGAGCTATTTTTTTTATTTGTGGTTTGTCAAATTCTTCTTTGATATTGCTCTTTTGTCATTTTTGAGGCAACCAGGGGGAAATATTAGGTAAGGCAATTTTAAGTCATCCAAAATTTTGGTGTCTTGTTACTCAAACATGATGGAACATGTGTCACGACATGTTACCACGTGTTATGTGCCTTGTTACAGTTATGTGCCTTGTTACAGAAGAAACCATGAAGATGAAGAACGTGATGGAACATGTGCCACGACATGTTACCACATGTTATATGACGAACTGCGGAACATGTGTCACTCCATGTTTCAACCTTGCTATAGAAGACGATGCTTTACTAAAGAACGACTGAAGACACGGCCATCCAAAAACGGTGCTCGCTTGAAGATGCTGTAGACGTTGCTAGCCAGAAACGGTGCTCGCCCGAAGCTTACCGTCAAAATGTGCTTGTCTAAAAATATTGCCAAAGGGGGAGATTGTTACTACGTTTAGTATTGTCATATTTTTTTAGTGCAAAGTCAATATGTCAGACAACATGTTGCAATACAGTTGGTGCAACATGATACTCACATGATTAACAAGACATCGAAGACTTCCTGTTTTGAGCACAGAAGCTCTGCGCGTAAAGGAATAAAGACAATGGATAAATTAGGCAAGGCCCAGCTGGAAAAAACACAGGCAAGCAAGATTTAATAAAGGCGGCAACGCCAACTTGTCACTTTCCAGACACGCAAGGCGGCATAAGGTTTCCTAATCGGAATTGGAATCCGATTAGGCAATAGAGGTTGCTATAAAAGCAAGCGCTACCCCCTTAGCAACTCAGTCATTTCCCTGTGCTAAATTCTCGGAGCTCTTAACCGTGTACGACTAGCGGATTGAGAGGATGATCTATTTAAAGAGGACGCTGTCGATTATATACATCAAGTCGAGGAGATTTGAGTGTCTGTAATCTATTGCGTTTTGGATTCGTGGTTGAAGACTCACGAGAAGATTGTCGAAGACAACACAACCGAGCATAGGCTTGCTCGAAGGGTGGAATTGAGAGGATCTCAAAGACAGGGGGAATCCTTGGTCGAGGTTGGTCAAAGTGAGATCTCTAGTAGCTTAGGACAATAGCTTGTATGATAGCTAGTTGGTGCTTGAAGTTGTACTATTGACTACCGAATAGTGAAAACCTTTCCACTAGCAGAGTGCCCCCAGACGTAGGTGCGGAGTCACCGAACTGGGTAAACATATTGTGTGTCTTCGGTTTACTACTTTACTATTTACTGTCCATAAACTGTGATTAGGCCAGTTGTCGAACCAATCGTTACAACATTGTGTTTGGCATCTTGTCCCTGCTACTTAACATAATTTCAGAATCTGAGGTAGTTTAGATATTGTAGGCATTTTAGAGGTACATTGTCACAAAAAAAAATTTCAAGGTTCTCAAAAAGAGAAAAAGTTAGTTACGGTATGAAAGTATCATTTCGCTATAGTTAGGTGTCACAAAGTGCAAGTATCCCTTTACTAAATACATATAACAAAAACTAGTTCGAGTTCGAGTTTGATTATTTATTTTTTAATTTAATTTGAATTTGAATTTAACTTTTATGTATATATAAATACGAAGCGAGTCAGTTCGCGATCCTTACAAATTCTAATAAATTAGGCTCGAGTTTATTTCGTTTATAAAACGACCCACCCTTGAACCTCTATTGAAGTGAGTTTAAGAGTCCACGACTGTTAGAAAATTATTTCAATTCCAAGTACTAGTCACAAATATATCATACTTACTTATTAATCATTTGTTGTATGAGTACCCAAGTGAATATGCAAATGGTAGTGAATATGCAAATGGTAACTTTTACCCATAAGTATTTGTCACACAAAATTGAACATGTGACCAATACTTGAGGAGTGAATATTCTACGATTTATTTGGGAAATCATTCAATAATATAATATGTGTGTATCCGGTTTATGTTTGTGACTAACACTTTAGAATGAACATCTTTAAATGTGTCCACTCTTATGGGTAATCACATGACCAAATTTATGACCACTACTAAGACTGAACATCTTGAATTTGTCCGATTTCTTATGCATTCATTGGCATTTATATAGGAGAATAACTAATAAAGTAAACCCTTCATATGTTTGACAATTAACACACTAACTTAGCGTTAAACATGTCCAAGATAATGCCAGAAAAAGAAAATCATTTCCAATGACACAACCATAGCACACTTTATTTAATTCAAACATGGTCAATATTGGTTCGTTAGATGTATGACTTCAAGTATTCATCCATTCTGGTATACTCAACCTCTGGATAAAGCTTTGAAGCTTCTTCTTCACCTTCTTTCAAGTCGAAAACCAAACACCCTTCATAATATATGTGGTACAAATGCCCCACTACCAACTGCCCTTCATAATCCATCTCTGCAATCACAAAGTAGTTAACATTTCAATTGATGTGTAAAGTTGTTAAAACTACTATATCCGTTTAAAAGCTCATATATATATATATATATATATATATATATATATATATATATATATATATGTTAAGGTTGCAACTGTCAAAGTCTGAACAAGTATAATGTTCAAAAAAATGTTGTGTCGAAAAAACTAGCATTCTAATAAGTTGAAAGAAGTTAAATAATGCCCTATATGAGAGACATTTCAACTTTTAATGTGACAAATAGTTCAACAAGCATTTGATGACGGTACAAATATCTTAGGAAGTGTTCAATGAGGAAGAGGAATCCAAGAAGAAAGCCGCTCATTTATACGGAGACGCGTGCTCAACCAGTAGTCGCACATTGTTATAATCTCGCCAGATCAACGATTAGATGTGTAGTTTGGACGTTTGGGCTGGTTTGTATTTGATTTGGGCTCTATTTTTTCATGACATATTTGGCATGAAAATGTAACATATGTCATTTGTCTCTCCAAGAAAATGTATTATTTTATTAGTACTTTACCGATATATTATCATATAATCATAATGATATAATAAAATAATATGTTTTGTTTTAATACTAAAATAGTAAAATGACATATACAAATAGTATACAGCAAATGTAGATGGAACGAAATAGCATATGAATGCTACAAAAACATAATATAGCATAAATTTTATGTTAAATTTAGCGTATACTTCGTAGATGCTCTTAGCTGTATTAAAGTGTCTTTTTCCCTAAAAAATGGTTATAAAGGGTGACAAAATATGCAAAATAGTAACATACCTTTCATGGAAGCAAGGAAGTCTTGTTTGGAAATGCTAGTCTTTTCTAGCTTCTTCCCGATAAGCTTTTCCCATATGTGAACCAGCTCTCCTTGGGAGAGGACGTTCTCTGGTGGAACAATGTATACAGTCTTGTTAAGTGTTCGAGGGTCGTCTATTGTTTTCATAGTATATGTAGCAATATCGTCTTCGTTCACATAAACAGCTGCAAATAAAATCAGTCATGCATAAATAGTAAGCCTATGCATTCACAATGATATATTGTTCCGAGTTTTGACTAGAAAATTAGGGCTAATTTAGCATATACGTGTACCTTTGACATTTCCTTTTCCGAAAAGGTTCACCTTGTCCCTTGGAGGGACTAAGGATCCCATCTGCGAGAGGTTCCCAACGAAGTAGCCGGCAAAGCAATTGGCAGAGACGTAAGTGTGAGGGATTTGTGCTTTCTCTATTGCTCTTCTCACTACCATTTTCTCATCAAATGTTACTCTTCCTGGTTCTATTGCATGTTGCATCTTTGTTGGGTTCATACCGAACTCCGATGGCAAAAATCTCTATGACACCATCAACTTAGCTCTTAAAGTGAATAAACAGTAAGGAAAATATCTTTGTTTTTTTAATCAGCAAAAATGATTAATCTTTATTGATGAAACTGGCAAAAAAATTCATGACGAAAAAAAGGACCGGCCAAATACATCAATAAAAAGAAAAGAACAACAAGAGAAAAGAGAATAACACAGAGAAAGTAAGAACATCACAAATCCATGGAACTCATTGATTTGAGCTGGTTTCAAAAATTTGGATCAGTTCAGAGTCAGACACCGTGTTTGTGCAGTCAAGACGTTTGCAAATATCCCAGGCTTGAATGGCAGTGTTTCGAAAGTTTTGCTAGGTTGAAAATTTAGAGATTATAGGCGGGCACGATTGAGGAAGATGATACAACAAGATTCTCGATGGGGGGAGCAATCGTGAGCCCCGGAATCACCACGATGTCAAGAGGAGAGCTGGAAGATCTTTTTCGGAAGCGGTTACAGCAATAAACCAACGCAGTGGAACTCCATCGTCGTCGCCTTCGCTTTTTTTAGCTTCCCAAAAAAGCCACCAGTGGTTTGCGAAGATCCTCGAGTTGATAGTCCAGCTTAGGTCCAAAGAGGATAGAGTCTACTTTGGAGGCCTGAAGAACGAAAAGGCTCATTTCGGATCCCTCACAAGAATTAGTGACATCTTTAAAAGCAAGGGAATGAGTTCCCACATCCGCATGACTTAATAATTGATTTCCTTTATTGCGTCAACATAACCCAATGAGGCAACTTGCTTGTCGAGCACCCCGAAACCGAGGAGGCTAAAGCGAAGACGGGGCCACGCTCCTCCTTGGAATCATCACGCGCAACGCCTTTCTTACGGATCGAGGCGCCTAATACCGAAACGTCAACATTAGACTCACTGCCCACCGATTCAAAATACCAGATCCGACGACCGAGAACGGAGGGACGACGAGCTTTCAGGAGTGGGTTCCCGACTCAGAGAGGGGCTCCGGCAAAATCTCGCCCTCCTCTGAAGCAAGATGTGATGATTTGACTGGGGGGCTGATGAGGAGAATGATTTTGAAGAACACGGTGAAATCGAGCATGCCGACACATCATAATAAGGAACAAAAGAAGCATCAATATCCACCAAAACTATAGGAAATGATATATTCATGATTAGGAGATCCAGCAGTTGATTAATGAGTGATACAGAGTTTGAATGGACCAACGCCAAAGCCCTGTCGAGATAAGAACCAGAGAGAGATTGCGGGTGGATGAAAATAACTTCGCTCACTTTGGATGCGATGCTAGTGATTGAGTCAGCAGACTAAGCAAAGATCGGGAGTCCAATGATGGATAACCATCGAAAGAGACCACCAATTTCAAGGATTTTTGGCTTGGCGATGACCTTCACGAATCAACGGTGGAGCTAAGACCAATTATTAGACTCCAATTCATTCATAAAACCTTTGTCGTAGGATGACAGGATACAAACACGATTTTCAAGATGGGCAATGTGCAAGTCAACAACCCCGTCTTGGCAAATTTCACCCATGAGAGAGTCGCCACTCCAGCTAGATCGAGCCACTCCAATGACAAAGTGCGAAAACTTTGTCAGGAAGTTGTTGTTGATCAACCCATAACATGAAGAGTTAGCCGTCGAGGAACCAAGAACATTTGTACTCTTGAACACTTCAGGCGAAGTGGGAAGTCCTCGGCCAAGAACCGCATTGGTTTGCTTAAACGAAGCCACCGGTTCGCAAGGAACCTTTGGAGCAGGAGCTAATAAGTTGGAAGGCTTGGAGACACTACTTCAAGCTTCAGTGAAGAAGAGACGAGTCCACGAGTGAAAAATCCATTGAACTCATTAATTTATATACAATATTTTTGTTGAGAGCTATGTATTCTTACGGTATAATCTGACAAAACATTGTTCAAGGATACACTACAACAAGACTCATGTATCAAAGGATACAAGCAAGCAAATTAAAGAGCAGACGACTAAAGTAGGATACAAAGTATTTGAATCATACTAAAGGAAGATAGAGTAAGCGAACAATGTTGTTAGAGTCGCACGTCTAACAAGCTTGAACTTTTAGGTGGGTTAGGCCTATAACATGGTATAAGATGTTGGTTCTATATTGGACGATACCTTCATATGTCATCTGTTTTGAGCCTAAAAACTCATGGATCACGCCATATGTTTCGGCCCTTTAAATTCATGGATCGAAGGGAGTCCATTATGTACTTGCACATCTCTCGTCTGTTTCCACGTGCATTTTGAACCGGTTTGTATATAAATGAGGTTGTTAGAGTTCCACATCTTTTAGATGTGAACATGTTCACTAACTTATATAACAATCTGAATTTCTACTTATCAGGTTGAACTTTTAAGTGAATCAGACTTTGTGCATCATAATTATAGAGAGATAAAGTATGAGGGGAAATCCAGTATTTATTAGATCAAGTTATGTGTCACAATATTGAATACCAGTTTGGAACAGGAGGTTAAGATTAAGGCAAACGTATTGCCGTATATATATACAATACCTTAATGTTTCCTGCTTGTTTGATGGCCTGAACTAGTTGGAGTTGCAACAAAAGAGGATGGGTCTGGAAATGAGAACTAGACATGGTGCAGATCACCACATCAACCTGTTTTACAGCATTCACCAGACTCTCATGATCAGAAAACGAACCTTGTATAAGACGAGCTCCTTGCTTCTTGAATGAATGCAACATCTGCAGCTTTTCCATACCAAGAGCCATGCTTTCGATAGAGAGACCGATCTCAGGACGACGCTGCAGGACGTAGGTTTCGTGGCCCTCTCTCAAGCTGGCCTGCACCATCCTGCGCCCAAGATAGCCCGTGCCCCCCACAACAAGAACCCTCGTCTTTTCCATACGATACAACCTCCACGCAAGGGACTCGCATATACCTTCTTGCTTCTATTAAAGGAATATATAATGGGTTGAGATACGAGCGTTTGCTGAGCAACAACACGCACCGACAGAGCAGAACGTTCCATAATACATAATTCAGATTACCCATCACATTGAGTAACCAAAGAGAGGAAATTAATGTTTCCACATTTCATGTTATCACTGTAAGAATTTCATAATATATCTTGCAACTATCATGTTTCTATTGGTTGCAGGTTTGAAGCAAACACTTTCTTGTGAGAAGTTTTTTAGGAGGGTAAACTTTTATACTAAAAAAATTAATTAATACTATAATTAATTAAAAAATAATTATAATCATTAAATGCACATAATAAAATTTAATTCGATTTTAAATTATTTTTTCGCTTGAGTTTTAATTTAAATACGGAACGAATTGGTTTTCGAGTTTTACAAACCTCAATAGTTTGATCTTGAGATTGACTCGTTTATCAAACAACTCAACTGTGCCCTCAATCCCATCATAGCTTTATTTAGAAAATTTATAAAAGTTCAATAATAATTAATTATGATAAACAAAACAAAATTTTAATAAATTTTTTAACTAATATATTAATTATAATGCTCTAATAAAGTGAATTTAATAGGCTCAAATTTTATTAACAAAAGGCCATAACTATTATAAAATAACTTTAATTCCAAGAATTGAACTCATGAATAAAAACTCCATAGTTACTACAAAATTATATATAACTCTCATGATTATATTACAGAACTTTTGTATATATTTTAATTCAATGAGGGCTATATCCAATTTTTGGATAGAACTTTACATGACTTATTTTAATTCCCAGCCCCTTTGCCCCATACTGAATCTGCGCCTGAGTGATGAACTCTCCACCATCTTCTTCCCCGTCCAAATGACGCGAGCAATTGATACAGTGTGGTTCGTTGGCGAGAGTATTCAACACTGGCTATGACCTCTAGTGTCGAGCTGAAAACCTACCGCTCCTCTAGTCAATGATACTTGTAGATCTTTCCTCGACGTCCATGATCTTAAATTTTAGAAAGGTATTTAGCGGCCAAGATGATATGATCTATTTTAATGGCTCAACCACAATTGTTAGTATTCGATGATTTTTAAGGGTTACCAAACAAGCACATCTAATAAATTTTCTGCATGGCCGCCAACTAAATCTTGTCTAGATTTCCCAGCTCCGAATTAGAATGATTAGGGCTTCCCGACTTCCAGGACAGACATAGAACCTCGTGGGTGATCGATAATGTGGTGGGTGGTGGACGACGGGCACACAGTCGTAGACGTAGTAAAGGAGAGCTGGTCCACAAGCACACTAAATTGCTTTTTCTACCTTTTTTTATCGGCTTATGTGACTAGCATAAGACTCCAAATAATGTATTCTCTGTTTATTTTTTATCCACTATAACGAAATGTGATGTTCCAACATTGTTTACCCGGATGACATGATGCATCTCAAAGTTTATTGTAGTGGCATGATAATGGCATGTGTTTGAGACATTTTTTAGCCAGCTCTCTTTTATTTATCTGGTTCGTAAATGTTATTAAACATAAGCTTTATTTATGTTAATTATATGTTGTTTTAATTAAATGGATATTATTTTAATATTATATATGAACCAATAAAAATAATTACAATTTATTGTACTTAATTAGAATTCTTTTACTGTGTACTGTACACATTAAAGTTTGTAGCTATTTTACTAATTAGGTGAACCCAAATTAAATTTTTTTTTAAATGTATAGTATTGTGTAGGATTCCAACTAAATATAGTAAATTTTAAATAACCTTAAAAATATATAGAGACATGTCCCGTCCCTTCGAAATACGGAGATGATGATTTCCCGTTTGTTGGTGTCTGATTGGATTAGTAATAATATCATGTCACTGTTAAAGATGAGTAATTTGACATCTCAATTATGGTCAGAAGGTAGTTTCTAAAATTTATTATTCGCATGTGATTCCCAGGTTTTGTCGGGCCCATTTAATGCTACTATTTTGCTTACAAAGATGATGATCATGACCAGGGCTGGGGTCGGAGCATTCAAGTAAATGAGCTGGAGATCCAATGCAATAGGTGGCCTGATTTTGAGTTTTATAAATTTATCCACTTAGTAGTAATTTTACAACAAATGGATATAATTAGATCATCCGAGAATGGTCATACAATACTCTAAAGAGGCTTGAAGCTGCGGACTTGTCACTCCGGGGCAGGGCCATAGGCGGATCCAAAAAAATTTGACGGTGGTTTGGGATTTCTAGGAATTTAATTTCACCAAAAATATAATTACTTAACAATAAAAAGTTAATTTTAATAATAAAATAAATCGTTGATTATTTAAATTTTAGTTGAGTTGAGTTTGAATATAAGTTCTATGCATATATAATATGAGATGGCTCGGTTCGCGAATCTTACAGATCCTAATAAGTTCGGCTCGATATTTACTTGCTTATCAAACGATCTCATGTTGCACTCAAACTCGATTCGAGTTAGATTACAACTAGTACATATCAAATTTTTACCGTATCAAGAACTCAAGCAGCTCTTTAAAAGTTGAGGAAATTTCTGATCACTACTCTCAACTATGCGAGTTTTTCACGTCACTACCCTAACCTATTTTTTGTTGCACGTCACCATTGTAACTGTTTTTATGTTCTAGCGTTTCTAATAGAGTTAAATCTAATGTAAAATGTCCATAATACCCCTATGTTAAAAATTATATAATAAAAATATATCTTTTGAACTTTTTTTTAAAAAAAAATTTGAAAATGTTTGCTTGAACCCATTGACAATCCTTTCTTGAACATGTTTGCTTGAATATTTAGTTTTGATAAATCGAGTTTTGATTCTAATTTATACCTATTTATGAATGTGAACTTAGCTAATTCAAGTTTTTAATTTAAGTTTGAAGCTAATCCTGAGAGCTGTAGGGGAGAACTGAACTAAGTAGGATCGAGGGATCTGTCTCCTATAGTCGGCCGTTTGGTGCAAAAATTGTTGACCTTAAAGCTGTAAAGGACCGATTCTCAAATGCAGAGAGGGTTATTGGTCCAATATTAGGTCCAAATCTGATCTCTATCACCTATTATTTTGCCGTTACTTTCGTGTTATTTACTGCTTGATTGCTTGAGTGACACACACAAACTACCTAATTTGTATAAGTAAGGACCCTCATTTGATTTTTTGTACAATCGACTCTGATATTAACCAGTTACAATACTTGACGAACATCGATTACGGCCTCACTTATTCGGTTTGGTTGTGGACACCAACCGAATCACATGTGTCAAATAGTTCCTAAATTTGAATCTAAGGAGTAATTTTTCGAGGATTGCATCCCTATTTTCTAACATGTTTTATTTATTTTATTTTTTCTTTGCGTTTTTTAGTGCTAACCTATTTTATTATTATTATTATTATTATTATTATTATTATTATTATTATTATTATTATTTCCATTCGTTTTTAAGTGCTAATCTGATAGAAATCAATGGTTCATCGCAAATTATGAACCTCCATATTTTACTCAACAAAATCTTTCCAATCGACTTTACGAAAGTTGAATGTGTATTAGAATATACTACTATTATATAGGAGGAGGGTGCTGAAACGGTAGCGGCGGCGCAGGAAGGAAGGATGGAGGAAAAATTATTTTTCCCTCTGATGCCATGAAAGTCAACAATTTTCCTTAAGGTTTCATTATTATTCAAGAGTATTTATACGTTCCATGCTAAACCCTAATAATACAATAATAATTACAAGAAGTGTAATTTAGGTAATACATATAATAATGTTAAATAATAGTAGTATGTTCTAACATTTACCCATGATAAATCTTGATAAATTTACCCGTGATAATTCTTGATAAATTTACCTTTAATAATTCTTGTACAGTTGAATTTGATCCGTATGGTTTTTTTTGTGAAGGATCTACAGACCAGGACTCCGCTCCTTCGATTTGATAGCACCAGAGATCTCTATCCCGTCTCTCATGCTTCCATTTCCGCTCCATCACCTTCCTTCACGCTTCTATCCACCGACATGTCTCCTTCTACATGGCATCGTCGTCTCGGTCATCCCGGACATCATATCTTCAGATAATTAATTTCTTGTAATAAGGTCGATTTTAACCATCTTTGTCATGCTTGTCAATTGAGAAAACACTCTCGTCTCCCATTTTTTTCTTCTACATTACGTACCACTAGTTTATTCGAAATAGTCCACTCTGATTTATGGACATCTCCGGTTTTAAGTTCAAGTGGTTTTAAATATTATTTGCTATTATTGGATGATTTCTCTCATTTTTTATGAGAGTTTCCCTTGCGTGCTAAATTTGATGTTTATCTCATATTTGTCAAGTTTCACGTCTATATCGAACACAGTTCAACATTCCCATCAAATATTTTCAATGCGACAATGGTCGTGAATTTGTTAATTCTCAATTAAAATCTTTCTTTGGCTCACATGGAATCGTATTCCGACTCTCTTGACCACATACATCTCAACAAAGCCGAACGCATGATTCGGACAACTAATAATATTATTCGCACCCTTCTATTTCAAACTCAACTTCCTCCTTCTCTTTGGGTTGAGGCATTAAATATGGTCTCCCACCTACTTAACCTACTCCCTACCAAAACCTTATCCCTTGGTACACCATTTGAGGCATTCTTTCAAACTTCGCCGTCATACTCTCACCTTCGTGTTTTTGGATGCTTGTGCTATCCAAATCTATCTTCCACTTCTTCTCATAAATTAGTTCTTCGATCCACATCTTGTGTCTTTCTAGGATATCCTTCCAACCATCGTGACTATCGAGTCTCAACCTGTCGACTGGTCGAATAATCATCTCTTGTCATGTTTTATTTGATAAGTCGGTATTTCCTTACTCCTCTTTTCATAAAAACGAACTCACACCTTCTTATGATTTCCTCTATTCATCTGACGAAGATCTTCCGCCCTCCATTCGCGCTACACTTTCATCTCCTCCTGATGATCCCTCCACTACCGTACCTTCTTCTCAACCATGGACCCCATCGCCTCCCGCATCACCACCTCTTCCTCCTCCACCACGTCCTTCATACCACATGACGACTCGAGGCAAGACTGGTTTATTTAAGCCTCGTCGTATTCTTGACCTTCGCATCTCTACTATTACTCATATTCCTCGTTCCTACAAGCAAGCTCTCATAAGTCCTAACTGGAAAAATTTCATGAAGTCTAAAATCTCTGCTCTTCGTGCTAATGACACTTGAGATTTGGTGTCATGCCCACCCAATGTCAACATTGTCGGCTACAAATGGATTTTTCGCCACAAATTTAAGTATGATGGCTCTCTTGAGCGTTACAAGGCTCAAATAATTTCCAAAGGATTCACCCAACAACCCGGTCTTGACTACGATGACACGTTCAGTCATGTCATCAAGCCTGCCACTATACGTACTATTCTCAGTCTCTCTCTCTCACTCTTGGCCTATCCACCAACTTGACGTCAAAAATGCATTCCATCATGACCATCTCACTGAAACAGTTTACATGAAACAACCTCCTGGCTTTCTTGACTCATCTTCCCCTCATAATGCTTGTTTCCTGCAAAATGCACTATACGATCTAAAACACCCCCCCCCCCCCCCCCCCCCCGGGCTTGGTATCATTGATTTGCTACTCATCTAGGCTCTATCGGTTTTTTGAGTAGTAAAGTTGTCACTTCTCTTGTCATCTATCGTCATGATACTCACATTGGTTTCCTTCTCCTCTATGTGGATGACATCATCCTTACGGCCTCATCAACCCAAATTCTCACGTCAATCATGTCTCTTCTCAATTCTAAATTTTCTATGACCAATCTAGGATCCTTACATTATTTTCTCGGCATATCTGTCACCTGTACCCCCTCCGGTCTTCCGGTCTCTGGTCCTTCACTTTACAGAAACCTAGCAGGTGCTCTTCAATATCTCACTTTCACTCATCCTGACACTTCTTATGTTGTCCACCAAATTTGTCTTGTTATGCATGATCTCCGTGAACCTCATTTTCACGCTCTAAATCGCATCCTCCGCTACATCCAAGGTACTCTTACATATGGTCTTCACCTTCATAAATCTCAGGATTTCTCTCTTACCGCTTACTCTGATGCAGATTGGGCAGGTTGTCCGAAAACTCGTTGCTCCACCTCTGGCTATTGTGTCTTTCTTGGTCCCGATCTCATTTCTTGGTCTTCCAAACGTCAACATTTCGTGTCTCGGTCTAGTGCCGAAACTGAATATCACGGTGTTGCTAACGCCGTTGATGAGTCTTGTTGGTTGCGTAACCTTATTCTTGAGTTACATTGTCCATTGTCCACTGCCACCATTTTTTTGATGATAATGCCAGCTCTGTTTATATGTCTGCCAACCCTGTTTAGTACCAACGTTCCAAACATGTTGAACTAGATTTACATTTTGTTTGTGAGAAAGTTGTCGCGGATCAGGTGTATGTGCTTCATGTATCATCATCACACCAATTCGCTGATATCTTCACCAAGGGACTTCCGACTGACTGCTCTCTTTGACAAATTTTGATTCAGTCTGAGCATCCAGCCTTCTTCTGCTCCGATTGCGAGGGAGTGTTAAAATATACTACTATTATCTAATATTATCATGTGCATTACCTAAATTACTCTTCTTGTAATTATTGTTGTATTAATAGGGTTTAGTATGTATGACATGAATACTCTTGAATAAGAATAAAACCCTAAGGAAAATTGTTGACTTTCAGAATGTTCATTATAGTATTCATTGGCATTTCTATACAAGAAATATGTTTCACAATATTTAGCAACATTCATATTTAATATATCTGAAATACAATACAAGTTCGATTAAGTACTTATAAAAACATAAAAGCATCATTTTATTTGACACCATATTGAATGTTTTAAAGTCAAACATGATCGATATTAGCTAATTGAATGCATTGTGTTTGTTAGACATATATCTTCAGATATTCATCCATTCTAGTGTACTGCACCTCAGGATAGAGCTTTGAAGCTTCTTCTCCTTCACCTTCTTTGATCTCGAAAGACAAACACCCTTCATAGAATATGTGGTAAAAATGCCCCGCTCCCACCTGCCCTGCATACTCCATCCCTGAATAAAGAGATCAACATAATGTGACTAATTAATATATGATATACCATGTAATAAATATGAGGTCGGTGATTTTAATACACATGTTTGCGATATTGCTATTGAATTTATTCCTAACAAAAAAAAAAGTAATACCTTTCATGGAAGCAAGGAAGTCTTGTTCAGAAATGCTGATCTTTTCTAACTTCTTCCCGATAAGCTTTTCCCAGATGTGAACCAACTCCCTCTGGGAGAGAACATTCTCTTGTGGAACAATGTATACGGTCTTGTTAAGTGTTCGAGGATCGTCTATTGTTTTCATAGTGTATGTAGCAATATCGTCTTCGTTCACATAAACAGCTGCAAATTAAATCAAGCATGCATAAATATTAGTTAACTCTATGCATTCAATATGGTATTGTTTAGAGTTTTGACTAACATATTAAGATTAATTTAGAATATGGGTACCTTTGGCATTTCCTTGTCCGAAAAGGTGAACCTTGTCCCTTGGAGGGATTAATGATCCGAACTGAGAGAGGTTCCCGGCGAAGTACCCGGCGAAGCAATTGGCGGAGACGTAAGTGAAAGGGATGTGAGCTTCCTCTATAGCTCTCCTCACTGCCATTTTCTCATCAAATGTCACTTTTCCAGGTTCTAATGCATGTTGCATTCTTGCTGGGTCCATACCAAATTCCGATGGCAAAAATCTCTGTACATGTTACATAAAAGTGCATGTGATTTCTCATATAATTCCACCTTAAAAAATAGTTTATCCTAAAATTTGCTATATAAATTTTGTTAGAAATTAAATAATAGAAGCATGAATACAAAATTATATTATTGGAAAATAACTTATTCATCGATGTTGATTATTCACGATAATTTAAATAGTAACAGTACGAGCATAAGGATTGAAATGGACGATATGATCATGAAGTTTTTATCATTTCCCTTACTCATTCTTTAATAAAATACGTCATGTAACTTATGTCAGTTCAAAAGAGTCAAATTCTCAAAGCGGTTGTGATCCTACCTATATATTGAACTCTCTTTTCATCATATTCCATAAATGGCTTCATCATTCATTTATGTGAACTTAACTTCACAAATTAACCAATCTAAGTTATCAATGAAAATAATAAAGGCGAAATAAGACATTCAACTTAAAACTCAATAGTAAAATAAATTGGAAAAAACACATCTTCAACCTCTAGTCACTTGTTCTCGGGTCGTGGAGGAAGTGCAATCCGGAGATGGGCCAAATGACCTCCGGTGGCGACAAATCAGAGGTTGTGTATGTGGCCAGTAACGGAGGCTGTTGTTTCTATGCTACTCGGTTTCCAATTGATTGACAAAGGATTTTGAAATTTTATTCGACTCGGGATGTTACATGGATGTGTAAGGATTCAGTCAATATTATGCCTGTTAGGTTATGAGTAGCAATTTTTTAGATTTGGTCCTGATTCAGTCACTTATTCTAGAAATTTAACATAGTTACAGAGGGGACTGATTTGGGCCTGTGTTCGTCCCCATGTGAACTCCGACTCATATGTAAAATTCCAATCATGTTATGGCTCACGTGTAGACAAGGTTATCCGTGAGGGGGAGTGTTAACTAAAAGTCTATGCGTACACGAGCGTGAAAGGGAGATAAGTCACACGCGTACATGGAGCGTGAGAGGGATAATTTAAATTAATCCCACAAGGAAAAGAAGTGAAATAAATTTGGTGCATATAAAGGGAAAAGTCAAACCTAACTAATAAACTTAAACTTCTAGTTGGAGAGTTCGACTCGATATGTACAACTCAATTTTACATGACATTAGAGCATTAGATTCGATCCCCGTACAAAAGAACTTTTTATTGTAATTTATTATAAGTTATTTGTCAATAATAATATTGTATTTTAAAAATTCAACATTGTCATTCTTCTCTGATTCATGTTCATAGAAATTTGACTCTGTCTTGATTTGGGTCCTGTCATAGATTCCAATTGACCCTATATCCTCAACTTGTAAATTGAATTTTGGGTCTTAATTACCGCAAACGCAATGTTAGAAATGGGTTGGCGTGGAAAATTGAAGGATGGTGCTAGAATATTGGGTTATTTACATATTTTAATAACAATAATAATAATTGCAAAAACATATGTTAAAGTAAATGGTGATACCTTAATATTTCCAGCTTCTTTGATAGCCTCAACGAGTTGGAGTTGCATCAAAATGTTATGGCTCCGGAAATGAACGCCAGACATGGTACAGACCACCACATCGACCTGTCTTACAGCATTAACAAGACTTCCATAATCAGAAAACGAACCCTGGATGAGGCGCGCTCCTTGCTTCTTGAAAGACAACAACATCTGGAGTTTGTCGATGTCGAGGCCGATCTCAGGGCGCTGGAGGACGTAGGTTTCATGGCCCTCCTTCAAGCTGGCCTGCACCATTCTGCGCCCAAGATAGCCCGTGCCCCCGACAACAAGAACCCTTGTCTTCTCCATTCTCTCTCTCTCTCGCTCGCTCGCTCGCGCTTTCGTTTTCTTCTTGCACCCTACACACATACATACTTATACACAGCTTTTGCCCATGTCTTAATTTGGATCTAAGGTCTCCATAATGTAAAATATTGCAGTGCAAGTTACTCAAGAGTAGGTGTTCTAAGATAATATAATATACTATTTGTGCCATTAATTTGTATGGGAACATATCGGTGTGGTTGGTGACTTAGATTTCGTGTTATTGTCAGTGAATTGAATCTTAATTATGTCATCTACAGCATCATATCTTAATTATGTCGTCTACGGCATCATTTGATTTGAATATCTTAAGTTTCTACGCGGTCTTTGAGATACGTGGTTGACATTGGACACCTAGCTGTTAGAGTATAAAATTATAATTAATTTTTCAACTATCAGCTTAAGCTTTTAGTTGAGTTATTTCTTGATATCAGAGCTTGTAACTCGAGAACGCGAGTTCAAATTTCAGGACATATAAAAATTTATTTTTATCCACTCTCTCTTCTATATATATTTGTCAGAAAAAAAATCTCGTTACTTTTTATGGGCAAATGCACGTCCAAACCTCAAAATGGGTTTGTCCACGAAGACGCGTGTTAGAATATAAAACTATAATTGATCATTTAAATATCAGTTTAAATTTTTAACAATGAGTTGTTCAAGGTGATCTTAATTACTTGTTAACAACCATTGAAGTTAACTTTGTTTAGCTTTTGGTTGGTAAGGCTCGAGACATGTGTGATTCATAAATACTTTTAAATTCAAACTTCTTAAATTACGAAGAAACATATGATAACTTATTTTTATGAAAAAAATATTAGATAAATATTGTTTGATAGTTTTATAACTAGTGGCGTGAATTTAAAACACTAATTTAAATAATAAATTTTAGCATGTGTTATAATTTGAATTATTAAACAAGTCAAAATTTTAACATTCTAGCAAGAGAATGTAAGAAATTAATCATATAAATACAAACTTAATAGTTCGAATCTCTAAGTATTAGTTTGATATTTTAAGTCCCATTGTATTATTGTACATACTTATAATAGGAATGCCTTCACTAATTTGGTAGTGACAAAACCTGATGGTATGTTTGTTGCGGATATTCGGGTCTTATTTAGGAGCACTCAAGAAAACATAGATAGATATTATAGCCCACTTTTGACCCAAAAGACTATCTTATTAAGTTCATGGTTTAATGTGTATATAAACTCTTCTTACACCTAATAATCTTTCGATGAGTGACTTCAAACTCACATGTGAATCTAACAATCTCTTCCTCCACATTGGGTCCCATCACATTAGGATGGCTCCGTCTAAGCACAAAATTTAATATTGATCTACTCAATCTCACAATGACCCGTTTCATCCTTTCTAGGCCTCATCGTAAAAGTAGCTGATTATGGTCCCGGTCTTACCAGCCATAGAAGAATGCCCGACCCACTTTACCAATAGAGTATACCAAACTAGTCTCTAATACCATTTGTCGGGAGAAAAACGGGCCTTACCTATGATGAGCACCCAAGAAAGCTCAAACTTTTTACTTAGTTTGATCAATCTCACAAGAGCCATTTTCATCCTATCTGGGCCTCACCATGAGTGGAGTCGATCATGATCCCGATCTTAACAGAAGAGTACCCAACTCACTTTACCAGGAGAGTACCGAACCAGTCCCTGATACCACTGTTGGGGATGTTCAGAACTTACCAAGGAGGAGTATCTAAGGAAGTCCACACACACATTGGAGCACATATTTGACCTAAAAAACTATCCTATTAGTTTTAGGGTCCAATATGTATATAACTCTCCTTATACCTAGTACTCTTATGATGTGAGACTTTGAACTCATATGTGAAACTAACAATGTCATCACTAGTACTCTAAGGACAACAAACCATAAGAGATTTACAATCACTAAGGAACATAGAGACGGCGCATGACCTTAATGATACACCGTCAATACTGTATGGAAGATTAACCACAAAAGGAATTGTTGTCACGAAGAAACATAGGGACGACAAACCTTCAAGGGTGCGTCACCCTTAGAATGGTGACTTGTTAACCAAAATGCATCTATGATAGTGTAACAGTCCAAAATATAGTCATTGTCTTAACCGTTAGAATAGGACGACACATCTTCCCAAGTCCATAGTCCTTAAGTTATAAGGACGACAAACACGTATAAAGTATGTCGTCCTTCACCCAGTTTATATATATGAGTTGGAATTTTGCTGGTTTGGATGTGTGATGAATTGTGTGTGAAATTTGTGACTATACATACACTCCTGTGAGAACCACATGATAAATGAGAACCAACGCAATCACGCGTGCCTCGCGACGCGCGCACACACACATAATGTGTGAGAATTTGAGAACCGATACAACCGTGCAAGCCTCGAACGTGTTTTTTTTATTATGTCATAAATTTCCATACCACAACCACCTAGTATTTCCATTATTTCGAGGATCAACGATTATATAAGTTTCCTTCCAAAGTTTAATATTTAACAATTTTTTTAAGTTTTCTTATGATTTTCCTGTTCTTCATTCATAATCTTTGTAAAATTGGGTTCTACATATTGGGTCGGGCTCCACAACTAAAAGCTCAAGCTAATAGTTGGGTTTGACCATTTCCTTTATATACAACCCTTTGATCTCATATTCTTTCAATGTGGGACTTTATATTCTCAACACTTCCCCTCACGTGTATTATACATGTGGTGGCCTTTTATCAAAATGGAACTTGTTTCTCTGATCTATCAAATAAGTACACAAGCTCAACCTGACTTTGGAGTATTTGTGTGTAATCATCTGGCCAACCATGCTAGATCTCTTGTTGTGGAATTACCCATTGGTTTCCCCTCCCTCGTCACTGGGATGACACTACATCCAACTGATGTTGCTGGCAAAACACCACTGCAACTCAATATCAGTCTGAAGTTGTTTGACAGGAAACACATTAGAGATATTGATCCACCATCAGTAAAGACATCAGGAGCTTGCAGCAGTTCAAAACCGACGGGATCAATTGCTGACAGATTGGAACAAGAGCTCACTAAATCGATCAAAAACCTTGACAAAGTTATTCAACCTCTGAACAACAGAAAAATTGCTCATGAAAAACTTCTCCATGATCTGAAGGTCACTACTGATGAGAACTCTAAAGCTACCACTCCAGAACAAGATCCACATGATGGTGAGGAAGAAGTTGAGGACTTTGCCTTATTTTAAGAAATATCTCTCGCTCCAAAAACTATTTTTGTCAAACTCTTGAGTCCACTGGGACTGTTCGGGTTAATTACTAGAATACTTTTTACTCCTTGGTGGAGCTTGGAATTTGCCCCTCGGTTAGGAGTTAATTTGCTCGTGTTTAGAGCTGGTTTTTATTTGTGGTTTGTCAAATCCTTCTTTGATTTTTCCCTTTTGCCATTTTTCAGGCAATCAGTGGGAGACATTAGGTAAGGCAATTCAAGACATCCAAATTTTTGGTGTCTTGTTGCTCAAACATGATGGAATATATGTCACGACATGTTAAAACGTGTTATGTGCCTTGTTACAGAAGACATCATGAAGATGAAGAGCATGATGAAACATGTGTCACGACATGTTACCACATGTTATATGACGGATTGCGAGACATGTGTCACAACATGTTGCAACCTTGCTACAGAAGACGACGTTTTAATAAAGAACGACTGAAGACGCGGCCATCTAGAAACGGTGCTCGCCCGAAGATGCTGAAGATGCTGCTAGCCAAAATTAGTTCTAGCCCAAAGCTCGTCGTCAAAATGTGTGCCTAAAAAATTGCCAAAGGGGGAGATTGTACTATGTTTAGTATTGGCATATTTTTTAGTGCGAAGTCAAGATGTCAGACAACATAGGCAAGGTCCGGCTGGAAGAAAGACATGGATAAAATAGGATAAAATAGGCAAGGTCCGGCTGGAAGACTTTCTGTTTTGAGCACAAAAGCTCCACGCGCAAAGGAATAAAGACATGGATAAAATAGGCAAGGTCCGGCTGGAAGAAAGACACGCAAGCAAGGTTTAATGAAGGCGGCAAGAGACTTCCTAATCGGAATAGAAATTCGATTAGGCAATAGGAGTTGCTATAAAAGCAGGCGCTACCACCTTAGCAACTCAGTCCATTCTTTGTGCTAAATTTTCAGAGCTCTTAATCGTGTACGACTAGCGGATTGAAAGGCTGATCAATTTAGAGAGGACGATGTCGATTGCATACATCAAGTCGAGAAGATTTGAGTGTATGTAATCTATTGGATTTTGTTTGTGATTGAAGAACTCACGAAGAAGATTGTCGAAGACAACACAACCGAGCATAGGC
Organism: Geranium rotundifolium; assembly: GCA_963920655.1. NCBI lineage: Eukaryota > Viridiplantae > Streptophyta > Magnoliopsida > Geraniales > Geraniaceae > Geranium > Geranium rotundifolium. The sequence continues at coordinate 32,006,064 of OY987313.1, read as the reverse complement.
TTGCTCAAAGTGAAATTGAGAGGATCTCAGACAAGGGGTGTCTCTGGTCGAGGTTGTTCACGGTGAGATCTCTAGTAGCTTAAGACAATAGCTTGTGTAATGGCTAGTTGATGCTTGAAGTTGTATTATTGAGTACCGAATACTTAAAACCTTTCTACTGGCAGAGTACCCCAAGACGTAGGTGCGGAGTCGCCGATTTGGGCAAACTTATTGTGTGTCTTCTATTTATTGCTTTATCATTTATAATCCATAAATTGTGATTAGGCAAGTTGTCGAATCAATCATTACAATATTGTGCTCGGCATCTTGTCCCTGCTACATAATAGAATTTCAGTGACAACCCACCCGTATAGGTCCATTATTTTAATGCACACATCATTAACGGATACACGTCCTCGTTAAGTTTCGACAACGCAGCAAAAGTGGCATACGAGTTTTAACAAATGTACTTATATGTATTATAGTGGTATATAATATGTATGGTTATAATATAGATGGTTACATGGTATTATACATGCATACCGGATACAGTAAACATTAAAAAGATATGTGTTGTAAGAAAAGAATCAAGCACCAAAAAGAAGCAGTACACCAATTGGGCACGTTTGCAGCGTGCAATTGGTGAATACGCAGCAAGAATGGGCTGCGTACACATGCGCACGCAGCCAAATTGGTTCGCGTTTCGTACATACGTGTACGTGTACGCTGCCCGTTTTGTTGACTGGCCGTTGACCGACCGTTACAACGGTCAGAAACGGCTATATTGCCAAAAAAAACTTTAAAATATCCTAGAGAGAGCTCTCAAATGCTTGAAGAATTATCAGTTTGAGATACAATTTAAAAAGAAGAGGGAGAATTGTGAAAATTTTCAAATGCATAAAAAACTATTAGTTTGGGATAAAATTTAGAAAGAAAAGAGAGGGAGAATTTGAAAAGAAAGAGTGTGAGAATGTGAATTTCCGATGTAACCGACCAAATACAAGGTATGTATATATCAATTGTTTGTATATTTTTTATTTTTCTTGTGTTTAATAGTTAGAATATATGTTAAATTATTTTGTTTTGTATTAGTTGGAACAAAATTTTTGAAGAAAAGATTAAGAGGAAGAACTGTGAAAATATTGGAAGAAAGAGGAGAGTGAATTTCCGATATTGTAACCGACCAAATACAAGGTATGTAGTTAAATTCTTTGTATAATTTTTATATTTCGATGTATTAGATATTTAGAATATATTTTCAATTATTATTTTTTATTTCGATTACATGATTGTAGATGTATATATATATATATACATACATAGACATCTTGACGAAATGGATCGAAGATGGATGAGAATGTCGGATAGAAGGGATTCAAAGTTTATAGAGGGGCTAACTAGTTTCATGAAATTTATGAGAGAGAATATTAGAGAAGTTGATCCGGACACGTATAGGTTTCCTTGTATTCCATGTTGTAATGTTCGTACCTACAAAATGAAGGAAATCTGCAACCATATACTGAAGAGAGGGTTTATGCAAAATTATACGGTGTGGACTGTGCACGGGGAAGCCCTAGATAAGGGGGAGAGTAGCAACAGGGAGCACTATGTGGAGTCTAGTACACAATATTTTCCATCTTCGGGTCTTGATGTGAATCCTTTGCAACAGTTCGTAGATGATGTAGATCCATCTCAACATGTCCATATAGAAAGAAACGACATGGATAATATGTTGACCGAGGTTGATGAGGAAGCTTCCAGAGCAATCACAACAAAATACAAGCGGTTGGTGACAGAGCTGCAGACCCCACTGTACGACGGTAGTTCTGACATAGTGTTGACATCACTGTTAAGGATTCTGTCCATCAAGCACAAAATTGGCATATCATACAGGACATTTGACGATATCGTTGAGGAGATTCACAACAAATTACCATAGCCGAATGCGTATGTGATGAACTACGCGAAAGCAAAACAAAAATTGTAGGAGATCGAGTTGTCGTGCATTAAGTATGATGCATGTTACCTTGGTTGCATGTTATACTACCAGGAAGACGCGGGACGGCCGAAGTTTAAGAACTATGATGAGCCTCGATACGAAGAAGTAAGGGATTCAAAGGTGGCAAAGAAGAACGTGTGGTACTTCCCATTGACAAATCAGTTGCATTGATTATGTTTTACACCACAGACGGCTGAGTGGATGAGATGACACGGGGAACGGGAGAGGACGCACGATGATACACTACAACATCCCTCAGACGGCGAAGAATGGATTAATTTCGATCAAACATATCCTCATTTCTCAAAGGAAATCTGTAACGTGTGTCTCGTCGTTGCCATTGACGGTTTTAGTTCATATGGCTCGCTAGTGCCGCCTTACAGTGTGTGGTCTGTTATCGTGATACTGCTTAATTTTCTCCCTCTATGACCATGAAGAAGGAATACAACATCCTGTTGATATTGATATATGGTTCAAAATTCCACGGAAAATGTCACTACCCTCTACTTTTTTATATTGCACGTCACCACTGTAAGGTTTTATTTAGTTGCACCGTCCATCACAGAGTTATGTTTAATGTATGATGTCCATAATACGTCTGTATTAAAAAATTTCAAAAATTAAAAAACATATCATTTGAAACTTTTAAAAAAAAATATTTTTAACACATAATGAATAAAACATTGAATTCAAAATTATTTTAAAAAAAGGTTTTCCAGAAAAATAAAAAAAGCCACTTTTACCAAAAGAAAATTTCATTTTTAATAATTATAAAAAATATATATTAGAAAAATAATATTCAAATTAGTTTTTTATTATATATTCCATAAAAAATTAACTAAATAAATAATTATTTTTCATTTTTTAACTATCAGGTTATTTTAGTCATTTAAATATTTCACTTTCAAGTTTTATTAAATGAAAAAATACCCATATATTTAAAAATGAAAAAAAATCATTTCTAACTTATTTTGTTTTTAAAAAGTTTTATGAAATAAATAATAAAAAATTTATTTCAATATTATTATTTTTTTGAAAAAGTAATTTTAAAAATAAAAAACGTTGTTAAAAGTGGTTTTTTTATTTTTAATATTTTTATGAAAAAACAATTTAAAAAAATAACTTTGAAATTAGTGTTTATTATTTATGTGATATAAATACTTTTTGTAAAAGAAAGTTTAGAAGATTAAGTTTTGAATATTTTTAATATATGGGTATTATGGACATTTTATATCGAATTTAACTCTGTGATGGAAGGCGCAACGAAATAAAACCTTACAGTGGTGACGTGTAACGAAAAAAAATAGAGGATAGTGACATGCAAAAGTTTCATAGTACATGATAGTGATCATAAATTTTCTCTTTATTTATTTATGTTTTTTTTACTTGATTGGGTACTTAATGATCTCCATCTCCTCTTTCTTGTTATTTCTTTTGTGGTATTATTGTTGTTTACCCTATTATATATATGCATAATGTTTTAGCAAGATTGTATGAAGAATATTGCACCCCAGTCAGACCACTCGGATGGGTCGTGAAGCTAAGATTGCAATGTTTAACAAAGCTAAATCAGTGATACACCCCTCTGGCGAAGGCAATACGCATCGCAGGCGTTATGTTTGGGGTTTAGGCTATGCCGATCTGAGGCCACTTACTCATAGACATCCTGGCACGAGTAGCACACAACTATCGCAGGATTTGGCACGAGTTGAAGCAGCATTGCAAGAGGAGCGTGCTGCAAGACAACAACGAGAGGCTGAAGAGCAAGAATTAAAGGCCCTTTGAGCACTGAAGAAAAAAGAACGGAGGAGCAAGAAGCGCGCTCGCGAAGAGAAACTATATGTCCACTTTGTTGATCTGCATAACATCCCGAGACCTCCACCTCTTTCTTTCTCAGATTCCGAATAAATATGCTTTATTAATTTTGTATGCATTATCGGGTTTCTAGTTTTGTGTTAATTCTTGAATTTTGCTTGACTTTTCGGGTTTCTAGTTTTATACATGAATTATCGGATTTTGCTTTCAGTTTTATTAATTGTCGGTATTACTTATATTACATCAACAAAATATGATAATAATAATAATAATAATTTACATATTGCAAAACATAATATAAATAATATTTTTTTTAAAAAGAATAATAATTAATTTATTAATAAAATATAAAAATATCCAATATAATTAATTTAGTATAATTTTTTTATAAAATCTGGATTTGGCACGAGCTGCGTGCAACAATTTTGATACACGCAGTCAATAAATGATCGTGTATGAGAACGTACGCAACGAAGAAATGGTAGCATAAGAGTTTGTACACATCAAAGAATTAGCTATGTACATGGCTTTGTACGCACCGAGAATAAACCCTGTTGCGATGTATCGGCTGCGTTGTTCTCGCTGCGTACAACACACAGCGCGACGTTGCGGCTGCATTTTATTGGGCCTTCGCTGCGTACTGTGCACGCGGCCCAAGTGACAATAATTGTGTAGAGAAGGAACATAAATTTGTAAGAGACAGAGATGTGAGAAATGGAGCATAAACTTTGCATTATATTAGTGTTTTTGTATAAGGATATCCCTAAACAATTTGATCCTGATGGTCCTATTTAAAAGCCAAATCATAACCGCCTAAACAAAAGCTTCTCAAGTAAAAAATAACCAATCCTCAAGTAAGCAATAGGTAGTGAGGTTTAGAGGTGGGGTCCACTAAAAATACAACACTCTTTTGAACACCACTTATTTACAAATAATTACTTCTAAAGTTACAAGAAAAAAATAATGAAAAAAAACCGATTAAAGAAGTAATTTAGGTGATATTGGATATGCATAACGTTGACTCGTTCAAAACATTAGTGCAATGCACATATGTCCAAAGTGGACTCAACTTTATAATTTCTGCTCACTCTGATTGATACTCCCCTTAATTGTTGCTCTTCCTGATCGATGCTCCCTCTGGTTGTTACTCCTCCTGATCGATGCACCCCCTGATAACTAACAATGTTATTTTATTTTGCTTGCATAGTCGAGCTAATGTTTTAGATACGTTTCTTAATAGATGTCAAGTATTAGTGAATAAATCTGCAAAATTTTCACTTATAAAGTACTTTCTTGATATAAATCTCATAACTTTTCTAAAGTTTATGAGTATAAATCAGTTTCATCGAGTCGTTCTTGAATCTATCTCTTTTAATCTAACCTTATACAAGTTCCATTATAGCTAGCTCATGTAGTGCAAAAGTTCTGAATGATTGGAGGATACTGCTACGAAAGTCTGTTTTGTAGATCGCCAGGATACTGCTGTCTCATTACACGTAGTTACGTACTTTTTCTAGGAGCGAGGTTATGGGGATCTGGAATATATTATGCATTTTCAACTTGATTTTGTTCCAGTATCGTCTAGTCGACTCTCAACTAAATATGACTAGCACATTTACTACGACTGCCATGACTGATCTTTGGACGGTTGAATGAACATTATCCATTTAGAAAACGCTTCTGGAGCTTCTCATATATGTTTTCATCAGAAATATATCTGGTCTGCAAGTCGAGACAATATATTATTTTCCTGAGAATTTCATGTCAAATTTTTCATTTTCAATATTCTACAGTATTTAAGGTTTCTTCAAAAGACTCAGTTTATTCCATATCAACATGAAATATATAAGATAATTTATTACTTGTTCTGATTGCTTCAAGCAATAAAACTCCTTCCGAGAGTCTCATATAAATGTCGATATAAGTGTACCGTATAAATAAGTATTGAATACGTTCATCAGATACAAAACTAGTTCTTTGGGAACTCTTAAACTAATAAGTATATGAAATGATCACAATAATTAAAGATAAAAGTGTTTCATCAAATCTACTTCAGACCGTTGAGAAATATCATAAGCTGCAAGTCTCACATTATATCGATCGATTTTTTTTATTCTTTTATTCACGGATAACCAATTGTATTCAACTGGTTGAACATCTTCTGGCTTTTTATTTATGTGCCCATATACTTGGTGTTTTACGGGAACCAATTGTTCTACTGGGTTTTCAAGAATTGAAGGTTTTTTATCATCCAATTGTTATTTATGAATTAATAATTTTTCTTTGAATCACTAGTTATTTAAGAACTAGTAGTTCTTCTGGAACTATTTACCTATTCGACTTATTCTTTTATTTATGAGTAACTATATATTTTATTCATATATGTCTCTTACGCTTCTGGCGAATACTACGGGAATTTGCCTTCCTTCACGTTATCAACAATTAACTTTAATTCTCACACTTGTGTTTCAATAAATTGTTCATGCAGTTCAACTTCTTCACGGAGTCTTATATAAATATCGTTGTCCAACGTATCATATAAATAAACAGTGACACGTTCATCAGATACATATACAGTCATTCAGAGACTGCTAAACTGATCGAGTATATGAACAGAGATAGTGCTACATGTATATGGCACAAGAAATACATAAATGGGATACATCAAATTGAATATGAGAGTATTGGTGATATGCATAATATTATCAAGACGAATAGATTGTGATCAGAAAAATATGTTCTTAACTTGGTAATGTATGCCATAAATTTAGCAAAATGCAAGATTATGAGTTGGAAATAAATAAATAAATATGTGACCATCTTTAGAGCCACATATAATTTTCTTAAGTTATTTGTAAGAATTGTATGAATTCAACACTAACCTTAGTTTCAGAGGGTTGGGCCATAGATTTTCCTTGTGAACAAGCGGTACAAATAACTTCATCATACAATAGAATCTTATGGATTTTTAGTGGATGCCCACATGAATTTTCAGTAACCCTACACACCATTGTTGTTAAGACGATTATGTAAAATCACAAAATATGTTGAATAAAGAACTTCAGGTTCAATTTTGCGTATGTCTCAACTATTCAGTGCACGCTTTTCACCATATCAATTGAGGTCTTGCTATAATATCCTAGAAGTGACATAATATGCATGAGAAATATCACTTCTGGGATCCATACTGAAGACCAGTATTGTTATCTATTATGCAAAAATTATTTAAAACTTTGGGTTCTAAATAAATTTTCATCGAGCTCGATATTCCACATTTGAAAATTATTCTAATGATGTTTAAAACTTTCGGTTCTAATAAATTTTCAAAAATTAATATCAAGTGATATGATACATCGATATATATTTTCAATTAGAACTTCAATCTATATGAACTTCGGGTCATGTAGGTTTTAATTAATGTACATTGAATCAGAATGCATGTTCTATATATCATGTGAACTTCGAGTCATATAAGTTTCAATAAATGAGAATTGACTCAGAACTTTGAGTTCTGTCTATTTTAAATTTATATAAGAAGTAATATATAGTTCAATAATTAAATTAGAATTTCGTGGTCTGTATCCATATGACTTCTGGTCATATATTTTTGAATAACTATGTAATTAGACTTTCGGTATCTATATATTGCATGTCATATATAATTCAATAAACTATCTAATGCATATAAATAGCGTGTAATATAAATGACATGTATAAATAAATACGATAACCACACTTTGAGCACCAGTGGAGATTCAACCATACCGTAAGTTAACTCATGGCGTTTAAATAATAAAAATAAATCATAATAACATATAATATAGATGGCATATACAAATAAATACAGAACTACACTACAAGTATATCGATGGAGGTATAATCGTGCCTTTAGTATACTCGGGAGTATAAATAAATATAAATTTCATGCTTCGGGCCTTAGTCATTGGGAACTCCTGGTCCCAAGATGCATCAATCTCATTTTTTGGCTTATGGCCTAAAGACACGTTAACTTAAATGTGTACAACACAATCAAATATACAGAGATCTCGTTTGTTGAGCTATGTATAAAATTCAGGTTCACTAATATATACCATAGTGCAAGAGTTCGATTAAAATAATAGTGATTTTGTTATTTGCTTATTCAACTCTTTGCTATAACTTATAAAAATAATTGAATATAGAAATAGAAGCAAAGTAAAGCCTTTTACAAAATTTGTTTATTTCTCCTTCTTTGCTATCTTGTAGCAAGATCATCATGTCAATATAATAAAAGTAAATAAAATTTTTGATACGAAATAATGTATATAAATAAAAAAAAATTATCATCAACCTTGTAGCATTGAGCAAATCAAATTTAATAAAGATGAGGAAACGATTCGATTTGAAAAAGATTTGAGCAAGTCGTGCTGATAAAGTGTTGTAAAAAAAAATCAAGCACAAAAAGAATGAACGAAAATTCATGAGAGTGTGAGAAATGGAGCATACCCTTTGCATTGTATTAGTGTGTCCAAAGAAGGGTATCCCTCAAACATTAGAGCATGATGTTCGTATTTATAAGCCAAAGCATCACCATCTAAACAAAGGCTTCTCAAGTAAGCTTTAGGTAGTGGGGTTTAGAGGTGGGGTCCACTAGAAATACAACAGTATGGTAATTGAGACCATAATTTTGTTTGTTATGGATGTAGTTTAACCCAGAAAATTACAAATATATATTCACTAACTCATTTAAACCATACAGTTGCACTTTATTTTATTTTTATATCAAATATTTTAAAAATGACAAAATTTTCCTTCTGATTAAAATTTAAAATAGGACGCTAGTATCGGCATGACATCAGCGCCCATCTTCTTTTTCGTTAAGAAAATTGAATAGTCGTGGGAATAAATTCGGTCGGGCTTAGATCGGTGACCCCCAACCTCGGCGATGGGAAATTTGAAGGCTTTAGGTGATTTGCGTTTGGGCATAGATAATGTGAATGCTTCAATCCCTTCTTCACTTGACTACCTAACAAATTTAGCCTACTTACATTTATATGAAAATCAATTTTCTGGCTCTACTTCTTAAGATATTGGAGGCTTGATGATACGGTACAAATCGATGAAGTGTTAGATTTCAACAACGGACTAATGTTTTCAAGACAGAAACGATGTTCTGAGCAAAACTCAAGGCTTTGTTGGGATGTATGATGGATTTCGGCCGTCTGAGGTCATTTGGAGGGTTAAAATCACAATTTTATAAGTTTTATGCACTTTTTGTAATTTTTAATAAGTCGTTTCCTTTTTCCAATAAGTTTAAGATTTCCTTTTCTGCAATTTAGGTTTTGAGTATTTAAGCACTTTTATACGTATTTGTTATTCAATTATTGAAGTTTAATAAAAATCGACGTTTCACTCAAAATCTATCATCTTCGGTATTCATGTGAATTAACGAATTTTGTTAAAGAGTTTTTCCTAACCACGTACGCTACATCAGTTGATATCATATTTTAATTGATCCTAAGGTATGCCGCCCCGTAGACAAGAGGTGGCTGCTCCCCATGGTGCTGATGATGATCATGCTGAGTTACGACGTGAACACGCTAAATTTCGACGTGAGAACGACGATTTGAGGCAGCATGTTGAATTATTGACCCAACGAATTGACGAATTGCATCGTCGTGATGATGGTACTGTCACAGACGAAAATCCTTTCGCCAGGTATTAGAATCGTTCACCCGAACGCCCTAATCACCGGTGGGAACAGGGTTTCAAGGTGATAGATTTGCTATCACAGGTTGAAGAAATATTGGGTTTCAAGGAGATTCCAGAAGAACGTCGTGTTTCCCTTATGACGATCCGCTTCTAAGGTCATGCGCAAGCTTGGTGGCAGCAGTTGAAGCAGACGCGTTTTCATGTTGGTAAGGAGAAGATTTCGGATTGGGCTAAATTCAGGAAGCACATCAAGGCAGTGTTTATTCCTTATAACTTCGATAGGGAGTTATACTGGCGTCCTAACTCTTTGCCAGGGTTCCCTGTGGATGAGTATTCCACCGACTTCTACTCCTATCTGGCTCGTGTTCTTCAGTTGGTTTCTCGTTATATTGGTGGTATGCTTCTTCAATTACAGAATGTTTTGAATATGTTCGACCCATTAACTGTCGCCATAGCACAACAGCGTACATCCTAGACTGAAAAACAGTTAGTCAGGCATGATACCGGTAACTTTTGCCAGCCAGCAAATTCGACTAGTGGAACAGGTTCTTCGTCACAGTCTCTTTTTGAGTTGGATCTAACACAATAATAATTAAGCACTTGTTAGGTTGATGTCTTTTTTCAGTCATGCTGACATCGGTGCCTATTAAAATTTATATAATTAAAATCTTTATATTTTAAAGTAAAATGGAAAAGACAGTTTTGTTGGTTACAAAATTTTTAATATAAAAATAAATTATAGTGTAATAAAACGAATTAATTTAAGGAATAATTACACCTTGTCCATAGTAAAATGACTCGTTTTACACTTTACTACAGCTAAAAAAAGTTTACATTAAAATCAGTTAATTGTGTTTTTTTACACTTTACACTAAATTTTGGATGGAAATTTTTATTTTGTGTGAAAAATCGAAATTGTCCTCAGTTATTATCACATTTTTTCAAATTGATGTCGTTATTCATAATTCATCAAATTATAATACTTATTGATAATAAATAAAATATATTAAAATTATTTGTCGATAAAAATTAAAAGTAAATCAATTTTTAATTATTGATTATTAATAATCAAAATTAAAAATTAAAAGTAATTTAATTATTAATAATTAAAATAATATTTATTATTATCAATAATAATATTAGTTATTAATAATATATTGAAACTTTCGAATAAAATAACTCTCTTATACGAGTTTCATTTTGGGCTCATAGTATATCAAATCGAAGAGAATTTTAAGACAACAACTTTGAAATTTTTTTTTGTCTTTATATGATCAAGAATTGATTTACTTTTACTTAATAAATAATAATTACTAAAAAGAAATATAATTATTAATTATTAACAACGTTTTTTGCATTTTGCTCTAATATCGTTAAATTTTGTAAGAATTTTTTTAATAGTAATAAATTTGTTTTCGTTGGAAGAAAATTTGGACAAATAATTCTTTCTTCAAACTTTAATCTTCTGATTCTCTTCAATTTCATATACTATGAGTCTAAAACGGAGTTTGTATGAGAGAGTTATGTCATTCGATAGTTTTGATATATTATTAATACTTAAATATATTATTAATTAATATCATTCATCATAATTATTAATTGTTAAATAATATTTGTTATTAATAAAAAAATATTTTTTAAAAGTTGTTAATCTTTCGATTCTCTTCGATTTGATATATCATAACTCTGGAATGACTCTCGTATGAAAGAGTTATATCATTTGAAAATTTCAATATATTATTAATAATTAATATTTTTTAAATTAATATTATTCTAATTATTAATAATTAAACCGGTCTTACCAAATTTGAATGAAAGTTGGTGTTAGTTGGGGAAGAATACCCCATTAGTCTTTTTTTTTAAATAAAAAATTTTCATTCAAAATCTAACACAGGTTGGGAAAAATGTAAAAAAATGCAATTTGTTAACCTTAATATAAACTTTTTTCTTTAAGTGTAATAAAGTGTACAACGGGTCATTTTGGCATGAGCGAAGTGTAATTGACCCTTAATAAAATAGACAAGCACAAATTAGCTAAGAAAATAATATGGTACAAAGACTCGTTAAATATTTTGAATTTTAAATTAAATTTAATGATATAAAAAACACGTGCATCCAGTTTTATATGTGTATCTCAGAGAAATAAAAAATAAAATAAAAATATTGCATGAAGCTTTGATTTTTAAGAGTTGCATAATATATACCACATATGAATAACGGTTAGGGGAGGCGAGTCGACGGTTTCCTCCGTCTGGCTTCGCTTCCATTGAAATTTTTTCAGGATCTTCAAGGATTTGGTCTATTTGGTGATACAAGTGATGCTCTGGCCTTCATAGTGGCGTCGAAGAAAGCGACTTTTGAAGGATTAGGGGTTAGGATAGACGGTAAAGTCTAGGGCGGAATCAGACCCGAATCTCGATGTTTTTAGGATTGGTAGCCACAGAAGCTTCGGAGCAGTAGGCAAGTGGGAACGGTCTCGCTAGATTCCGTCAGAGTTGATGACGATAGGGTTGAGATTCCCTTGGAGGCCGATCATCGTCTTTGGAGGTCCTGTATCTATTTTATTCTTAGTATTATGTATGTATCGTTTGTGTGTTTGTGTATCGCGTTATGCAATTTGTGTATTGATGTATGCGATTTGTGTCCCTTAGTGGAATAGAGAGTTATTGTGAGTGAAAGGTAGACTCGAGTGCGTAGCCTCCTTTAGGTCCTGCGACCGGTGATGATTGTCAGTGTCGGTAGGGGCTTTGAGAGGTGATCGACAGATTTTTAGTTTTGCTGGTATAAGAGGAAGAGTATGGTTGGAAATCTGATACCAACTCTCCCTTGATTTTGGCGCAAGGGGACCTCCGAGAGGTGTGACCCAGTGATCCAAGCCTCACGGATATACAGTCCCGTAATACCTTGGTGAGGAATACCGGGAGAAGCGCTCACTTGGCCCTAGATCGGATGTTTGAGGTTGGTTTTGAGCCTATGGGTTCTGATCCAGTTATACTTTGGGATGAGGCTGAGTTGAGAGGGGTCGTCAAAGTCTTGCGGACGTTTATGTCGAGGAGTATGGAGTCGGCGACCAGAATTTGGAAGTGACGGATCTGGTAAATGATCAGATTGACCAAAATAATGGGAAGATAGTCAAATTGTTGGTTCTTCATAATTGTCTCTCTGTTTTGCTTTGGAGGGTTTTTTCAATTATAATTGGTCATCATGTTTAGATTTTAAGTATGTCAGGCCACGCAATAAATTAGACCCTCTGGCTTGAAGTAGTTATGAGTGATGTCATATTACTTCGTTGTATTATTCAGACAATTTAATAAATTTGATCCGATAATTTCAGAAAAAGAAACACGGGTAAGTCATGAGCTTATAAATAACAAAATGAAATAAAAATTTACAAGGAACAAAATGAAAGGACAAGTGATAAGTGTTGTAAACAAAGACATACCTTTTAAACATAATATAAAATGAATGATGGGAAGAGGACAACAACTCACGAACAGAGGTATATAATGCAATTCTGAAAAACATAACTTAATTGATACAAAAGATAAACAAGATGAGTGGTAGATTTGTAAAAGAGCGAGCACAAATGATGGAAACAAACTACTGTATATTTTTCTTCTTATTGCGATACATACTAACATAAATACACAATCTAAGAAAAAAATATGCCAAGACGCTCAGTGTTTTAGTTCAATAAAATATGGTTAGAACGGCATGCTTCAAAACAAATAACCAAAACTAAGTAATTAATATATTTGTGCAGAGAAATATAAAAATATATCTGAACAGTTCGTGCTAAGTCGTAAACCAATAATACAATAAACCACCATTTATATATATATCAACAACTCAAAGCTGTGAATAATTAAAGCAAAACATGAAAATCTTAGATCAAGATAAGATTGAACATAAAACAAGAAAGGAAGACAGAACCACAATATATAACAGAGAGGAGCATGACATTATTCTTTTTATTATTTCTACTCATCAATATTTTTCTCTGCACTATATTACTTCTACGTTTACGACATTTCGATTTTATGCGCCAATATTTCTCGAAAGAAACTATAGAAGGTCCTCTATAAAAATATATATATGCTCATTCATGATTAATCACTATCAGTTTTTCACTCTAGTTTTCTGCGCCGTTACAGTTTGTAACAGCGCACAAAAACGTCTGTAACGACGCACTTTACGCCGTTACGGTTTGTAACGGCGCACAGACGGATGTGCGCCGTTACAAACTGTGACGGCGCGCCGTTACAAAGGCTACCGTCACCGTTGCGTACGATGACGGTGTCATTACGAGTTCTAAAGGCGCACTAACGGAATGCGCCGTTACAAAGTGTAACGGCGCACAGACAGCGTGCCCCGTTACTAACAGTAACGGCGCACAAACAGCGTGCGTCGTTACACTTCGTAACGACGCATGCCGTTAGTGCACCGTTACTTTGTGTAACGGCGCACAAAGTTTGTGCGCCGTTACAAACAATACAGAATAATAATAAAATATAATTTAAAAAAAATAATAAATATAAAATATTTTTATATTTATTATTTTTTTAAATTTTTATTTTTTTATTTAAAAATTAAAAATAATATGAAAACGAAATTAATATTAATATTGAAATTGTTGAATACATTATTTAATTTACATAATATCTATGACGACGGGCCTCCAGGATCTGTAGACCTAGTCGGGTCAAATGGAGGTGGAGGGGCGACATTAGGGTTTAGTAACTTAAGCTGTTCTTGGAAGTACCGGAACATGTGCTCGGTTTGTTGGCTTTGGACGGCCTGAGTCTGACGTTCAGCGCGAAGTACCGTAATAACCTCCTCTTGTTGGGCGAGTCGAGTCCGGAGCTCCACAATCTCCGCTTGACTACCATCTGAGGAGGTTGAACGTCTTCTCTGTCTCGACGGTGCCTCGTAATCACTCCCACAACCCCGGATGCGTCGTCCTCTGGAGGGTTCTATGGTAACTCCTCTGGTAAGCTCGATCTCGCGAACATGCTCGGCAGCTAGTCGCATGACCTCATCCTCTTCAACGTCGGTCATCTTGTTCAGCGTTCCATCCTCGTTGTAGTTCGCCTCGTCATTCTTCCAATCCCTAAGCACATTCTTAATGTAAAGCTAGAAAAAAAATTGATTAATATAATAAATTTAAATATTAAAATGAAAAAGAAGTAATGAAACTTACAAGCTTCGGGTTGAGTTCCTCCTCCCCCTCCTGTGCACCATCACCAGGCTTAGGGACCTTGTGAACCTTCAGTAAGGCCTCCAACTTTTTGGAGACCTCCACTTCCCCGGCCTCCGTCATCCTCTCCCAAAGAAGTCGAAATGGGACTTTGTCAGTGTGGTAGTTTAATTTGTTCTCGCTCCTCCGAATGGTACTCATTTGAGACCCAACTTCTTCCTGAAAAAAAAAATTAAAGTCAATTCACATCAAAATTAGTAAATGAAAGTAAAATTAAAAAAAAAATGAAAGTAAAAATTAGTACTATACCTCGTTGGCATCAAAATGATGAACGAGCCACTGCCACTGGGACTTCTTCCCTTTCAGACACTTGGGAATCCCATTACGGTCTAGTCTAGTAGGGTCGACGTAGAGCTTGTAAAACAGCTTCATGTTTGATTTTTGCTCCTTGTAAGCGCCTGTGGCTGCCTCACGAATCCACTCGTTCAGCGGGAGTTCTGACTCATCCGGCACAATGTCCTCTTCGGAGGGTCCAGCGACGTCTCCGAACATCTCCTAGAAACTCTGATGATCCGAGACTTGGAACTGCCAGTCAACCTCTGTATTTCTTGGATAAGTCGGCTGAGTGGGCTGAGTCGGCTGCGGCGGTGACGGAGTGTACATCTCATCCGGCGCCTGTGAAGCCTCGAAGATTGGAATGTCCATTCTGGCTCGCCTAGGTGCCCTGGCCTTAGGTGCCTTACGTCTAGGCTCCATTATCTGTAATTGTAAGCAGGAGAAGGTCATTTAATGACCGAATGACCCCTAATTCGGCCGGAAATGACCGAATTACCCTTTTCAAGGTCAAAATGACCGAATGACCCCTAATTCGGCCAGAAATGAACGAATTACCCTTTTAAAGGTCAAAATGACCGAATTACCCCTAATTCGGCCGGAGTTGGCCGAATTACCCTTTTTAAGGTCAAAATGACATAATGACCCCTAATTCGGCCAGAAATGACCGAATTACCCTTTGAAGGTCAAATTGACCGAATTACCCCTAATTCGGCCGGAGTTGACCGAATTACCCTTTTTAAGGTCAAAATGACCGAATTACCATTTTTAAGGTCAATTTGACCGAAATAACCCTAATTCGGCCGGAAATGACCAAATTACCCTTTTGAAGGTCAAATTGACCGAAATAACCCTAATTTAAGGTCAAATTGACCGAAATAACCCTTTCAAGGCAACTTTTTAATAATTCCAAAAATACCCCTAAGGGGCATTTTTTTAATAATTCCAAAAATACCCCTAATGGGCATTTTTTTTGTAATTCCAAAAAGGGGTAATGACAGTTGACTACACCCAACTATGTCATGTTTCAAATTTAATATCCCAACTTCAAG